>JARGXX010000096.1:0-600000 GCA_030374765.1 Agarophyton chilense
CCATTGTACCACGTAATCAAAACAAAATGATCAAAAACTCAACATTCAACCCAGCAGGTCAATGCTACCTCAACTCCTCACCACTCGCTATGCAAGCTGCTACAAACTTCTCGCCAACGCACCGAGAAACACTTTTTTACAAAAAACTCTGTCGGTAGCTTTACGGACGCCCTAGTCACCCTTCACTACCTGACAGTCTTTGAATGTTGTAGTGTTGGGATGGCCGCCTCTTAGAATAAACATTCAGCCCAACGGTTCAATAACGTCGTTACCGCCGGCATAAAGCCGTTAGAGGGAGACACAGGCATGGGAATCGGCTCTATAGAGCAGCTATTGCCTTGGTACGGCGCCTGGTAGAAGAGAAACGAGTTTGCTCACATTGAGTGAAATTGCCTGCGGGCACTTTTGGTCAACTGCGAATTACGGCTCATAATTTGCACCCCGAAAGTGCGAAATAATAATGCAAATCAACAATCGGGGTGCAAATTATGAGCCGTAATTCGCAGTTGAAATTTATTGCCTGCAGGCAATCCCAATCGCTCTTTTTGACTACGTCTGCCCACATCCACCAAAAACCCCCCTGGGCCCCAACACCCCGTTTTTCGCCTTCGCCCACACGCCTCTCCCTACATTTGCGCCACACTCCTAAACTCTCACCACACCCCTCGTCTCTCGCATACGCCTCTGTAGACCATTCAAGCCCCATTGCAAAACCGAAAACCTAATGATGTTTCACTAAACCCCTTTCACTCGCCCACAACGCTTCTTCTTCACTGCACCGTGTCACAACTCATGTACATTCAACTTTTCAATTTCAACCAAGTACTGTAAAAAACCAAACTTTCTCACCACTCTCCTCTCTATACAGATGCTACTAATTCTCGGAAGTGCACCAAAACATGTTTTTCCACAAACATGTCTGTCGATACCCTTTACGCGAGCTCGTTCACCTTTCACATTCGACAGTATTCGCCTGTGGTAGTCTAAGGTTGGGCGCCGCTAGAAAAGACGTTCAGCCCCAACCGGTTCAATAACCGTCGTTACCGCCGGTATAAAGCCGTTGAGAGGGAGACACAGGCATGGGAATCGGCTCTATACAGCAGCTATTGCCTTGGTACGGCGCCTGGTAGGAAGAGAAACGAGTTTGCTCACATTGAGTGAAATTGCCTGCGGGCACTTTTGGTCAACTGCGAATTACGGCTCATAATTTGCACCCCGAAAGTGCGAAATAATAATGCAAATCAACAATCGGGGTGCAAATTATGAGCCGTAATTCGCAGTTGAAATTTATTGCCTGCAGGCAATCCCAATCCGCCTTTTTGACTACGTCTGCCCACATCCAAAAACACCCCCCTGGGCCCCCCACACCCCGTTTTTCGCCTTCGCCCACACGCCTCTCCCTACATTTGCGCCACACTCCTAAACTCTCACCACACCCCTCGTCTCTCGCATACGCCTCTGTAGACCCATATCAAGCGTCATTGCAAAACCGAAAACCTAATGATGTTTCACTGCGTCTCTTCACTCGCCCACAACGCTTCTTCTTCACTGCACCGTGTCACAACTCATGTACATTCAACTTTTCAATTTCAACCAAGTACTCTAAAAAACCAAACTTTCTCACCACTCTCCTTTCTATACATATGCTACTAATTCTCGGAAGTGCACCAAAACATGTCTTTCCACAAACATGTCTGTCGACACCCTTTACGCGAGCTCGTTCACCTTTCACATTCGACAGTATTCGCCTGTGGTAGTCTAAGGTTGGGCGCCGCTAGAAAAGACGTTCAGCCCCAACCGGTTCAATAACCGTCGTTACCGCCGGTATAAAGCCGTTAGAGGGAGACACAGGCATGGGAATCGGCTCTATACAGCAGCTATGGCCTTGGTACGGCGCCTGGTAGAAGAGAAACGAGTTTGCTCACATTGAGTGAAATTGCCTGCGGGCACTTTTGGTCAACTGCGAATTACGGCTCATAATTTGCACCCCGAAAGTGCGAAATAATAATGCAAATCAACAATCGGGGTGCAAATTATGAGCCGTAATTCGCAGTTGAAATTTATTGCCTGCAGGCAATCCCAATCCCCCTTTTTGACTACGTCTGCCCACATCCTAAAACACCCCCCTGGGCCCCCCACACGCCATATTACGTCTTCAACCAAGTATTCTAAAACACATAGCCTTCACAGCACATGGTAAACATCACGCGCTAGGGTGCCACCGCGCATTCAAGTGGCCATTGCTTTACATATGCACGCACGTGCTTGCATTACTTTTACGCAGAGCTGCAGTACGTCGACTTACCTCAATACGCGTGTACGCTGTGATGTCTTTACCGTTAATACAATCATCACGGAAAAGTACGGGTAACTTTCGATATAAGATACCTTTTTGAAAACCACATTTACGCCTGCAATCGTCAAATGGCCCCATTTCGTAACACTTCTATATTCCTCACAACACAAAACCGCCTCCTTGACTGGTCCCCCCCCCCGTTGCAATCGCGTGTACTCATCGTACGGTTTTATACTGCATACAGTGGCGCCGTTGCAAGCGCCAAATCTACTTGGAATACCGTATTCAGAAAATGTTCTACGTATGACTAAAACAACCACTGATGTAGTACTATGTGTGTTACTACCTCTTACTTATGCTGATTACCAATAGTTTTAGTAGCACATATACTTGTACTACCAGAATTACTAGTACAAGTAGAGGAAGAAGCACGATGAAAGGTTAGGTTTTAGGATAGAAACGAGTACTTTATTCCAAGGTATCTAGATATGCTACTGTTCCAACAGACCGCATCGGTGCATCATGCGTTATTGGCTTCAGATTCATCACTGACGACCCAGTCAGACTCATGAATGCCATCGCTATCAGCCCCTGCATAGCCGTTGTTGTCCCCTCCCACCAATTGCAAAATCTCCGCGTCTAAATCCGATTCGTCGTTGGCCACCTCCATCGCTTCTATCTCGTCTGCTTCTATCGGCGACTGCGCATCGTCCTCTCCGGAGTTATTCTTGGTCCCTTGTTCCCCCAGTCCTTCATATTCCTCTTCGGCTTGTAGGTCCACGTCATCATTGGACACAAACCGCGGAGTGAATCCCTGTTGCCGGTGAACTGCATCAGGGAGCTGATATCCGTCAGGCACCATGTACATGTGGTAGCGGACCAGCTCACGCTCCATGTACCCGTCTTCGTAAGAAGCTCCAGCGTGGAACACGTCTCCCCTGCCAATGAAAACAGAGAACGGCGGCACTCGCAACTTTTTCACCTCCATGCTCTTCGAAAGCTGCTTCAGGCGCTGCAAGCTTCCGAATACCGTGCGGTGCGAATCTTCGCACACCCATATGGGGAACGAAAACTGCCCAGAAACCATCATAAAGTACCCCGGGTTCCCTCCGGCCTCCCTTTCTTCGTGCGTCAGCCCTCGAAAGTCGGTGTGAAGAGCTTGCCGCCGGCATTCCAAGCTCGTGCACAAAACTCTGCCTCCTGTCACCGGCCCATGCATCTTGATGCTGTTGCTGAGGTTGTTGTTCAATCGCAACGCACACAAGATCTGGCCCAGCCGCGCATCCAACAATGCCCGACGCCGAACAAGCCACTCCAATTGCGGGTCGCGTTCTACTGCATCCACCATCCCGGCTCGGGTCGTCATAAACCTTCCAACTCCTACATTCCGATCCTTCCCATCCACCGCCGATCCGGCGTTGATAATCGGGTTCCATCTTATGCGGTTCGATTCAATCCGCAAGTCGGGCTGCTGCTTGAAGTTGTCTTCAAACCATTGCAGCATTTTCCCAGACACATCCCCACCATTCAAACATTTCGGCGCACCCTCATCGGTTGCAAACGATTCCAAAATGCAGAACCCTTGGTGTTGCAGCTCCCTGCGCTTTTCACCGAAGAACTCCAACGCCAACTCATCCCGCTCCATCGCTGCCATCCACAGGCGCTCCTCTTCACTTTTCGGATTGCCGCTCGTCGGTAGCACTTGTCCAAACACCGGAACCTTGGTAGATTCCAGCGCCGCATGCTTCTCCTTCGCGGCGTGCCAAAACACCAGATGGTGGACCAGCTTCAGCTCTTCCGCCGTCAGGCATTCAGCTCGGTGCTTGGACGCCATATGGATGGTGTCCAGCCAAGGATGCACGTGTTCAATCACGTTAACATCCTTTGGCAACATGCTCGGCGGCACATTTGCCCAATTACACCATGCCGGCGATGAAGCCCCTTTGTAAGTTTCTGGCAGCCTCATCCATTGCGGCGGTCCATCGGGAGGGTTAGAGTCGTCAAATGGGCGCTCAATGTCAGCATCTCTCATCGACCCCTCCCCACCCTGCTGCACACCTTCACCCACTGCATCGTCCGTCACGAATGCCTCATTACCCTCGCCGTCTGAGAAGTTCTCGGCGCGGATTCCCAGGTTCCCCAACAGTTCAAACAGAGTATCTCTCCGCAACTGCTTCATCCGCTGCAACAACTCCCTTTCCTGTGCCAGTTGGGTTCTCTTCGACCGGCGACTGGGTGGAGACAGTCTCGTGTCAGGAGCTTTTCGCTTCACACCCCTTGCACGCCCAACCGGCACCTCTTCCACCCTTGGAACAGTTCTTTTTCCTTTCCCCTTACGCGTGCTCACCCTTGGACGCGACTCGTTGTAGTTCATGTCGTCGTCCAAGTCCAACACAGCCACCTCCGGCGACGGCGCCACAGTCTTCACCTTCGCCCGTCCCGGAGCGCTCCGACTTTGATGCTGCCCCGAGGGCTCGCTGGAGACCCTGTCCCTACTCCTCTCCTCACTCCCTACTTCAAACAACCCCTCCATCCTGTCCGTCACTTCCTTCATTTTGCGCTCCAGCTTCCTTTCCCACTGCCGGTCGCTCCCGGAGTTCTCCATCTTCGACACAATCATGACGAGGAAGTTCCGCACGGTGGACGTTTCCACTCCGCCAATGCTCATTTGGGTGTCGAGCACGGCGGCAACCGTCACGTCCTTCTTCTCTGCCACTTGTCGGCAAAAGAAGTACACCTGCAGCGCAAACTTGAAAAAGTAATACCGCATATCCTCGAACCGGCCCCTTCTCCCCCCTTCGAAACCCCCGCGGGTACCCAGTAAAGCCTTCACACACTCCACGCAAAACAAAAAACCGCCTTCATCGAGTGTGTACAACCGGTCGTCCGACAAATGCGACAGACCCAACTTCGGCGCCTCTTTGCACACCTTCTCAAAGTTGCTCAGCAACTCCGGGCTCCTTACAAGAGCAAGGGCAATGTCGGCGTAGCGCCGAAGTTGCGTCGTTTCCAATGTGCCGAGTAGCATAAACTCTTGCATCGCTACTGCCACCGCATATGACGTCAGTGACTTGACCTTCACTTTGTCATCCAACACTGACGCCATTATGAACGACACGGTGGTGTGCACGCGGTCTGCAAACGACATCGCCAACACGTTGCTTGCCATGATGTTCAGCTTACAACCGATGCTCAACCGCTCCTTCCTTGTGAGGTCCTTCCCGTCCGGTCGCAACCACAGAACGACGTCCAGCACTTGGGTCATGCTTTTCCACCTCTGGGACGTGTTCCTCAGGTCTTGGTACACCACCAAACGATGAAGCCCATCCACCAACAGACACTCACAGGTAATTGAATTGCCTTGAAGAACCTCATCCACTGATCTGCCGCCGAGCACGATTGCAACGCTCACCCGCCCAACCGCTCCCAAAACACCTTGCTGCTCCATCATAACCTTCAAATTCTCCCTGTGCTGCCCATTCAATGCCCGCACTTGATGCTCCCCGTAGCGAATTCTGCCGATATCCACCGTAGCATTCACCTGCCTATAGTGGTTCAGCTCAATCTTGCTATCGGTGGGGATCGCAACAGCCTGTTTCGGAGGCTCCACCGCTTGTGACAATGACCGGGTGTTCGACGGGCCCGACCTCATACCCGTGAAAATGACGTCCTCATCCACCTCCACTGCCTTGGCGGCCGAAGTACCCACTTCAATCGTTCCGCCCGGTGGCGTACGAGGGCGTGGCGTTACTGCGCGTGAAACGGATGTGCCCCTGCGCGGCGTTGGTTGAGACCTCAGACGAGGTCGCCCAGTGCGTCGAATTGTACCAGGAGAAACGGTGGCAACAGTTGCCCCAGCACCAGTTGCAGTCGAACCAGATGCATTCGAGCGCTGCGATGCGCGCCCTTGGCGGCTCTGGGACCTCGTCTTACGACTTCCCGTTCGGGGCGTCGTAGGTGGACGCCGTTGTACGTCGGGAGTACCCTTCGACGGGGGTGGGGACTTTCTCCTCCTCTTTCCGACCGCATCAGCGGATTCATCTGAATCCACCTCAACCACCTCCCCTGTTGTTTCCATCGCCTCCATCATACCGAGGTCCCACGAATAAAAAGAATTCGGTAACACCCCACCCAGTGTTGCAGGCGGTTCTTCCACACCACCAAATCGGTACGGGTACCTAATGTCGTCAAACCCCGGCAGGATCTTAACACTGCGAACTTTCACCAAATCCTCACCTTCCGCCTCAAAGCTCTTTAGGCTAGATCCATGCATATCCCTGGACAATTCCCCCTCCTTCCTACCAGGCATCAACACAGCCGTTCCGACGCGCCGGCGGTTTCCCCCTTCGCCTTTCGCCAAAAGAAACACGACGTCGGCTGCTTTCATGTTTTGATGTTTTCCACGCGATGGCATTGCAATACACACAATATGAACCGGGGAGATGCGCGCAGAAGAGCGTGACAACAAAAACTATGACACGGGCGAATGAAGGCGGAACACAAAGCCAAATACGGCAGATCCGAAACTCAGGCCCGCGGGGAGATGATTCAAGTAAAAGTGCAGACTTGATGCGAACTTTGATGGCGCCCGCTTGATCCGTTTACAAAACAAGACAGAGGCTGCAGTTCGGGAAAGGGAAGGAATGTGACGGCGGGGAAAACGGGTGTAAACGGGTGTACTTCGACTCCGTCCTTTCCGCGAAAAACTAAAAAGGGCTCCTAGTGGTTGTGTAGTGGCAACCTGAACCCCAACGACGCGTGACACGCGTCACAGCAATCGCGATCCGTTCCAAAAAAACCGCTGCACAGACACCAAATTTTATAAGTTTTAGGGGGGTTGTGTGTGGCAAATTGCCTGCGGGCACTTTTGGTCAACTGCGAATTACGGCTCATAATTTGCACCCCGAAAGTGCGAAATAATAATGCAAATCAACAATCGGGGTGCAAATTATGAGCCGTAATTCGCAGTTGAAATTTATTGCCTGCAGGCAATCCCAATCGCTCTTTTTGACTACGTCTGCCCACATCCAAAAACACCCCCCTGGGCCCCCAACACCCCGTTTTTCGCCTTCGCCCACACGCCTCTCCCTACATTTGCGCCACACTCCTAAACTCTCACCACACCCCTCGTCTCTCGCATACGCCTCTGTAGACCCATTTCCAGCCCCATTGCAAAACCGAAAGCCTAATGATGTTTCACAAAACCCCTTCACTCGCCCACAACGCTTCTTCTCCACTGCACCGTGTCACAACTCATGTACATTCAACTTTTCAATTTCAACCAAGTACTCTAAAAAACCAAACTTTCTCACCACTCTCCTTTCTATACAGATGCTACTAATTCTCGGAAGTGCACCAAAACATGTCTTTCCACAAACATGTCTGTCGGCACCCTTTACGCGAGCTCGTTCACCATTCACATTCGACAGTATTCGCCTGTGGTAGTCTAAGGTTGGGCGCCGCTAGAAAAGACGTTCAGCCCCAACCGGTTCAATAACCGTCGTTACCGCCGGTATAAAGCCGTGAGAGGGAGACACAGGCATGGGAATCGGCTCTATACAGCGTCTATGGCCTTGGTACGGCGCCTGGTAGAAGAGAAACGAGTTTGCTCACATTGAGTGAAATTGCCTGCGGGCACTTTTGGTCAACTGCGAATTACGGCTCATAATTTGCACCCCGAAAGTGCGAAATAATAATGCAAATCAACAATCGGGGTGCAAATTATGAGCCGTAATTCGCAGTTGAAATTTATTGCCTGCAGGCAATCCCCCTTTTGCTCCCTCAAACTGCATCTCACGTTAACCGACCCCGACCGTATTTGAGCTGTCGGCTATCGCTCTTCTGCAGTCCTCTCCGCTTGGCAACGTTCTCCTTTCGAAACTTTGTCGTTGTTTCAGCGGTGTTGCTTGTTTTGGATTCTTGCGCCCGCTGCGGTATCGAGTTACGATCAAGAACGGCTTTGACGTACACGCACCCGCTAAAGCCCAAGACCTCACCATTGCGCAAACCCCTACACGGCCCCGCTCTTTGAACCCCTAAACCCCACGACCCCTTCAATCAAGACGCCCTTGCACAACTTCAGCCCCCGAATTCCCCTTCAAAAGAACAAGTCTCTCTTCGTTCAATCACCCCCCCTTCTATCTCTCTATCTCCGCCCCCAGCCTTCTCCACCGACACTTCGAATATCTCTCCAAGTTCCGTCTTACAAGATGGTCACCACCGAAGGTCTCATTGGTTTGTTCTTGCCGCTGCGCGACGCGTACGCCCGCATGCGCCCCGATGATCCCAACGCCCGCGCGCTCCAGTACCTGGACTTGGTCTACTTCGCAGTTCAGAACCGAGGCTCTGTGCCAGCTGCAGAGGAAGTTTGCTCCTTGGTCGTGCCATCTGAAAAGCACGGCAAGTACACCAACACGGAGATACAACACAGCCTCCTCAAAAACAACTACTTTTCTCAGGTGTACCTCATGGCCAGATGTGTGGACCTCGACGATGGTAGCAACGACCGGCGTCTCAGGGACTTGTACCAGCTCTACCTCCAAATCCAAGCTTCAAGCAATACTTCTGAGCAGCAACCGTCTTCTGCTGCTGGTAATGGTACCACCCGTGCAAGTGCTCGTTCTTCCAATGCGCCTACAAATCGCCGCCGCCCCAGCCGTCAAGTCGACTTGCTCATTCCGAAAACGGCTCTCTTGTCGTCCTTCCTCAAATCGCGCATTCTGCCTCCACAGTCGCAAACTTCCAAGGACAGTCGCTCACGATTCTCCACTACCGTTGAGGCATCTCGTTTTGAAATGGTTTTGTATCTGTCGATGATCTACACTCTCAAACGCGAGAAACTCAAATCGCGCCAGACCAAGAAACAACGCCTCAATACCGGCGTTGCAACCGCGACCTCTATGTTGCCTTCGTTGCAAAACTTTAAGCACGAAACGTGCGAGCGAATTTCATTTGTCGTGCACAAGCTTGTGACCTCTTGGAATGTGTTCTGCCGCCATCTTGGGTATGACTCACTGGAGCACATGCTCGCTCCGTACATCTTGTTCGACAGCAACACCCTAACCTACCACGCTCTCGAACGCCGCGGCGAAGGCTACGCCCCTTTATCGCAAACTACCACATTTGCCAAGAACGCACAGCCTTCCAAAGTCCAATCTGAAGTGGACAGCGTCGCCTGGTCCCACACCGACGAGGTTGACCGCAATCTACGCGTGCTAGCTTCCGAATTTTTGAACGACCTTCACCGCCTGCTTTTCAACGACTTCCTATACGAAATGGATGAAACCGCTCGCTGGCAATCTTTGACGCAATTCGAGTATAACTCGACCGTCGACGTGTACCCTCACCGCTTCACGACGTTCGGTCTGCCACTTTGGACCCCGATTCGAATGGCCATGGTCGGCCCTATTCCAGGCCAACCCCTCAACCCGGTCGTGGAGATAGCCAAAAAAGAAGCCGAGTTGGTGGACATCATTATGAACGAGTCACAGCAGCAACCTCCGCCTGATCCAGGAGCGCCACTACCGTCGTCGTCGGAACGCGCCAACGCCGCTGGTCCCTCACCTCCTCCCCAACCCCCAAATCTTCCCTACAACGTCAACGAAACTCGCGTCCTCCCGCCGCACTCCTTCACCCAAACTACTACTCTCAACGCTCTACAAGAGGCGGAGGACGAAATGGAAAAGCATATTCGCCTCTACGGTGTCGATTTCAAAGAATTCGTACAGGTGGATATTATCAAACGAACTACCGCCTCATCTCCAGTCGGAGCAGTGCAACTGGTCCTCACCGACCCGCCTTACAACATTCGGTCCTTAGCTGGCCGCCACAACAGCAACCACGACGCCATTTCCCAAGACGATATGAAGCGCACGGCGCAGGTTATTGGCGAGCTGATGTGCCCTGGCGGCCACTTTATTCTCTTTTGCTCCATTCGCCAGTTCAGGCCGTGGTTGTCGTGCTTCAAGAGCATTTCCGAGTCCCATACTGCGCTGTTCAAGGTGGACCCTGTGCCGTTGGTTTTCGTCCGCGCCGCCTCCCATCCTACTGGGAGCCACCGCGGGCTGCGAACGTCGCCGTTGCCCATCACCGAGTACGCCATTCACGGCATCAAAACGGGGCTCACTCACGATGAAAACCTGGCTCGCGTAAACCTCGTCAACTACAACTACGTTCCTTCTCGCTACCCGGCTTACAAGAACGTGATTGATAACGTGCCGGGACTAGCCGCTGGCGAGACCCTGCGTTGGAATCGCCTGCATTCTGTCACCAACAATCACAACGCCGTCACTGAAAAAGTACGCCCGGAGCAGAAGAGTCGTGCTCTACTCAAGGAACTCATAAGCCGCTATTCTCAGCCTGGCGACATGGTGGTGGATTTATTTGCCGGAACGGGTTCCACCGCTTTGGCGTGCATGGAGCTCCCAGGTCACAGACGCTTTTTGGGGTGCGAGAAAGACGCAGTGTGTTACGCTCACGCAAAACACAATGCTGTCGTTCACTTTATCAAAACCGTTTTACAGAACAGCACCGACATTGAAGTGCCGCACCATCTCATCGCCAAGTTCAGTCGCCTAGTTCGCTCACTACCGAACACGGACCTGCGATCGAAATACCTTTGGACCGCGCCTCCCGGTCTGCCACAGTACCAAATTTTTCCTGCGCCGCTCGCTTCCTTTCTCTGCAACTTGTGGAAAGACCGTGAGTTTGCAGCCGTTTGCCGCACTAAACCGGTGCATGAATGGCCGCGAGAGAAACAGGGCCTTCTCACTCAGATTGATCCGGCTACGTTACTTGCCATAGAAGGGTATGCCCATGGAGTGTATACCAAAAAGTCCGACATCCGACACCCCTTGGCGGGAGACGGGGTCTTTGCCGCACGCCAGTTTAATGAAGGCGACACCGTGTGCTACTTTTATGGAACTCTCGTCTACCACGACCTCTCCAAACGCTCCGCCACACAGTCTTCGTATGCCAACGGTTTGCTCGCCGTCACCGTGGAGCGCTTCAACTCCACTTCCATGGAAATCCGAGTGACAGGTCCGGACTTTGTCAGACTGCCCACCCCGGGAGACCGTGGAACCCACTCCATGTGGATCACGCCTGCCCCGTTCTGTGTTGGCGGAATCATCAATGATGCCCAATACCGCCCAGAGGACCTCGACATTCAGGCCTTACGGGACAAGGTACTCCCCAACCCTCGCACACCAAATGTAGTAGCGCGCCTTTCGTCTACTTTGAAAAACTCAAAGTCAGGAATCCAAGACTACCACCTTATCACAATAGTAGCCACCCGAACCATCGAGCGAGAAGAAGAAGTGCTAATAGACTATGGAAACGACTACGCTCATTGGCCCAGGGTTCCAAAACCACAAACACACACCTTTCATGTGGATCTTGTAGATTAGTTGTTTCTTTTCTTTCTCAGTAGAACACAACTAAAAACTAAACCTTCTCTCCTAAGAACAACCACGCGCAAACTCTCTTCCTTCATTCGTTTTAAAAACAGAAAACCTATAACCTTCTTCTTCGGCCCCCACTGCCACGCCCCGCAACATCTCACTTCTTTTGCCAAACACCATCATAACGTTACACAGTGCGCATACTGTAACACATAGCACCCCTCCTACCCACGTCACATGTAGCACCATTTTTCCAAAATCAACGGTCAAACATGTCGCATATGCATATATGAGCTCAACCGCGGTGCAGCACCGCTTGTGCTCAAACTAATACGTGTGTACGATACGCCACCACCGCCACTAGTTAGCCGTTCTGAAAACGTCATGCTTCACAACAAGTTGCCACATTGCCGCACAACATCCGCTGGCGCACCCGATCGCGCGCCAGCTCGTTCTAAACCTCCGTCCATTTACACACAAGTCCGAACCCACCCTGAAAACTTCTGCCCTCCCCCAACCCGACTCCACCACCGCGCAGCCCCATCTCTTCTCTGTGCTGCCCTTTTTCCCCTTCCCGCTCCCCCCCTGCACGGAAACCACGCCCCTTACACAAAATCACTCTCCTCAATGGGGCGGAGGCCAATGAGCTTTATTGTGACACACTCCTCCCCACAACCCCACAGTCATACACCGGGAATGAATGACCTGCAATACCAAATAGTATCGTGAAAGTTCCCTTGTACAGTATGCCATTTGCTCAAGCCAGCCACACGCGCCCTCCCCCAAAACACCAAACCGCCTTTCTCCAATTACCCTCGCCCCACCTATTTACTACTTATACTGCTATATCGGCAGTGAACCCGTCCATTTCGCTGATGCTCCCAAACTCGATTGTGTTTGTTTGTGTGTGTCTTTCTTTGCGTCTTCAAAAACAATCCTCCCAAGCGTCTTCTTCTCTCTCTTACACGTTCAGTTATGTCGCAAAACAGCTTATCCTCCGCCGGCGAACATGGCTTGCCCGTGTTCATCCCCTCTTCGGTGCACAGCCCACCGAGGGCTGCGGTGAACATCTCACCGCCCACTCCCCCTAATCCCCTGCTCCCCCCACCGCCTCCGCCCGTGGCGCGTGACGCCCATGCTCAACCCCATTCCGACTTACCCGTTACCGACGCAAATGCAGCCGACGATTCTTCCTCTTTTATCATGGCACTCGGTACCATTGTGAATATGGGTATTCATTCTATTGGGTTCTTTCCGTTGTGCGTCAACTGCCAGTGTGGGCTGCCGTCTGCCCGCGCAATCCAACATCACTTGCGCAAACAGCACTCCATCCCTTTGGAAATTGCAAGTCCCATGTCAATGGCAATCCTGCACGAGGTGCACACCTTGCGCAACAACTCTAACGTTGCCCCCGTGTGGCAAAAGTATCGCCCCCAACACAACGCTCAATTTGTGTCCGGGCCCTCTACGTTCCTCACGCCCCTGGCACACATTGCCATTCACAATGGCTATCAGTGCCCGCTCTGCAAATTCTGCTACCTCGACCCCGTTCGTTTGCAAGCGCATCTGATCGAATGCCACAATATGTCGCCTGCGGTTGCCCAGCCACACCTTGACCGTACCGTCTCGTCGGGCCGTATTGCCTTGCAGACAGTGTACGGCGGCGTTCGTCGCCGTTTATTCCCCGTTACCAATGCTCAACCCATAGGCTGCTTGTCCAAAACTTTCCAGGTTCCGCAGGCGCCTGCGGCACGGCCTGAGACCCCCCCGGCGCAGCCTGTTTGTCTCCAACCACCCCATCGTCCAGTGGCAACGACTGCCAAAGGCATCGAGCCCCCGCTTCAACACATTAACCACTTTTTACAAAAGTTCAACACCGGCGCTCCTTGTTCGCAATCAGACCCTTTGCTTCGTCACCACTCGGAGAAGAATTCTTTCATCACCTTTTCCAAGTTTGACATCGTTCTTCACTCGCTTCATGTTCATCTGGATGTGGCGGCTCAACTATCCAGAACTGGCACAACGCCCACATCCGCTGAAAGCACCATCACCCACCACATCTTCGACTACCTCTCTCAGGTGAACATTTTGGTTAGTAAGACCTCCCTGGCTTTCTTGGACCGCCTCAACAAGCGCACCGACACAGCTTTTAAAACTGTCTCCACTGAAACCCTCAAGCGTTACGCTTCACACATTTCCCGTTTGCTTGTGTTTACTCACAGGACAAGGGCAAACCTCCCTCATCTCGTACCCGACTCAGACCTCATGTACTGCTACACTACTTCCGTGTTGGATGCCATTCGCATGTCTTCCTCTGGTGAGCTCCCCGCTCCCTTTCCTCCAACCCAACATGGCCCAGCGGTCCATAGCGCGCTCAAGCCCTTCTTGCTTCAATCTTTAGCGCCATACCACTCTTTGGATCTCCTCTCCGTTCGCAACTTCATTGCTTGCGCAAGCGTGATAAGCACCGACCCCAACCCGCCTATCGCTGCCCCCTTGCCGTCTGACCGCACGCCTGAGCCTTACGACACGGTCATTTCTCACGACCCCAACAATACCTCCTTTCGTTTTGCAGCCGCCTCAGATGTGACGCACCTCCTCGCCGCTCTTCAATATGGCATCTGTGCCTGCGCCATACACGAACTGCACGTGCTCTCCAAATCTTCTCCCCTGTTGCAACCTGCCACCCCTGCTTCCGAACGCCCAGTTCACGTTCAAGAACGCATGCGTACCATCGACGCGGCAATCGACGCTGATTCCAACAACGCCCTTTCGTTTGTCAGAAAGACACTCACGCTTGCAATGTCCATATCCTCTCGCGAGGAAATGTTCGTTTCTTTCCACAATTGTGATGTTCACCCGTCCTGCGGCATAGTGCGTGACACTCACCTCGCCCTCTCAGAAGTCGGCTCTTTGGTTTTAACTCTACACAAAGAAATACAACATACTCTTCACAACGACCTGCTTCTTGGCCACGCTCTGCCAACCGGTTTCACAAACGCGCTACACTCACTTCAGGACGACTCCTTCAACAAAAGCCCAGGCTTTTCTTTCCTTACCAACCTCAACAACCGCCCATTTATCGAACAAAACATGGCTTTCGTTTTCACTTGTCTCACGTCTTCCATGCCCCACAACTCCAACACCGACCACACTCCGTTTCTTCCGCAACGCAAGCAAAACGGTACCTTTCCCCGCACACAACTGCCCACAACCGACATTTTGGGCACCGATATGTTCACGCATGCGTTGTCGAGGTGGCTCTCATGTGCACAGAAAATCCAAGAACGCCTGTTGGTTGCGCTACACCTTTCGTCGGGCTCTCCTGCGCGCGGCACAGAGATTGAGACATACCGTATCCACAACGACCAACACTTTCAACGTTGTCTCATGCTCATCGACAAATCGCCTGTCCTCATTTGCCGGTACATGAAAACGCGAAACAGCAAAGGGGCCGCCACTCCGATTGCTCGCTTTCCCGATGCCCAAACATCCCGTCTTCTGCTCATGTACTTGACTCTGATACGTCCGTTTGAAGCATATATCGTCCGCTGCCTACACGGAGAAAACTGTTTCCAGATGCATTGGAAAATGCTGTTCGCCAACTGCGGAATTCCGTATGCCGCAAACACCATCCGCTCGATAATCAGCTCTCACTTGAGCAAACGCGGTTTCCCGATATCCTTCAACGACTATAGAAACTTCACCGTGGGAATGACCAACACAGTTTCCAATGTCACCGCATCTTCTGTAGCCGATCACATCTTGGAAGAGCTATTGACCACTGCCCATGGCCAGGCGGGCCACTCTGCGCACACCGCCGCTTTTCTTTACGCTCGTACACCACATGACATATCCGGTTTGCAGCACTCTCAACTTTCCAAATATCGCGAGTGGTCCAGCAAATGGCACCAGTATCTCGGTCTTCTTCTTAATGCTCCCCTCACCCAACAACAACAACAACAACAACACCACAGAAAACGTCCGGTTACTGACACAGTTCTACCTACACCTGAACCAAAGCGCTCCATCCATACATCGCAGCCAACCCCGTCCCCTCCCACTGACCGCTCTGCGATCCCCCATTCTCAAATCAACCTAAACCTGGCCGCCTCTCATCCTTTCAATCCACATCCGCCTGCTTTTATGGCAGCCGCCATACCGCGCGGTGGAGCTTCTCTCTTACAACAACCGCTTGTGACCTACGAACATATTACATCAGAAATGCTCCGAGCACTAAGACAGGCACTTTCCAACGACTCCGCTTTATTCAAGTCCCACCAACAATTTGTGAACACAGCGGCCGTGTACAACAGGCTTTCCAACATGCTACTACTCCAGCCGACTGGATCTGGAAAAACACTATCTCTTCTGCTCCCCGTCTTCATGGAAAAGGGCAAATACTCCACCGTTCTCATCACCCCTCTCACAGCCTTGCTCAGTGAATACGAACTGCGCGCTCAGCTCTTCGGCCTTCGTGCTTCTCGTACACCCACCCCTCCCGGATCGCACTCCTTTGCCGACATTTACATCTTTTCCGCTGAAAGACTTTCTCTTCCTTCTTTTACAGAGTTCACCACGCGACTGATCGCCGCCGACCGCCTCGCCCGCATTGCCATCGATGAATGTCACTTATTTCTTTTATGGCAACACTTTCGCCCGTGCTTGGCCAACCTCCACAACTGCTTCGGCCATATTCCCACAAAGATCCCTCGCGTGCTTTTAAGCGCGACAGTGCCGCCGCGCGACCGCCCCCTTCTTCTGTCGCAGCTGCACATCCCGAACGCGCATGTGTACGCTTCTTCGACTGCAAGAAACAACATTTCTTTTGTCGTGTATCAGCTAAGCTCAGCCCCCAGCACTTCGCGTGCCACACGCTTTCGCGCCGCTCATGGCCACTTTCAGGATGTGTTTGGATACCTGCTTCAGCTGGGCGTCTCAATCATGCAAGAGCATGTGGCTCGATTGCTTCACTCGTCGGCTGACACAACCCTAGCTCGCGTTCTTATATTCTCGTTAACACGCCCGGCTGCCGAAGCTGTCCATGAAGCTCTCGCCGCTTCGCGTTCTTCTTTTGGTGCCCTTAAACAATCCACTACTGTCACGGTTCTCCTGTACCATTCTGGTCTCTCCGATGTTCGTAAACGCCGGGCTCACACCCTTTGGAACTCTCCGCCTTCTTCCAGCGCACCCACAACCAACCACATTCTCTTCATGGTTTGCACCTCTTCTTTTGGTACGGGCATCGACGTTCCCAACGTTCGCCTGGTTTTCAACTTTGGTGGAGTAGCGAGTCTTTGCGACCTCGCGCAACAGGCCGGCAGGGCCGGCCGCGATGGAAACCCATCCACTTGCGTCACCATTTATTTCCAGCCCTACTTCAAACTCGTTACGGAAACTCTTTCTTCGTCCTCATCCAACACAAATGCGTTTGAGGAGCCCAATCGCATATACAACCAAGCACTTTCCACGGAGCGTTGGTTGGAAGCGCAGCATTGGGTCGAATGCAAATCTGTTTGTCGAAGGAACGCCCTCTATTTCCACATGGACGGAAAAGAACCAGGCATCTGTCTCTTCTCTCCTTCGGTTCTTAATTGCGATATTTGCAATAGCATCGCAGCTGTCTCCCCCTCTCCCACCCCGGAACGAAGCTCCGTTTCCGCTACCCCTTCTGCCTCTCAGCACGCCCAATCCATTTCACCGTCACCCAGCGCTTCCCCACAAACGCCCACGCCGCCAAAAAACCGTGCCAATCAATCAAACAGAACATCCTTAAACAACCAAAACACCAACACCAACGGCGGCCCAACACAAAGCCCCAAACCCCACGCCAGTCGTCCACCACGACCCCCCACCTCCACTCCATCGCCGTTGCTGACAACCACGCATCCATCCGCAGCGACCCAATCGCCCACTGTCGCTCATTCTCAATCTCAGTCGCACTCTGCCACCTTCTTTTACACCTTGGAACGAAAAACACCGCAACAAATCGTGTCACACTTCGAGGAGCTCTCCCGCCGAC
Source organism: Agarophyton chilense (assembly GCA_030374765.1). NCBI lineage: Eukaryota > Rhodophyta > Florideophyceae > Gracilariales > Gracilariaceae > Agarophyton > Agarophyton chilense. Next base: position 17,720 of record JARGXX010000096.1, read on the forward strand.
TTGCCCCTCTCTGTGTGCCATGCTTGCTGCACGAAAAAACGCAAGTGCACTTGACGGACACTCATGCATGCCCCCATTCCCGTCAACGATGCTTCAGATGCTTTTCGCCGCACCATATATCGCGCAACTGCAGGTTCGATAAATCACCTCAAGGAACCTGCTACCGTTGCCATCTCGGATTCTGCAAGGGACTCAAAACTCATTCTCAACCGCACACTTTTGGAACAAGACACTGCATCTTCATTTCGCTCTATCAACTGGCATGGGTCTTGTGGCGAACATGCTCCAAAACTCGCTCCGAAATTGCACTCCACCTCTTTGACGGCCGCATGCAATCCAAGTTCAACTCCATTTCCCAATCCTCCCAAGATTCCTCACCCCTCCACCTTGAAATAGACGCCATGTTTCATGATTGGTTAACACACAACAACCACTTTGCCGTACCCAACATTCTACGCCTTGCAGCTTGGTGGAAGTCAACCACAACACTCATTTAAGCACGATTTTAGATTCCAACCCGGTACAATAAACACCCATTCTTCTTTCTCCATTTTGCTTTCAACTCTCTTCCTTGCCACAGAAAACCACATTTCCTCCTCTTTATACTTAAGTATAACGCCAAACACCCCATATTCGACCGTTACATTACACCCAACCCAGCAACAAGCGTTATTCAAACGACTCTATCTCCAGCTCAACCTCAGCCCCTAAATACCCCAACTCCGCCTCAAAAATACAGTGTAACGAAACAACCTACACTCTATATCAGTCCTACACATAAAGCCCAGTACACTTATCGAATGCAGGTCGCTCAACACAGAACTTTATCCAACCACCGCAGATATCCAGTACACCCTCAAACAATCTGTTCACCACGCATTCGTACTATACTGGAACTTGACGTCTCGACTCTAGACCCCTAAAACCCCTAAAATCCAATAAACGCAAAGCTTCCCCTAAAACCCCTAAAGCCCTCCAGCCCCTAAACAATGTTTTCCTCTCCGTAAATAAAAAATCCCATAAAGGTAAAGTTTCCCCTAAACCCCCTGAACCCCTGAACCCCTGAACCTCTAAAACCCCTAAAACCCCTACACAATGTTTTCCTCTCCGTAACTTCAAAATCCCATAAAGGTAAAGCTTCTCCTAAAACCCCTAAACCCCTCAACCCCTAAACCCCTAAACCCCTGAAACCTGTAAAAGCCCGTACACAATGGTTTCCTCTACGAAAACGTAAACTCCCGTAGGCCCTGACCGATAGCTACTTAGTGGCGATGCCACTGTTGGACAAACCTTAACGTCATAAGAATCTACCTGTCATCGTTAAGCATACGTCATCCCTACCTCACTAAACGCACTGCACGCGTCTTCTTTAGCTGAGAGTGTGGCGCCAGCACTCGCGTGACCTACTACTCACCACACTCAACCTACATTGAACTTGGCAATACCATCGAATATCGACCCCCAGTGTTGCCGGATATGAAAACCATCCTAGAACCAAGCGCAAACGCACCTTTTTCAGCCGCGTACACGACCCCAAAAACGCACATACAAAACGCCTGACAATGTGCCATCTGCCTCCACGAAATAGCCACAGAACCAAGCGCAAACGCATAACACAACCCTTTCTTTTGATAAAAATTTCGCACATTATCCAGCTTACAACACAGCTCGACTGTGCAGCGGAGATGTGGCTGAAACCAAGCGCCTTTGAGTGCCACACTCGACGCACGCCTCCACGTTGTGCAGCAAAAATGTTACAATAAAACATGTGCAAACGCAGGATTTGGCAGAAAGCCCAGCGCACCTAAAATTTATGATTTTTTCAAAAGCAAATATTGCGAAAATGGGTGCTGCGCGCCAACATCTGGCAATTCGCGCGCTACGTTACCCGAACGAAGCGCCTGAGCGCAATTAGCCACGATTTTTTGAGCGTGCCAATGTGTCATACGCGCTCTCCAGCACAACGTTTTCCATCCAGGGGGTCAAAATCGCACATACGTCGAATGCAGCGCGTGGCGCTTGGTGTATGTAATTACCAAGCGCTACTGACAACCGCGTTTTACCAAGCGCCAGCCCACACTTACAACCTGTAATATATATAGGTCACAAGAACACTTGCAGCTCTCCAGTATTGCATATCTGCCTGCGCAGTGCATGAGGTATCCATTTCTCAAAAACAAAATGAAGGCAACAGAAATGGATTTCTCTTAGACAGAACTGACCACACGATGAATTTGATCAAGGACGCTCTGGACCTCCAAAAGAACAACACTACATCATATGTGCGATCTGCTTTGGATTTGGCAATGGGTGTCATTGACCAGGAAGATATTGCTGTTACTTTCGATTGCTGTCGGAGCCATGATCTCTGTGGAGTGGTCAAAAACACTCATATTCGATTACAAGATGTTGGGACTTGGGTGAGGGACGCTCATATCAGAATCGACTCGCTCCTGTTCAGTAACCTTCTGAACAATACTGCACTTCCTGATGGGTTTATGAACATGATTCAGTCGTTGACAGACAATTTTACTGTTAAGGCCCCAGGTTACAACTTCATGTCAGTTTTGGAAAAGAAAAAGAATTGGTTGCAAAAGAACACTTGCTTTGTACTCGATTCGTTGAAAACGCGTGCTGGTTGGATTTCTCTCAGTCATCCCAACGCTTCCGGAGTATCTCTTCCAGGAGATAAAGAAGTTGTAGATTTGCACGGTGTCCTTATGGTCAAGTCAAAGGTTCTTGACTGGTTGAACTACTGCCGTCAGATTCAGGAACTTTTATTGTTCTGTGTACATATATCATCAGGATCTCCTGCTAGGGCTACAGAAATAGCTACTCTTCGTCTCACAAACGATATATATGGGATGCGAAGTCTTTTCGTCTCACAAGGTCAGGCAATGATCGTTACAAGGTGGGTCAAAACCCGAGGAATGAAAGGATTCTCGAAGCCCATACCACGTTTTCCAGATTCCAAAACAAGCGAGTATCTTCTCATGTATCTTGTTCTAATAAGGCCATTGGAAACTGCAATGGTCTCAGCTTTATATGGGCCCTCTTTGGGAAAAGAACACTGGAACATCCTCTTCTGCAACAAGGGTAAACCTTTCACTGATGATTACATACGCGGTGTGGTATCGAAACACCTTGAACTAAAAGGCATCCAACTAACCTTCAACGACTACAGAAATTATTCAGTTGGCATGGTCCCTGCCGTTAGTGAAGGAAAAGCTCATGATCTAATGGATCAGATTCGTGACGAGTTCCGTGCAGTCGGGCACAATCAGGCAGCTCACAGTGTGGAAACTGCTGAAAGGGCTTACGCCAGAACTAAAGAGGAATTAATCCATTTGCAGAAACCTAGTTTGGACAAGTATCGTAGATGGTCTATGCAATGGCACAAATACCTGGGCTTTCACGGGAAAGAAAAGAACGCTTCTGAGCTTCAAAACGACACAGATGAGTCTGGTCGTCCCAGAAAAAGGCTGAAGCCTTTAAACTTGCCTACATCAGAGAACAAAGTCCAGATGCAAGACAAGTCAGGGCATCACCCAAATCTTGATACGATTCCTTTCGATGTATCGAAACCAAGTTCTCAGAGTCTTGGGCGCCGAAGCTATTCTGGAGCCGCTGTTCTGGAAAGCGATATTTCTTTGGAATACAGAGGAAATACAATCTTTGAAATTGGCCCATCTCAGCCCGTGTCTCCCTTCGGTGTCAAACTCGTCGATGTAGGGACTCGGACATATGAACATCATCTCCCTACTTTTCTAGAGCACCTTCGCACAATGAACAGCTGTAATAACTCGGTGTTTAAGTCCACCATGCAATTTAATGTTACTGTTGCAGTAGCAGAACGCCGTGAAAACATTCTAGTGGTCATGCCCACCGGATCGGGAAAGACTTTGTGCATTCTACTTCCAGCGTTTATGGAACGCTCATCCTTTACTACAATCATGATTGTTCCGCTGGTGGCACTGGTAGAGGAACTTAGGCTCCGTGCCGAAAAATGTGGGCTTCATGCCAGTACAACTATACCTGGAAACATCGGAGAGCCAGCCGACGTTTACATGCTCGTTCCCGAGCAGGTTCGGGACCAACGATTCAAGCAGTTGGTTCAAAAACTTGTGGCGGAGAGAAGACTGGCCCGCGTTGTAATCGACGAAGCCCATCTCACTGCATCTTGGTCTTCTTTTCGACAAAGCCTGCGTGATTTGAGATACGGACTACTTGAAGTACCGAAAAGCATCCCACGCATCTTACTAACTGGGACTATTCCACCACGAGATCGCTCTGCCCTTGTTGCAAAGCATAGAATGCGTAAAGCTTCTGTTCTCAGCATGCCCACAGTCCGCAAGAACCTTTGTTTTGCCGTGATCAACGTCGAAAGCGATTCACCATGTTCGCAAGATCGTTCAGAGGGCGGAAGGTTTCAAAGTGCGAAGCAGAAGATCCTCGAGAAGACTCTCTCCGTTCTTGAAGAAAAGTTAGAAGAGATAGGTCAACAAGTTAGGCTTAACGCCAGTGCTCATCAGAACTCGCCTGCTTTCCGAGTTCTCCTTTACGTCACTCGAAGGAAGGACGCCGAGCAGCTCAGTGATATTCTATCAGCCTTATACGAGGAGGAACAAGGTTTAGACAACGGAAGCCCCAGGAAACCACTATCGAAAAAGGTCTCTGTTCTTTGCTATCATGCCGGCATGGACAAGATTCAACGGATCCAGATATACAAAGCTTGGAGACAGCGAAATAGTCAAGGTGAAAAAGATACGACGGATTCATCTCAGTGCACAGTGGTCCTCATGGTGTGCACGTGTGCGTTTGGAGCTGGAATAGACGCCCCTAATGTGAGACTAGTCTTGCATGTAGGTGGATCTACGTCACTTTCGGACCATGCACAGGAGTCTGGAAGAGCAGGGAGGGATGGAAGGCTCGCTTTTTGTATCACCGTCTACTCCAGTAGTCTTGCACGTTCCTTTGAGGCTGAACTAGAGCGAAAGGCATTGCAGATCCAAAATGAAGAAGACTATATTAAACTAGAGCAGTGGAGGGAAGAACAGAAATGGCTCGAAAACACTTTGTTGTGCCGAAAGAACTGGATGTATGGTGTCATGGACGGGGAACAAAGTGGCATGTGCTTGCTGGATAGCGAGTCGGAGAATTGTGACATTTGCGACACTCGAAGCAATGGTGCACCAAAGTTTGATGACGGTGATAAGCGACAGAGTTGGGAGAATTGCAGCCCTGCTGGGCCGAAATGGAGACCGAAACCCCACGCCCTGGAAGCGGAAGGTCCTGCTAACGCCTTCTCTCAAGCATATGAACCTTCTAGGCGGGCACTACAATTTACATCTTCTCATGAAGAAGACTCAATGAGTCATGTTGTAGGGACTTGCGAGTCCCTCATTAGAGAATTTGAACATGATTGCATTGCTTGCTATGTTTCACACAAAGCAGTTGTGAAACACGGTAATCAAAGTTGCGGGTGGAAAAGGAACCGATGCTTCAGATGCTACTCAAAGGATCACAGGTACCGCTTGTGTGACAAAGATCTTGCAATACCATCTGGAGGTTGTTTCAAGTGTGGTCTGTCTTACGCGAAAGGATTCAAAGTACACAGGGATGGGCTGGGTTTCGGTCCTACTTGTAGACTGGTTCTTCTCAGGGAGCTTGGCTGGTTTCTGTGGAGATCATCGCCGATGAAAAGGGCGCGTTTGGTACAGGATCTTTTCTGCGACAGAGACTGCAGTCTCTTCAACGAATCACAAGTGGCAAGCTTACGTTCTGACTCTACTATGTTTCACGAACAAGACCGGGTGTTTGCGAAATGGTTATCGTCGTCGGACGACGAAACTCCCAATGTTCTAAGGATTGGCGTTTGGTTTTCAAATATGAGGAAGGAGTAAAACGAGCTTAGTCAGATATGAAAGTAAATGCAGCTGTACGTAAGTATAAACTTTCACATTCGTTTCACACGTACATGTTTTAGGGCAGTACTGCACCATTGCCGATCAGAGATATGAAATGCGAGTTATATGAACCGTGTGATGCTTGAAGTGAAGACCATGCTCCATTTCGCCGCGTTCTATGGTTTTGGTATCGTAAAATGATCAACAATGGAACGGGGCTCAATTTACCGGAGCGCCTTGGCATACAACTGGTTCTCCAAAAAATTAAAAATTTAATCGCGTTCCATTGCATCCATCGGGCGCTGTCAAAAACGCACATACACTTATTCTGCGCTGCGTTCCATGGTTGGCGTCAGAGCAATGACAACATGTAAGCAGCCCAAACGCATGTAAAATCATAGAACCCAACCTGATCCTAGTAGTAGGTAAAGCTTCCCCTAAAACCCCTAAACTCCTAAACCCCTGAAACCTGTAAAAGCCCGTACACAATGGTTTCCTGTACGAAAACGTAAACTCCCGTAGGCCCTGACCAATAGCTACTTTGTGGCGATGCCACTGTTGGACAAACCTTAACGTCATAAGACCCTACCTGGCATCGTTAAGCATACGTCATCCCTACCTCACTAAACGCACTGCACGCGTCTTTTTTACCTGAGAGTGTGGCGCCAGCACTCGCCTGACCTACTACTCACCACACTCAACCTACATTGAACTTGACAATACCAACGAATATCGGCCCCCAGTGTTGCCGGATATGAAAACCATCCTAGAACCAAGCGCAAACGCACCTTTTTTAGCCGCGTCCACGACCCCAAAAACGCACATACAAAACGCCTGACAATGTGCCAACTGCCTCCACGAAATCGCCACAGAACCAAGCGCAAACGCATACCCTAACCCTTTCTTTTGATAAAATTTTCGCACATTATCCAGCTTACAACACAGCTCGACTGTGCAGCGGAGATGTGGCTGAAACCAAGCGCCTTTGAGTGCCACACTCGACGCACGCCTCCACGTTGTGCAGCAAAAATGTTACAATACAACATGTGCAAACGCAGGATTTGGCAGAAAGCCAAGCGCGCGTAAAATTTATGATTTTTTCAAATACAAAAATTGCGAAAATGGGTGCTGCGCCCCAACATCTGGCAAGTCGCGCGCTACGTTACCCAAACGAAGCGCCTGAGCGCAATTAGCCATGATTTTTTGAGCGTGCCAATGTGTCATACGCGCTCTCCAGCACAACGTTTTCCATCCAGGGGGTCAAAATCGCACATACGTCGAATGCAGCGCGTGGCACTTGGTGTATGTAATTACCAAGCGCTACTGACAACTGCGTTTTACCAAGCGCCAGCCCACACTTACAACCTGTAATATATATAGAATAGAAAAATGCCGTCGCCAACCAAGTACCCTTAAGGGGAACAGTTGCAAGTCGATTAGTACCTTAAATGGAAACGTCGCAAGTCCATAAGTCAAGCCAATATGAGTACGTTTAGCTCAGTGGTTAATATTTGTTAATATTTTCCACAAGTCGTGGGTTCAATTCCCATTGTTTGCAGGACAATTACAATTAGGAGTAGCGCCCCTAATATCATGTAATTAGCTTAATGACGAGGTAACACTTGCAATTAAGGTTTGGCCACCCCTAATTAGCAAATTAAGTTCCTCCAGAGCACAGCGACGCCGCACATTCCCACCGCATTTCTTAACACCTAAACCCCGTTCGCGGAATAGAAAAATGCCGTCGCCAACCAAGTACCCTTCTGTGCCCAACCCTCCCTTCCACTTCGGTGCGGGTGGGCCTAGTGCCACGCACCGCTGCGCACAAAGCCGGCTGCACAGTTTTAATCCACTGCAGAATTCGACAGCGACATTCTGATAGAATGTTCAGTTTGTATATTGCAAATAGCAATCACATCACCGTCGCTCGCTCCACCACGCGCACACGCGTGCTTCTCAGATGATGTAAAATGTGGGTCGCAAGCGCGCTTTTTTGTCACATCGACGCCCCCATACCATTCGGGCGCGACGCGGAAGCAGTCACACACACATACGCTCAAACGCACGACGCTGAAAATTCTGAATGGGAGTCACGCTGCCACCAATACACATGCGCTGTTTGGCAGCGCTTGTCCGAAAATGTACAATGCCCATAACATCTCGTACGTGCCTCTCGTGTCCCAACTATACAACAGCGACACTGTATACAGTGCACACCCATTGCACAACAATCGCCATCACCCACCGGGCCTTGCTGTACAAATGCCTCGAGTCGTGGCGCGGAGTCGTCGTGGCCTCGTGTCGCGTTTTGCCACTTTCGGTTTCCCTCTATGATGATTTAATTTTTTTATTTGTTAATGTTTGGGATTGCCTGCGGGCACTTTTGGTCAACTGCGAACTACGGCTCATAATTTGCACCCCGAAAGTGCGAAAAAATAATGCAAATCAACAATCACGTAGCAAATTATGAGCCGTAATTTGCAGTTGAAAAATTCTGCCAGCAGGCAATTCTTGCACAATCACAACTAAACACGCCAACATCCCAAAACAACCCTCCACAGCCTAAAGTCCTAGAACCGCACCCCAGAACAAGTTCTACAACAGGGTTTTCCAACCCGCTCCTGGACATGCTTTAAACACTTCTAAATGCGTAAAATGCCGCAAATCTCGTTTGAAACCCGGCTCTCTTTACTTTTGTGCAACACTATGAACCCCGAACAAATGCGGAAAATCTCGCATGAACCACCGTAGACTAATCTCAATAGTCAGTTCAAACGTTTAAACTTCCTTTTGTTCTTCTGCTTCTCTTGGAGCGCTCACAACTACCTAAACCCATCGTATCACGTAATAAAAACAATGATCAAAAATTCACCATTCAACCCAGCAGGTCAATTGCTACCTCAACTCACCACTCGCTATGCATCTGCTACAACTTCTCGCCAACGCACCGAGAAACACTTTTTTACAACAACCCCTGTCGGTAGCTTTAAGACCCACTAGTTCACCCTTCCTACCTGACAGTCTTTGAATGTTGTAGTGTTAGGATGGCCAACTCTTACAATAAACATTCAGCCCCAAGCGGTTCGATCACCGATTTTAACGCCAGTATAAAGCCGTTAGAGGGAGACACAGGCATGAGAATCGGCTCTTTACAGTGGGTATGGCCTTGGTACGGCGCCTGGTAGGAGGGAAACGAGTTTGCTCACATTGAGTGAAATTGCCTGCGGGCACTTTTGGTCAACTGCGAATTACGGCTTATTATTTGCACCCCGAAAGTGCGAAATAATAATGCAAATCAACAATCGGGGTGCAAATTATGAGATGTAATTCGCAGTTGAAATTTATTGCCTGCAGGCAATCCCAATCGCCATTTTTGACTACGTCTGCCCACATCCTAAAACACCCCCCTGTACCCCCCACACGCCATATTACGCCTTCAACCAAGTATTCTAAAACACATAGCCTTCACAGCACATGGTAAACATCACGCGCTAGGGTGCCACCGCGCATTCAAGTGGCCATTGCTTTACATATGCACGCATGTGCTTGCGTTTCTTCTACGCGGAGCTGCAGTACGTCGACCCACCTCAATACGCGTGTACGCTGTGATGTCTTTACCGTTTAATACAATCATCACGGACAAGTACGGGTAACTTTCGATATAAGATACCTTTTTGAAAACCACATTTACGCCTGCAATCGTCAAATTGCCCCATTTCGTAACACCTCAATATTCCTCACGACACAAAACCGCCTCCTTGACTCGTTCCCCCCCGTTGCAATCGCGTTTACTCATCGTACGGTTTTATACTGCATACAGTGGCGCCGTTGCAAGCGCCACATCTACTTGGAATACCGTATTCAGAAAATCTTCTACGTATGACAAAAACAACCACTGATGTAGTACTATGTGTGTTACTGCCTCTTACTTATGCTGATTACCAATAGTATTAGTAGCACATATACTTGTACTACTAGAATTACTAATACAGGTAGAGGAAGAAGCACGATGAAAGGTTAGGTTTTAGGATAGAAACGAGTACTTTATTCCAAAGTATCTCGATATGCTACTGTTCCAACAGACCGCACCAACATGTACAAGAGCGCTATTCAGAGTGGGTGGTCACACGATTCGATGGAAGAAAACAGGGTTCAGCATTCCGATGTAAACACCCTGGGCGGAGCCAATAACCACGGCCTCCATAGAGCTCATTTCGGACGGGACCGAAGAGTAGATGGCGGCTATGTGCAGCGACGGAATTGCAGGGAGCAGAGCGGCGGTGATAAGGCCGACAATAACGGCGACGACGGTAAAGAAAATGATGGCCAAGGCTCTCTTGAAGTGCAGCATGGAAGCGAAGAAGGCCAGCAACGCAAACAAGAACGACGGGAACGCCTGCGTGCAGAGAAGCAAGATGCCCCACATGGCGAGCACTGGGTGGCGCATGGCGAGGGTGTCATCTGCGGCGGCCGCCGCAACGACTCGTGGACAGCTGCGGAAGTGAAGGCGGCTGAGCTCCCGTGCTCAGCCGCCCGGCAGTCGCGACGAGGGCGATGAAGACGCTTCGTAAGATCAGACAGCGCTGCGAGCCCATAACTGGAGTGCTTTCGGTTAGGAGACAGCCCGAAACGAAGCCATTTGAAGGGGAGTAAAATGGCGCCGAATACATGCGTGAGCAACATCGGAGTTTTAGAGCAGCGTAGCCCTGTGCGCGCTGTTCTTATTCCCTGGATGCACATCGAACCGTCAACTCTTCGAAACTGCCCCCCAACCCCTTCTCGCTCTCCCGCCGTCCTGGCTGCCTCTTACGAGGGAAACCGTCGCTCCCCTTTCCCTGCCGCTTCTGGCACCCTTCTCCTTACCAAACCCGAAACAAAACCGGTTTCCCCTCTGCCACAGTTCTTCTTCCTCGACGATGATCACCCCCTGCAGCTCCCTTTCCGCCCTGCTGCTCGTCTACATCCGCCCTCCACCTCGTCCGCCTATTCTTCGGAAACGAGAACCTGCAGCCTCGCCACCATCTTCATAGTATTGCCAGGCGTTCTGCAGTCTAGCGCCAGTTGTGCCCCCCTGTCGGGAATGGCCTTCTGTCCGACGGGAACGTCACCGATGCAACCAGACCCTCTCCCAATGCTCATGGTAGCCCCCAAGCTATGGGTGTCTGACATTCACAGCTGTTGCCGCAAGTGCTTCATCCACCAAAGCACGTTTTCCAACCGCAGAACCTCAATGGGTCCTTAAACTATCTTGCATCGCTGCATCGCAGACTGTTTTACTATCGAGCGCTATGGGCACAGATTGCCAGTGCCCATCATCACCTCACAGCCCATCTGCGAACAGACCCACGCTTTATTTGAAGCAAGCGATCTATAAGCGGCCTTATGCATCTGCGCCATTCTAACGTTGTTACGCTTCTCTCAGACCGACACGTGCGACATGATTCAACAAGTTCCACTTTGGAACTGCCCCCATCATCGCCGATGGCTACTATTCAATCTCCTTCGCCGGACGTGTCAACTTTGTCGAGAAATCCTTCGCCGTCGCGTAAGAATTCAACCAGAAACACCAAGAATATTTACATTACCACCCTGCCGCGTGGTCCGTACAACCGTAACAGCAGACACCATTTTGCGATGCCTTGACCATCTCAAGCATATCAAAGTGCAAAGCAAGGCATCTGTAGAACATCATGAGACCATTCCATGCCTGTCAGGGTACCACTCTGTTCCATAAAAGCAGTGAGCTGTTTGAGAAGAAATAAAAAAAGCGCACTGTGAGAAATGGACTTGACGCGTGTGGCAGCTCCCCTTGTAACCTTGGATAGATGTGGAATGTTCCATCTTGCGAGGTGATGCGTCAGAAGCGAGGAAACCGCCGGAGAAACGTATGAAAGGCGCGCTGCTGCTGCAAGACCGTAGCATCTTGTTGCGCGGCGATAGCAAGCAGCGACGTTGCAGTGTTACTCACACGTTGTCGCAGTTGTTAACTTCATGCACGCTTCGTCTTGATGGTGGGGTGGAATGTGTTTAACTTTGGCAGCTTGTGGTTATTGCAGTTGTGTGCGTTTCATGGTGACCACATAATGTGACATGTGCTTCAAACTCGCTTGATTTTTCTTACGGTGCCACAGTCTTCACTTATACTATCACACATAATTCCGTTAGGGAGAACGGAGGCAAGGTGGATACATTGCAATTCTTCAACTCCGATATATCTTTATCACCCATTAGGGTGGGGGCAACACTCATTGATGCGTTCGAAATCCTTTCAGTGAGCAACAGCGCATTGAAGTTCAGAACACCACCACTCGCTGATGATGTACAGTCATATCCCCAGCCAGTAACTGTCACAATTGACTCGACGATGTCTAACACCGTCTTCTTCATTTACGAAGAGAACAATGCTCAAGTCAAGATCGCCAGGAACTATGGCACCTTTGACTCAGCCTCTGGGGCGTACTGCCTTGTTCTGTGCAGTAGCTGGTTCTTCCGCGCCTTTGTATCATTTGGGTGGAGGGTCTTGAATCTCACGTATTATTGGAGTTTGATTGCCCCAGACGGAATCACAGAAGTTCCTTCGTCTTCTGTCAGAACCGATTCCGACGTGCTTCTCGTTCCCTTCAGTGTATTTTAGGCCCAGAACGAACCGTACACACTTGAAGTTGTTGTCCAATCTGGCACAATTTCTGGTCAGGCAAGTCTCACCTTGGTACAGCTCACATACCTTAATCGTTCATGGAGTAAAGATTTTTCCTCTGTCTCTCACAGCATATTTCACCGACCAACCCGAGACAAGCGCTTCAGATACCACAACTGTAGTAACTCCTCCCGTACAGCTCAATGTACAGGCTAATGGGAGACAAGCGTCCCATTTGATTTCGTCTGGTAAGATTTCACGATGTTTGGCTCTGGATCACGTCACCCAGACGTGCTTTCTGGCGACGATTCCATTGGTTTGAGATACTTGTGGTCATATCGATTCAGTTGGAACTCAGCCATGGAAGACTCACGACACTGCGAGACAAATCTCATGCCTGGAGATGCCATCACGACGAATGTGCTCACTGTTTCTTGTACTGCGTTTGAAGCTTTGCAGAACTGTTCAGGTCCAATGAATAATGAATTCTCTCTTCAAGTTTTAAAGATATCAGAAAATGCGACTGGAGCTTCAATTGAAAGAAACTCGAATGCAGTAAAGTCAACTCCGATCATTTCTCAAAACTCATTTCAGATATATGAACCTTTTTCTGAGATTGCTTTCATCAACGATGTATCTAAATTCGTGGATCTAGCCAATGTTAAGTACTGCGAGGACGTTGTAGTCACGGCTGTTTCGGAATCGAATAAAAATGCATGGTTATTCCAGTTGCTCACTCCTATCTCTCAAGCCCAAACGTTTCTTTCAACAGATGAAAGCTTGCTGACGTTCCCTGGCTACTTTACCGTTGGAGTTGAACCTGGTAGATTATCCCCTGGGATTAAGACCAACCTTCTTTCCCTTAACACAGAGTACTCGTTTCCTATCTCTACGTTTCGAGCGGGCTTCGGTGTGAATGAACAAACAATCCTTCTGAAGGCAGTTGAGCAACCCAGCATCACATTTGGGAGGCTTCTCAAATCGTCCTTTATGACAAATCACACCTACACTTTGTCGGTATATGCGAACTACGAGCGAGAACTCAAGTTCTTCTTTCTGTTGACCGATGAATTCGGACTCGAGATGTGCGTAGTTGGATGCCAAGGGATTAAATTTGTCAGTTTTGAGTTGAGAACCGGAGGAAACTACAGCGTGCGATGCGATGTGTATGACTCACGGGGTTATACTTATCTGACATCGGCCAGTGGCGGAAATATTGTCGTAATTTCTAGTGATGATGAGGGAGTGGACCATTCCGCATTCGCCACGGAGGCTGAAAACGCATTTCTGGCTGGTGATCACTCAACGTAACAGCAACTGGGAACACATATGTTGATTTCCATCCTCTCTACCTGAAGGAGCTCGTCAACTGTGGAATTCAAGTCGTTGGCCAACTTTACTGAAGGTCTGAACGAGATCACCGACAATTCGAATCCAAATGGCAATCAAAGTGCCAGATATGTGCGCGCTGCGGCAGCTCTCGTCAGTCTGACGCCAGACGTTGGTGTAGTGTATGACACGGAGACATTGCGCTGTGAGTATCACTATCAATGCGGTTCAACGAACGCCGGGTACAGCTGCCCTAAAGCAATTGCAGGACCTCTTGGACTTCTACGATCTTACAAATGAGCTGAAATTGGCCTCATATTCTGGACGGAGGAGGCGGCGAAGGCTTCGACAGAACTTGGAGGCTATCGTAGGAATATGACTGGAACTGTACGACGTGATGTTACAGCAAATAGCTATGGCAGTTCCGAATAATCGTCCATTTGGATATGTTTGAAGAGGTGCAAACTGGTATAAGTTCAAAGGCAAGAGGCAGGCAGAATTCAAGAATATCGATGTTTCGACCAAGTGTCAACTTGACTACGGCGGCTATGTACGTGATCGCAGATTGCAATCGTGCTTGTTGCCTACGTCAGGCTTGGTTTCATCTTGATCGGGCGTGTTGGCCTGCGGTACTGAGATAGCAGTGCCAGAAGGCACTGTCACCTCAGTATACTCGTGCTTCCGCAGGTATTCAAAAGCAACTTTCTCAGCGGCATTGGTGCGCCCCGGGTCTTTGTCGTCGCCGTCATCTATGGTGACGAACATGGGCACAGGGCATGACATTAGGTGCGACGGAGAGCATACAACTTGTGAAGGGTGATGATCAACGGAAACAAGTGTAGGTTTTCTTGAAATTGGTCGCCTGTGTACAGAGTTAGGAGTGTTGTGTTTCATATTGTGAAGGTCAGGGCAGGAAAACGCATTGTGTATAAAGTGCGACGTTCGCAGCGCAAACGCATGAAAGGGAAGAGAATGAAAAGTTCTCAATTTACCCTCCGGCTAAGGATAGTAAGTGTCAGATACAGGAAAGTCTGAGTGAAAGGTGCATGGTGTATTCAGAGTACAAGCATTCGTTCGTCTCCGTTCGGGGTCTCGTCCGACGTTTACAATGCGGCGGTCTGATATTTGTAGTCAGAGAACTTGTTACAGAAACAGTCACCAAGAAATATACATTACAAATACAAATACAAATACAAATACAAATATAAATACAAGTACAGTGAACTTCACTAGTCCACGAGAGCAATATTCAAACATTCATATTGCTCCTTCTTCAGCCGAAGTTCTTTTCTGTCGCCTTGGTCTCAGCAACTGCAGTGAAGTCGATGGAAAGCTGGCCAGAGAAAAGAGGCAACTGCAATGCTTGTGTGAGAGGGCTGTCGCGCTTCGTTAGCGGATCAGCTAAGTTCGTAGTCCTAGGTATCCAGGAAATACTATCCACTGCTCCAGTCTGAAACTCGTAGCGAAGCGAGCTGACGTCTCCTCGAATTGACTTGTCGATAGAGTTCTTTTGCGTCGAAAGAAAACTGAACAGATCTTTCGAATCGACACAGAGGCGTAGACGTACACGGGTAGGAAGCAGTTCGTTGTAGGCATTGCAGATAATCTTTCCATAGTCAATTCCTTCGGCGACGGCAAAGATTTCAGCAGCAGGGATGCTCTTAACGGGGGGTTTGGCTTTGTGGGAAGCCCATGATACAACATGGTAGATCGCGTCCTTCAGCATCGGACCAAGGAGTAAACCAGTAACAATGCCGAGTTGGCCGACGTCGTCAATGCGCGATGCATCAGCAAAAACTAGAACAGAGAGCTCGTAGGCTTTGTCATGCGAAGGGCGTGGATAGGCAATCACAGCGCCAAGCTTCTTGAGCTTTTGAACGATTGAGGCTTGCTCAACGAGGTGTGAGACTTTGAGTTTGGGTGCCTTTTGCTGGAGGTAACTCGCATAAAATGAACAGAAAGGTGTAGCAGCGGTGCCAATCCATCCGATCGAGCTATTGGTTGAAGAAAAAGCTGACTTCTCTAACTTGTTCGTCGGGTCTTCGGACTGCTTTCGGCAAATGCGGGTGAGAGAATATTCAGAAAGAGCGTTAAGCTTGTCTTCTGCGTTGGTTTCAATCGAAAGTCATCATGTTGCATTTTGTTGATGCCGAAATAGCGGAGATTCCCAGGGCCGCTGTTGATTTCGCCAAACTTGAACTTCTTGTCAAATTCTTCTAGAAAGCGGAGAGCGTTGTTTTCAGTACCGGCAGCTTTGAGGTCATCCACAATTCTTGCCAAGAGCAGTGTTAGGTTACCATCCTTTTTCTTGTAGACGAGTTGCGGGATAAACTTGGACTGTGTTAGACCGAGGTCTATCATTACTGCATCGGACTGACTTTTCCATTTTGCATTTTCGTTGACCAAACCATAGGCTGCAGTGAGCAAGAGCCAAACATGGGAGGACTTCATAGCGCTTTCTTTCGGCGGGCGAACGTAATCACCACGCTGAGCTGCGCCGGTTTGTAAAACGGCGGCTTTGACATCGGCCTTGTACAATTTCCAACCAAACAGAGAAGCAATAGACTCTAGTACGCGCAAAACGGTTGGCGGGCACGTAGAGCAGTCAGTAATCAGGAAATTCTTGAGCGCGTCTTCGTTGCCATGAGGTGCGATGCGCGCCTTCAGTTTCAAACTGTTATCGTCGTTGTGCTTCAGTTTGTACAATGTGTGGCTGCTAATGACGTTGGCACCAGGGAGAACGTCGCGGTGATAGACGGGGCTTTCCGTCTTTAGGAAAGTTTCTTCTTCACGTGCGTACGCGTTGACGAGAGAAAACTGGTCGAATCCTTGGGCTTGATGGCGCAAGAACGGTTTGTTGCCGAAGTGTTCGAGCATGGAGGATAGAACAGCGGCTTCAGTGCTTGTGACTTGCAAATTTCCACCGGACAGACTGCTGCTTGCAGCAGCAAGCGAAGTGGGCTCGGAGTGATTCCAATGCACGGTTGTCATATCTAAGTCTGCTTCGACTTCACCATTGTCATAATGAATGGTCACGGTACCGTTATCTGCTTGCGAGTGAACAACACCAGGGTAAACAACATTGTTTTCATCCCAGAGTATATCAAGACGATCACCAACTGCAGGTCCATTGTTACCGTCATCAGAAAAGTTGCCGTGGTCGTCACGGTCGTAGACCAGTAGGTTTGAATCGTCGCGGTCATCCGTGTGATCAGTTGGGGGGATATCACCGAGAAGGTCAGAAAGTGAGGCGTCAAGGGAGTCAATCCCTTCTTGAACGAGCTGTGCAAAACAAATTGGAGACATGGCGGGTCGACTATCTTCAAAGGCTACAGTCAGACATCGGCCGTTTGCACCGGGAACGGTGATGGAGCGGGCAGGAAGATCGACCGAGAGCACAGTCTTGGGTTGGGACCATTTGCCACGCTTCTCTTTCTCTTTCTTCTGGAAAATTTCCACGGAGTCGCCAATGGCGATTGGTGCTTCGGTGAGTGCTTTAGAGCGCATAATGAGTGCCAGCTTGCGACGAGCTTGGAGCTGTTCACGGGCATCAATGACATCGATGGGGACACAAAGTTCAGCAGGCTTTGAATTGACTGGCTTTGTAAACCCTTTCGCCAGTTCAAATGCTGACATGGTATCGTTACCATAGAGGTCGTCTGAGATCGACACAGATTTGTATGCAGCAAGGACAGCATCGAACTCATCACCACTACCTTCTTTGAGACGGGGAAAGACGGACAGAATAATGGTGTGCTTAGATTCGATGGCGTTCTTGTGATGCCGACGAGGCGGAACTGTCTTGATGGGGATGCTGAGTGCATCAGCATAGTCTTTGAATGCGCCGGTGTTGAATGCTTTGTCACCAATGATTGAGTCAGGATACCAGAACTGCGCTACCCAGGTTGCTTCAAAGCCGATTACAGCTTCATGAAGGGCAGTTGTACTGACAACATACGCGACGGAGTAACGCGAGGACACATCCATGAAATGAAGGACACACAGGCCTTCGAGGAAGAAGTGATCAACAGATAGCACTTCGTTGAACTCTTTCGACAAGGAGCTTATAGAATCTTTCCGGGACGGAGCTGCAGGAGAGGTTGACCGACAGGCGGTGCAAGCGTTGACCACTTCAGTAAGTTAGGCAGACACAACATCGTTCCACAGACCATTACGTTCGAGCAGAAGCTTGTAGTCGGAAAAGGCGGGCATGTCCACACACATGCTTATAGATCTTGTCGATTACACTCTTGACCTCAGTCCACGGTGACAGATCGAGGGAAACCGCAGACACGCATGAGAGTGACGATCCAGTGTTAATGTTAGCTGATGGCATAGTCGGAAAAAAACATTCGAGCTTGATGAAGTCAAGAAAGTTGTGATTCACAATCGAGATGAAATCTTCTTTGCCATTTGCAGAGAGAACCAATGCATTCCGGCCGATGTTTTCGATGTTTGCCTTGCTTGTCACATTTCGCCCGACGACCCATTGAGACGAGCCGTCAAGCACCAAGTGCCTGATTCGAACTTGGTTACCGTTGTCAGTGTTGGCCGTAAGAAAAATCGATCCAAGAATATCTCGCGGTTGGCTGGCGTGGTTACCAGTGCCATATTGCCAGGAAGTGTATCCAGAAAGTGCGGCAGGAATCGGGTCAAGAGCGGGGTCGGTTTGAAAGCCAGAGTGGTCAGCGAGCATGTTGAGCTCGACCATACCGATTGCCGAGTATGGAGCGCCACTGTCCAAGAGAGGTCCAAAGTGCATTGGTGACTCCGTTGATCGATCAAAAGTGGCCATGTTGAAGGAAAGAGTTTGTTGTTTGGAGGCATTCGAGGACGATGCAGCAGATACAGAAGAAGAGCCAGAGGCTGCTCCTCGGTTGTTAGACTGATTGGACGAGTTGGACGAGTTGTTGCCAGTCGGAACTTGCGGGTTGTCGAAGGACTTCACACCAGGGGCTAAGGAGCCATCAGCACGGTGATTCCGTTTCCAGTGGCCATACTTGCCACAGGTGTCAGATGGATACTTCATGGTGGGAGAAATGCGGTTGCGATCACCGTTCCTAGATTTCCTGTTGTTGGAACTGTTGCCAAAGCCACCGGAGCTGGCAATCAGTGTGCCGTTCGTTGTGGGCGAGCGAGCAGACTTGTCGCACTGTTTGATTACGGATGCCACGGAGGAATAGGTGACAGCAGACAGGTACTGATCATTGCTAGATTGGGCACCGAGGTTTTCATCTGAGGGAGACGCAGTGGCCATAACGGAAACACGTTGTGCGTCATCAATGGAAGCATTGGACAGCAGCATGAGTGCTGTGAGGCATTCTGGCAACTTGGTTGTATTCGAGACCGAATTAAACTTTGCTACCTGTGCAGAGAAACGGGACTCAAAGTTTTTCATGTTTTCCGAGTTCCCACGACGGGTTTTCAGGAGCACGTTGAAGGTCTTGTAGGCTTCACTCACGACGGAGAGAGCGTCACGCTTGTAGATTGCACCGACGATCAGAGCGACTGACTCTTCTCCAACGAGCTGGGCGTCAGTAATTCCGGAACACAGGTCCTTGGCACGTCCATGCAGTTGGGACTCGAGACAAACAGCCTGCAACGCTACAGCAATCTTGTTGTTGTTATTAACGGGGAGTGCATTGCGAAACGTCTGCCACAAACTAACAGCATCGCGATATTCTTCCTGGTCTCCTTTGCTGTCAGTCTAAGGCGGAGATTTGGAATCCCAGGAAAACGTGGGCCTGGAAGGGAGGTCCTTGGGCGAAGGCGTAGCCTGGTGGCCCATAACTAAGGATAGTCAGTGTCAGATACAGGAAAGTCTGAGTGAAAGGTGCATGGTGTATTCAGAGTACAAGCATTCGTTCGTCTCCGTTCGGGGTCTCGTCCGACGTTTACAATGCGGCGGTCTGATATTTGTAGTCAGAGAACTTGTTACACAAACAGTCACCAAGAAAAATACATTACAAATACAAATACAAATACAAATACAAATACAAGTACAGTGAACTTCACTAGTCCACGAGAGCAATATTCAAACATTCATACCGGCGCTCTGCTCTACGGCACCGCATGCGAGAAGCTTGGACAGAACAGGGTGAAGCAGGAAGACCTTCTTTTGTGCCCAAAGGGGCGCAAGAATCTCGAAGATAGGCTTGGCTTGTAAGTTGATACTTGTCAATGTAGAGTGGAGGAGGCTGTCGGCGAGAGCAGGTGCTTTGTTGTCGCCCGATTAAATTGCCTGCCTTGTACTATTCTTCCTTTCATACGCGGACAAAGACTTCTCACAACCGCGTCGTGGCACATTCCACAGTTCTCTTCTACACGAAACTCGACGCCATCGACTGCCCGCGAAGAAGCAATCCAACTGAAACCCCCGCTAGAGTAAGCAGTGTTCGTCAGCTGTTGCAGGTTGAGTTTCTTTGCATGTCCCGTCCCCGCTTCAGTAGCGATCGTCCCCTCGCGCCATTTCCATTCTTAAGGGCCTGTATCCACGAAACTCCGCGGCACTCATGACTACCACGACTGAAACGTTTAGTAACCGCCTGCAACATCATGGGCTGTTCTCAAGATGCGCTCCCTTCTTGACGCTCCCATTCCAGATGAACCTCCCGCTCTTTTGGCTGCCGTCCGTGGGATTCAATCCTTCTACAAAACTAAATCACCCGCCACACACCGCGACCTCGCCCCCATGTTGGCGCAAAGCGCAGTTGGAAGCAGCAAAGCCGTTCTAGACATTTTTTCCGACGCTCAAAAGCAGCTTCAACCTGTGCAAGCTCACATTTCTGAAATACAAAAGGACATTAATTCCCTCACCGATCGATTATCTGGTCCGCGCAGTGGTGCCGGCACAGTCGTGTGGCAAACTTCACAACTACGAGCAAACCTCTCCAATGCTCAGTATCGCGCTGCTGTGTCCAACGCATTTCTCAATCGATTTGTGTTGCAAGGTGCACATGCAGCTGCTTTGCAAACCTATAACGTCGATGCCACATATCTGGAAGCGTTGCGTAAGCTGAACCGAATTGATCGTGATTTTCATTTTCTTCTACGATCAGGCAGCCAACGCGCTCGCTTGGAAGCTCTAGAGTTCGCAGCTAACAAGAAAAAAGGGTCGTATGAAAAGGTGTTACGTTTTTTCCAGGCTCAGTGCGGCATTTTGGATGTAAATGCTGCGGAAAATGAACAAGAAGCCGCTCTTTTGCGAGAAAGCTATTCGGACGCTTTGCGGTCGTCCGATGCTGCTTTGCTACTGTGCTGAAGAGCTTGGTTCAGCTCGTCGAGTCTCTCTTGTAACTCACTTCGTTAACAAAGTGAGATCCGGGTGGCATGGCCAGACCCATTAAGATGAACGCCCATGACGCTATTCGATATACCAATGATATACGTGCATAGATGCAACAGGCTCTTTCTTCAGAAAATGAGTAAGCGAATCACTTGTCCACTCGACGCCAATTCTGGCGATGATACCATTTGAGCTCACATCGAAAAGTTGGCCCTTAAAGGGCTCAACACTGTACTTGACGCCCTTTGTCTCCCGTTTCGTATTCGATTTGAACAAGTTTTGGAGCAAACCTTCCCTGTTGTTGTTCTTTACCGACTTTCCAGTCTGGTGGAGTTCTATGCTACAACAGTGTGGCACCTATTGGGGAAATATGCAGCCCTTCCAGAGATGCTCATAGAATGCCACTCTATTGCTATGTATGGTTTCTATTCAGCTTGGGAGTTAAAAATGGAATCGTATCGCCTTTCTGATCTGGGACCCTCAGAGGCTCCTACAAATCCAGCTGCCGTGAATCCGTTCATGGCCTTTCTAGACGAGATCATGGCTACTCTAACCTACCCGTTGCTCGTGTGTGCGTTGTCAATAATATTTTTCCGTCAGCAACTGTGGTGCCGCGGGTTCGACTTGGCGGTCCACTTGATCTGATGTGAGTAAAGCAGCAGTTCCAACGTTGGACTGCTAACAATGAATATAGGAATACCAAACGCCACATTGTGGGTATGTAATTTGGCGTACACGAACAGGAAGCCTGATGTAAACGCTGGGAACACACCGAACCAAGCGTGAGGGGTAAACTTGGTGCGCCAAATTGCAGCTCCCATTAAAAACATCGCAATCCCCTATGTCTGCGCAAGGTATGGTAGAACATCGCTCGAAGAAACGTCAAACGCAGACAAAACCGATAAGAGGCATCCCGCACTGAGGGCAAATGAAAAAACTAGGGGGCCACTGGCGGAGATAGGAAGTAAGTAGAAAATGCTGGCAGCTCTTGATCGAAAAGCGCAAAAAAGAAAGCGACGGCAAGGGACTAACCAGAAACAAAAGCGCATCCAACGTTTATGGAGTACTGTATATCACGACGTGGGAGCATCCTGCTCACCTTCACGTATTCTTCAAAACTTATTTTCAAAACTACTGTACATCACTAGGACATTATGATGCACACAAATACATCTAGGGTACATCTTCTGTATATTCTACGGATATCAAGGTGCTTCACTGGGATAAAATCTATCTCTTTGTATTTTGATAGCGACATAAGATTATGCATTCGCGCTAACTAGTGCCTATACGACCGATGGCCACATATGAGGCCATTTTTATTTCTTTGTAACTAAACACTCTTCCTTTGATGGCCGCAATATTTGAAATATGCCTTACTAGGTGATTCAAAGAGATATTTCCTTTCCACATGTTTTTTTTGGATAGTTTGATGCCAAAAATATTTGGTTGTTCTTTTTGGGACTACATACGTTTGCTACATCAAAAGTATATCATTTTAAAGAAGAGTATTAGAGCTCTGTTTGAATAGATTCCCGAGACTTTTCTTCAAGGAGAAAGATGTATGGTTTTTATTTTTGTTTTCTTCCTTTCTGCTCTAAATTTGAAAACTCATATCTTGAATGAATTTCAGTTACTTTTTAAGAGAAATTTTGGCCTCATGTGAGTCCAAGCTGGCCTCAGGTGAGGCCAATCCTCCGGGCGTGTAGACACTAGAGAGGAAGGAAAGCTTGACTGTTGTCTCTACTGTAGCAGATGCTCCAGCCAGAATATTGCCTTCATGTGGAACTCTTTGCCCTGGAGCAAGTCTTGTATCCAAAGTGTGAAAATCCATTTGGAGGGGCTAGCTAGACCCTGATCAATTTGTCTCTCTCTCCCATCAAAGCACCAGCTGGACTCTCGCGTCAAGAAAGTCTCTAATGTCGCGAAATTTTATTTCGGAAAAGAACAAGAGGTAAACTTCACTTGTTGCGATACATTTAAAGAGCAAAACAGCATCTGATTGCGACCTCTTCGCCATGAACCATCAGATTCCAATCCCTTTAATCGACTCTGCGACCATCAGAAGGTTCTCAAACATTCTTGACTTTCGATACTCTAGCATCTACTCTTCAAGCTCGCTCTTGAGAATTCCACAAACTCCTGTAACCAGACAATTGTCGGAAAACAGTTATTAATATGTAGAGACAGGATTGCTACAAACCCTACCCTTAGTAATGTTGGTTTTTAGCGACTTTTAGTGAGAATTTAATAAGTATTGGACCACGAACCTACTTTATCTGCAGACCCAAGAAAACAAAAGTTTGCATAACTAGCTTCAGAAATTATCTTAAGACCCTTCTTTTGATATAAGCACTGGTGCTGGCTTACATTACAAAGATTTCATTCAGTGTCAAAGCGTAGTTTAGCCGAGACAACCAGGAAAAGATTGCGTTGAATGGTGATTGGAGATAACGTTGTGTTTTCCAATTTGCCATACATTTGACGGGAAGCAGTCCCTGCTTAAAACCTTCGGAAGTGTAATGGATTGGAATTCCAACGATAGAAACGCGTGCCCGCCCAAATGAGCACGATCAACTTCGCTGCGTTAGCTATTTTCTCACGGCAGACAAAGATGAAGAATTTATTTCGCTTCCGTGAATCATGGAGTTGTTGCCACAAAGATCTGTCGCACACCGAGTGGAGCGTGTAGCGCAATGCATATGCGGTCACAAGTTTGGTCAAGTTCTATCCCTTTCTTATCGCACTGTAGGAGTGCTGATATCTGAGCGGTCCTTGGTTATCACACTCGTTTCAGTGTGATATCAAATAGGGACGTTTGTGATATCAAATCGGGCCTTTATTCGTATTCTCTAAGTACTCACAAGCGGTGCACACAACGGGCTGCGACCCTTCGTTCACAGGCAGAAGAGGGTCTTCGGATACAAATAGAGAGTGTAATATGCATTCTCCGGATGCATTGCACTCGCATGAAGAATGAAAAGGTGTGCCTGTCATCGCTGCGTTGCCATCATTGGCCACAACTGGCCAGCAGTGCGACAAGCACGTTATATCGAAAACCTCGTGCGATAACGGGTCACTCGACAGCAAAATCGCTCCCTCGCCTACGGCTCGGGACCGATTTTTTGCTGTCTCGTGCCACGTTGTCTGCACTCGGTTTTCGATATAATTTATATGTATAACTTGAAGTGCGTGAGATCAGGAACACCTTTTTCTGTTTGTCCCAGCTTGTTCTGTTTTTTCACCGCTTGCGCAAAAAATTTAAACTCCTATAATTCTCATTCAGATTCCCCAAGACCTTTCTGTCTACCTCAACAGTGATTTGAGATCAACCCTTCCACTTTTTGACTTCTTCAAGCCAACATCTCTTGAGATCTCCAACAGCATTAACCGTTGTTTTGAATATTGCTTCATATGGGTTTGGCGCTTGATAAAAACTGTGAAGGGATCCAATTCACGGACGCATTTGTGACAGACTATTTTTGCCTCTCTGTCAGAATGACTGTACTAATAATATATTTGATGACTGGAACACTTGTTTGTGACTGTGAATAGATGATTTTGACCACTCATGAAGGTGTATCCGTGACACATGACTGAACGTTAAGTGGGAATATTTGACCACAAATATATATCTGATATAGAACCCTATGCATACTTTCCCAATTTCCTGAGCCCATGCCTTATAATGATTGGAGCCATTCTCGTGATATCCTCTGAGATACACACCATGTCCTACATTAAATACAGATAACAAGAGTTTTACGGACAAACTGGTGTGAAAGCAGATTTAGACAAAACACTAAAGCGTTCGATATTTTATCTCTCTTTATGGGTGCACTAGCCTAATTCCAGCATAGTGCACAACGCTAATGGTCAAAGAAGCGTTCTCTCCCTATAGGTCCTATACTTTTCTTCCAAACATCTTGGAAAGAGGCGTTTAGCCTTTATGTATTCCTTGACACCGTCGAGATCCGCACCGAAAGCCCAAAAAATGTCAAAGGCAAGATCAAAAGCTTCAACATGCGTTCCACTGAACAGGTCAGTATTCTCGGTGAGATTTTGTTGATAAAACTTACTCAAATGTATCAGGTTAAATCTTGCGCCTACTAGTGCTGTAGTGCTGTTACGAGCAGTGAACCACCGCTATATAAACCACGGGGAGAAATTTATTCAGGCAGCCCTTTCCAAAAAGAAATACAGGTCTTGCTGCGTCTCAACCTTTTTAGTTTTTAGCCTTTGACTCAGAGTTTATCTCTGTTGTCCCTGTCATACGGTAAAGAAGAAGTCGCACAGAAAATCATGGGAAGCCAGAACTCAGGACCATTACTGCAACTGTGTGAGCAGTGTGGGTGGTGAGTTTCATAACCTCGTTTTTAGTGTTCTTCTTGCAGTATATATTGAGGTCATCTTCTAACTTTTTCTTGATTGATCATGAAATCTTAGTCAGGACAACTATCTCTGTTAGTACGTTTTCAAACCAACTAGAACGGTTCTTCTCTTGGTTCTTTCTGTTTTATTTCTTCCACTAGTCTAGACCGTCTCAGGTGTGTGCGGATCACACATCTTCCGAGTTTGGCTCATAATGTACGATGTAACAGTATTCTGTTAGCTCAAACGTACGTTGACGTTCTAGTGTCGTTACGAGGATTAGTCTTGTCGCATAGGACGCTATCTTTGTACAACTGTAACGATATCTTTATGTAAGTTAGCTGGCACTAAAAATGCTTGAACAGCCCGGTCCGGCAGAGCTCAGCCAGATTCTGACGACGAGCACGGAAAAAAGTAAACGCATGTGTTACATACGAACACTCCTTGTCACAACCAACAATGGGAAGATAGAAATTCTCAGGGCAGAATGCGATACACCATGAAGGTGTCCTGGAAGACTCGTCCTCGCATATCATCGCACAATTTTCGGTGTGTATTCGTAGGCGCTTCGACAGCTGTGCCTCCAGCGCAGCACGTCCCGAGCCCACCGGCATGATTTCTGGCTCAGTAGAAACGCCTAGAGTTCCACGTCGAGCATAAAAAAAGAGTCCTATCAAATGTGCTCGTTATGCTTTAGGTAACCATTTAAACATGAGAGCACTTCTCTAGTTCGACTCCTGTATCTTTCCCAGAATTAAAACTGTTTTCTGAACACGATACCGCAGATGCTCAAAAGCAGCTGAAACATGATACACATTCTCAAACTAGACTTAAAACGATGTTGGATCAATTCCAAGGACAGCTTCTATATTATCGACATAATGAGCTCCTTCCACTTCAATTCCATAAATCGTGAGATACTGGTGGTCAGGTTCCAAATGATCCTTTGAGTAAGACGAAAACGCCTTGCCCTCAGCGCCGGGAATAAGGTTAACTAACATGTTTCCTAACCCCCCTCTTGAAACCTTGGCCCCCCCGCCAACAAAGCATGATCCCTGTGTCGCATAGATCGTCCCGGATGGATGCTGGGCCGGACCAAATCTAGTCGATCTCTCGCGCGCGGGAGGGTTTCGACCTTCTCTTGGTCTCATCCCAATCACATAAGCAATGACTCGCGATGGTGCAGATTGGAGATGATCTTTTGCCGAAGCAATCCATCCAAGAGAACGCCCCTCAGTAGGAGCACTAGTGACCAACAGACTTCCTGGCTCATTCCAAAGAGTATTTGCTCCACCGCCTGTTACCATGTATCCAGAGAAACTTGGCAGGAACGCATGAGCTCTTGGATGTGCCGCGTTCAATGATGTTGTTTGTCGGACAATAACGTCCCAAGAGTTGAAAGGATCCCACAGAGCAACAGCGAACGCTTGAATCTTTCCTCTGTCAGATCGAAGATGGTCCTTGGACTGAGCGAACCATCCCACCGGGATTCCTCTTTCCAAAATCGGGTACGATTTAGTTAAGAGCTGTCCAACCCCGTAGTACTGCACCTCTGCACCCCCACTGATCACCTTCCAGCCTCTCGGCACGTAAACTTGAGCCTCTGGATGTGGAACTCTACCAAGTGAACTCAGCGACGGGCTTTCGAATCGTTTTAAAATCATAGATCGTGTACCAAATATCTGCTGGTAGTACTCCTTCACACGCTTCGATTGAGCCTCATTCTGAATCAGTTCCCATACTGGAACTGCACCCTGAGACAAAAATTTGATTGCCTGAGAGTTGGACTCAGTAGACTGAAACCAGTTGGATTCTGCATTTTCGCCGACACTGAACGTTCCACCTTTGACAATAAGACCCTCAACTGACTCCATTCGCTCCACCAAGCGTTTTTCTGCAGTTGTAAGGGAGAATGAGCCTTTTACGAAAGACTTGAAGCTGGCTTCAGCAGCAAGAGAGAATTCACTCTCCGATGAAAATTTGGATTTCAAAGAGGAAGACCAAAGCTCCAGCATTCCTCCGAAAACAAGCCCAGTAGTGACATGCGTTCCATACGTTGAGAAAATTTGTTGTGGTGTCGCAGAAGAAAGATGATTCGCCACGTTTGGAAACACAAGTTCTCTAAGAGAAGGTATAGAAGAGTCAACCACTCGCAATTGGCCACGCTGAGTGATTGCAGCGACTCGAGAAAAGAAGTAATCCGAGCGTTGAGTAGTTTCAAACTTGTAGTGCATAGCCACATTTGCTTTGAATCCTAAGAAACCGCCTCCAACTGAAATATCTCTTTTCAGGGAGACAGTAAGCTCATTGAAACCACTTGCCACTCGTTTCTCTCTCCTAACGTTGTCTAACTCGAGAATTGTAGTTTTCTGACGAACTAGACGCCCATTCTTTTCGACAAGGAGACCGAGATCCAAAACACGAGAATTAACCCGAGAGAAGTCAAATGTTCCATCGTAGGGACGAAAGCCAAATCCCACGGTGTCCCATGTGTCCAAAGCGTGCGATGAGGAACAGAAGAGGCACCAAAACAGGGAGATAGAAAGTGTGAAACAGCGATGGGGTGACAAGGTCATGGTGAAATCTGTCGATGCTTGAAGATGACTGTTGGGAAATGTTACTGTGCAGCTGGTAGGATGAGGTAGGAAGTAGACACAGACCAGGTCGTTAAGGTAGAAGTGCTCCCTCTCGTCCTCCCCCTCTTCTCCAAACCCCGTCCGTTTATTTCGGTAAGGTACGTTATTTATACTACTTGTGTAAGGGTTCTGACATGTAATACAGCGCAGCTAAATGCCTGCATGACATCACTGGCTGACAAGGCCTCAATGTCAGTGTCAACGAGGTCAGATAAAATTAATTGAAATAATCAATTTGCCTTGCTGTCAACATACGAGGACGATGAGTTGGCCGTCTCGGTCCTCGATTACACCAACTCATAACAATGACCGAGTGGTGAACATCCGAGTCTGGGACTCCTTAAACACTGTAGAGTTTCCCGGGGTTGTTGCTTGTAAAAGCTTGATGTTGCAAGATGCATGAATATTCGAGATACAGTACTGGTGTGTGCTCCAACGTTTGAGCTTGTGTAGGGTTCACGTATTGCTTTAGCTGCGGTAGTTGATGGGTGAGCTCACTTTGTCAGGGTGAGTGCAACAAGTTGTCATTGGTCAAAGGTCTGCACTGAGTACGATTCAACACGGTGCACGTAGGTACAGATTAATGCTAATTGTCAGCACTCAGAATCTTCGATTCTGCTCTGAATCGATAGGTTACGGTTTGGAGGTCCTTTTAGGCAGGGCAAGACAGAAACTTCGTTTCTGGCCTGCATTTGAATGGGTTGTTTCGATTCAAGGTTCCCGGCAATTGTAGAAGGGACAGTGCCGACAGGGCCCGAGAGTTTAATTCTAATTCTAGTTGTAAGTTAAGAGAAGACTGACGGGACCCCTAGAAAAAGGGTCATTGACGTCGGTTTGCAAAAGAGGATTTCCTCATCGACCCTCAGAGACTGAAGTTTGTTTCACTATGGATGTGAAATATTACAAAGAAGAGCAATATATCCGCTCAGCGCTTGCTAAAGTTCATATGTCAGGCTTTAGTTTCGAAAGCTCTGAACAAGTAGCGCCTCGACCGTTGCGTGACTGTTATTATCTCTAACTGTTGGGCATCTATTTCTATTTGAATCGATACCGCGGAAGGAAACCAAAACAATGTTGAAGCTCCTCGTATATGGTACCGTTGCACCTTTGTTCCAATCATACTAAGAATAAGTTTGAACGAATGGTCACTTTCAGCCTCCATTCTGGTCACACACACGCTATAAATCGTTACCTATAACAAGGCCACACTCAGTGCTAACTGTCGAAAACCCTAACATTATGATGGGTAACCACAGGGCAGCTTTTGGTGCTTCATCAATTTCTACCCCTCGTTCCATAGAAACCGTAAAACGTTGAAGATATTGCTAGAGAGGAGAGAAAGTCATGGACGCTCCCTGAGCTGCGAGTATTGCTAAGGCATGCGAAGTGGTCCCAGCGATGACACTCCGAGAAATGCATCGTGGGAGCTTCATGATGATATAGAAATCCCATGGCACACTTTTTAGGCGCAACGAGAGCTGTACAGTGGTGGCTTTGGGGGTCCTAGCTTTGGACATACCCTTAGAAGATCAGTATTACATTCCTTTGAATTCCCCGATCCGTAGTGATAGGAATCTATTGGCTTTGCAGCCAGTTTGTCGAACGAACTGAGCAAGTCCAGATGATTGCCCTAGATATCAAACCTATCAATCCTATCTTACAGATGGACACCATCATTTCTCTCTGTTTGGGGATGCGAGTATGTTCTATTTTCATTTTCCATACCTCTTCGAAATCCGTTCAACCGGCCATCTCGCCCCAAGAAGTCAAGTGTAGAAGGATGAACATGCACCGATATTGCTATGGATATTATATAACACCGATTCATTGATGAGTCAAAAAAGTTGCATAGCACTGGGTATGATAGACCTTCAGATGCTAACCGAGAGGAGCCTACAGGGTTTGTATACCAACGCCTACGTTGTAAGATTAAATCCTAAGGTGGGGTTAAGTCGCAATCAAGTATTACACTTTGAATAAAGCTAAGAGGGTTGGCACCCGAACTTTATCACTGGGGCCAGAAATCTTTGCCGTCTGGCGCGTATTTTCTCGTCATAGAAAGCTATCCATGCACAAAGGGTTAAAGGGTTACCAATTGCAAGCTGGAATTCAGCGAACTGTTCATCTCTGACACAGACGTTGATCGCCCTTTCCAATCTTCCAACTTGACTCGTACCGTAGGATTAGCATAGCTTTGCAGGATTCCATTTGAAATAAAGATGACCTCTTATTTAGGGAGCTAGCAAAGCCCCGCTTCTAGTCCCCATCTTGTGGGAGCAACGCCTGCATAAGATTATGATACTACCGCTCTGCCTGCCTTTTGAAGCCGAGACCATGAAAAGTGTCGGCCTCTGTTTGGGGCTGTGTCCACGTGTGACGCGGACGCAGCCCCTCGCGAGCTGAAATATCAAAACCTTCCTGCGAGCGGTGGAATTGGTGGGGGGGGGGACAAGAAAGACAACGAAAAGTAAACAGAGGGTACGCTTGCCCGTAACAAGCCTTCCATGGTACCGCATCCAAGGTCTTCAAATACGAAGATGTCTGAAGCTAACACTACTCGCGTTATGTTCGATGGTTCCGAAGGAGCGGAGGTCGAGCGTTTCTTCTTTGCGTACGAAAATGTCGCCATGCGCGGAAAGACGGACGAAGAGAAGGCAATAGAGCTCTTCTGTCACTTAGAGGGCTCTGCGTTTGACTTCTATTATAGGACATTCGCAGAGTCAGGTTCTTTGACCAAGGAAGCAATGGACTACACCGCTGTAAAGAAGAAGATTATGGCTGAATTCATCCAGAAGAGCCAGCCAGAAGACGATGTCTATGAGGCAGTCTCTGGCCGCTTAGACCCTGAGAATATGTTATCCTCTTTGGCCGAATTGGACGCGCTTTACAAGCGTGTAGGCTTTAACGATACCGCTTCCTTCGGGTTGCTTAGGAACGCGGTGGTCTCTATTCCTTACATGGCTCAGTTTGTCATGTACAGGGCGCCTTCTGACTATCAGTCATTGAAGAAGGCCATTGTGGAGTATCACGTTGGTCGAAAGGCTTACTTTTCTGGAGTCGGTTTTTCATCCTCCGCGGCGCTTGGTGTGAAGAATATTTTACCAAGGCCGGATGCTCGTTCCGGGACTACTCAGCAGCTCCAAAGCCAGGTCGAGCAGTTGAGCAAGAACTTTCCCGAGCTGCACCTGCTGGTGAAGAAGAAGTTTGACAGCGGAACTCCGGCAACGGCGGACAAGGACTGGACTTGTAGTTATTGTAAGAAGACGGGACACGGTGTAAACCGTTGTCCTTCGAATCCGCATCGTGACACGAAGTGTTCGCGTTGCGGCAAGATGGGCCATTCGGAGTCTACTTGTTGGTCTAAACCTAGAAGGAGTGATTCTCGCTCTGTTGGGTTCGATGGAGCGAGGTCAGAGTCGCGGGAAGAGATGAAACTCAAGTCCGATGGCGACTCTAATCATGTTGCAGTTGTGCAAGAGTCTGCTTTGGTTGATGTCGTGGCTGCAGCGAAGAGAAACGCCGAGGGCCAAGCTCTTCCGAAGCAACCTCGCACGAATGTCATGGATATTGACGTTCTGGTGAACAAGAATCCGGGCGAGCCCCGAGCGGCTGCAAGGCCGAAATCGAGGGGTAAGCGTAGGAAGTCCCGCAAGGTGAAGAAGCCCTCACAGGGCCTTCAGGAGCACGTCGGGAAGTATAATGTGGTAGCCGAGCTGGCTGCCGCATCGTGCGGGCTCACGTTTGGGCAGCTACTCCGTGGTGACGCTGAAGAGGGCAAGAAGCTTCTGAAGCGCCTAATGGCTGGGAGTGTGCCTAAGAGCCATGTGTCTGTCTTGAGCGCCTCTGGCCTCCCCCGTCGTTTGAAAGTCGTGTCTGTGAAGCTTTATGGCACGAGAACACACGCCCTACTCGACACTGGAGCTGTTCCGAATCTACTCTCGCTGGAGCTATGCGAACAGTTGACTTTATCGCCCCTGGCCACGTCAAGGAAGGTCACAGTCGCCGATGGGACTGTCGCCCAGGTGTTAGGCTGTGTCAAAGATGTGCCAGTCTCGTTTGGGACGATGAGCATCCCCTTAGACTTCCTTGTCGTCAAGAATACTCCGTTTGATGTCATTGTTGGTAGCCCGACGCTGGATGCCTTGCAGGCGGGACTGGATTTTAGTCGCCAGCAAGTTACTCTTGCAGTCGGAGCAGAAGAGGTTCTGTTACCATTCTATAACGAACCCCCTGTTATCGATGGAGCTCGCACAGATAGCGAGGACTTCACATCTCCTGAAGAATCTGATGCTGAGCGGTCTATTAACGCGTCATCGTCATCACCATCGAGCTCCGGGGATGAATCTGACCGTGAGCCGGACTTGGTATTGGCAATAGTGAACAAGGAGCCGTATGAACCGGATTTACAGGACTTCGATTGCAACGTGGATATCTCCGATGTTGATGAAGAGGGTGATCATTCAGCTCTACTAGCGTCAAAGATGAGGCATCTTCCTCGGGAAGCACAAGAGGACTTGACGAATGCCTTGAGGGAGACCAATATTACCGCCTGGGACATTAGTGACCTCCAGCAGGCTGACGTTCCTGTGGTGCACTCTTTTGAGTTGACGGACGACAATCCGATTCATTCGAGAGTGCGCAGGATGCCCCCGAAGCACAACGCAATTGTGCGTAAAGAAGTTGATGAGCTGCTTGAGGCTGGAGTAATCACGCCTTCAAGTTCAGCTTGGTCCTTTCCAGTAGTCATAGCTACCAAAAAGGACGGTAGACCACGATTCTGTGTTGATTACCGTCAATTGAACAGGGTAATGAAGCCAACCAGGTGGCCGTTACCGAAGATCGAGGAGATCTTCGACGACTTAGCTGGGTCGAAGATATTCACAACTCTAGACTTGTACACTGGGTACTGGCAAGTCCGCATGTCGGAGACTTGCAAGGAGATGACGACGTTTGCATGCCGCTATGGAACGTACAAGTTCGAGGTGATGCCGTTCGGATTGATGAACGCCCCCTCGACGTTTCAGAGAATGATGGATGGAGTCCTACAGGATCTTCCATTCGCAATGGTCTATGTGGATGATGTGGTTATCTTCTCGAAGACGACCGAAGAGCACCTCCGTCATTGTAGGCCAGTGTTCGAACGAATTCTGGAAGCCAACTTGAAAGTTAAGGTCACCAAGTGAAGTTTTGCACAATCAGAGATAAAGTTATTGGGACACGTCATTAATGTTGACGGAATTCAGGTGGACACGGACAAGATCAAGGACATTGTTGATGCTGCCGTGCCTACCAACTTCACGGAGTTGAGGAGTTTCCTTGGGCTGGCGGGATACTATCGCCGCTTTATCAAGAACTTCGCAAGGAGCTCGGCGGTGTTGCACGCCGCCACCTCTGGCAAGAAAAAGTTTGAATGGACGAGGGAAATGCAGATTGCGTTTGAGCATCTGAAGGATAAACTTACGACGCCCCCCGTGCTGGCCTTCCCTGACTTTGACGCTCCGTTCATAGTGGAGACCGATGCGTCGTCGGTCGCGTTGGGAATTGTCCTTTCTCAGAAGAAGAAGGATGGGAAAGTACATCCCATACAGTACGCTTCGCGTACGATGACGGAAGTAGAGAGACGCTACTCTACGAGTGAACGGGAAGCGCTCGCAGTCGTGTTCGCTTTGAAGAAGTTCAGAGTGTATCTCCTCTCTGATATTCCCTTCACTGTGCTGACAGACCATCAGGCTCTGCAGTACGCGTTTAAGAAGAAGGATGTGCATGGGAGGTTGGCCCGATGGATGGACTTGATGGCCGAATACGACTTCGAGATTAAGTATCGCCCGGGGATAGTAAATGGTGCGGCGGATTACCTGTCCCGCATGACTGGTCTTTCACGGGAGCCAGAGACTGTTGAAGGAGACTTACAATCAGAGGTAGTCGCCACAATTTCGTGGGCAGACCCTAGGCTGTCGGGACTTGAGCCGTACTTGCTTAATGTCGCCAGGTTCCTGGCCGGAGTTCAAGTCCAGGATGAGGACCCGAAAAGAAAGAAGTCGATCAAGAGGAACGCGAAGAGATTCATGCTCTGGAACGATACGATTTTCCGGAGAGAGGCCGCTGGGCTGCGCGCCGTCCCACCTGTCGATGATCGCAGAGAGATCATAAGAATGTTCCATGACGAGATCGGACATTGGGATGCCACGACGACGAGGAACTTTGTTCGGGACAGGTTCTGGTGGCCCGGTGTCTGCAGAGATGTCACGGATTATGTCCGAGGTTGTGATGGGTGCCAGCACGCGCAGAGGATCCCGACCTACTACACGAACCTTCGAGCTCCTATAACGGGACTGTTCGAAACGTTCTCGATAGACTTCGCAGGTCCCCTCGGCGCATCGAAGAATGGTAAGAGATTCGCTATCATTGCAGTGGAGCATCTCACAGGATGGCCTATTGCAGGGGCCACGGAGAACTCCACTGCGAGCACGGTGATAGAATTCGTTTGGAAAGAGATCATACTGCCATTTGGACCACCGAAGAAGATCGTTTCGGATAACGCCAACGCCTTTACCGCTGGAGCAGTCAGGAACTTCATGACGAAGCATGGGATCGTGTGGAAAACCGTACTCCCGTACGCGCCTATGGCGAATGGGAGAGCTGAACGTATGGTGGCTACGATCAAATTGGCCATCAAGAGGACAGTAGTGCGTACTGACTTGGACTGGGCAGACTCTCTACCGCAGGTTTTGTATGGCTACCGTTGTCGCGATAGGGGAACAGTTCCGTCCCCGTTTCAGCTGATGTACGGAATCAAACCAAGGATGATGGCGAATGACACGGTGGCCCTCTTGCAGGGTGGCACGCCGCATCACCGAGCGTTAGAATTAATGGGCGAGTCTGGAACCCGCGCGATGCAAATCGAAAGAGCGTGCATTCCTCGTGTGCCCAAGGGGAAAGTCAAATACTATGATGTCGGAGACGAAGTGTTAGTTGCACATGGACCCGCCTTTAATAAGTCGCGCAAGTGGCCGGCGTTCGAGTCATACTACTATGGCCCATGCCGCGTCACGAAGGCGACCCACCCTCGCTACGAACTTTTGTCCTCGACAGGACGTATGACGCGCACAGCCGTCCATGCGAGAAGGTTGGTTCTTTACAAAAGGAAACCTGTCCACCTACGCAGTTAAAGGATGAGCAGACAGGTGAGCAAACGGAAGAAGGGACGAAAGAAGACCTAGTATATTGAGAAGTTGCTCTCATCGAGCGGGTTCAGAGCCATAAAGCTTGAGCTGATGTCTGTGGGCAGGCGGGCTTTGCGAAGGGGACATGTGGAACATCTAATTGTAGCATTGCATGACGCCGATGTACAGCGATGCCTTAGCATATGGATTCTACATCTATCAATGAAGCTACGCTGCACGAGTCTCCTTAGCCCTCTCGCGCTCGATTGCGAGCTTGCGACGCTTCTTCTTATTGTTCGTTCCATTACGATGACGAGGCTTCTTAGAGCGTCCTTCAGTATCGGGGACATGGACCATCCGCACTTCTCGGATGCCGGTGAAAGTCGAAGTATCGTCAACGCAACCCTCGAGGGCCCTTTCGCATAAAGTCAACGGAAACTCCTCAACACAATCGAGGATGATTCGACGGCCGGTGTCGATTACCAGACTGTGGATAACGCCGTTGGTTCCGTCGATAGTGAGAACATACACACCGGAACGCTGAGACGAGTAGTTGTTCGAATCATGAACGGACTCAGTCAACCCAAGTTCTCGCAACATGATATCCGACAGCACGTAGTCAGGGGTGGCCTCAAGAAACAATACGATTCGTTTCCCCACGATCTTGACGAGCTCTTCGCGGTAGAGTCGAACGATCTCCTCCGGATTGGAAAGGAAAAGGTTGTACGCAGGATGCCGATGGGTCCGATGGGAATCAAGGGAGATGGCTACGATGTCTTCCCTATCGTGGAGAAGAGCCATGAGGTCCCGGCGTTCGTTACGAAGTCGCTGCGACACGCGCATTGCCAGCCCCCGCACATGTGAGCGAGGAACCCGGCGCGTCCGCTGGGCTCTCACTCGCTGCCTGGTAACAGCCATAGTCGTACCACGCCTACCACTGGCTCCGCCGAAGAGCGATGTCCGACAACCGTATGCACTGGGACTAAAACACCAACCTGTGCACGTCAGTCGTCGGAGAGAGCGCGTAGGATGGCGAAGCACAGCGGAAGGCGGGACGGTTCAAGCGACGCAGCGCAGGGGGAGCGCAGCGCAGACGTGAGCAACCGGGCGCGGACAAACCGCAACACGGGAGCGAGCGAACGAGCGCGATGCGCGGACCAGGCACGGAAAACGAGAGGACGCGATGCGCGGAGAAGGCGCGGAAAACCGACAAAGCGCGGAAAACCGACAAAGCGCGGACAAAGCGCGAGAGAGGCGTGAGCAGGAGCGCGAGCAGTGCGCAGGCTACGATGTGGGAAGGACAAGGCGAGGGAGAGGCGACGGCGCAAGTGTCAAGCAAGCGTTGGGCTATTTACAACTATAGCACGCGATCGCAGGACGCTTGGCGCGTATAATTGCCCACCAGCAATTTTGAGACATTGCTGGAGGGATTGCACCGTGACAGACCTCGACCCCACTCGCCACGCCACCGTGTGGCGTAGTTTGAGTTGTGGGGCGTGTCGGCCTCTGTTTGGGGCTTTGTCCACGTGTGACGCGGACGCAGCCCCTCGCGAGCTGAAATATCAAAACCTTCCTGCGAGCGGTGGAATTGGTGGGGGGGGGGGACAAGAAAGACAACGAAAAGTAAACAGAGGGTACGCTTGCCCGTAACAAGCCTTCCAAAAAGCTGGGCATTAATGCATTGTACAAGTCGTCTTCAGATTTTTGAAAAATATCCTGGGCCGACCAACCAAATTGCAGCGCAAACCGTCGGCGCCATTTTTGTTGCCGTCAACAACAATTGTGTCCACCACGCACAGGATTCGTACATCTGGACTGCTGAAGAGGAGGCTCAGCCAGCAGATTGTTGGCGGTTTGCCATTTCGATTTTTTTTGTGCTTGACAATGCCCACCACCAATGCCTCTTTTCTATCATACAGCTCTCGGTGATGAGACATTGAAGTGGCGCAACGATATCTAAGCTTAAAACTACGATCCCTGCAAGCTAGGCATATCCCCTATCCTCAGTAAATGTACAGACATGCAACAGAGATATAAGAACGACTGAGAGAAAAGTTTCCTGATTCGGGAGCGTCATGCCCTCGGTTGTCAGGCCACGTACTGCCGTTTGCACCACTAGACTGGTCAAGACTGCCTCACTTGTTCCCCCACTGGCGTCATTCCGCACACAAAGGTAGTGGCCATCCACCCGAAGTAGATACGTAAGCTTTATAACTCATGCTTGTGCCGCAGCGGGATTTTGTGTTGTCATCAGTTGTTTGCTTGAGCATCCACACAGCACTAGCATGCCTTGCTGTGCATATCAGTGTGACACATGGGCATCCTACATACCCACAGATTTAACCAAAGGAATGCCGAACAAGCTCGTCACAAAGCCACAGCTCAACAACTCCTGGCATTCATGAAGACCGAAGTGTTCCAGATACCCATTGCCTCTGAAATCATTAATGTGCTCAACTTTGTCTTCGTCGACCTTTTCCTAGTGTCATTTGTTCTGCAGGCTACCAGCAACCTTGCCGGGTACGTCAACAACCGCGTACTACGCCACAGTTCACGTCTCAAACTTGTTCCGTTTGACATACCACTCATCGGTGGGGGACTCATAACATTCCGTGGCAAACAACGAAACATTCTTATCTTGCTTCGCATCTCCATTCTTCTGGCAGTTTCGACAAGTACTTTTGGTATTGAAGGACGTACTCAAGTTCCTACTCTGACGAAGTCTGCACATGTAAGAGTACCCGGATTTTCAAGAAGTATGGACGAAAGTACCATGAATCGAATACAAAAGGGCTTTAGTTGTGGTACATGGGAACAGAACGTATTTGTGTTTGGCACAGTGGCTGATGGTCTATGCTACAAGAACGTAACTCTATATTCATCCATCCGGAACGTCTCACAGGTAGGATCGATTCAAGCTGAAGCCCATAACTGTAACCAATCTTACTCAGAAAAGCATGGTAAACCAATTACAACATACCGATGTGACAAAGCGGACGTGGTATGTCAGGGAGTTCCACCAGAGTCTGGTTTGGAGTTTTCAGAAGGATTGGAAAATAATCTTGACGGTGATCAAACATGTAAGGCCATTCTGTTTGCCGATGATGGCAATCATGTAATCGGATGTTCTAAGGGTTTGCTACGACCGGAATCAAACCAGACTCTGGGGCACTGCTGGAAATTTGCTATGAAACGGGAGGATGCCTGGTGGTAGAATGAAACTTTTCCGGAATTCACCTTGTTTACGGCACGTGCGGTTTATGCGTTTGCACACGGGATAGGACTGCCCGGCGATTCACGTCCTGTGACAGTTGTGACCATCTGGTGGGCTCTTTCTACTGCCTGGCTCATACTCGTCAGCATTGCACTGATGTGTTCTTGTGTTGTATTCAAGTTGAGCAGGACGCAGCCTCGTTTGCAAAGCACCAAATCGCTTGTAAACATGCTAAACTTGAGAGACTATGGCATGGACAATCACGAGAACGCAGGGTAAAAACGTGGACATAGTTGTTGTAATTGTTCGATATCATATAACGCCAGTGTCTATGGGACCATTTGCAACTTACGTTGGTGTTCATGTCAGTCAAAAAATAACTCCAAAATCCGTAAAAACCTATATAAAGAAAATTGGTTCTGATATTACTCAAAACTTTTCCATCAGGGACAAATATTTTGGTGGGTACCTGAGCTATACTCTGATAAGTACAACTCTCAAGTCGAAATCGGATTCTTGACGATTTTTTTTCATTTTAAATTTGCATTGCTTGCAATAAGCTTTGGATTGCTAACTTCTGATGAGAGATCTTTGTGAACCGATGTGCAAACATCCAAAGATGAGTTCGATGTAACCTCAAAACATTGAAACTTGTGGGGGAACGGTGTCTTTTTTATATGTGATGAAAATGTAGCATTCTAGATGCACCCGAGTTTGACCGTTCGAAATACTACCAAGTCGCCATACGGCATTCATAAGCTATTGCTTGGGCTATACTCAATTACAAGAAATTATGATAAGAATTACTTCATGGAAAGGTTTGGACAGGAGAAATTTCATCAGGAAGTACTGCATTTAGTGTGCACTGTAAGGTGCCATCACCCAGTATTTTATTTGGTATTATTCAAATAATTGTATAGTGGCACTCTACGTGTATGCATTAGTGTACAGTACTTGCTTTTTCTCTTGGCACATTAAAGGGCGCAACGCCCCGGTGAAGACAGCGGAAGGCCAAACAACAACCAACCGAAACACCATCTCTGTGAATTCTAGAAATCCTTAAGTGGTTCACCACAAAGGGGCAAGTATAGTATCAGTTCTTAACCGTTCTGAGCTATAGCTCTTGTTCCGAAGATACCCTCTACTGTTGCGCATTTACCGCCTTTTTTATTTAGCTTTGTGTGTGTGTTGTTTCTTTGTTGATTTCTCTACTTTTAACTGGTTATATAAGTTATCACAAGGTTTCTCGAGCCGATATCGTATGCATTACGTACAGCCGTATCTAGAAGTTTGCCTCGTGAATAAATGTATCATCTTCACTGTTCAGGCACACCTGGGTGCTTTCCATACACTCTCTTCTTACAAAGAACCGTTGCTTGCAAGGCGACCCCCGCTATTTGTGGTTATTTCTGTGGATACTCACTGCATCGAGACTTCTACAGTCTTCAGTGCAATACTACAGAAACTATAAGAACTTATCAAATTTTGTTCTTGAAAATTCCTCGCATGGGAAAACTTTTTTCCTGAAACCCCTATTTAGACTTAGGGTTTTCAGCATGAAAGCCTTTTAAAAAATATTTTTATGGTATCGTCGTTGGAAGTGTTCGACTTTTAATCATCATTTTCAATATTTTCTTCGAGATTGAAAATTTTATTAGCATTTTCTTCCTCTTCAAATGAAGCATCGACCTGCTCGCAAAGTCCATATAATACTTGCTTTAAAGCACCGTTCTCATTCAGATATTGCCTTGATTTTTGATAAAGCTCCACTTTTCAGGCAACGATTTCAGTGAGATTGATCGGATGGCAACAATATCTTAAATTGTCTCCTTTTCCCCATTTAAATAAGCTCAATCACTGATTTTAGGTTTTATATTGTTTTTGTGGCGTTCATATCTTGCTGGGTGAAGATATTTTTTTTTATATTTTTGATACAATATATCGAATTACTTTGAGCTTTTGGGAAATTTTTAGGTTTTAATGGCTTTTCTTCTTTACTTTTTTCTTCTTGTTTTTGTTTAGCACATTTGAGTTTGGTGAAAAGTTCCTAGTAGGAAAGCTTTTCTAAATCTATATTGTGTATTAGATTAGTTACCTAACAGTGAAAATATACTGCTTTTAGAAAATAAGATTTCTTATTTGCTTCAGATTGACGATTTGTAGTTCCCTGGGGTGATCGTTTTGATATTTCCGCGCCCAGTTTCTGAATTTTTCGAGTAGTGGTTCCTTCATAAGAATGAAAGGAATCTTTTAGACTGTTTTGTAAACGTGTTTCAATACGTTTTTGTTTGGAGGATAAATAAAAATATTATTCGATGAGATTCATTGATTCATTGAAGGGTTGAGCTTTCTGGAGAACGAGATCGTTGAAGTAACGCTTCGCGATATCCCGTAGAATGTTCTGCACTAACTGAAAATGCTTTTGTTCTGGTACCATGTAGTTATCGAGTGCAATCTTGTACTCATTAAAGAATTCTTTCCATGATTCTCCAATTGCACCTGAGTTTTTGATGTTTTGTCCTTGAAACGCATGGCCATATCATGAGATATCTTTGGAATATCAGTAATATTTGTGCTGACTCTGGTGGTTTGGGATGGTGCATCTAATGTATTATGAGAATTAATCGGGTGTTCAGGATCTTTTCTGGTTTGCGACGTATCTGAAGATACTGAATTGTGTTGAAAAACGATGGAGAACTTAACGATGCTGTGGAAATTTGAATTGGTTCCTCGGCAAAGATACGGTTTATGACAAATGTATATGGTGTGTGCCAAACGAATCATGGGTTTTCACGAAAGATGATGTACAAAGTTCATGCCAAGTATCAGTAGGAGACGAGCTAAAGCTCCAAAAGAATGCTATATTGCTTGAAACATGGGATATTGAAGAACATGTCAGGGTCATAATCGCCTCGAATTAGATTATCGAGTTGATCCCTAGTAATATGATAGATATCAGCAAGATAGATCCTGATAGTATCCAGAAGGGTATTCTGAGCACTATTTTGTATGAGTAACGACGCTCCGAAAAATGTTTTAGGCACAGGTGACACATTACTATATCGTTGAGGCGGAACATCCATCGGCGTTTTAGAGGGGTTAAACGGTAGCTGATTGTTGGCGGGAAACTGGAATGGTATATTTGATGCGAAGGGTTGACTATTAGAATTGGTTTGAAGTACTTATATCTGCTAACTGCTATTAACCATAGCTTAAAATGGCTACCTGTTCAGTGTTTTCTTTACTGCTTGAAGGAAAATGCCCTTCAAGGGGGTTTCTTCCACAGGACTTAGAAGTTTCGCTCGCTTGAGGAATAGCTCGGGCTATGACAAGCTATACCGCTATTGCGTGCTGACGGCCGGTTAGGACCGGAAGGGTACACTGGTGGAACATGTGGACTGCACGGATGCCATCGCTCGAGTACGAGGCGTGCCACACGTGGCCCAGACTGTACCTAATGGTTAGTATTATTTAGTATTTTTTAGTATTTATTTAGCTACGCTATCGCTATTTAGTGTCTATTTTTCGGGCGCGCGCCCACTGCCAGGGGCCGCGCGCCACACACTTAGGAGGTTGAGCACTGCTCCCCAGTAAACACCCTCTTGGGGGGAGACCAAGGAGGGAGTCTTGGCTCTGAATTCTTCGCCTTCAGCGCGTCCTCACCTCATACTGCGTGAGCGCCCGTTGCACGTTAGTTCATCCACCCCTCTGTCGACCAGAGTGCTACCACCACCGTGGTTTCATATTTAATCGCCGACACTTGTCGTAGTATCGCCCCTGTATAGAGTTTCGCCCCCGTTTCCTCTTGTTCTCCTTTTTGGCTCTCGTGAGTGGCCGCCTCACTCACCTCGCTCGTCCACCTCATACGAGTGTTTCCTCGCTCCTTTTCCGAAAATCGCCGTGGTACCGCTCCGCCTAGGATTGGTCACACCCCGGACTGTGCCGTGCTCACCTAAACACTCTAGGTATATCGCGCCGGATTGGCCTCGGTCTTACACCCGACTAAGTCGTGCCTTTCCAGAGTGGCTCTGTTTCTGTGCTCCGCTGGGACGCGTCTCCTCCGCCTGAGGCGTGTCTCTCAAGAGAGGAAGATCCCGAACATATTCATGGTGTCTCCGCTCCAAGCGTTGTCCTACAAACTGGTCTCCCGACTTAGAAGTTTGAGTCGGGCACACTCAGTCACGATTAATCGGAAAGAGGACTCACAAATTGAGGTT
The DNA here is from genome assembly GCA_030374765.1 of Agarophyton chilense. Lineage (NCBI taxonomy): Eukaryota > Rhodophyta > Florideophyceae > Gracilariales > Gracilariaceae > Agarophyton > Agarophyton chilense. Next base: position 60,478 of record JARGXX010000096.1, read on the forward strand.
GATCTCAGTTGCTCTCTTTGAGGAAGTTTCTTGGCCCCTCTAGCCGATCGGGTTTAGATACTCACGTGTAACGGATTCTGGTCTCATGTCGTCCAAAGACCGTCCGAGGACGCGGAGTCAAACCGGTGCACCGGAACCATCGCTACCATCCCGTATCCCGGTCCGTTCACGGTCTTAAAGCGGTGGATCGACTGGCGTGCCAGGAGGAACGACCTCGAGGCCTCCTGTCTCTGATTCGACACCCCCAGCAAGTGGAGCAGGCCCGGCGTCTGCCGCCGTCCAGATGCTCTCCCCTGCTAGGGATGCCACTCTTCATCCCAGCTTTGCAGATGTGGAAGAGAAACTCCGCTCTATGCGGGAAGCTCAAGTCATCCTTGCAGACGAGTTCGATTTCCTTCGCAAGAAGGTAAACGACACTGCTACGCAGAATTTTTCTGAGGACCTCCGTGTCCTCCGTGCAGATGTGAACTCGATTCTAGAGTCCCGTGGTGGACCCTCGGCCTCTGTCAAGGACGTCGCGGACAAGTTCTCCCGCTTCCAAAGCCGTCTCGAGACGTTGGAACAAACCCTAATGTCGGGGGATGATCCGGCCGAGCCGGTTGCAGTATCCCACAAGGAAAGAAAGGAAGAGAACCGCCAGGCTCGAAAGAAGCGAAGGAACACGGATCCCGAACCGTCATACTCCTCATCCTCGGAGTCCGAGTCTTCCGATTCATCGGTGGGAGTAGCTCGCCGTGAGCGTTCCTAACGCTCTAAGCGGTCAACAGCCACCCATGGTGTGATCCGCGCCCGCACGAAGGAAAGGAAGCACACACGTTTGAAGGAGCTGAAACCGACCAATTCGCTCTTTAAGAAGCTCTTATCATACCGGTACTACCGTTTGGAGGACTTCTTTTTGGATCGTACACCCCGTGGTACGGGAAAAGTGAAGGACTGCATTAAGCGAATGCAGCTCTCACTTCGCAACCAGTTTTTTACTGGAGAAGACCCAATATTAGTGTTGGATTTCTTGGCACGCTTTGTGGCGGAAGCTGATATCCTTGGAATGAACGAGGAACAGGCCTAAATTTCCTTACCGTACTTCTTACGTGGGTTTGCAGAAGACCAGTTTCACTCTGTCAGAGGTACATCACACGCATCCGAAGGAAAGGTAACCTGCTGGCCCGAGACAGTTCAGTACATCCTGAGGTCGTATTCTACTAACTCCGCCATTCAGCAGGCGATACGCGCCCTGCAGGACACTCGCCAACGTCCAGGCGAGTCGGAAACCGATTATTCGTCGCGCTTTAACAAGGCCTTCCACCGCTGTGGCAATTTGTACCCCGCTGAAGAGCGTTGTACCATGTTTGTCGATGGTTTGGACCAGGCCATCCGGACTCTTGTTGCTCGACGTCGAGAAGATAGACCTAAAGACACGTATTTAAAACTAGTGCAGTTCGCTCGCGCAGAAGGTGAAGCCCTGCGCGCACGCACTCCTGGATCCGGGCTTAGGTCCGCAAAAGCGTTGATGTTACAACTGGGTACCCCGTCAGCTTCGATGATCGACGAACAGGCCTCTCGAAGGGATTACGATAACGTGCATCTAGCCCATAGCGACGTTCATTCCATCCCGACAACGGAGTTAACCTCAACTTTGGACGAATCGCAATACGTGATTGAGGATGACAGGCTACTCTTTGCGGATAATGGTCCCGTCCGTGCGCCACGCGTCCCACACGAGAGTGGTAATGTCCGCTTTTCGCGTTCTGGTTGGAGAGATACCCGCCCCGCGGTGAAGTTCGCCGAGCCTCGCCATCCAACACCGGCTTCTGGTCTGATTTGTCATCTCTGATACAAACCAGGCCGTACTTCTCCACAATGTGTGTTGTCCCTCCGAGAATGGGCACAAGTCGTAGTCAATTACGAGGCCCTATCCCCGGAGGACAAAGCAGCTGATCCGATTGCATCGTATATCCGTGCTCGAACGGATGTTCCACGTCACGTGTCGCTTCCCCGAGCTCGGGTGGTACCTGCACCGGAATCCCGTGTCACCGACGTGGTCGGTCACCCAACCGCTTCTGCGGAACCTTCTGGACCTGATGCCCCGGCGTTGCCTGCTCAACGTCCTGAGCAGCCGCCTCCGGCGGAGCAGGCCCAGAAAAACTAAAGGTGGGAGTCTCCTCTCAAGGAGAGGCAACCTCAGAGTCGAGGTCGACGGCGCCCAAGGTGTCCAAGCCTCGCTCCCCGGTCAAAAACCTTTCAAGGAAAGAGGCCGTCAATGACCTGAACTCGGAACACTTTAGTGTTCTGCGTCGCCCGTGGAAATGTGTTTCCCATAACCGGTTCCCGGATAGAGTTCTGGTGATGGCCAAGAGAAACCACAAGGTCTATGCTGACCTTGGTCTTTCACCCCAGTTTATGGTGCGACACCTTACCGTCTTAGACACCGGTGCCGGTTCGAACTTTGTCGTGGAGGAAGTGTTACCGCCTGCATTGCAGTCTAGGATCCGCCGCGACCACGTCCCGGAGGTCGCTGACGCGAACAATAAACCGTTGGATACGGTGGGGTTCATAGAACTGGTAGTCCGCGTCGGGGCTCGCGTGGTGAAACTCGACTTCGTCGTATGTCGGAAATTAGCCGCCCCAGTCATCATGGGTTGCGACTTTTGCGACCGCTTCGTCGAAGCGATCTTCCCCCGCCAACGGCGTGTCGAGATGGAGGATGGATCGTCCACTCCGATCGTTCGTCGTCCACTTAGGCGTGCCACGAAGAAGCATGTCCCGCTACTGGCAGCACAGGAACCTGGACCGGATAACCGTGAATCTAATAAGCTCCGCGTCGCAGCGTCGTTGTGCGTCCCGCCTGAGTCCCAAATGATGGTGAAAGTAACCTCCCGTCAACACGGACTCCGGGTCTTGCAACCATTGTCGTCACTGTATGACAGGCACAGCCTCGCAATTGCGTATGGAATCGTCCATGTGGAGCCAAACCAACCGTTTCACGTGCTGATCGCCAATCTAGGGACTGTACCCCAGTATCTGGTGGAGAACCAAGTGATAGGGTCCGTCATGCCGCACCCCATCCCTATGATGCCGACAAAGCTGACCGCAGCTGACGTTCTCGGACTAGTTCACTCTAAGGAGGGGGACAGCCCGGAACCCGTTTCATCGCCGGTACCCGGGGTTCAACCTGTAATATCAGGGACGCAGCCCGTTTCAACGAGTGGTGACCGCCCCGATCCAGTCCAAGAACTCGAGGACCTGAATCTCAGCCACGTCCCGGAGTCATGCAGCCATCGATTGCGAGAACTTTTAAGGGACTTCACTACTATGTGGGACGGCTCCCTTGGTAAGATTGCCACTACGGAACACCGGATTGATTTGCTACCGGACACCCGACCCATCTCTCAGCACCCATATCGTGCCGGACCCGCCGCACGCGCGGAGAAAAAGGCACAAGTGAATAAAATGCTTCGAGCAGGAGTCATTGAACCGGCTCAGTCGCCGTGGGCTTCTCCAGTAGTACTGGCTCCAAAGCAGGATGGTTCCTGGAGGTTTTGCGTCGACTACCGTCGGTTGAATGCCGTTAACGTCAAGGAAGTGTTTCCAATCCCAAGAATGGACGAGTACATTGACTCGCTGGGCACCGCCACCGTCTTTACAACCCTGAACGCCAATTGGGGATACTGGAAAGTTCCGGTAATGAAGCAAGACCAGGATAAAACCGCTTTCGCGTGTCACTCCGGTCTCTACCGTTTCAAACGGATGCCTTTTGGTCTTACCAACGCCCCCGCTACTTTCCAGCGAGCCATCGACATCCTATTAGCCCGCTACAAATGGCGTACCTGCCTGGTCTACCTGGATGACATAATCGTCTTCTAAGGTAATCTGGACAAACATCTCACTCATGTGAGGGATATCATGACCACGCTTCGAGATGCGGGTGTCACTCTTAAGTTGAAGAAATGTGACTTCTTCACGGACACCGTGAAGTATCTCGGCCATGTTATCCGTCCAGGACGTGTTACAATCGAGGAGACTCGTGTTAAGTCACTCAAAGACGCTAAAGAACCGCGGACGCAAACCGAGCTTCGTTCTTTTTTGGGAGTCGCGAACGTCTACCGACGATTCATCCCGCACTTTGCGGACAAGGCTGCACCGTTACACGCGCTTTTGCGGAAAGGCTAACCACCAAAACTGGACCCCCTAACCCCCGTTCAAACGGAAGCTTTCAACTCTCCTAAGGATTCTGTCGTCTCCGCCCCGATGCTCTCGTTGCCCAAGCCTGGAAGGCCCTTCACCGTAGATACGGACGCCAGCGACTACCAAGTAGGTTGTGCACTGTTTCAAACTGCACCCAATGGGGAAAGACGCCCCGTAGAGTACTGGTCCCGATCGCTAAACGTCCACGAGAAAAATTACTCCGTATCGGAGGAGGAATGCCTTGCAGTAGTGTGGGCATTACAAACGTTGCGCCCCTATCTCATGGGTATTCATTTTACCATTTTTACGGACCACGCATCACTTAGATGGCTACTCTCCATTTCGGAGCCTTCAGGCCACTTTATGCGTTGGCGTCTCTGTCTAGTGGAATTTGACTTTGACGTGCAGTACCGAAAAGGATCGTGCAACACCCAAGCCGATTTTCTGTCCCGCCTGGTCACTACTGGCGAATCACTACCCGTCAAGGACGATGAAATACCCTGCTTTGCAGTGAATGGCGACGACGCTACCATCGAGGACGAGGAACGAGACACGGACTCTTCAGATTCCGGTTCCGAATTGGACGACTTTCTTCTCTCGGAAGATTCCGAGAAACCCTTACCAGGGAAGTTCGTGCCTATTACTCCAGGGGAGATGATATCGGAGCAATTCGCTGACCCGTTCTGCCCGAAGGTCCGCGCTCAACTCAATGGAGTAGGTACTCTCCCCTTTCAGGTGAATGACGCCGGATACCTTGTACGGACCGTCGGATCGCACCCACAAATCGTGGTACCACACAACCTCCAGTCGAGAGTCTTGCGGTTGTCGCACTACTCCAAACTGAGTGGCCACGTTGGGGGACGGAAACTTTACCTCACCCTACGCCGTAGCTTCTACTGGCCTGCCATGGCAGTGGACTGCTACGCAACGGTGCGGTTTTGTACCTATTGCGCTCGGAACCGTGTCAAACTCCGCCGTCATGCGACGAAGTTGAAGCTGTTTCCAACTCGCGCTCCATTGGAGTTTGTGGCCATGGATATACTCGGTTCCTTCCTTACCACTAAGCGGAATTACAAGTTCTTACTCGTAATTACGGATCGCTTCTCAAAGCTGGTCCGGACCGTAGCGTTACGGAAGATCTCCGCTATGAGTGTGGCTCAAGCCTTCGTCCTACACTGGGTCTTTGTCTACAGTCCACCGGTCAACCTCCTCTCCGATAACGGGAGACAGTTCGCCTCTCGTTTCTTCGAGGATGTGTGTCGCATCTTGGACATTAAGAACCTGTTCACGATCACTTACCACCCCCAAACTAATGGGCAGGCCGAACGGTTCAACCGGACATTACTTGCGACACTCCGTTCATACGTTGCAGGCCACCCCAAAGATTGGGACTTGTTCACTGATGCGCTCACCTTTGCGTACAATACGCAGGTGCACAGGACAACTGGATTAACGCCCTTCGAGCTGGTACTGTCCCGTACCCCACCGCCCGTGGCGCTGGAACCACAGCCCATGCTGGATACCTTTCCGTCACCGACTGCTTGCCGCGAAGCGTGGAAAACTTGGCTCACGAAGCTCGTTCCCACCGCACGGCGTTCAATGGGCCGAGCCCAGGCCGCTTAAAAGCGTGACTTTGATACCAAAGCCCCTCTCTCGCCGCCACGTCTCGCCCCCGACGGCTATGTATTCATCCGCAAGGAGTATTGGAACCCCGAGAAGGAGAAACGCCACAAGCTGTCACCCGTTGCCGACGGCCCCTTTCGGGTTATTTCGGTGGCTCCCGACACTGTCGTTGTTGACCTCGCTGGTAATCACGAACGCATCTCTCGCGATCGCGTGGTATCGGCTCCTCTGCCGTTAACATTTCAACCTACTGGTGTGACTGCTCCCGTTGAAACGGATTCATCGATCCCCTTACCCCAGGTCCACCCGCGTCCCTACGCGTTACCACACCCATCTCGGGGTTTGTCTGACCTTCCGCTACCCGCGGCGCCCAACCCGAAAGGAATCGTGTCGCGCATTCGTCGCTCCTCCCCAGTCCACCCGACGGACACCAACTCCGGTGCATCGTCTAAGGAGGGGGAGGCGCCCGACAGCCGTCGTAATCTGGTCGATACCGTCGCTGGAAACGCCGCACCGTCGCGTGTCATTCTTCGCCCATCAGGGGTGCCCAATACCGACGTCCTGCACGACTTGACGCAGTTGCTATCCAAGCCTCAGAACGCAGCTGCGGATAACGCCACCAACACTTGCCGAGGTGTCACCACACGTGCAACACGGAATGCAAATGCGCTCGGTGCACCGCCGCCTGATACACTACGAGTGGACGACGCACCGCCAAGTACCCTGCACAGGGAGGCGGATACATCCACGGCGCCGACGCCGGACAGCCAGCAATTGGAACGCTCACGTGACTACACGGAATCTCGCCGTGGGACAGAGAGGTGCGACCATGCGCCGCCGCCCCAGCGAATCTCACCGCCGAAGCGAGCTTCACCACGCCGACTAGCAGAACGACCACCCGGGTTACCCGCCGGTTTGGGCCCTCCAACCGGAGTGGGAAGCGCCGAGACAAGCCCGGCACTTGGAGAAAATGAACCGCCGAAGTCGGGTCGACATTCTACTCAGCCAAGGACTGCCTTGCGCGCTACACGGTCCGACCGGAGCCAAGCCGCCCAACGCGTGATCACTTCGGTACCCCCTGGCTCAGGACGGGTACCACCCGTAAATAGCGACACCGCCATACGGGATGGCCGGGAAGTGTACCGACAGGAGTTCGTGGTCGGACGCATTTTGGAGCACTCCTACTACCCAGAGGGGTATATCCAATACTTGGTCGGTTGGTACGGGTACGGCCCCGTATGGGATTCAGACGAACCGATAGAGCACGTACCTCGGTCAAAGGTGGTACAGTATCATCGTCGTACTGTCACGGCTTTGCCGGCTACCATAGACCGAGCCCAAGTGGGATAAGAAGACACCCGATGGGGATAAAGGAACAGAAGATCCGGATAACGACCCTTGGAAGAAGGAGAAGATGCACAGAAGACCTGGAGAAGGACACTCAGAAGAAGTGGAAGAGAAGAAAGAAAACAAATACGTCATAGACGGAAGCAGTTTACTATTTTCGAAGTTGCTGCGCATACTACCGCACAGCGGGTTATACTAACCAAGATCACAAGGGATTAGTTAGAAGAACCCGGATTGCCGTGCGCGCCAACCGAATCGCTAGCGGAGTTACTCCCGCCGGTCAGGCGTGTCACGAGGGCGTCTCTCATCGCACTGATGTCGCCGCTTGCCGCTTGCGCGTTCAGTCCAATACCCCGAAGGAACTGGGAGATCACGACCGCCTCTGGGCGTATGGGAACCTCGATAACTTCCGGTTAATGCGGCAACGCCGCCGCCACTGGATCGATGACCGCGTGAGTCGTTCCCTGCGCCGGCTGCGCCGTAGTATCGGTACCATCGGGATCTCCCACGTCTTCCATGAACTCGTCGCCACGGTATTCGCCCTCCTCCTCCGGGAGATCATCACCGCCATAGGCGTAGTAGAAGTCATTTGAGTTGACAAACTCCACGGGGTGCCCGTATGGTATGCCTCGCGGAGCCATCGAGAGTGCCTCCGCCTCCGCCTCGGAGATCTCTTGCTGCTCCCATGGGTGAAAGAAGATGAAATCTCCCGCCAACGGCGTGCGACACCCCGGAGACCGATCAGCCCCACCGGCTTCTTGACCACGGCCGCTCTGCCGAACAGGCACGACAGCTCAGTCGGCACGCCCAATGATCTCAATGAGCTCCTGAGCTTCATCAGCGTTATTGACACCTCCAAGAGGGAGTTGAAGGTCCAGCTGCCGGATGTAACCACGCAAACGCGGAGGAAGATACCACAGTCGATACTGGTCGTAGGCTTCCCACAAGATGTACGCCGCGGCGCGGACTGCCCATTCGGTTAGGACCACGGACCATAAGCCGGAGTGCGGATCCTCGATGAGGTACGAGCCCAGATAGGAGACGACTTGAGGCAACTCCGCGTAACATCCCCGGCACATCTCGACGGGGGACCACCACCTAGACAGGGGAACATATCGCCCAAACTGGCAGAAGGGACTAATCCGGTTTATCTCCGTGTTCTGATAAGAGACAAGGAACCCAAAGCGGGACCTGCCCCGACGCTCCTCGCGGACGAAGTTCTGTAACCACCGATATCGGGACTCACGACGAAGGTGACGGAACTCGGCACGAATGATCGGACGGTCGCAGCAGATCGCTTCTTGACGCGCTCGCGGTTGACCGCGCCATGCGTAAGTTTCCAACGCCGCAAGGCGGTCACAATAGCCGATCTCAACCTGCGTCCGGTACATCCGTAGGTCGAAGCCGAATTCATCGGGGATGGGGTATTGGAAGATCGCCCGGTTCATCCGTGAGTAGCCGATGCGGACGAAGGTACAATGCGCCTCTTCCACCGACTCGCGTCTTCGCCGCAGAATCGCGTGAGCGGGAACCGCCACACGGCGTCGCCAGTCTCACGAAGTGGTGATCAAAGCCGGCAGCTCGCCCAGGAGACGCTCATTGCCATCAGCATATGCGGCCACGAGTTCTTCGTCGAAGACCGCTGTCGGATGGAACCACGGAGCTCTCCGGAGAATCGCCGCATGTTGACTCGGGTTTAACCCGTCGAGTTCGTCGTAACTGGGCCTGGTGTCCTCCGCAGGAGTGATGTGGCTTGAAGCTTCAACGGGACCCCGGGATCGGCTCAGCGCGGTTGACGAGGCACTCCCCCGCGGAAGGGGAGCCCAATGGAAACCGGAGAAGTAACCCCAGCGGGGATTGTTACCACCGTTCATCGGGAGTACTGGTCGCCGAGGTATCGGGATGTGGTCGCGAGAAGTTGGCGTACGATGCGGAAGAGCGCTCGAAGTTCGAGGAGTGGTTACCGCGTTTGTGCGTTTGTCGTTCGGTTGTGCAGCTCTGCCTTCGACAGTCGAGTGGTCGCTGGACGCGTTACGCGGCTTGCTCTTATGCCGGTTGGACCGTTGCCTCCCCGCCATTTCGACGGCGTGTTCTTCACCTAAGGAGGGGGATATGAAAGAAAATGCCCTTCAAGGGTTCTCTTCGCAGGACTTAGAAGTTTCGCTCGCTTGAGGAATAGCTTGGGCTATGACAAGCTATACCGCTATTGCGTGCTGACGGCCGGTTAGGACCGGAAGGGAACACTGGTGGAACACGTGGACTGCACGGATGCCAACGCTCGAGTACGAGGCTTGCCACACGTGGCCCGGACTGTACCTAATGGTTAGTATTATTTAGTAGTTTTTAGTATTTATTTTGCTACGCTATCGCTATTTAGTGTCTATTTTTCGGGCGCGCGCCCACTGCCAGGGGCCGCGCGCCACACACTTAGGAGGTTGAGCACTGCTCCCCAGTAAACACCCTCTTGGGGGGAGACCAAGGAGGGAGTCTTGGCTCTGAATTCTTCGCCTTCGGCGCGTCTTCACCGCATACTGCGTGAGCGCCCGTTGCACGTTAGTTCATCCACCCCTCTGTCGACCAGAGTGCTACCACCACCGTGGGTTCATATTTAATCGCCAACACTTGTCGTAGTATCGCCCCTGTATAGAGTTTCGCCCCCGTTTCCTCTTGTTCTCCTTTTTGGCTCTCGTGAGTGGCCGCCTCACTCACCTCGCTCGTCCACCTCATACGAGTGTTTCCTCGCTCCTTTTCCGACAACCGCCGTGGTACCGCTCCGCCTAGGATTGGTCACACCCCGGACTGTGCCGTGCTCACCTAAACACTCTAGATATATCCCACCGGATTGGCCTCGGTCTTACACCCGACTCAGTCGTGCCTTTCCAGAGTGGATCTGTTTCTGGGCTCCGCTGGGACGCGTCTCCTCCGCCTGAGGCGTGTCTCTCAAGGGAGGAAGATCCCGAACATCTTCGTGGTGTCTCCGCTCCAAGCGTTGTCCTACAGGGTTTTATTTACAAAATAAATAAAACAATTACCCTTAGTGTCTTCGTTTATCGTTTTTTAAATCAAAAAGGCATAAGAACATATTTAATTAGAACAAATAGGTCAAATTGATGACGACGACTTTAAAAATTCACCTTGAGGTCATGAGCCTCAGAAAATATTATTTCACAAATTCAGCAGTACAAGTCTTCGCGAGAATAGTTTGCATGTCGAGAGTTACGAAAGTGAAACTTGCTCCTTTGATGCGCTTCAAGCTACTGGATACTGCAAACAGAATTGTTGCAGACAGTACATCGTTTAAACGTATACTTTCGCTGAGAGGGGTTATGCAAACGTCGTTCACGCTGAGTAGAAACGTGGGCAATGTGTCGCGCACGTGGTTCAGAAAGCGGTTCGGAAGATAGTAACTTTGAAATAGAGGAGATATGCGTCATCAAAGACAGATTACCGGTACTGCTGGTTTCGCTATTGTCGCTTTCATAATCTTAGCTCGCTTCAATCGCTTCGTAGTCTATAACAATCAGAACGCACACGGAGTCGCAATTGCTATCGCCTTGTGTATCGCGCATGTGTTCGCTTTTTTTGTAGTATTCTACTATGTCGTGGATTCCGATAGGTTGGTTTTTCGCGAAGTCGCGGTTGGAACTCATAAGTGAGTGTTATCATCAGCATTGTGATATGAAACGGCATCCTGCATAGGATGCCTAGAGGCAGAATGTCTTAGTGGAACAAATGGCGTCATGGGTCGAGTGGCTTACCACGGCGCGCGCATAGTTGCGACCCTTCCTAGGGGAATGCCATATTGGCCACGGCGCATGTAGTGGCGATCCACGTGGAGGGCTTTACTACCCTTTGTAGCTAGACTTCCATTAGGGCCCATACCCATACAGTGGTTTGGCTAAGTGGCTGACCACTGGGTATTATTTATATATTTATTTGGGCACTCACCCTGGTACACAGTATATAGTGTACCAGAGGTGAGCGCCGACTTCAAGTAAAGGAGACAACATGGGCATCATGACTATTCTGTTCCTCACTTAGGATTCCTTAACCAGAGATTCGGACGAACTATAATAGATAGTGAGCCCCCAACTACTTCACGAGCCGTCTTGTACCTACGTTCCATCAACGTTTTACAGTTGCACTGTTCACCCTCGCTGGGGAGTAGTGGCCTTACATCCCACTTCCAGCTCGCTGGTGTTGTAGCTCTACCACCCCTTTTCCTTCGCCGCAAGCAACCCATCGGCAGTCCGAATGCTGTCGCAGGTGTCTTCTCTCTCCGTTAGAGTGGACACTACAGGTGTAAGTGGATTCTGAGTGATGAGAAGTGAAATCTGCTAAACTTTTTGACAAGCGCGGTAGATGACAAATGAAGACACATGATGGAGATGGTTTCCATTCTATGGGCGTCAGATTGTATTGAAAACGAATGGAAACTGTTATGTTTTAGAAGAGTGGGTCAGAGATGGGTAACGCTTGTTTATATAAGGGTTGATGGGATTACATAAGGTATCTTTGCTGAAAAGCGCACGAACAGCTAGAGGACGTTTACTCGCCGGCAGGCCTCGGCCGATTTGATAGCTTGACATCTATGAGATCGCTCTCCGGTTAGTTTTGAAGTTTCGATTCCTTATAGGGCGGCCGCAACCTTTCTGATCATTAAGAGAATTTGGAGAGAGCTGTGCACGTGCCAAAGATGAACGGGCGTTAGTATATTGCTGTTTTCTTAGCTTCTTTGGTGTCTTCTTCGCTTTAATAAACCAAATCTCTCAAAACAATTTGCGAGATCAGCTCGTGAATCACACGTTTCTCTTTTCCAGTTCCCGATCCTCTGTTGTCTCTTAAATTGTATAGCACATCCTGGAAGAGAAAAAAAGAGAATCCTTAACCCTGTTTAAATTATAATAAGGTACCATATCATACAACGAAATATCAGATTTGTCAAGTATAAAATTGTGAATTTTTGCAACGAACAGGATGAAAAGAGTTGATTTTGTAATTTTCTATCGCAATGCAGATTAAAATATGCCGAAAAGATAGACTAACATACAAAAGGCTTGATTCGCACAAATTCTGCATGAAGAATGACAGTAATTGAAATAATTCCCTTTTTCAGTTACGTCTTTCCCAGAGTAAAGAGTTATTAGTCTCTTTTGATTGGAATACGCATTATCTGCGAATAATGTAGCCCAGCACTGTAAACGATCCGTTCCTAGTAATTCATAAAGATTTGTAGCGGCCAGGGCTGTGGAGTCATGCGTACCTCCCGCATGTCGGGCGGATATGAAATAAAACTTGTAATTTGCATCCACTGTGACCTGTACAATAATGAAAAAAAACACCTTCTATTGAAGTACTTGCGAGGGTTCACAGCCTCTGGCAGACGAACCTGGCGTATTTTAATCGCGATCCCGTCCAGCGCTACAATGACTGCGTTGAAAGGGCACTTTCCGCACATTCAGCTGTCGAACAAGGATGATTTATGCTGGGCAATATTCTGTTCAAAGCCGACAATGTTTCCCCAAAGATGCAAAACACATTACATATTGCAATACCATATGGCCAAAATAAGTTCAGATAGTTGGTCCTGGCTAGGAGTGGAAGAGTTAAAAGAAGCATAACAGCAGGTGGTACTAAACTAGCAACTGTAGAGGAGCGTCGCCGGCGGCGCCGAATTGAACCTCGTATCACAGAATGCAGTAGGGAGAACTGCAATTTCGTCAGTCGGTACATCCGAGTGAACTGGGCATTAGATGAACTTAATATATGTCGCTGAGAATTAAACAGTGGTCTTACCATGACAAAACGAGATCCATGTACTTTACGTTTGGCGGATGTGGCCGTTATTGCGGTGTATAGGACATGGAGTGCCACCTTTTGCAGCCATTGCTTTGGGTTTCTGCAGGGTGGTGGTTTTCTAATGCAATGAACTCGCAGCAGTTGGAAAGCGTTTTGGGGGTAACGGAGATGCATGGTTGGTGAACTGCATGAAATGGTGTCTCGAATCATGCAAACTCACCACTATGTGCATCTTCGCTGTTGGAACTGGAAGAAGGCTTTTTAGTTTGGAAATTGGAAATCTACAGTGCCCGAAATTTCCTGTTATCAATTTCTTAAACTCACAGAACGGCCCTGAGTTCACTTGCGGATCAGGGATCACGAAAGCAAGCCATGAGCCGATTTCAAAGAGGAGAAGAGAGGCGTGACAATCCAGCTCGAGATAATTAGGACAGAGATCGATAGATGAAGCAAATGTCGCCGTTAGGGTAGCGGGAGGCTGTTCGTGAAGTCCAATTTATCGCTCATAAGGCCTCTTGCACTACCTGTCCAATCACGCTGAAAACTTGCATACGCACGCAGCACACCATCACCAACAAGGTTATGCGCTTCCTTTTGTGGTGAGCTTCAGAGGTTTCTAAACACAGAAGCCCAAAGTTAGTGTGCAAAACAATGGACTCTATAATGTTGTACTTGGAATATATGTAAGTTGATATAAGTAAAAAAATGCCAAAACGTGAAGGTATGCATGCAGGCAACAAATGCCTAAACACAATTTAAGATTTATAGACTTTCGGCTGATTTGAGTTTTCAGCACCATCCCATAAACCATTCAGATACAATTCTTGACGTTCTTATTTAACCAATCTGCTGAGCCAAGCATCCTCAAGCTGAACAAGTATCATCTTTGCAGTCTCCTCCTCTCTTCACCTGCGGTGGTGTGACCAATGTTTCATCCAGTTCTGTTTCGAGTCCTTCTGTTTCGTCCAGAAACATCAGAGACGAGTCACTTTTATCGGAAACAGATGCTTCTGCATTAGCTTCATTAACAGTGGCGACGTTGGATCCTCTCATTAAGACTCGCCCCTCTGTGACTGGCGAGTACGGATCGTGGTTCTCAAGATAAGTCTGTGTTGCTTCTCGAAGCATAGTCCCCCAATCTACACCCTCCACAGGCCATGAATAGCCATCACCCCCGCTTGCGATGTAGCTATTTGTCAACAAAACATACTCTTTATCCATGTCCAGAAGATTTCCGCCAACGGTCACGCTTTCGACAGCCACCATACTTCCAGCTGGTTTTGTTCCATCCACATGAGCTTCCAGTACCATGTTAGTTATGCCGCTAGGAAAGGCGCCCTTGTTGTCTGTGCCATAAACGGATAGACCGTGGTTAATCGCATTAAGAATGGCCGATCCTTTCAAAGTCATTGAAACAATTGTGTTGCCAAACGGAAGAACGTTCACAATATCACGGAGTGTGACCTTCCCTTGGCTGAAGGAGTTTCGTAGAGTACCACCGTTGAGAAAACAAACTCGAGGCAGTTCGGATTTGTGCTCTGCCGCAATGTACATCATAGCATCACAAACCAAATGACCCATAGAACAGCCCGAATTAATGTAAGACCCATCTTCCGGAAGCCGCTCTGGACCTCGACAAGCTTGTCCGCCGATCACATTGTCTGTGGTAGTGCACACAACCTCGCCGGCCTTCCTAGCGACTTGATAGTTGTACATCTGTACCTTGAGTAGAACTGCGGGGTCAAGTTTGATGCGAAAGTCCACAGGGACGTATGAATGTGATTTGACCATAACGTTCCCATCTTCATCGAAGTTGAGATCGAGCACCCCGATGTAACGACCATGGGCATATGCCTGGGTGACAAAACAAACGGAACCATCATCGCGAGTAACCTCAACGGGGTATTTTCCTTCGTCGAGGTTTGTGTGAGAATGACCACCGATAATGATATCAATCTCCTTGACGTTGCGACATGTCTCAATGTCGTTGTTGTAGCCCTGATGTGTTATAGCAATCACATTCTTCCGCTGAGAGCATTGGTCGATAGACTTGAGTAGGAAAGAATCCTCATCTTCAATGGAAACATTTTCTTCAACAGCTGCCAGATCAAGAGTCTCCTTGGTAAGAGCAGACACCCAGCAGATGTTGTGAACATCAACAAAGCGGAAGAGGGGAAGATCATCCATTCCCTGGCCGGAAAAAAAGACATTTGAAGCTAGAAACTTTGTGCGCGGGGCGATCTGGCGTACGGTGTCGTTGATATGGGAGTTTCCATAGTCAAACTCATGGTTTCCAAAAGTGGCAAAGTCATATTCCATCCATTTGTACGCTTCAATGGCAATGTCTTGCTTGAAAACCGTATCCAGCAAGGATCCTTGTACCCAGTCACCGGCTTGGATCTTGACATCACACGAGAGTGAACTGAGAGCAGTTGAAAGACGGGCGATGCCGGAATAACAGTTATCCTTCACAGAATCCCACCATTGACATTTGACGTTGGAGTCGCCGACTTCAAGATACTTTGCGTGGAAGTCATTGGTGTGGCACACGCGAAGTGTCTTACCGTAGACAACGGAAATCAAGAGTAAGACGACGGGGAAACAGCGGATTGACGGCATGGGCATGACCGGATGGGTAAAGTTGCGAGAAATGGAGCACTAGGAGGCTGGTGAGACGCGCGGGTCATTTCCGTGTGGCAGAGACGATTGAGAGGTGAGCCATATGTAAGTCAGCTCAAAGCTTGTGTATGTGTGGGTGTGTGTGTGAAGATGAAACGGGAGGTTCCAGAAGATATGTGGAGTTTGGGGGGTATCGACTGAACGTGTAGTCCAGAATTTGGAAGCAATGCTTCCGGTAAGCTATGGAGGAAAGGGAAAGGGCCAATAAGAATATGAAACTGGTCTATGGCAAGGAATTGAGGGTATTAAATAATTTAGTTGAATAAGGGCCGGCACATTTCATTTATCAATTATCTTGATAATTGATAAATGAAATGTGCCGGCCGAGCAATCTGTACAATCAGATTGCTGGTGACTGGCGGCGCGTTTATCGAGTAGATGTTAGCGTTCTGTTTGCTTGCTGTCAAACAGCATTACAGTGACAGAAAAGTACTTAAGATAGACGACGACGACAAAGTAAAGAAAGACGACTAAGGTTCTCCAGTCACACTTGCCGTCGATATTCGCTGTTGTGCTAGAGAACTTATATTAAAAATAATAATTATTGCCAAACACATCTCGGGAGATGCGTTGCGCTCTCTGACAGAGGTGTATTCGGCGCGTGTAACCCACGGACATTCCCTTCATTTTTTGTTTCGGTACCCCAACGGCACCCACCTTTCTTGCCCATCGCTCAGCATCTTTGGCTCTTACCTTGGCGCAGACTACAGTAGACCTCTTCACGTGGCGTCTTGCCTTTGGGTCAATACTGTCTGAAATCTTTGTCTTGTAAACTTCAGGATCATTTAAGGAAGCAAAAAATCTTAAACTTTGTCGAAGTTCTTTGAAAAAAAAGTGCGCCAAAGATTCAAATTTATAGTACATCTTGACTTGTGCAATACAAAACGTCTTAGATTCCTCAATTTGAACGTCTTGAAAGAGCACAAAACGCTCAGAACCATCGATAATGCTCACTTGGAAAAGATTGTTGCAATTTTCAAAGCGACTGTCGATAATTCTTTTTCGCCAAACAAATACCTTGTCTCTAGTTTTAGTTTACTCGCTATGCTGCAGTAGATACTCTGTGCTTCAGCCCCAGGTCAATACGCAGCTTTGTCATAATTTTTCCAAGTTCATGTCTTGACGCCCTGACTAATTTCGTCCCACTATCTAACGTTTCTCGTTACTATGCCACCTTCGACTGAGCCCAAAGTTTTGTGTTTCTCTCGAAATCTAGAATAAAAGGAACAAATCCGTCAGGTCCAAAAGTATCATTTATTTCTTTGAGTATAACCGAAAGAGCAAATTGCTGGTCCGTATTACTCTCTCGAAGAACGATTTTCTTGTACTTCCGTCGCAAGGACTGGTGGCATCGTTTACCAATACCAAGATTTGAGTCGCTTTTATTCTAGTTCTCACAACATGAACATTAGATATTGCCGCGATGTTTATTAAAAGATGAACACAAGCCGGTTCCTGGTAGACTAACATCCGGTTTAACAGTCCAGTGCATATTACTGTCCAACATATAAGTATCTACCGCTATATGACTTTTATTGATATATCTAGGAAAAAACACGCAACGGAGAATTGAATACCTTCGTCCACTATGTGTAGGACCGATTTGTCATCCAGGTACATGAAATCTAGAAGAATCTTATCATTTAACCGAATGTTCTAGGCATTAATTGCAACTCTGAAGCGAGTTGGAGCGTTTTGAATCTTTTGAAAAAAATTGAATTTTTTTGTCTGGTCCTCGAAAATAGATAAATACTCTTGTAAAGCGTTTTTCAGACGTTCTATTTGCATAAAGTTGAGCAATTCTCAGCAGAGAGTTGAAATAAGTGTTTACAAAGCTTCACTACTTTGGATTTAGTAAAGAAAGTACGTTTTTGAAGAGCCACGTCAACAAACACATATTCACTTCTATCTCTGCGTAAAAGAGTAGATCATTTACTAACATACTGTTCGGATCCATCATCATGGCGAATGCGTGATCGTTTGGTTTAGTGATGTGAAACTGTTCTCACAATCAAGTATTCTTTGTCCAGGACGTCTTTACCTAAGAGAGTGGATTTATCGGCTTGAACGTCTTTAAGTTTGATCAGTGTAAGATGGAAAAGAGGTGGTGTTGCTATAAATATCACGACTTGCCCTATTTAATCAAAGCTTGTTTCGGCGAAACGAATCTCAATTTTTTGATAGCAACAACATATTTTCGAGAACCAATGTCCTCGATAACTTTATATAGACGAGATTGGCGATGATTCTGTATAATATTGCAACAGATATACCCATTTTGTGGATGTCTTTCACTACTTCTTTGCGCCTCAGATGGATGGTTTTTTGGGAAGCAAACCATTGAACTGGACGACGAAGACGAGACATGTTATCCTGTTGTCTTCTTGAAAATTCTGAGGCAAGAAGTAATTCAAAGGAGCAACAAAACTTCTTAAAGCAGCCATCAAGTAGTTTGTACACCATTCTTCATCAACCGCTTCAATATATCCTCATCTTTCGCCTAATGAGCAAGTGGTTAGTCCGTCAAACAGGCGAAATTTCTCTACATTACGCTCGGAATAATTTTCGTGGGGTTGAATAGAGAAATTATTAGCGTTAAAAGTTTCTTTCAATCCCAAGAACGAGATCTGAAACAATAGATACAGAAGAATCATCCCCATTTGGCAAAAGTGGGCTAGCGTGATAACGGAAAGATCAAGTGGACAACGTTGTCGTGGCTGCCAAGAAGCATCACACGTTTTTCACTCGCTTCTGAGCCGGCTGTTTTCAAATGGTCGAAGAAATGGTGACTAAGAAAACGGCTAACTGCTTCTGGTTTGCTGAAAGTCTTTCTCCGGTTCATGCATAAGAACATACCTTGGATCTCTTCCATACTTTTCAAAGAGAGTTTTGTCTTCCAAAACGTGAAAAGAAGATGATTTGTTAACTTTTTCAATGTCTTCTTCTAGATGTAAGATTTCGCGAAGGTCTGTAATGAAAACATTAAAGGTATACTTCGACTCCATAATGTTGCTAATTGATATCTTCGACCACTAAAGACCGATTATGGCCTTTCGAACTTAGCCGATTTCGTGGGCTCCGGATCTGAAATGCGGTGGACACTGAGGCAAGAGTTCTTCGATGAGGGTTACAGTATTCGTGAAGCCATCCCAGAGAGAGCTTATCTCTTTCTTGGCCATGACCTTTTCAATGCTCAGTTTGTTGAGTATTTTGTACATTTGCAACTCGCGAGCCTTGAAATTGTACTCTTTTGTCATCATTTTGGCCATGTATTCAAATGACATTTTTCATGAGCATTATTAAAAAAGAAAGTGCGAGCGGGCTCATCCAGAATTTTCACATAGTAGTCAGCTCTCTTAGACGGTGTGGGACGGTGTTGACAAGCGCACACATTAAAGTCGCTGAAGGTTAGCTCGATCGATTGTTTAATATCTCCCCCCACACCGTTGTCCTTGAAATGTTGAAGGACATAACTGGCTTTGCGTGTGCCCTTGACAAAAAGTGACTAGGTATTTGAAACAGATCCATGGTTTCTGTTTTCAGGTCGGGAAACGGTCTCGGTGGGAAGAGTATCATTATGATATTCATCATCCTGATCATTCTCTGCATTGTGAGTTCAAGAAGCGGAACCTGATTTCATTTCAATGTGTTTGGATCCACTTCTTTTGAAAATTTCGGTGAATTTTGCCGATCCACAGTAGATTTTTTGACACTGCTGGAAACTAGGACTTACGACGCACATCTGCTTGCTCTGTACAGTTAGATACCTGCCCGCATGGTTTCCATCTACTTTTCGGTGAAATACATGAACCATACATGCGTTAATATAGATCGATTAGCAGTCTATCTCGACCAGAGCCTGAGAGTTGCAATGAGCTTTTCTGAATAATTGTCAAATTCGTAGAGAGCAGCAACATCGCGAGAAAACTTAACAAGAAAGAGCGGTGTCTGAACGAATTGTCGTTTTCATATGACTTCTGGAGAAGGCAATATGTTTTTAAACGTTCTTTACCAATCCAAAAGACGTTTGGAATCTGTGAACATTTTCATCGGTGAAATCTTTTCAAAAATATATTCCAAATCGATTTTCAGAAAGTTGGAGAAATCAAAGGCGTTCGCAAAAGCATATCCTATGCAACCAAACACTGACCATACCACTCGGCTGCTTTGATAGCTCTTATATTGGCTGATTTTGCATCTGTTTGAAATGATTAGACAATAATACAAGATACCCAACCTGAGAAGTATCGTATTCAATATTCCCCAGCGAAGGGTCACTGTAAGCTCTGATACATATCGACATTCTTTACTTTCAGCAGAGAAATCTACCTGGGGCCTTCGAAGGACTGAGAATTTCACCTCATATCATCGTGTTCCATGAATAGCGAAAAACGCATAGCAGAAAAGTAAGAGCTGACTATCAGCATGATACACGCTATTGCAAAATAGTCCTTTTCAGTAACCGTGTATTACTCTGCTCGGGTTCATTTAGAGCAAGGCTCCAGTACCTTACAGTAAACTTGTCTTGACTGTCTTGCTCCTGAATAGAACTGTTGACCGTTTGTGTCCTCACGCAAGGCGAAGCGAGTTTCCACAACATATGCCACGTGTGAGACACGCGAGCTCTGTCGCGCAATGTGCACTGTCTAAATAAACTGGGCTGCGCCGGCGTCGAAGACACTCGACCGCCGGCGGCAACTTCCCTTGGAAGTCAACATGAAATCCTACTGTTATCAATATTCTAGCATCGCCCGGGGTTTCGGCCCGGGCGGGCGCGCTTCGTCTCCATCAACGGCTTTCGTAGTACAAAGTGCGTTGTGGCTATACTTGGTGCGGTTCGCTCAGTGAAAAGCTCGCTCGGTCTGTAGACCAGTTTTGGCTTGGAGAGAGATTGTAGCCAAACAAGGTGTGTATAACGTTTTCTTGCTTTACTTTGCGCGAGTTTCACTTTTCTTTGCGAGGTGATACAGGCTATGAAGATGCAACGGGCTCTGTGTTTTCTATGGAAACTACGGAATGAAGAAAAACTATGAAGTAGGAAAGAAGTTGAATTGAACACCGAACGTTTGACTTTCACGTTCATCAACGAGAGAGCTCTCATATTTTATAAATTTGGAATGTGCGTCTCTCTCTTTGACTATAATAATAATGCTCTCTACTCTTGCAGCGGTGCTGGTTTCCGCATTTTCTTGATCGCGCTTCTGGTCAATATCCTAAATTTACTGGACGCTTTGCACTTTGGGCCTACGACTCTTTCCTGGCAAGAATCACGGTTTTGGCTTACGTCTTTCTTGGATCTCCCACCCGGCTTCTACTTTCTTTTCTGTTTCGCCATTGAAACCAAGTCTCTACCGGTTTTGAGTCTCGGACGTAACGCTTTCTGCAGTTGCCCTCACGGAAATTGCGCTTAGAAAACTGCGTTGTCAGCCTTTTGCAAATTTCGGCTTGCGCCCTAGCGCCTCTTTGATTCTCAACCACAAGCTGCGTTGTCCGTTTTCTGGCTTGTTGCCTCTGCGCTCAATGATTAGCTGAAAACTCAAAAGGTGTAAGATACCTTTCAAGAGATCCATCAACTTAGATAATATCTCTTACGGCAGGGGCGGAAAAGTCACTTGTTTTTGTGATGAATTCATGAATTTGTGAGCTCCGCGATCTCCACTAGTAGTGGCAAGGAAAATTTGCTGGAGGAGAGGTCGGAAGCTGCTCGGATTCTCATCCACAGGGGCGAAGATTGAACTACTAAGAAGTGTCACACCTTTGGAGAAGAGAACACTTTCGAAGGATTCCTACGAAAAACAGGGTACCTGAGGCAGTCTGAAGTTTAACCTACCACAGTGTCTATTCCTTCTTGCTTAGGCACTCAAAGCAAAAAAAGAAGAGAACGGAACAATATCTCATTTTAAGAGCATAAGTACCTACCGACATCGGTTGTGGGAAGTTGCCTCAAGAGGTCGGATTGTCGTGGTGCGGGGTTATCTGCTTAGTTGCGGGGACCCGTACTTCGTCGATCGCCTAGCTCTCGGGTCTGGGCTAGGGTCACCTTAAGTTAACACACTCTCTCCCCCCGTAGAGGACGGGTGAAGAAGAAGAACAAGAAGGAGAAGGAGAAGTGCTTCACACGTTTACCAAAGAACTTGAGGAATCCTTTCCCGCCTAAGTAGGTCGATCACCTATCCCCGCTCGTCAGACATGTCGGGTACAAAAGAAAGCCTGCTTGGGAAACTCCCAAAGTTAAAGGTACCCACCGACTACATCTTGTGGCGTCGTCGCCTTTTGGCTTTTCTCCGCCGTGAAGACCCTTTCCTGACTGGTTTGGACCCTTGCCCCGAAGGGTTCAATCTCAACAACCACACGATGAGGTCTTGGTTCGAGAAGTCCGTCAAGGCCAAGAGCACCATCACATTGTGCCTTGGTGATTCAGCCCTTGCTCTTGTCCGCACCGTTGTCGACGATGAAGACCAAACAGCGAAAAATTTGTGGGATGAACTCCAGCGGGTGTACACAACAACAAATACCCAAGCTGTTCAAAACATCCGCCACCGCTTGGACTCCCTTTTCTACAAAGACAACGAAGACTGGAACCAGCATGTGTCAAAGTTCTTGGGAATCGTTGGAGAGCTTGCAACCTTCGACGAAGAGCTTTCTGACAAAGAAAAAGTTTCCCAACTCATCCGGAGTCTTCCCAACTCCTTTGCTCCATTAGCCATGATGTCAAACCTCACTGACGCTGGCTTTGACTCAATTGTAAACGCTGTGGAAGCGGAAGTTGCTCGTCGGAAGAACCCTCATAATCCTCAACACACACAGTCGGCAACACTATCGACACAGCCAAAGGCTAATACCGCAAACAAAGGTACGCGAGGCAACCGACGGAAAAGATCATCAATCACCAAGAACCGAAACGTGGATTGCTATTACTGCGGAAAGAAAGGTCACTTTGCAAGGGAATGTTATAAACGCAAACGTGATCTTACACATAAGCAGAGCAACAACGGTGATAGTGAAAACCCGCACCGAAACAGAAGCGGGAACGGTTCTCACAATAGCGGTCAACAACGTAGCCAAGGTAATGGAAGCCGCCGCCAATCTAATTGGAAATCACGCTTTGCCCCAAGGGAAGGAGAGAAAGACCAGACACACAACTACGGATCTTACGTGGTGCAAAGGCATAATGATCCTCCACCTTCACCTCCATTCAACTGTTCCTTGGCCAAGTTCAAGAGCAAAATAGCTCTACTCTTTCAACACAAAATCGATACCGCATACATTGATTCTGGGGCCACACACCATTTCTTCCACTCTAGAAAATCGTTCGTTCGATATGAGAAAATTCCTATCGAAACTGTACAAGTCGCTTCTAGTACAGCACGGCTCGTAGGAAAAGGTCACATCTGGATTCCACTCAACGAAGGAAAAATTATTGAAGCATACCATGCTCCTTCCTTTCAGTCCAACATTCTCTCAGTGGGTACACTTAGTGTAGACTATATGGTGACATTCACATCTTCGTTGAGACCATTCAATGGCTGCTTCATCATGGATCTGAGACGAAACAACGAAGTAATCTGGGAAACCGAGATAAGCCACGGACTTTACGTAATGAACCTCAAGGAAGAAGAACAGACACAAGCCATGGTGGTGGATGCCTTCAATAACAATCAAGATCTCGCTCGAGAATGGCACGCACGCACAGGCCACTTACATCCAGACCGCTACCAACAACTGGCCAAAACTATTAAGTCCGTCCCTTTCTTCCCACGAAAAACCCTGGATACACTAAACTGTGTTCCTTGTATCACTGGAAAAATGAAACGACACCCGGTAACCAGGAGATCTCGATCTGTATCTACATTAAAGCCACTTGAATTAATCCACATGGATATCTCAGGGAAGGTTACTCCATCACTTTCGGGTGCAATCTATGCCCTGGCCATCTTGGATGATTGGACCTCCAAGTCTGATGTTTACTTTCTAAAAGACAAGACTAGCACAACGGTTCTCAAACATCTGGATTGGTACAAGCGGAGATCAGAGTTAGAGTTGAACAACTCTTGTCGCCTCAAGAATATTCGTCTGGACGGGGCAGGCGAACACAAGAGCACAGAGTTGGATAACTTTTGTTTCGATAACGGTATCAACATGGACTACTCCCCCGCTAACGCCTCACAGAGCAACGGAGCGGCTGAAAGATTGATCCAAGAGCATTGGACGAGGACGCGCGTATTACTGTTCGCCAGCAAGCTTCCGTTTTCATTTTGGGCTGAAGCTATGAACCACGCAAACTGGCTCAGGAATCGTGCGCCTTCCTCACGCATACAAGGTCGGATACCAATGCTGGAGTGGGATCAAAATGTCAAAGTGGACTTCACAAATGTCCCCACCTTTGGACAACCTGGATACGCGTTCATATACCGCTCGAAGACGGCTGCGAATAAGAAGTTTCTTCCACGCTCCGTATTCGCTCACTTCCTCGGAATGCAGAGTGATGTGACACTCCTTCGGGTTTTCGTACCGGAAAAGAATTCGGTTATTACTTGTCGAACTTTGGACTTCAAGTTACTGAACTCTTCGCCTCTTCCAAGTCTTACTTTATTATTGGAAGGGATCTCGAGACAGCAAGAAATCGAGGAATCCACCACAACTCAATACAATGATGAGAGTCCAGATCTCGAGGAACACATGGTCACCGCGTTCACTGCAACATCGCACAACTTCCCGAACGTATGGGTCTCCAAGAAAACTGTAGAAGACCCCCATGTTCCAAGCAGTTTCAAAGATGCTTGCAAGGATCCTGGTTAGTGCGATGCAATCGACCGTGAAATGAACGCACTCACTCGACGAAACACTTGGGAACTACTTTCGCGAGAGCGCTGGATGAAACCAGTCCCCTACACCTGGGTATTCAAAGAAAAAATGCTAGATGGTATCGGTAAAGAGTTTCTGAAGAAGGCACGCTGTTGTCTACGGGGAGACCAACAGAAGCCCTTCGTAGACTTCGACCCGCATAACACCTATGCTCCTGTCGCCTGTCATGAGTCTCTTCGGATTCTCTTGGCCTTCGCCGCCGCCCACAACTTAATTCTGGAAGGAGCAGACATATCAAACGCATATCTCTATGGCAAGTTGGACATTCCCATCATCATGGAACAACCAACAACTTCCACAGGTATTCAGGAAAAGCCAGGATACGTCTGCAAACTTCTAAATTCCTTATACGGAGCAGTGCAGGCAGGCATCATATGGGGATCTCTCTTCTCGGAAACACTACTCTCTTGGAAGTTCGTCACATCTAACCTTGACACACGGTTTTTTCTCTTCCAAGAAGACACCCGCTATCTTCTGCTCACAGTTATTGTGGACGACTGCGCATTCGCAGCAAACGATGAAAGCCTGCTCAAACATTTCAAGAGCAAACTAGCCGCAACGTTCGACGTCAAACTCTATGGCGACTTAAAGTGCTTCATAGGTTGGAATGTTGAAAGATCAGTTTCTGGAATCAAAGTTACACAGTATGGGTACGCCGTGCAACTCTTGAAAAAGTTCAACATGGAACACGCAAATGGCGTTGGTTCCCCTTTTCCGTCCTCTGCGGATTTTTCCTCTACCACTGCAAACGATGTTACTTTATCCACAACGAAACACGCAGAATATAGGTCAGGAATTGGTGGTCTTTTGTACTTGGCTGTTTCAACTAGACCAGACCTTTCCTTTTGCGTCTCTGCCTTATCAAGGCACCTCCATAACCCATCAGAGAGACATTATGCTCTACTGAAGAGATTATTTCGGTATGTGGCTGGGACCCTAGAATATGGTCTTCATTTTCCTTCCAACACACCCATAACTCCCTCTTCACTAATTGCGTATGCTGACGCCGATTGGGGGTGGTTGTATTGAGACACGAAAATCCACTACTGGATATATAATCGTCGTCAACAACGCACCGATAATGTGCACATCGAAGCGACAAACAGTCATAGCCCTGTCTTCTACTGAAGCGGAATATGTCGCTCTTTCTACATGTGCAAAAGACATCTCCTGGATAAGGAAGTTGTTTTGGGAATTCGCACATCAGCGGCCCTGGAGCGAAGATGTATGGTTCGAGGCAACCAAAGTTCTACTGGACAGCTCGGCCGCTGTATCATTAACAACGAACCCGAAGATTTCGGGAAGAAACAAACACATAGATATGAAAATGCATCATGTGAGAGACTTGAACCAAGAAGAGGTAATCAAGCTCGAACGCATACCCAGACTTTATCAAGTTGCAGATATCCTGACGAAAAGTGCGTCCCTCTGTGATTTGAGGAGGATGGTCAGTCTGATATCGTTGAACTCATTCTAAGTTTGTTCACAGAAGTTGAGCGTCTTTTACTTACCCTTGTTTTTGTTTTGTTTTGTTCAGGTTTTTAAGATTTGATACTACTGCGTTTCCCTGCGTTCTTTTGTAATCAGTTCGTCACAATCCTTCTCCATTTTCCCGAATAAGACGTTTGTTTTTTCCCACAGGGTTTTACTTCGTCTACGGTTTTAGGAGTTTACTGGTGTGGCAATTTTCTTGAATATGTATTGTTCTTTGTTATTTTCTGTTGTTTGTTTACTCAAACAATTAAGCGTGTGAAACTTGATTGCCACTACACCTTAGTATGCTGAAAGACGGTACTAAGAAGAGACTTTTTGATGTGAAGATGTCTTGCCTCTTTAAGTTTGATGATGCGAGTTGATTATGGGAAATCCTCGCCGTAGTGTGCTGAAGTCTGTAGAGCTTCGCCTTGAGGGGTGGTGTTGACCGTTTGTGTCCTCACGCAAGGCGAAGCGAGTTTCCACAACATATGCCACGTGTGAGACACGCGAGCTCTGTCCCACAATTTGCACTGTCTAAATAAACTGGGCTGCGCCGGCGTCGAAGACACTCGACCGCCGGCGGCAACTTGCCTTGGAAGGCAGCATGAAATCCTACTGTTATCAATAAGAACAACCAGCAATTTATGGATTGCATGCATCTGTATTAAGGGTGTATGCCAAACCTATTTTTGGTGAGGCCAAGATTAGTGGCAACAAAAATGCACAGTTTACTTCTACGACGGCATCTACCTCTTCATCCAAGAGATTCTCAAACTGTTCCGGTGCACCTTTTTCGAAGTTTTTGTTGATGAGCGCTATTATTTTTGAGACTCTATTGACAAAGTGACAATGGATGTTGCATAATCTTACTAAGAATCATATGTCTGCGTTGGATCGTGGCACGTTAACCTCTCGTGTGGATCTAATGCTGCTTTCTGAAACTTTAAAGTTGATTTGTTCACTGTTTTCTCTGTTTTGGAGAAGAAGTGTAACAAGTATTTCGTGTGGGACAGACAATAGGTCTGCAAAGGGGCGCTAAGCAAAGGAATGGTCGTAAGCGAAGGAACGGTCGTAAGCGAAGGAACGGTCGTAAGCGAAGAAACGGTCGCAATTATGAAAATTAGAGTAGGCCAAAGGTCGCAAATAGCGAATCTGAAAGCGTATATAACGCGGGGTTTGCTTGCCTCTGCTTCAGGAGTGGACGGCATCGACCGTCAGAAGAACAGTATTCATAAAGTTAATCCCAGTTGTTGCACTGGTAGCATCGCTATAAACAACCAGAATGCTTCTGTGCCGAGCAACCTAACCCCTTCTGTGTCGATCAACCTGAAGCCTAATAAGCCGCAAGTCTTCAGTGGTGCACGAGACTTTCTCATCGTGAACACGTGGCTGTATAAGGTTGAACAGTACTTCAATCTTGTGCAGCTTGCCAATGCCAATGTTATCCTGTCAGATGAGAATCGGATTTCTTATGCGACTACCTTGCTCACAGAGACCGCAGCCATCTGGTGGTATACGGTTTTGAAAGCTGGTGGCGACCCGCAAAAAAGGACAGATTTTGTTGCTGCTCTCCGTGAAGAGTTTGTTCCCAAAGATCACGAGAGACGTGCGTGGGATGCTCTTCTATCTTGCAAGCAAACAGGCTCCGTGGCTGATTACCTTTCTGGCTTCCGTAATATTGTCCTCACTATTCCGGATATGAGTCCCAGTGAAAAGTGGGATAAATTTGTAAGTGGACTACAGTCAAAGATTCAGTTTGAGGTCCGAAAGGCCAACTGTCAAGAATTTGAGGAAGCAACAAAAATAGCCATGCGAGTTGAAGCTGCCTTTTCTGACATGTCTCTACCTTCGTCTACAGCTTCTGCGTCATCTTCTACAGACAATGTGGAATCTCCAACTCCAATGGAAATAAGTAACACGCACGTTAGAAACACTACGCGTAGTAAGCAACGTCTCAAGGATATACGAAACAACGCTTGCTTCATATGCGACAATGTTGGATGTCGCCCTTGGAAACATCGTAACGGTGGCAATGGTGCGCAAGTTTCAGTGGCGAATATTGAGTCGGCTTTAGCATCAGGAGAACATGATGAAACTGTAGATCTTGATAGCTCGGAAAACTAAAAAGTCCTTCTAGAATGAAGAAGAGCACGTTAGAAGGATGTTTTCAATCAGACGTGTCGTTGCAGACCAAATCCACTACGGGTTCTGCTGAGCTGAATTGTGTTCCCTTGTTAGTCATAGATGGGACATTTAATGATATTCCAGCTCGTGTATTGAAAGACGATGGTTGTACTGCTAATGTAGTTTCGCGCGAATTTGCCGGGAAACACCTCCAACAGTTGACATTCTCACCGGTTTTGGTCAACGTCAATCACTCTAAGCTAGGGTCTAATGAAATTGCCACAAAGATGATTGCAAATGGCACAATCCACATCAGCACATATTCGTATTCTGGGAACTGGATTGTTGCCGATTGCCGCTATGACATTTTATTGGGTATGCTTTGGCACGTGGAGGAACACCCGCATGCTGATTATGTAGAGCGCTCAGTGCTAATTGGAGATCAGCTCCTGCGTGCTGCCCCGGTCGCACGTTCTACCCCCTTGCATGTTAGCAATTTGCAGGTGAAACGTTTTCGACGTCTTTTGCGTCGTCCCAAGCAGGGCGTGGAGGTCTTCCGTGCCGTTGAAGTTTGTTCCTCGCAGATGACGTCGTCTGGCGGAGCAAAGGCTCACTTATTGAATGACGGCGATGCTGACCTGCGAGAATTACTTACAGAATTTGAGACAGTCTTCCAGGAAGAATTACCTGATGGATTACCACCTAAGCGTGACGTGGATCATGCGATTGAAATCATACCTGGCAGCCCTACCCCACATCGTCCGTTGTACCAATTATCGCCTGCAGAGTTGGTCGCTGCTCGTGACTACGTGGACAAGCTCCTGCGTTCTGGTAAGATGCGGCCAAGCCGATCCCCGTATGGCTCTCCTTTGTTTTTTGTGAAAGAACCTGGACGTCCTCTGCGTGGCGTGGTTGACTATCGGGGCTTGAACCGTATCACAAAGCGCAATAATGCACCTCTGCCTCGTTGTGATGAAATGTTCGACCGGTTAGGTAAGGCTCGCTATTTTTCTAAGTTGGATCTCAAAACCGGCTTTCATCAGATCCGACTACGACCTTCAGATATTGAGAAGACAGCCTTTAATTCAAAGTACGGTCAATTCGAATACTTAGTCATGCCGATGGGTCTTTGTAATGCTCCTGCTGAATTTCAATCGTTG
Source organism: Agarophyton chilense (assembly GCA_030374765.1). NCBI lineage: Eukaryota > Rhodophyta > Florideophyceae > Gracilariales > Gracilariaceae > Agarophyton > Agarophyton chilense. The sequence continues at coordinate 89,733 of JARGXX010000096.1, forward strand.
ATAAATCGTATCTTTTACGACTGCATTGATCGTCTTCTCGTTGTCTATATAGATGGTATCCTCATCTATAGCAATACTAGAGAGGAACACTTGGAGCATATTCGATTGGTTTTGAGCCGTTTGAAGGAGCACCAGCTTTATGCTTCTCCGAAGAAATGCTCATTCATGAATGAGGAAGCAGAGTTTTTGGGTCTCGTTGTTGGTCGCGATGGCATCCGCGTCCATCCCCACAAAGTTGATGTCATCCGGAACTGGCCCCGTCCAATCAATCTAACAGAGCTTCGTAGCTTCCTGGGGTTGGTTCAGTTCTTTCGTCGCTTCATCTGTAACTTCTCTGCTCGAGCAGCACCACTGTATGGGTTTCTACAGCAACGCTCCGGTCTACGTCATTGGGATGAAGTGGCTCAAGCCGCGTTCGGAGATTTGAAGGCTGCATTGATGACTGCTCCTGTGTTGGTTCCTCCAGACTGGTCGAAACCCTTTCGCCTGCATATTGATGCTTCGCAAATAGCTGTCGGGGCCACATTGACCCAACTAGACTCTGATGGCCGTGACAGAGCTATCGCTTACACATCGAAGAAGCTTACGCCAGCAGAACGCAACTACACTGCCAATGAAAGGGAACTTTTGGCCCTCATTTCGGCGCTTCAACGGTTTAGATGCTATCTGGAAGGTTCTACGTTTGATGTCCTGACTGACAATCAGATTGTGAAGCTTTTCTTGACTAAGAAGTCCCTTAGTCGACGTGAAGCTCGCTGGCTTGATGTCATTGCTTCCTTTAATATTCGGGAGATTAATCTTGTTCGCGGCAAGATCCATGTACTAGGAGATTCTCTATCTCGGGTCCCGGAACGCCTCTCGATTCAACAAGTGCAGTTTAGCATGTCGTCATCGTCGTTTTTAGACGTTCAGGAGGTTATTTGTCGTTATGAAGGGGACCAGCAATTTGGGCCTATTTTTGCCGCTTTGAAGGGCACATGGCCGGACGATCGTAAGCAGCGACGCAAGCTTGAAGAGTTGATACCATGGTTTTCTATTCGTGACGGAAGGATATATTACAAAGACAAGCTATGCGTTCCCGCTCATGCGCGTAAGGTAGTTCTTGAGCTTGCCCATGATTCCAAATTGGCCGGTCATTTTGGGCCAGCCAAGACATTAGCACGGCTTAATGAATATCATTGGAAACATAAGGCGAAACAGGTTCGCCAGTATTGTGATGGGTGTTCGGTGTGTCAACAGCAGAAGGATTTTCAAGGCCAGATGTTAAATGACCCAGCAGCCCTTCCTGTTCCCACCCGTCGATGGGGTCTGATGGCAACGGATTTCATTGTCAAGCTCCCCAAAACTTCACGTGGTTTCGATGCTATTTCGACTTGGGTTGACAGGCTATCCCGAAGAGTCCGGTATATTGCATGTAAGGACACTGACCAAGCCCATGATGTGGCACATTCCTTCTTTACCCATATATTCCCCCACCATGGACTTCCGGATGATATCATTTCTGATCGCGATCCCAAATTTATATCTCAGTTCTGGGAGGAGCTTATGAAACTCTGTGGAGTTAAACTTCGCATGTCCTCGGCAAAGCATCCTCAGACTGATGGTGCCTCGGAGGTGATGAATAGAATGGTCGAGAACTATATTCGTTGTTTTTTTAACTACGACCAAGATGACTGGGACCTTTTTCTTCCCTGTGCTGAGTTTTCCTTTAACTCAGCTGTGTCTGAGGATCTGGGACTCTGCCCTTTCGAGGTAGATTTGGGGTGGAAGCCGCGCGGTCCATTGGATTTGGTGCTACGGAAGCCTAGCCAGCTCGAATCTTTATCTGATTTCCGCGAGCATCTACAATGCGTCTTGAAAGACGCACAATATTCTCATCGCCTGGCAAAAGCAAAGCAGATTGCTGAATCTAGTGTTCATTACCGGAAGCCGTCATACAAAGAGGGAGATCGTGTTTGGATATCTCATAAGTTGTTCAAAGACTCTTACAGCAATGCGCAGCAGTCTTCGAAGCTATCTGCGAGACGATATGGACCGTTTCAGATCATGGAGTTGGTTGGAAAGAATGCAGTCCGCTTGCAGCTACCATCTCATATTCGCATTCACCCGGTTGTTCATGTGTCGCACACCAAACCACATCGGGAACAACCAGCTGGCCTTGCTCAGAAAAAACGCGCTATCCCAGTTCCTGTGGATGCTAGAGCTGCCGTGCCTCTTCTTGAGGTGGATCGCATCCTTGCGCACCGTCAAAGAGGCCGAGGATACCAATGGCTGACCCTAATGAAAAATTCAAGTACGCATGAGGCACAATGGCAACCTACACGAGCTTTTGTCGACGCTGATGGCACATTAACAGAGGCGTTTCGTAACTATATCGTCAAGAAAAAGTTACCTACTCATTTACATTGAATGCATTGACGCGGACGTCAATAGGAATTGGGATGATAATAGAGTAACAAGTATTTCGTGTGGGACAGACAATAGGTCTGCAAAGGGGCGTTAAGCAAAGGAATGGTCGTAACCGAAGGAACGGTCGTAACCGAAGAAACGGTCGTAACCGAAGAAACGGTCGCAATTATGAAAATTAGAGTAGGCCAAAGGTCGCAAATAGCGAATCTGAAAGCGTATATAACGCGGGGTTTGCTTGCCTTTGCTTCAGGAGTGGGCGGCATCGACCGTCAGAAGAACAGTATTCATAAAATTAATCCCAGTTGTTGCAAGAAGACACATTTACGCAGCTTCAGCGCCATTTTTGTCTCTGCCAAGAGTTTTGATACCCAATAAACGTGGGAATATTGCTCTTTCACAGACCTGTAGCTAATGATTACATCATCGATGTATACCAGTACTGTTGTCTACTTAATCTTTGAAAGAATATTTCCCAGCTCTCTTTGAAATGTAGCTGAAGTATTGCGGAACCCGAACGGAATTATTCTAAATTGAAACCAGCCTACATGGGAAGAAAAGATCATTTTGGCTCGATTTTTCTCACCTAAAAGTATTTTCTAATAACCTTAATTGGCATCCAGCGTTATAAAATTCTGTTATCTTTCAAAGAGTGAATCCATTCATGCAACCACGGTATCGATTACAAATCCCTGACGGTTACGCTAATGAGCTTCTCCTATTTCACAAAGAACTTCATATCGTTATTTTTTAACCAGAACTATGGAAGTATCTCAGTCCTAGTAAGCTGGTTCTATTTCCACTTCTTGCAGACATCTTTCCACTTCTTTAGGTTTTACTTTTTTTCTCTAGATTTTTCAGTACATGAATGCTGATATATCGGCTTCAAGCTAGAAAAAGCTCAAGGCATTAGTATTTGGCCTTGCTCGGTCCATAATGGCCTGAAAAATGGTTTGGATCTTTTACAAGTGACCGAAAATATGGCTTCACCTTTCTTTTAGTGAACGTGAATGTTTGTATTATGGTCAATTTTTCCTTGTATCGCTTACGTGACTTTTGTTTGATTTTGTATTTGTATTTGTTTTCGAGAGCATACATTTCGTGGTTTATTGCTCTCGTATTCGTCTGTTGAGTATGAAGAAAATATTGCTGATCTTACTGTTTGTATCAGCAGTCCTCAACCCTTATCGTCTTGTTTTCACCTAACTAGCCTCTCCTGCGCTCATTTGCACTCCACCTGTGGTTTTCTGGGGTCTCTTAACCAATCTGGAATGTATCTTTCAAAGTCTTCTGATTGGAAAAGTTTTGGTTCCTCTTGTCTCTCCACCAAGATCTCATTGTTTAATTCTTGTTCTGAGTAGGTGTTCATCGATATCTTTGTGGTTGCAAACACATTTGTGTGTTTCTCTTTCTTATTGGAGGCTAATTCGTCAAGATTAGTGTATAATGCGGTGAAAACCGCTTGTGGTGCTGTTAGTTCTAATCCCACGTCAGTATTTTTCGATAATTTAACGATTTCACTGCTGAAAATGCTGAGACACCCCTTCAACCGTTGATTTTGGATGCTACCAACTTTTCCGTTCGCCATCACGGTGAAGAGTTGATGCAATAATCTCAAATTGGTTTTCCATATGACCAGTCCGGTGGTTGCTCCGGTGTCAAGTGCTCCAACCTGCTGCATTGCTGGGATAAAACCCTATTTGGTAAGGCGTACTTTGTTGAAAAAAATGTCAATAGAAATCGTCTTCATTAGCATGGCAAAACATCCTTGTTGGGATTCAGTGTTATCTTAAGTGTCCACTTACTTATTCTGACGTAAATGTGACCGTACGGGAACCTGGAAGGATTTTTTTGACATGTCTCTCAAGGAAATTCGTCCATTGGTAGGCAGTCTGTTGGAAAATGTGAGATAGCGCCGAAAGGCGTGTAAGTTTCCTAGAGGCGCGATCCGTGAGGAGTCCGTAAGCGGGGCGTGCGTGTCACAAGAGGCCGGTCGGGGAACGGTGACGCGTGGAGACGAGCGCCAGCACCGGGCGGGCGTAGGGAGATTAGGCGGTTGGGAACGTCAGGCGCGATCGAGGTACGCGCGAAGAGTCTGAACGGCTTGTAAACCTGTAGATATCTCGTGCGAAGTAACGCTTCAGGTCTGCTTTAGAAACGATACTTAGACTAGGACGGTGGTGCTTACCCTTTACTGTTTGGAGGGTGGCGGGGAGCGGAGGTGCACAAGTCGTGTGCACCTCCGAGCTGCAACCCGCATTACAGTCCGTGGTGGCGCCTGGACCCACGTGGCGGAAATATCACGAGGTGGGGGACGCCAACTACCTACAACTATGCTACGTGTCAACCTACTGTACATGTCCGTCCGGTGTGCCATCTTCGCACACGTGTGCGACCAGGCCACTTGCACTCAGTCCTGACCACGCCCTTCTTACCTGACAACCCGCTCGGATTCACTATACTACAGAAAACGATCCACAACGAAGAATTGCAGTTTTAACTTTAGGTGTTTCAGCTTAACCACAGTGGTTAAAGTTGAATGGTCGCTGACTTGCATCCATGAGTGAGGTTTTGGTCGTATCTCGATTCAGATTCAGACGTTCCGTATCAGGTATGACAGTGAAGTAAATAACGTCGAGGTTGGCATTCATATCCAGGTCATATGTCACTGCAACCGCAAGACGGTCGGAAAAGCTCGAGGAAGCGTGCACTTCATAGTTGCTGTACTTCAATACACATATTTGAACCGGTTGTCACATGTTTTTCTCCTTTTTTATTTTTAGGCATTACTTGGCATTCCAATTGACGATTGAAATCAGCAATATATCCTACCGTTCGGTGTTTAAATTTTCTACGGGAGGTTTTGAGTTCAACACTAGTATTTCTTTGATAAAATTGATCTGTAATGGTGGTCGAAAGAGGAACCTATTAGGTGTTTGTGCTGAAGATCCGTAGAGGTATTATTGATTCTGTAGACAAGTGTAAATCAAATGCTTTGGAATATCTGAAGCTGTAGTTCAATCGTTTAGTAATTGGTCTGTCGCGACACAAATTCAGCAAAGAAGGCCTTTAGTCTGGGAGTCCCACATGACCATCGATGCGAGCTTCACAACCAAATTGGCATCAGCAATGTCATAGGAAAAAGTGAGCGAGTTATGGGAACTCGTTCCCAGCCTTCCTTTCAATCCCACTGTACTCGAAAATGATCTTTCTAAATGTCCTGTGCATGTTCATGACATATTCTCTACCATTGCAGGTTTTTAAAAACTTCTCTGTGACTCCATCTACTACAAAGCAGGCTCTCTCGGTACTTTAATATGCCAGCTACATTCCGAGGTTTAGATATCTTCAGTCTACAATACATACCTTTTGGTTAGCCCTTCGAGGCTGAAGATCCAGCTGGCCTTTTTCACTAACCAGACTGCAGTCCACTCTGGGCTGCAGTTGCGCTATTTCATCCCAGTTCCACAGCACTCTGCTTTGGGGTGCACCTACGCATCCCAGATGTGCTCGTGGGTGATCAACAGGTACCCACATGAAATTTCCTTCGGAAAACCCGTTTTGGTCACACAATATTTTGAATATCTTCAGAAACTGAATTTTTTCATCAATGGGATATGTTCCGGTGAAAGTTGTTTCATCCATCGTAAATCTGTACTTCTTTTGGTGCATCAGAGTCTTCTGAGATATCTCTTGTGTATACTTAAAAGGCTTATTCATAAATCGGTTGGTCCTGAAATCAACTTCTTTTTAGTGATCGTATCGTTCAAGGGTAGGTGGTCCTCAGGGGCCGGATCGCTGTCCAATTTTGAGTTTGACGACTCATCGCATCTCTTCCTCTCTTTTCAGTTCTTTATTTGACCATTTTTTAGCCAAACTTTCCGGTTTTTTCTTACTTTAACGTCTACGGTCACCATAAGACGATTAACTCGTATCAGAACTGCAAAAGGACGACTCTGGTTTGAATCTTACACTCGTTTTTTTGCTTATCATTTTCTGCTTCTTCCCTTTTTAGATTTTTAGCCGCTCTCTGAACGAGGCAGACATATCTTGCTATCTTGCTTGAGAATACATTTAAAAGAACTCTTTGAAACTAGAAAAGTTATCGATGGCAGGAAATTGTATTAAAACCCGACCTTCCACGGTTCCTCTTGAAACTGTCGGGAACGCTGTAAGTACTTACTACCAGTCGGTAAAATTTTTTAATGTCTGTATCAACCTCTCTGGAACCCTTGCGGCACGCCCGTTAAAATTTTCACTTGTGTTGGTCGAAACTCTCAAGACTCTGCAATTCCTTGGAAAACCCAGACGTCGGGCATGGAGAGTTAAACTTGCTCCCTACCACAAGCCGATACCGTTCCAGCATTTCAGGGACCCCGTCCGAGAGCTCTTGTGCTGCTCAACAAACTACAACACGTGCTAGCGCATTCACGCCCTTAAAGGATTGAATACTGCGGGTACCTTATTTCTTCTTTAAATCTACTGCATCCTCGACGGCAAGGGTGACGGGCTCTTTTGCTTACTCTTTGACATGAGCAAGTAGCTCCTGCGCTGCAGCCTCAAGATAAAATTTTCTTTACAGATCCGTTGTTTTAAACATTGGAAGACCAATTATCTTAGTAGAGTTGCCCACACGCTGTTAAAGCAAATCTTTGGCAGTATCCATAATTGGTGTCATTAATGACACTTCTCTTCAAAAGGCCGGGCCCTGCAAGGCGCTTGCGCCAGGCCTATTCTTTCTAGATCAATCCAAACGAAAAAATATTAGTATCTTATCTTGCTTCGCAGGAGATCCTGAACCCAAAAAGATGCACAAACGTCAATTCATTTCCGTAACCTAGTTTGAACTGCTAAAAAAGAACAGAAGCTAATAAAACTTTCGAAGTTGAAATACCAGTATACCGTGCAAACACCTCAAAAGTCTGCTGTCGTCTTCTTTTTGGAAGCGGGATACGGCTTGTTTGGAGAAAGTAAACGTGACAAACGTCGATGGTAGTAGGCTACTGTGAAAATCTGCAGCAACAGACGGCGGGTTAACTAGCCCATACCGGATTTGTCGTTGTGTGCAGGCATCGACGCGTGGTAGACCCTATTTGGTAGTTTAGAAATCTAATTCATGATTCTACGGATCTAAGTAGATCCCAGGGTTTACTGTTTGTTCAGGCTGCTCTTTATAGGCAGCCAAACTATCCTCCAGCTTCAAATCACTGGTCACAGGATTTTCAAAATTTGTATCTAGTTCCTATCGTTTTGGTTACAAACTCTGCGCCACTATTCCGATACAGTTCCAAAAAAACTGTATCCGTTCTTGTCAGATTGTAACGATCAATTCTCCAACACTCCCCCTAGTTCCAATCTCCTGACAATTATCCCCACCAGGTTACACATTAGCATGTGCTTTTCTTTCGGTAGCGCTTTGGTAAAAACATCAGCTGTCATTTGCGCAGTGTTCAAGTACTTCGAACAGACGTAGCAATCCTGAACAGCCTTGCGCACAAAATGATACTTCACGTCGATATGTTTGCTCGTCTCGTTGATGGTCTTCTCCTTGCTGTATTTCAACATTCCCTCGTTTTCATCAAAGATTGTCAAAAACGTTTCTGCCACGCCATAAATCTCAGCAAAAAGTCTTCGTATCCATTAACCTTCGCGCACTGCAAATGACATCGCAACGTACTCTGCTTAAAGTGTAGACCGCGCGACTAGAGTCTGTTTCTTCAAACGCCCTTCAATGGCTCCCCGACAGAACTTGAAAACGTACCCGCTAGTCGACTTGCAGCCTGAACGATCACCAGCGAAATTCGCATCTCAATACCCTGCCAGTACACCTTTGCCTTTCTTGTAGACAATCTCTGCATCAACTGTAGTCTTCAAGTACTTCAAGATGTTCTTTGCGGCATTCTAATGCTCCCTATTGTAGATCTGTATAAAACGAGCCAAGTAGGAAACAGAAAATGCAATGTCAGGTCGAACTGTGTTGACTAAGTGCATCAGTGATCCGATTAGTTCCCTGTAGGGTAGACCTTCTCCCCATTCTGTTTTCGTCGCCAGCAAGTTCGAGTGTTGCAAAGGGACGTACGCATCGGCTGCATGACACATTCTGAAGCGCTTCAAGAGCTCCAAGGTCATGGGCTTATTATGAATGCGAATATGGTTCTTCGTAGCCTCGCGTTCGATAATCACACCAAGAAACTTCTTGGGGTCCTCAGTGATTCTTATTTTCACGAAAGTTTGCAACTTCTTCGGGAACTGCTGGATGTCACTTCTTTCCTTCCCAGTTACCAAACCATCATCCACATACATCACAATACAAACTCTTCTCGATCCGTGGCCATAGAAGAACAAACTCGGATCGTTTTGTGATTGAGTACATCCGATTTAGTCCATCACAGAAACAAACTTCTTTCTCCAGGCACGTGATGCTTGTTTTGTGCCGTAGATTGCCTTCAGCAAGCGTAGCACATGAATTTCTTTGACGTGGATGACAAACCCCTTTGGCTGTATCATGTACAACTCCTCTTCTAGATCGCCGTAGAGAAAAGCAGTTTGGACGTCAAACTGTATCATGAGAAGATCTTGTTCTACTGCAATGGATAGTAGTGCGCAGATGGTATCATACTTGGCTACTGGCGCAAACAACTCGCCGTAGTCAATTCTCTTTCGCTGAAAGAAACCGCGCGCGACCAAACGAGCCCTGTACCGGGTCACTTGACCGTTTTCATCACGCTTCTTGAAGAATATCCATCGGTTGTCAATCGGAGTGCAGTTTGCCGGGCGCGGGACAAGTTCCCATACTTTCCGTTGCTTCATGTTGCCCATCTCTTTTTCCATTGATTGAACGCAGTTCTTTGCATCCGGAGCACGCATAGCCTCTTCATTAGTGATGGGGTCATAAGCCGTCGAATCACTCAGCACGCTCTGTGCAATCAATGCAAGTGCAGTGTCCGGCGGGTAGCGCGACGTCCGTTCACGAGTTCTAGTAGATCGTCGTAGCTCCGCAGGATAGTGAGTGACGTCCTCCGGGTCGTAAGTAAAATCTTGTTCAGCATCAACGAAAACATCCTCTTCTTTGGTCTCTTGTTTCTCATCCTTATGTTCAGTTCCTCTTCTTTCTTCCGCAATTGTCATTTCATCGGCGTGGGACACTTCTACCTCAGAACCTGTGATGTTCTTCTCCAATGGAATCAATTCTTCAATGATAGAGGCGACTGTAGACAAGTCAAGCTCTTGACAGTTCATCACCTTCCTGTTCCAACCTACGACAGATTCATTGAACGATACATCCTTTGAGACAATGATCTTCGATGCTTCTGGTAAATACACTCTGTAACAGGTTCCCTTGTCGTAACCCACCAGCACTCCTCTCATGGAACGAGCACTGTACTTGTCACTTTTTGTTCTTCTCTCCTTTGATATGTGAACAAAACATTCTGTTCCAAATGTCCGAAGATGTGATATGTTCGGCCTGTTGCCCGTGAACGCTTCGAGGGGAGTCACCTCGCGCTCATGGCTCCGCTTCGTGTACATTCGGATGCGCAAGTAGTTCGCAGTACGAACAGCTTCATCCCATAACTGAGTGTAGCGAGGAGTTCCAGCCAATTTTAGCAGCATTGTCCGCGCTTTGTCATTGATTGTACGATTCAAACGTTCGCCTTTGCCGTTTGAGTCTGGAATATATGCCGGTGAAGGCTCAAGGACAACCTCTTTGTCCTGTAACCACTTCGTGAATGAATTGATCTCATACTCGCCTGTATTATCGAACCGAAATCTCTTAAGCTTCAGTCCCGACTGAGTTTCAAACTCAAATATCATCTGCTTCAACCCATCCTCACAGGAGGACCTCTTCCTCAAGAACCTCACGGAGGACAGGCAGCTCTTGTCTTCATATGCCGTCGCAATATACCTTGCTCCAGAGAGAGACTGTACCTTGATTGGACCCATTACATCGGTATGAACGAGTTCTAGAATGCTGTTTGTCATTCGTTCCTTCTCAGTTATTGGCCGTCGGGGTGCTCTGACTGCTTTGCCTCACGCACATGGCTCACAGTGAACCATCTTCTTGACTCCTTCCAACGATACGCCCTTCACAATCATGAGCGTTTTTCGTAGATACTGGTGGCTGCGATGGCCCAATCTGTTGTGCCAAACCTTCGTAAAACTCTGATCATCATTGGCAATCAATGCAGAATCCTCATCCTTTGATCGATGTGTTCGGAGTAATTCATAGAGCCCTTCGTCGCGCTCTACAGCAATAGCCAATTGTTTGTTACTGCCATGTACTCCTATCAACGCAACGCTGTTGTCAAACTCATCCGTAGTAAACAGAATAGAGAACCCTTTTCGCCTGATGGCGCTTACTGAGAGAAGGTTACACATGAGCTTTGGAATATATTGGACGTTCTCAAGATGAATAGACTCATCATTTGTTCGCACCCTCACGATACATCGCACGTCTTCACTGCCTTCAACCGACAATTTCGCTCCGTTACCCACGTAGATGAAATTCTTTGCAGACCTCTTCACGGGACCACAGAAGCTCTTGAGGTCATTTGTCACGTGAACAGATGCGCCGGAGTCCAGGTACCATTTACTCTGCCGAATCCTCAACGTCTTCTGACTTGCAACCAATCCATGATCAGCGCCAAGCTCATCATCGTCTTTGACATCTACTGGTGTCTCCAGGTCTTCTTTGAATGCGGTAGTGCTTGCAATGAAAGTGAAACATGCACTTTCATCGTCCTCTTCACCACTCTCACCTGTGTTCTTATGAGTCTTGTCGTGTTTATTAGACCCTTTGTAGTTCCTACTCTCTGGATTGAACCAACAGTTGCGCTTCAAGTTTCCCTTCTTGTCACAAAAGTAGCATGTTCTGCAGGTTGAGGAACCTCCATGCGTTCAATAACCTCCATGCCTCTTCTGAAATCTGCCCCCACTCCTTGCTTGGAGGGCTCTCGATCCATCATTTCCAGCCTTCACTTCGTCCTTGGTTCGTTCGGCTTCATTCTGAATCAACATCGCCACTACGTCATCATAGGTCTTCCCTGTGCCCTTGATTACTTCCTTCTTGACCTTAAATTTCTTCGATAGACCTCTCAAGAATGCCCGCAATTGCTCTACATCTGTTATACTGTAGCCAATGCCCCGTAACTTAGACTCAATTGCTCCTAGTCGACTTACGTACTCCAAAACACTCTCATTGGTGTTCATTGATAAGTCTTGGTGCGTTTCTAGTAACGATCCACGCTCGTCTGCAATACCATTTGGAAGGTATTCTTGAGCTTGGTCCAGACTACAGTGGGATCCTTCATGTCGATAACTGGTGCTACACAAGATTCGTGGACAGATAGCAATATACATGACAACTCAATATCTGATCGCTGATCGTACTTCCATGCGGTTCCTGACTTCTCTTCCGCTGGGGGTTCTGTGCCGTCTACGATGCGCCAGACTCCTTTTGCGCTCAACAAGAGTTCGAGCTTCTTTGACCAAATGAAATAGTTGTCTGCTTTGAGCAGCGCGACTCGCAGCTTTGAAACGTCAGTAAAGTCTTCGTTCATTGCACACACTTAGTTGTGTGGTATTCTACGCAGCATTCGTCGCATGGGCTGGGCCCATATCCTCTAATTCAAGGTTCTACGGATCTAAGTAGATCCCAGGGTTTATTGTTTGTTCAGGCTGCCCTTTATATGCAGCCAAACTATCCTACAGCTTCAAATCACTGGTCACAGGCTTTTCAAAATTTGTATCTAGTTCCTATCGTTTTGGTTACAAACTCTGCGCCACTACACCGATACAGTTCCAAAAAGCTGTATCCGTTCTTGTCCGATTGTAACGATCAACTCTCCAACAAGAAATAGTCGACAACTAGATGTATTTGTAGCCCAAGTGTTGTCTGTTTTCACCAAAATAAGGTGGAGAAGGTGCCCTTTTCCATATAAGGTGAACTGCACTCTCCAGATCAGCCAAGGGGTGCACGCAGGGCACGGTCTTTGACATATAGCCCAGGGCCTGACCAGAAATGGCTGCATTACCACACGAACACTCTACTACGGTACTAGGTTATGTTCCTAATACCCAAATGATGACCCTCAAAAATGTACACATCTAGCAGGCGATTTTTGGGCTAGCCGTTCCTATAGTACAGTACATGTATAGGATTGCGATCCCTGGTTTCGGGCGACGTAGTCCAACATGAGCAGATTATATTGGGAGCTTCCTAGAAACATAAACGCATAAAATGTGCATGCACAAACCGCCCTCCCCTCAATAAAAATTGCGGCTTTGTGTGTGCACAAATGACCGATTTCTACAAGCCTCCACACCGGACGGAGTTATTTGTGTAGATTGCACAGATATCATTTGGCGTACAGATTCTCCTAACTCCCACACAACCGTACTTGTGCCTGCCTCTCCCTCTTAACCACTCGGTCCTGGCGTTGTCCACATCTATACGCAATGACATTTCCCGATAGTGACGAAGGTATCACGCCCTTTGAGATCGCTCAGAACGCACAGCTCTATGCCCTCCCACAACATCGAATACAGACACAAAGTGCATCATCGTTGCCACCGCCGCTGCCTCCTACCACATATGGATACGGACAATACGCAACTGCTTCGCCTCCCCAATTTCATTCAATTCAAAACAACCCCGCTCCTGTTCCGCGTCGCCGCCCGTCTAGACCGTTCTGTTCTAGGCTTGTGAGAGGAGACGCACGCAGAGCTCGCGATTGGGGCTCTGTTGCGCATGGAGCAGCTGCAACAGGGCGAGGAGCTTCCTTTACAGAGCTCGAACTTGAGATCTTCCTACAAGTACTCGAAGAGCATACGCCCGTAGGAGGTGACGATTGGGACGCTGTAATGCGTATTCATATGTCTCTTTGGCCAAACTAGAACCGGTCAACTGACTCTCTTCGGCGTAGCTCTGCAATGCTCTGTAGCAAAAAAGTTCCAACAGGCGATCTAAGAATTCTGAGCTCTGTTTTGAAAGCGAAACAAATACAAGCTCAGATGACGGCGCGTATCGATATGGGGGAAGGCGAGAGCGGAGAGGCAGATGGAGTTTTTTCAGAATGCGGTGACGAAGGAGGGACGAATGCTGTAAAATGGTCATATGCCGATGGAAGTGGAAAAGAGGACAATGGGCGCGAAGAGTAACAGCTGAAGGCCAGAAAGCCCTCCACACCAGGTTCTTCCACACCAAACCCTGCGTTTTCGATTATCCACAAACGAGGAAAAAGAGGTAAAGGAGACGAAAACGCGGAGATTACAGAGCTTATTTAGTCATATATCCTACAGGAGTAGCAGGGTTCAGGGCTGCAGCGAGAGAGTGTTTTTTGCGAAAAAGAGAGGAGAACCGGCAAAAGATTTTGAGGGAGGACAGGCTTCGAGCAGAATGGCGGGAGGACGATGAGAGGCGCAGACAGTACCAAGAGAAGAAAGAAAAGCTTCAGAGCGATGAGGACTGGAAAGCAAGAGAGTCTTACATTCAAATGCTGCTGTTGGTACTTGCTCGTGGGGATCCGTGTCAGAGCCTCCCAGTTTCACCTCCCATCGTCGCTTGAAAACAGCCAGCAGAATCGCAATCAATTGAGTCCCCGCCGGACACTTGTCATAATGAGTCTGAGAATCATACAGAAAAATGATCAGATGTGCTTTATTACAGAAACAAGTCGGCCTCTTTACTTAAATGAGGCATGTAAAAGTATTGGATCTGATTAAAGCTGCCTGTGCGTGTGCGCACATTGAACAGCAGCACACCAAGATGCAGTATGATTCTGCGCTTCCCTCGTTTCTCGTAGGCTAGCCGATCGCGGAAGCGTGGAAACGACCCCTGCATGGCCCGCATTCCCCACTCTGAGCTGTGGCGAGCGGGTGTGGCTTGTCGAGCACGCTGTAGTGCAACACCTTCGGCGACATTCCAAGTGTCTGATAACCATAGGTTAATATTGATACTCCCGTGGGGAATGCTATACTTATGAGAGGAACGTTGTAGAATTTTGGCGCTATGGTACCGTGGTATATTTAGAAGGCAAAGATCCCCGCTATAATGGGTCCCCACATGAAAAGAACTGAAGAGCAACGTCCTCCAGGGAGGTTTTTGGGGACTTACGTTTTTTCCGGAGCCTCCGGCGTGCAACCTCGTTATGAGTAGGAGTAATCCGTTTCACGGCGATTGCCGGAACGCCGGTGATGCACCGGCGGGACTGGGTGCCATACACGTGGCCGCAGCGCCCGCGCGACACGTGGCCGCCAGATTGGCCCCTTTTGTTAGACGGACATTTAGCTATTTAGGATAGACTTTATTTATTCTATTCTACGGTGACTACAGTACTTAGGCCGCCGGCCTTGCGGCCGCCGGTCCAGTAAAGTCTCCCCAACAAGGGTGATCTTGGTCTTCCAGATCTTGGCTCTGGGTCGAACCGCCTGCGCGGATATACAACTCCTAACGGAGGGATTTCCCGTGGTGCACGGCTTCGCAACCCCTTTGGACGTTCAAGCAGCCTTTGTGTGTTGGGTATCTATTCCCACTTTCGTGGTTCCGCCCGTGTATACGGTTTGCTACACCCGGCAGTGCCGGCTATTCCCGAGTCCCCTCTTTTGACTCGTGGTCAACCTCGCCCTCTTGCCTCCGTTCCCATTTTCCTTCCCTTTTCCTCCCCTTCATTGGGCAATTCTTGCTCTTGCGGCTCGCACTGACACATGTCGTGCTCGCCACTCTCGTGGGGTTTGCCTCCTCAGAGGATACGCAAGTACCGCTTCGGCAGATATTCTCGGCTTCTTTCAGCCTCCCTGCGCCCGTCGCGACGGTTCGGCTCCGGCTTACACCCGGCATTGCGCGCCGATCCCTGGGAGGGCTCTACCGCGCCGGTTACCTCGTGAGAGGAAGATCCGGACGTCTTCGTAGGTTTTCCCCCTTGGGGGCATTGTCCTACAAGAACATTAATTGGAAATGTAATAATATAATAAGTGGCACTAGATAAGTTTATTTAACTTAATTCATTAATCTAGTGGCCACAGTAGAACTGTATTTGGGCTGCAGCGATCACGCCGTCGCCATCACCAAGTAAAGGGGTACCGTGTGTTCGGCTCTAATTGTGACTGCCTTTGCAGGATTACTACTCCCTTTGGAGGGTGTCCGCATTGCCTTCGGTTCAGTTATCTCACCAGCATCTCTTAAGGAGTTATTCTTACTACTGTCTGTGTGTTTTCCTGTTTTTTTATTCCTATATTTTACTGTGTGTTACAGGTTTCTTCTCTGCCCTATTATTGGGTTGTTTCTTGGTTTCTTATTATTTTTAACACTCTGTTGAAGTGTACTCCTTTACTTATTCTCTTATTCCCCCCGTTGCAAGGGATATCAGCATTTCTATCGTACACTATATACTCGTTTCTATCCCCACTTTCGTGGTATATCCTGAAGTCTCGGTGGAGTTACACCCACAGATAGGAGATACGGAAGGCTTTACGCTGATTTCTCTTAAAAAGGGAACAACGCTTCGAACACCTTGAGTGTCTTTTCCCCTCGCAGGGTATTGCACTACACACGCGGAATAACTCCTATCTCAGAAGAGTCCGGCACATTCTGAGATAACTTCAGTAAAAACCGGTAGTTTCCTCTGCAAAATGCGGAATCAACTACACAAGTTCCGCGGGTCTTCTCATACACTTCCTTTAGTTTGCTGTATAAAGATCTCCATTCGGAAATAGCGGAGTCATGCATGCTCCCATGTTTGCTGATAGCGCACGAGATTAGTAGTCCTTCTGGGGAAAAGACAAGCACATTTGTAACATAATGTTCGTGCTGCCATCCATTGTAAAACATGTTCTGAATCATGGAATTAGAGCTTTGTTGCAAGTAAAGTTTCAAACCTTCTGCAACGGTGAAAACGTCTCCAAGAAGCGAATACTGTCTCTTAAACGCTGCTTTAAACTGCTCAATCTTTGCTACATCAGACATTGCTATTCTTGCAGCTTTATCTACGGATAAGGTTTTCAGTAATAGTCGCCTGCCAAATCGAAGAAAGTTTGAAGCCACAGTCCTAGTTATGCCAAACAAAATACATAAAACAGCGATGGATTCTCTGGACCGATACCAGCACAAAGTCAGTGCCAAACAGTGCGTGCCAGTAAGAACCCGAGGTCGCTCTTGTCGCTTTTGCCGCCAAGGGATGCAACTTATCATATAATACTTGCTGTAAGGAGTGTAGTAATTGAAGAAGTGTTCAAATTGTCCCAGAAAATGGCGAAATGCGGCATGATCGAAACTGCAGAGAGTGATCAAGGACTGGTCACATCCTGAACGAAAAATCGTTTCAAAAGCAGACGAAAAGAGATGCTGTAGCTTCTGTCACGTGATAAGGCGATCGAGCGGTTTTCTACTCTTATTAGTTATCTTTTGTTGAAAGGAAGGCGTTGTTCGTGCTCTTGAGTGATGGAGTAGGAATAAAAGTTTCACAGCCGTCATCGATGACCTGAGAAAACATTGGATTCACCGACGACGGCATCGGGGGCTCATTCTATAAGCTTTGTACCCCGCGATAGTGATGCATATGCAATTTGTGCGCTTGGCTTTTCTGTGCGAGTGCCTATTTTACTACACATGAACAGATTGCCGTTTATGTGTTTGTGTACCGACACAATTTGTGCTTTTAGGAAGCTCCCATTATTGCATGTTGAAGATAATAGATTAAAAAACCCCGGCATCAACATGTACGCGCTGTTGCAGCTCTACATAGCCAATGAACGTTCACTGTCCATGACCAAAGCATGCACACGGCACGCGCACAGTATCATGCCGTGCATCGGCATTTCCGTTAGCAGCGCTCGTCCTTGATCCAATGAAGGCTGTCACGGCCATCTGCCACGGCTGCGCGCTCGCACTGCGGAGCGCGTCGCAGTGCGCCGTGCGCAGCCCGTCCCCGCCGGCCGTGTAGACACCCGACCACATCGCGCTATGCGACGGCGCACTCAGCCGGCGGCAGACGTGCCCGCCGCCACTGCCGGCTCCCGGAGCGCCGAGAAACGCCTGCAGCTCAGCTGTGCGCAGGCGTTATCGTTTCCCGCCACATCCCCAAATCACCGCCCAACCACCGGCGTCTAACAACCGCCGTTACTTTCATCCCTCCACCATCGTCATTGCCTCATATCGCCTAGCCATTCACCGCACACGGCCGCAAGTTGCGGATGTGTCGTTTGCTGCTGCTTATTCGATTGCTGCGTTTGTCTTGGACAGTGAAGTACAATCAATTGGTTATGTCGCTCTCGCCCACAAAGCCAAAATTCCTTTCATATCCAGCGTCTGTTCACGTTTGTAGTAACTGGTGTACAAGTAATTGCGCGCCAGGTAGAGGTCCAAAGCCGGCAACAGCCCAATTCGTAACAGAAATAAAGTTTGATGGAATCTGATGACCAAAACTGTAGTTTGTTCACAACTCTTCTGTGTAAATATGGGAACGATACAGAACCAAAGTAGTCGAGACTAGCCTTTGTGCGCAGAGGAGAATTCTCACGCTGGCCAGTCGAATAGCACTGACCAGACCTGCTTGCAGGTGGCAATCAGTCCTACATCTAGCGATGGTACACTTCACTACTCTGCGGAAAACTGATTCGCACCATACCGGTGCAAAAACGACTAGTAGCGAGGCTTTGAATGATACTCGTTTGGGTCAAAAACAATGAGGCATTGAGAAAATATTGGTATAGGATGGGAGTAGGTTAGCAGAGAATGGGATAGGGAAGGGGAAGTTTTGTGCTATTTCGAGTGTGCAGAATTGAGTCGAGTCCATTATTGCAATCCACATTGATTTCTTTCGGAGCGGAGCTTGGAAAAATGCCCAATACGTCGTTACAACGAAAAAAAGCACTGCAGAGAATATGCCAATATCAGGACCACCAAAGCCGCGTATTCAAAAGAGAAACTACAGAAAGGCGGGAAAAACGAGTTAGCACTAATCCAGCACACTGCGTCCCGGCCACGGCTTTGACGACGGCCGGATGTTTACAATCGTCGTGAGTAAATTTACCACCATGATGTTGATATATCCACAAGAGCGAATATTCTAACTTGTCTAAGATCTTTTGTCACACGGGTACGCTCTAACCTTTAAGTGTAAAAAATTCTCAGCTCATCTCTGATCAGTGTAAATGAGTCGATCATCATAAGAGTGTCCACACCACCTCTTGTGATAGGAACCGAGTTCAGTTTGTACACTATTCTGTTAAACATGCTCAATATGGCTTCTTCCAAAATTGTCTAATGGCGTTGCTGCTGTACCGGTCGTGGAATTTTCGGGACAGATTGCTGATGCCAGATGGGAATGGGGTGGCTAATTCCAGGGGAGCTTGGATGAAGCTGCCCTAAATGTGGGAAATCAACATAGCATCCATGCCGCCGTTTTGGACACATAATCATGATTCAAAACAGTGGCCTCCTTCGTCCGCAGCAAGTGCCCACAAGGTGTACGCTCAGCACGAAGGCGACACCGTTACCTTCCGCAGCGTCCACGCGCAATATGAAGAGCCACAGTCCATTCTGAAGCTGGTGTCCTGAAACAAGTCCAAAGGGCGCGCAGAAGCTCGTCATTTCCCTCATCTTATATAACTGTCACTTATAGATCTCGCGGAGAACACTTTCGTTTTCTTTGTCTACATGCTCATCGGATATCGCCATTGCTTTGTTCATAAAGGCTTTCATAGAGTTTAATCAAGACATATTTGTTTGACATTCATTATAGACAAAACAGTAGTTAGAACACGAACAAAAATCTGATGACTTCAAGAGTTCCATTAAGAACTCATCTTAGTATCCCAAAAAGCGATATAGCTGAACAGCAACTCTATTCAGAGAGTGCCCCGAATATGCTTTACATCTGCTTCACCCACTCCGACCGCACACAACTCGTTTCGCAGTAGCATAGTAAAGCTGGTAACTGAAAAGGGTCTGTGCTGAATAAGAGAACCTGCATTCGTATTCTTCAGGGTTGCAAAACAATTAACCATGATATGGTCCCCTCAGACAAAGCCAAGACAGCATGGCCACAAATGGATCCTTGATTAGTGAATATTGCAAAGAGTGACTTCCAACTTACTTCTGAATTCTGTTAAACCGTTCCTTAGTAGAATTTTTCTTGGCAGCAGGAATTGTGATAGTAACCTAGTTGTTCGTTGTTGAAACATGCTGGTATGAAAGCTTCAGAACCTCGTCATACCCAAACCCGAGATTAGGATCTACAACCAAAATGGAATGTAGTAGTATCTTCAGACTTCGGTGAAAGGCTTCCACAAAACCAAAATCGGTCAGAGACATCGCACACCGATCTGCAGGTAAGTGGAAGTGCTCTTAGTTTAATTAAGCCTTATCGCGCAAGAGTAACTCGATAAACCTTTCAGAAGCGGCTAAGATCTTCATTATTGATCAAGGGATTGCCTTTGCATCCGTCCCTGGGATTGGGGTTCCATGATGATGCGTGTCCATAACTGAGATAAACATATCGCGGTCCCTGGCCAAGGGAAAAATCAGATTTGTATCCCGGCTGGTCTTGCTGTTGGTAGTTGCAGTTCTGTGCGATAAGATTGATAACAAGAATCAAACTTGAGGTACTCACCTCGTTTGGGTAATTTGCTGCGTTTTGTTCGGCAAAAACATGAAGCAACCGCTCCGCTTTTTCGGTGCTTTCTTGGGTATATATTCTGTTTGCAACCTGGAGTCGATCTCCAAGCGGAGCAGAAGCTGTGAAAGACTTGCATGAGTTTCTTGGTGCAGCTCTTCGGCGTTTGCCATACCATTCATTAATTATTGGCTCATCCTTTTTTGTAGTGCTTGATTGACGAAATGAGGAAGAGGAAAGGGCTGGGGAGCCACAGGGCAAATTCCCGTGTTCTAAAGAAGGGCATGATGTCAAGTAGTGGCCAAGATGTTCGACAACAGGTTAACTTTACCTTTTTGAAAGAACCCCATATCTAAGAAGCGACAGAGTTGGGTCAGGAACCAAGACGAATTGATCAAGAATAACTCGTAATCTATTCCACGTTATGCTTGTTGGCGCTGATAGGACACATTCAGGGTACACATATTCAGCCCCGGTTTCTGAAAGTGATTGTCCCCAATAAAAATCCATTAAGACGAATTTGACAGGGCGAGATCAAGGTAGGTCTCTCCTAACAACCTCACATTGACGTCGAATGTTCATATTGAACGTTCACCATCTCAATTGATCATACTAGACGTTCACCGATAACATTCAGAACGACATTTTTCGCGAGTGGACGTTCACGGTAATCGTCGCAGACCATTTTCATAGAGAGTGAACGCACACGGTGAATGTTCACCATCTCGGTTTTTGATAGTGATCGTTTACTGCAAACATTCAGCTTGACGGTTATCACAGTGCAAATTGAAGATAATCTTCGCCTACCATTCCTTTAGACAGAAACAATCAACTTCAACGCTTACCGTCGTGCCTATCATCTTCAATTACAGTAAACATTCATCGTGAACTTTTAGTATCTCTGTTCTCTAAAGAGGACGTTTGAACCAACGTTATAATTGATCAAATTTAAATTCCCACTCAAACCGGTTATCCGAGAGAAATAGCTTAGAGGGGGGTCCAATTTAAGATGGGAAGCTGTGCGCAGCTCGCAGATGAGTCTGGCGAAAGAGTTGAAATTCCAATGCATCAGTTCAGCAGCAGAGGTGCTCTGATGAGGCTTTTATGTAGTGTTATGCAGCCTAAACAGGCTGCAAATAAAGCACCGTGAGGCTAATTGAGCAATACCCAAAAGTAGCAACTACCTAACTGGGTCTACAGTTTTTTGAGTCTGAATCCAGACTTTGGATGAGGCATATGTTCTCATCACACTCCTCTCTTTCAGAGAGAAAGTTTCTTGCGTGCCATGGTAGCAAGGGTCGGTGGGGTGTTCTTGCGTTGCAACAAACGTTTTAGCATCACTGGAACGTCTTCCTAGATTCTTTCCAGTGGTTCCAAAGTGTCTTCATTGTAAAAAGTCCTTTCCAACGCACCAGTACTTCGAGTCCTTCTGTGGTGTCGACAAGCTTCATTTATCGCGAAACGGGCATTCCTGTTTCGGAGGAGAGAACATGGGGCATGATGGCTTCTGAATCTAGAGACTTATCGTGGTAGAACTTCAATCGGGTGCCATGAATGTCTTCTTTGGCACCATTGCGTAGATCCTGTGTTTTAAAGACATACTCTTACAGAACCTTGATTATTCTTCGTGGGCCTCTCCAACGTAGGACCAGTTTCTCACCTGCCTGAAGGTCTCTTCTGGCGACAAGGAAAAAATCTCCTACGTCAAAATGAGGGAGCGTGCCATTCGAAGAGCGCAGACGTGATTGTTTCCGGTTATCTTGTAGTTTGGCGTGTACAAAAGGGTGTAACTGTGCCATAGTACTCTTCAAAGATTGAATGTTGATGGTACGTTCGCGTTATACGTCTGATAGAGTTATTGGTTTGTGAGTGGAGGTGCGAAGGAATTTTGAAATCGGGAAACTGGGTTGCATTCCAAGGAATGCGGTGACGGGCGTACCATTTCCTCTGTGCGTTGATGGTGAGTTGTTGAGGGCGCTTTGTACAATTGGCAAAAGGTCCGGCCATTCTTTGAAATTCATTTGCAGTTCGGAGACGATCGCGCGAAAAGTACGCAATACATCTTTGCCCAGTCTTTCTACAGCACCATTACTCCATGATGTGTAAGGTAGAGTGAAGTGGTGAGAGACATTGAGTGCCTTGGAGACCAAGCGAATAGTCTCGTTGAAAAAGTGGGTGGGACCATCGGAGAGAAATCCGTTCGGCACTGCAAAAGCAGCGCACCAGTCGATGATTGAGAGAGCAGCGTTTTCCGCGGCTGTGTTGGGGAAGGCGAATAACCATGTACAGTCTGAATGGTCATCCCGAAGCATCAGGACGTGCTTCTCTCCAGTGCCGCTTGGTCCGATTTTTAGATAATCAAACTGTAAGAGATCGTTCGCAGCGGTTCCATGTGGTGCGGGTCCGAAAGGCCGAGGTACCTTCTCGCCGCCCAGAGTGGAGATACAGTGTATGCAGGACTGCGAAGATGTGCGGACATCCTGGGACACTGTGTTCCATAAAAAAATGCTTCTGTAGTACTTTCAAAGTGGCGTGTTGACCTCTATGGCCCGAAGGTCCAGTGTGCGCTATGATACAGAGGCGCAAGTGGAGGTCGTTGGATTGATCGGGGATCCAAAAGGCATTCTTGGTCGTTTTCCACACTCCGTCTTGAAGAACCACGTGGTTTGGTCGCGTTGAGCGGTGTTCGTTTTGCTGTGTTGCAATTTCTGTGATTGCAGACCATTCAAAGTCAGAGGCGGAACTGGAAGGGAGGGCTGGAACTTGAACAATGCGCCGTACTGAGGGTGGCGCTGACCATCTAGTCAGTAGATCAGCCCACACGTTGTCTGGTCCTTTGATGTAGAAGCAATTGTAGGGGTAGGAGCTCAATCGAACAGCTCAGCGCAATACTTTCCAGGTAGAAGATTGGCTGAGATCTGGGATTATTGAGAGCGGATCGAAAATGAACACGAGGTTGTTATGGTCGGTGAATAGGTCGAAACCGGAGGGGGTAGCCACCAGCCAGTGCATTCGCTGCAGTGTGGACAGAATTGCGTATCCTTCCTTCTCGAGCACGGACCAGCTGAGCTGTGTATTGTTGAATTGCCCAAAGCAGAAATCTAGTGGGCTGTGGCGCTGGTCCCTTTGTGGTTTCTTGAGTTCCTTTGGTTGAATTTGTGTGATGATACCAGACCATACTGTATCCGAGGCGTCTGTGTACACGGAAAGGCGTTGGTTTTCGTCACGATGAGAAAGGGTGATTAGATGTGCTAGGACATCTTTGCAATTCTTGAATGCTTGTGCGTGTTCCTCGTTCCATCCTACAGTTGTTAGGCTGATTCTGGCAGCGGCGGACTTTGTTCGTTTGCTTGAAGCCTTGTGTACCGTCTCCATGAGGTCGTGAAGAGAGGTGCCAAGGTTGGTAAGGTCTGAGACTCCCGTCTTCAGCCATTGCATGGCGCAGAATAATTGCTGCAGATGTGCTCAGTTGGTGGGTGGTTACATGTCTAGAAGACTATCGAGCTGGCGGGGGTCGTATCGAACTCCTGCGGCTGAGATGATTCTGCCACACCACCTGATTTGCTTGGAGAACAAGATGCACTTCAGTGGGTGGAGGTAGATGAATCGCTTGGCACAGAACGAAAAAAGCTTTCGTATGCCCAACAGTAGACCCTCGACGGTAGGACTGTGAAGAAGTATGTCGTCCAACCAGTACAGTATCCACTTCAAAAGGTTCTTGGGCAAGAGGCCTGCCAGCGCAGATTGCAGGTGAGTCGTCGCATTGGTTGTTCCGTGGAGAACTCTTGTTGGTGAGAATACGCCATCGGGGGTGATAAAGGACTGTAGTGCTTGGGAGTCCTTGTCGAGTGGGAGCTGCCAATAACCATGGGAAAGGTCAAAGGTAGCCAAGTATTGAGATCCAGCCAGTTTTGACAGCTCTTGTTCGACGTTCGGCATGGGGTACTGATGGCGAATGGTGTATATGTTGACAGGACGAAGGTCAACGGTGAATCGGAATCGAGCGGATCCGGGTTTCGGTACAATTAGCGGTGCACAAGTCCAGGGGGAGGTGGGATTGGGGTAGGCCATGCCAGATTCAACAAGGTCTGAGACAAACTTGTCTAGGAACTCGCACTGTTTCCGAGAGTAGTTTCGAAAACGCACGCGGACTGGTTGCGCTTCTGTCCTGAGTTCAATTTTCAGAGGTGTGATGTCGGCCGCTGGTCCCGAAGATAGCGACGTGCGGAAAATATTGAGATGAGAGTCTACAATCTCTCTCAGTTCTTGGGCGTGATTGTCTTGCATGCCATTCTTTAATGCGTTTTCTATCATTTCGTCAGTTCCCTTGCGAATGGCGTCATGTTGGTCTGTGTCGATTGGGACGAGGAGTGAAGGGTCGGGAAATGGGTCTTTTGCGTTTCTTGCATCGTTTTAGTTGACGCGAGGACGGTCTGGTGGAGGCGGAGACTGAGTAGGAAGCGCGGTAGCTTCGCTGGTTCGGTTGACGCGTGCCGTCATGAGTCTGCTGACGTGCCCTCCCGTGTTGGCCATGGTGAGATTTCCCACTGAGGAACAGTCTGCGCCTTGCAGAGCAAAACGATTCTTGTCGAGAAGCGTGTGAGTGTCCACCTTGAGGTGTAGAAGGACTGGGCGACAAATGAGCAAATCCTCACAGGCCAGCTCGTCGTCGGCGACAAGGTAGGTAATGTTTGCAAGAGCGAGATTTCCAGAGGATAGTTGAAAGATCGTGCGTGGGGCAATCCAAGTCCTGGAAAACAAGAATGTCTGTGGGTCGGTGCCCTTCTTGAGGGCGACAGCAAGCTTAACTGGCTTGATTGAAGAAATTTTCCCTATGCCTTTGAGTGCAGCACGTTCTGCTAGGAGGGGAGAAACGATGCTGTCGTCGCTACCATCATCACATCTTCCTGTAGCCTCCATGGACGTCTGGCCGTCAGAGACGGTGATGCTGCATGCTGGAAAGCGCTCGAATGTCGCGGGCTGGAGTCGCGCTACGGTTGCGCCAGTTCCAGATGAAGCAGAGCCGTTCTCCTTCTTCTGGGATCTAGTAGATTTCGCAGGCCCACCTGCAGATTTGAGAGCGGCAAGGGCTGCTTTAAGATCCTTCTTCTCGTCTGCGTTCGTTCGTGGACAGTCGTCAATCCAGTGGTACTGGTCTTCTGCTTTGCACGGTGGGTGGGGGCAGGGGAAGGGTGGGCGCCTGGAACGCGGTTTCGCTGTGTGTTGCTGGTCTGAAAGGCTTCGTGCACTGGTTCTGCGTGAGTCTGTGCTTCGCGAATACTTGTTCTGTTGGGTTAATTACTTTCTGGGCCTGGAGTTTCGTTGTCTCGAAACTGGGCCGTTGTCGACAATTTGAAATGCTTCGGCTACAAACTTTACATGCGCCATGAAGCCCTTGAAGTCCTTCTTAAAGTGCGCATATGTCAATTCCAGGTCTGTCTCGAGACGAGTCTTCAGTTGTTTGGGCTTGATGGCCGACACAATGTGGGCTACAGCCGTCTTGGGATTGTGCTTAGTTATCCAGCTTAGGCCATGTTTGCGCAGGATTGAAACGTAAGAGATGAGCAGTTGTTTCGTTCTTGAACGAGAAGAGAGAACAGTCATGTCTATCTGAAAATCCTTCTCCATAATGGAGTCTAGCGCAACAAGCGTCATCCCATCCTTGTCTTGTTCGGCTTCGGACTCCAAGTACTTCCTTAAAAGATCCTCTGTCAGCTTGGCAAGACTGTCTACACCTGAGATGTGTCCCAGTTCGACGGTTGATTCGAGCCATTCAGGGTCAATACAGTAGCTGAGGTTGACGGGTCGCACTGGTTCGGTGGTCGTCGAGTCGACGACTTCGAGTTGTAGGGCTCGCGCGGTGACTTCCTTGCTTATACTGGTCGTACTGTCGAAGGAAAAGCCTGGTGGAAGAAGGTTTTTGACGGGTTTGCCGTGGGTGGCTGATTGAGAAAGCAAAGGACGATGGCTGTGCAAGAGCGTGGCTCTCATCGTTTGATGCGTGGTGTGACACCGGTGTTGGCGATGACATGTTGTCGATTGAATGGGTTGGAGAGCTTCAACCGCAAATGCTAAAGCAGTGATCACTGTGCGCAGCTCGCAGATGAGTCTGGCGAAAGAGTTGAAAGTCCAATGCCTCAGTTCAGCAGCAGAGGTGCTCTGATGAGGCTTTTATGTAGTGTTATGCAGCCTAAACAGGCTGGAACTAAAGTAGCGTGAGCCTAATTGAGCAATACCTCGCAGTAGCAACTACCTAACTGGGTCTACAGTGTTTGGAGTCTGAATCCAGACTCTGGATGAGACCTATGTTCTCATCACAGAAGCTTAGACATATTAAAAAGGTCTTTGAGAACTGATAGAAGGGCCTACGCCAGGTTGCCCTCAAACTCTTTGGAACATTTCCATTTGTGGGTGAGATCTATTTGGCTACATCTCGCCTCTACGAAAAAACTTCAACACTGCAGTCCATTATCTTAGTATGTCTTCGGCATCATAAGAAGTGTGAAATTTTTCTAGAGCTTCTATTCATTTCTCAGTAGGTGTTTCGTTATATATATATTTAGAGTAACCGGTGCACATTCTGCCAAACAACACACCAAATCTCTGTATCGCTTGTATGTGTTCTTCTTACCGCTATGAATCCATATTTTGTTTGAGTTCCCAGGATACTGCTGTGTTCTACTAGACGCACTTTTGAGAAACCTTAGAGGCAGAATACAATGCTCTGGAATCCCCCTGGTCCATATCTGTATAACATCTTCTATACTTTTCGGAAGACCCGGAACATATTCTGTTGCAGCAATTGAAAATGATACAGATGATGGAGCGTCTGGCTTTTTGGAAATGCCTGTTTTTGTTCACCGCATTGGTTTCGCGGCTACTGCGGTATGGCTCTCTGTCCAATCATTGCTCGCGT
The DNA here is from genome assembly GCA_030374765.1 of Agarophyton chilense. NCBI lineage: Eukaryota > Rhodophyta > Florideophyceae > Gracilariales > Gracilariaceae > Agarophyton > Agarophyton chilense. Next base: position 116,664 of record JARGXX010000096.1, read on the forward strand.
TTGTCCTGATCTGCGAAGAGCATTTCTGAGTATCATAAGAGTTGTTGTTTTGTCCCGATTGTTCTGTGCTTGATTGAGATTTAACCAGCATAATGCTTCGAAGTGTTTACTTCTTTCGCTGCATGACGACATTAAGTCTTCTTTTCAGGAGTTGAAAGTGAATTTTGTCGTGTTGTTGATAAATGCAGTACTATTCCTAGTTTTCAGGTTTCGTCTTAAGAGTTTGAACAGATTGATTAGCTGCATGTAGAATCAAATTGCAAGGTTGAGTAGCAAACCACTCTTCGTCTTTGATTTGCAAATGAACAACAAATCCCGATCCCACCCCACCTCTCTGAGTTACTGATCGAGTTTCCTGCCGCTCCATTTGTTTTAAATCCTTAAAAGATTGTTATTACTTCCCTGTCACTGTCTCCCAAGAAGTGATGTGCACAACCGAGGTTTAGGATGTTAAGGCAAAAAGTGGGCAGAAAGGAGAGGCTAAAAGGAAATCGCACCGACCGTGGACAAAAATAGTTGCGACACACGCTTGTCATTGGAATGACGCCGAGAAAAGTGCAGTAGTGGGCTGGATCCCGCCAAAATGTACGAGATACTGGCAGTCCACACTTACTGAAAACATTCAAATGAATAGCTTTACATTTTTTAGTCTTCATAGGTTGCAGAACTGCGTTTTCGTTGCAGGTTCGTGGGCGAGAGTGGCGAGCGGAGAGCCAAGTCTGAGCATCAAGCATGCCAATCTAGTTTCTATACGACCGACTGCCTCATGTGAGGTCAATTGGCCTCATAGGAGGCCTTTTTTTATTTCTTTGTACTGACGCAAGAAATGCAATCTGCAAGCACTGCATAACTGGAACATATGGCTGAACACTCTTTCTTTGATTGCCTCAACACTTGAAGTATGCATTACTAGATGATTGAAAGAGATATTTTCTTTCGACATGTTTTTTTTTGGATCGTTTGAGGCCAAAAACATTTGGTTGTTTTTTTTTGCGACTACTTAGGTTTGCTGTACCAAAATTATATCATCTCAAAGAAGAGTATTAAAGCTCTGTTTCACTATATTTACAAGGCTTTTCCTCAACGATAAAGATGTATGGCCTTTTCTTGTTTTCCTTTTTTCTGCTCTAAATTTGAAAATTCATATCTTGAGTGAATTTCAGTTACTGTTTAAGAGAGAAATTTTGGTCTCAGATGAGGCCAGTTTTCCAAAAAATTAGTAAACAAAGCTGGTTTACACACTACAGCGGCGTATTCTATTTTCTAAATAAAAAACTAATTTTCTAACCACGTTGCTCCTGCTTTAAAGTACATTCCTTAGACAGTTGTCTTCAGTATCAGCGGCTCAGTGGTTTCAGGACCGCTCGGAGACTGATAAAACAGAGTTCAAACCTCGCTGAGTTCAGTGTAACTCGAAAACTCCTACGGGAGCTCGACAAATTCTAAAAAATATTATGGTCTAAGAACGCATTTGCGTCCACTTGAACAGCAATAAGGTGACGTCCGCTAGAGGGATTGTTTCGTCAGAGACCATACTATATCTAGGAAGCTGAATAACGCGGATTGAATTAGTAGAGGGCTTACGGTAATTTGAACTTTTGCTTTATACTTTCAAAAATGCCTCTAAAAAGCCTTAAAAACGCATGTTGACACACGACCATCAATGTTGTTGACTAAATGTTGCTCGAAATGCGATGAATGTCATGCAGATGATCTATAAAACACCCCGACCGGTTCCAATGTGAAATATATAAACATCCATATAATTGTACTTTTTGCATTCTGAACAAACAAATTTAGATTTGTAAGTCGTCTTGCAGACTTCGCATCGTTTTTGGTATGTTTGAGACGTCACAGAACCATCCAAGTTACTTCTTTTTCGATTGGTTTTCATTAAATGAATACCGGTACCAGCCATATATGGGGTTTCTATTTCATCTTCCTCCTTACATTTTCTTTTCATAGTTCGAATAGCATCCGAGTTGTTATCTATTAATCCGTCTGCGAGATTACAATAGAACTCATGCAGTGTAAGATTCAATGTGTTTCCGTATGCACCCTTGTAAAGATTCCAAGCATCAACCACGCACATTGCCAGCAAAGAAGTATTCACTTTAAAAGACCATTCTTTCACTTCAAACTTCTTTTCCATATTCAGATCATCTTGACGTGACCTACTATGCCTATCAATTCTTGAACAACAAGAATAGTACTCCTCACAAACTTCTGGAACAGCAATGGAAAGCGGAACTTTCTTTGTTATTCCATCAGTTGTCCTCCATCTTTCACGATAAATGGGAGTTCCTGGTTGGGTACTGCTACCAGTGCTGATATAATATCTCCTCTCACGGTCCACCAAGAGCACAGACATCATCTTTCGATCCAGTTCAGGCAGTTTCGCGACCATTGACACGTGCTGGTCTTGTGCGGTCATCGTAAGTTCGGAAAGATGTTTCATAGGAAACCTTCTGGTGACAGTTTTTACAACCCCAATAAATCGCATTCCTCTTTTTAAAAGTTCTTCAGCTGTTTCAATAGATGTCTAGGACAATGCCCCCAAGGAAGAAAACCTACGAAGACGTCCGGATCTTCCTCTCACGAGGTAACCGGCGCGGTAGAGCCCTCCCAGGGATCGGCGTGCAATGCCGGGTGTAAGCCGGAGCCGAACCGTCGCGACGGGCGCAGGGAGGCTGAAAGAAGCCAAGAATATCCGCGTAATGCGGTGCTTGTGTATCCTCTGAGGAGGCAAACCCCACGAGAGTGGCGAGCACGACATGTGTCAGTGCGAGCCGCAAGAGCAAGAATTGCCCAATGAAGGGGAGGAAAAGGGAAGGAAAATGGGAACGGAGGCAAGAGGGCGAGGTTGACCACGAGTCGCAAGAGGGGACTCGGTAATAGCCGGTACTGCCGGGTGTAGCAAACCGTATACACGGGCGGAATCACGAAAGTGAGAATAGATACCCAACACACGAAGGCTGCTTGAACGTCCAAGGGGGTTGGGAAGCCGTGCACCACGGGAAATCCCTACGTAAGGAGTTGTATATCCGCGCAGGCGGTTCGACCCAGAGCCAAGATCTGGAAGACCAAGATCACCCTTGTTGGGGAGACTTTACTGGACCGGCGGCCGCAAGGCCGGCGGCCTAAGTACTGTAGTCACCGTAGAATAGAATAAATAAAGTCTATCCTAAATAGCTAAATGTCCGTCTAACAAAAGGGGCCAATCTGGCGGCCACTTGTCGCGCGGGCGCTGCGGCCACGTGTATGGCACCCGGTCCCGCCGGTGCATCACCGGCGTTCCGGCCATCGCCGTGAAACGGATTACTCCTACTCATAACGAGGTTGCACGCCGGAGGCTCCGGAAAAAACTTAAGTCCCCAAAAACCTCCCTGGAGGACGTTGCTCTTCAAGATGCAAAATATGAATCGCCACAAACGATTCGATCAGTTATGGACCAATTTTGAACAATTCTCATTAAAACAGCTGTTTCATGCGCATGTTCTGATTCAAAAGGCTGTACATCTGGTTGCGTAGCTCCCATCGTGATTTCTATTTTGAGAATAATTCCACTGGTTCCACAACACACTGTCTCTATTTCACAACCTTTTTCAGGTTTCCTATCAAGAGCAGTGTAGTGTAAAAGTCCAATTTCAATCCAGTTCCCTCCCAGTCCATATCAACGTGACATACTTTCGTCCACGCACAAAGTGTGTAACGGAGTTACGAACCCTTTCCGATGGTCATTTATAGCTTTCACAAACTCAGAAACGCATGACAACCTGCATTCTTCTGATTTTTGATCGTTTTCAGAGCCACTGAAAACGATAAATTGCCGTATATGTTCAAACCGATTTCGTAACATGGTCGTTCCTAGCTGCGGAGATTCAATATATTTATAAAACGAGTCTTTAGACCAAAGTGATCTTCTATTTGAAAACTCAAAGCGTGTCATTTACACCATCAAACCAAAAATCTTCAAAATTTCCCCTTCTGTAGTCTGCTTTAAGCCTTTTCCTTCCAGTCGACAGTTGGTAGATCGAACTATTTTTTCCAAATGAGCTAGAGGAAACATTCACATGAAGAAATCGTATGGAGAGAGACCCAAAGGTGCATGAATGGCGGAGGAAAAATTTCCAACAGGTCCCGTGACTTTCCGTTGATCCATTTTCACTGGACAATTCAGAGTCAAGGATACATTTTCCGTTGTCCATTTCGTCAAATGAACTTCCACGAAGATGACTTGCGTGTCAGTGTTTTTCACAGTAGGAGGGCTCAATGGATTCATAATGTGACTGTGATCGCCATCTGTGACAGTATGCTGCTCTTCATCGTTCGAAATTTCAATAGTAATAGCAGCACCATTAATCTCCACGTTGGAATTGATGGCTTCTTGAGCAGTTTCCTGAACCGTGACATGATCCTCGGCTTTCACATTGCAAAGTTTGAGAGTGCATACTATCTCACGACCTGTTAGCTCGAATTTTATAGTTACAAAAGTGTGTCTCCGATTATTTTTGACAACGACGTCCACTTTTGTAACACTTTTGCTGATCAGTTTCGTCTTCCATTGCGTTCCAAAGAAGCGTTTACAGTCGCTCTCTGATGTGATGAGACGTGCGCGGGTATTTACTCTGTTTCCCGCTACACGACGAGGATCCATAGATGATGACTTTTTTGATAATTATGACAGAATGAAGTAAAGATTATGTCGAGTACAGGTTGTGGACGATCGTTCGTGAACTTTGCCCGAAACGTGTGACTATTCACTGATTCGATGTAATCGCTAAGTACACTGCTGTGAATATCGCATGTACAACGGCAGCCGCTGTATGCGACTGGATGCGTTGTCATAGTGGACAGAGCTGACACATATGCGACGTGGAGAAGTGGTGGGGTATGCAAGAAGAACTACCGAATGTGCTCGGGATCTGAGAGATCACGATGTCGAATAATTCCGTCGCCCTTCTATAGGTTTCGTAGGGTTTTACCAGAAGACCGCTCTCAGAGCATTTACAGTGGTGTGTAAGTCGTTTAGTTACGTTTGCGAGCGAAAACTAAACGGTTACTACGACTTGGCACCCACCACATTCAGCCATTTCGGGATGAAAAATCAGTCTTATAACAATGCACGATGCTATCATGACCCCAAATAGCTATGATGGGATTCATAATTGGTCTCAATCATCGGGCTTCTCCGAAAAGCAAAGTTTCATTTTACGCCTTTCTCTTCCTTCAAATGCCTCCGTAATCATCAGGTTGGTGAGTATTTTTGCCGCAGCTCCACAACTTTTGTTCCGTTTTTATCTACTCATCCGTGTTTGGACTATGTCATCTTGAACTTCAAAAGATGTGTAATTCCACAACACTCGGTACATCAATTATTATTCTGCAGATTTTACTTTATTCTAGAAACACTTCAAGCAAGACACGTTTATTCTCGACCATTGTTTTTGACTGGCGCATATTACACACCATTTTTAACACCTGACTGCGAAGATGGGGGAAGGTTTGGTACAATGCCGCCCAGGGTATGGACCAATCTGTAACCCTGATAACCGGCGACCGGTTTTTGAGGGACTGTGATGCAATTGTAAGTGAAATCGCAGTGACGGTCCCTGCGGAGGCTGCGTGCGAAGCCAATGACGGCCTCTCGGCGAGGCTGGTTGACGTGAAAAAGTCGGAAAAGACAAAGTGGTTGATATATATTAAAAAATGATCCCCTCTTTTACTTGGCGCAAGTTAGAACAACAAACACTACTAAAGTAGGATGAGAACCATCGATCACGCCCTCGGCCAGCGACGGCGGTAGATAACTGTCAGGCACGGTGATTTCTTGACAGAGTCGAGCGACGCTGGCGGAGAAGTCTGCTAAGATCTCCACACCATTGCTTGAGTGGAATGTCCTGCTTATCAGTGTCTCTTCCATATTTTAACCATTCATGTTTAGTCTCCATTGAATGTAAGTTTAACACAGAAAGGAAAGAAAGATAGTTTCCTTATTCCCCCTGATTAAGAGAAGCGATCTGTTTATTCTTTAGAGTTCTTAAAACTCTGAACGGCTGTATTCCGGCTCTGGCTGCAGCCTAGGGCTTTGGCAGAGCGTTCTGTAGGTCATGGTTTGTATTTAATCGCTGTGCAGAACTGTGCGTTTTCGTAGCTTGAACTAGCGACGATGTGCAGCGTTGTGGCTTGAATGAGCGACGACGTGCAGCTTTGTGGCTTAGCGAAGCGACACAATGTGGCGTCTTGCGCACATTAGCTAGTCGTTAAAAAAAGTTTATAAAGTAGTACAAAAATATATGTAACTATGATACAATAAATCCCTTTTACGCAACACATCGAAGAATTGAAAGTGCATGGGTTACATTCCGATGTGTATTACGATTTCTTTCACAACTTGTGAGGAGGATGGTGCAAAATCTGCTTGTCATGCTTTTATTTGAACGCCGTACTTGCTTCGCTTTAATTCTCTGTCTAAAGCAACATATCTTTGAATTTGGGATAGGTATGGGAGTCACAGCGCTGTAGGAACTATGGCGTGATATCGGTATGTATGATATGACATTAATGCGTTATGCTTGGCAGTACAGAGACACTTCATATCCATTTTGAGAACTGGGATCGTTAGAGAGAAGCAAACCTATTTACTCTATCAACTGGTTTTCGTCAAAACACATTACAGTGTCCACCGAGATTCGGCAGGACTTGCATCGACATGAGCATTTGATCGGGACACAGACGTATGCTACTACAACCTAAAAATTAGTTCGTAAAGTTCATCTAATGTACTGCACTTGAAATCTTTGTGTTGTGGGTCTCTGCTTTGTAAAGCTTCCAACGCGGAGTCACCTTCTTTTTCGCTTTTGCAAAGAACCGAACAGAAATTGTACCTTGTGCCCAAGAATTCAATTGGGCGGTTACATGTGCGCGGTTGTTTTACAGGTTTTGACGTCGCCTTTTGAGTTTGGAAGTAGAGGATGCTAGGATTCTTATGCGCATTCACATATGCTGCATAAACGACGGTTTTATTGAGATTCCACTCCCGGTTTGGGTTTCCTAAAGAACCCATGGTTTTTTTCTGCATTTTCTGTTTATGATATACAGGCTAGAATGCGAATGTGATCTTTGATTTCCCTTGCAAATTACTTATAAATATGGTTCTCTGCTCTTCTGTATGCCCATTCTCGATAAAATGCATGAACATAAGGCAGGCCTCACCGAACAGAATGCGGTTTCTGTAGGTGTTCCTGCTATCTTTTGCTATTTGCCTGACATGTTGCTTTGAATACTCAAAATCGAAAACAAACCCGCGATGTGCAGAATAATCAGCACGACTAACTAGACTAGATATCTCCATTGCCGACAAAATTTTTGGGTGTCCTGCAAACAGTTTCTCGAGATTCAGTTTTTGTTGAGAAACTCTACTTCGATTCGTTGATCGGTACTGCGTGGGTGTTACTTGAGTGTAGGTCACTCAAAGTACTCGCCACTCTCAGTGTTCCCTTCTCGCGATACTTCAGTGTCCAGTCTCCCGGAGTAATCCGAAAGCCGACCTTCTGCATTTCTGCGTTGTTTCAAGGCGTGTTTAAACGGAGTAATCGCCAAGTCAGCCACCGTAGAGATGCTAAAGTAATTCTGTGTTGGGCCTTTTGGCCTTTCTCTCTTGTCCTTTCTTTCTATGTTCCAGCCATCGCGTGCGTCCATTTTACTTATACTAGACTGGAAACAGTATATCTATTCCCGCTTTGACAAAATTTGAGCTTTGAGCTGCTCATTAGTTACACTTTTTTCTGTTTGTGTGATCTTCATTTCTGTCATGTCTCTTTCTTTGACGGAATTAGTCACAGGTTTTCGACAGTTTTTTGTTTAAGTATCTATGTAAATATCTGGGTGTAAGTGTGGGCCATGGCTTGGTAAAACGAAGTTATCAAAGGCTCTTGGTAATTACATACACCAAGCGCCACGGGGTGCAATCGGCGTATGTGATACTTTGCTCTCTGAATGGAAAAAGTTGTGCTGGAGAGTGCGTATGACACAATAGCACGCTAAAAGAATGTGGCTAATTAGACTCAGGCGCTTCGTTTTCGTAATGCAGCGAGTCTTTCCAGATGTTTGCGCGCAGCGCTCATTGTTGAAATTCTTCTTTTTGAAAAATCCTTGTACTTTTCTATACGCTGGGCAGGCCGCTCAATCCTGCGTTTGTCCATCCTTTATTGTAAACTTTTTGTTACACTACCTTGAGGAGTACGTCGATTCTGGGCCTCAAAGCTTTTTTTACTCACATATTCCTTTAACAGCCGATATATGTTGTAAGCTCGATAATCTGTAAAAGCATTATCGAAAGAAGGGGTTTGCGTATGGATTTGCGTTTGGTTAAATGGTGACTTTGTGCAGGCAGTTGGCACGTTGTCAGGCGTTTTTTATGCTCGTTTTGGGGGTGGTTTATGCGCCTAAGAAAGATGCGTTTGGGCTTGGTTCAAAGATGGTTTCCATATCCGGAAACACTGATCGTTGGTATACGTTTGTATTTTCAAGTTTAATGTACAATAAGGATAGTGACTAGTAGAAAAAATGAGTGGAGGTGCCACTTTATGAGCTAAAGAAGACGCGTGGAGTGCGTTTATTATTTAGGGATCTTTTATGCTTAACCTTTTCAAGTAGGTTTAAGGACGTCTGGGTTTGTTTCGCAGTACCTTCTTTTTAAAGTAGATATGAGTCTCGTCCTATGGAATTTTACATTTTTGAAAAGAAAATCATTGTGTAGGGGTTTTAGGGTGGTAGGGGGTTTAGGCCTTTGGGAACTTTAGTCTTTTTAAGGAAAGCTTTAGATTTATGGGATTTTGTATTTTTGGACAGGAAAACATTGTTTAGAGGTTTTTCGAAGTTTATGGTTTCTAGGAAAGGATTTGTTTTTATAGGGTTCTATATTTTCGTAGAAAAAAGCAATTGGTTATGAGTCTAGGGGATCAGAGATACTTGTTAAGGGATGGGATGGGCTTCAAGGGTCTCCTGGTTTAGGGAATACAGAGATGAGACGTAAATTTTGCAACAAGTATGAATGCGTGGTGTACATGTGTGTTGAACGTGTGGAAGATATCCGCGGTTTTACAATAACGTACTGTTTTGAGTGACCTTCATTCGATCAGTGTACATTTGTTTGCATGTCAGACTGGTGTAGAGGGAAAGTTGGATCAATATACTGCTATGTCGATTGGGCCTTTGCGCCAGGATTTGGTGAGGTTCGGCTGCAGATAGAGATGTTTGATAACCACTGGGTGTTGGAATGGATGTAATGTAGAGGTCGAATATGGGTGCGGAAATTTTATTTCAGTATAAAGCGATTGGAAAGAGTCATTTTTTTGGCAAGGAAAAGAGTTGAGAGCAAAAAGGGAAAAGAAAAATGTGTGTTGATTGTATCAGTTTGGAAGCAATTCGTGCTCAAATGAGTGTTTTGATTGACATTCACAAGGCGTAGAATATTAGGTATGGCAAAATGGTTGTTTTGTGTTAACTACTTATGAAACAAGTAGTCTATCACAAGGTGTGTGAGTTAGAAATGTTGGAAGGATTGGGAAATGGAGTTGAACTTGGAGTGCGTGCGGCCATCAAAGAGAAGAAGAGCAATATCGGAGCTTGTTTTGGAGCAAATTCGCCACAAGACCCGTGCTTGTACACATAGCAGAATAAAAATGCAGTGTCCTGTTCCAAAAGTGGGTAGTTGACAACGCGCCATACGTGTTATGTTGCGAGCCAATGACGTGCGGTGGCACATCGACAGACGAAACAAGAAAGCTAAATGCGCCCCATATGCGTCAGCCGACTAATGGAATTGAGTAGCACTAATGCAGGCAAATCAAAAGTGCTATGGGTAACATGTTTGTAAAAGTTGACCAATGGCGTGCCGTGGATCGTGCAGAAGGGAAAACAGAGCTGAGGGCGACACGTGTGCGTTCACAGGCAATCCAGTAATATACGGGTGCACGAATATAACGTACACGAATAGTCCTCAACAAATGCATGTTCTGGGGCACGCTTTCGTGCGAAGCACAAACAGAAGTCACTCGTCAAGGGACACTGGAGCAAGTGTCTGCTGGTGTGTGTGTGTTTGTGTAATTATTTTCGTATGTCGCGCTGGGAGAGGAGGCTAAGGCCCGTTCGTAACAAGCGTGGATTCACCGTGAATCCACGCGTGAAGGACGGGTGGCACCATATAATTGGTCAAAAGAAACTTTTGACTTTTGGACAGGAAGAGTAGTATATTTTCTTATATGCCCCTGACTGGAAGGGGATTGTGCAGTTCTGGAGGCATCAATTCCCCGCAATATTGCGAAGTGGACCACAATTTACGCAGTGCATATTATCAAAACATTCTTTGCTGCCGAGGTCAATCAGTTATTGGCGTAACCATTCACCGCATCTCAACCTATAACCAGGCGGTTACTGCACATTGAGCTTTCTCGCACCACCTCTGAACCGAACCCAAAACATGTCCCAAGAAGAACAAGGTTCTGTTTCCCGAACGATCAGTATCCCACCACAGCATAGACGCAGAAGCCCAAGTAGATTTTTTCATCCAAAAAATACGACATCGCTTCTAATGAAACCACTTCAAAGATTTCAATGCGAACACGACGCACAATATGGATAAATGGAAATTGGCCCGACATCTGTCAACTAGCTCTGTATGCTTTTTACAGACGTCAATCTACTGTACGCGATTCTTCAAAATCTCAAAATATTCGTTCACGCTCATTCACGTTCACGCTCGTTCACGCTTGTTAAGAACAAACCTTAGCCTCTTGCGTCACAGGATACTGAAGCAGATGTGTGTGTGTGGGTGGGTGGGTGGGTGGGTGTGAGAGTATGTGTGTGTGTCGCGGCTTGAAAGGAGGCTGGGCCATTTGGCGGCAGGAAGCGAGTGCAACGGCACGAGATTGAAGGACGGCGACACATGTTTTTCTGCCGGCCAATGGCGTGCCGTTGCACTCGCGCGGGCGGAAGAAGAATGCTACGGGCGACAAATTTTCAACAGCGATCCAATGGCGTGCCGTGGCACTCGGCAGGGCGGAACAAGAGCGCAATTGCCGAAACGTGTGCCTCAACCAACCAATGGCATATTGATGTCCGATCTGTACCTTTGTAAGATACACTGCGCAACGTAGGGGTGTAGGCCTCCTCGCGGCCTACACCCTAACGTCACGCAGCGTACCTTACGAAGGGACAGATCGGACATCAACGGCTGTACGGCTAGTTAAACTCGAGTGTTTTTCAGATTTTGAGAAAAATGGATTAGTTTTATAAACGCTTACTTTTTTACTTTTTGGAAGTATTTATGATCTTTGAATTGAGCTCTTTTACCAAACGCACCGACATTGAATTTCAAATGATACAACCCTGATTTCAGACTGAAAAACAATTCTTGACATTTTTTTGAATTTCAAGATAGAATCTTTACCAGTTGGCAAATAAGGTTATGTTTTTGTAGCGATGTAGTCCCTTAATTTGACATATGGGCAAAACAACAAGCGTCACAAAAACACAGTATTGCTTAACAACAGTCAAATTTTAGCTGTCTATAAATTGTTTCTCTGTGTAGAACATCCAAACTACCTGTAACTATTGGATATTTTTGCAACATTTCAGGCCTGTGACCAAAGTTTTCTTTAGCTTCAATTCAGTGGGCTATCTTTGCTAAATGAACTACATAAATAGCACCTCGGGCTATTCCTGACGTTTTATTCTGGCTAAAGCCGCAAACCAGGGAGTGCCTTTTTCCAGCTCCACATCAGTTTCGGGGCTTCGCCCAAGTGCTGTTATGGCCCTACTTGACTAAAAATTCAAGCTGTGCCCGAAATTGTATTCTGTTCGCAGCAACAAACTTGGCTGTGCCTTTTCGTTGCTTATCAAGAGTTCAAGGCTGTGCCCTGGCGCTCTTGTGCGATGCATTTCAGTCACCTGCGCCCTTTGTACGAACGTCGAGAAATCTAGCCCCTTATCTTGTTCCAACCGTCGTTCTTCCGCCCAAACATATCGGACTCTAGCTTCAATCAATCTCATTCGTGAACAACACCTAAAGAAAGCAACCGTCGTCATCAGTGTGCCAAAGAAAACCAATGTCGTCAATCCATGTAACTCCGCAGGAAAAACAACCGCTCGTATCTGTGAAAGACTACCGTCCGTCTGGTCTCTATTCCAGCAGTACTGACTCTGGTGATACCAGTAGCGACGATTCCGATATTTTGAAACCCTGTCTATTTGCAAATGTCCCCAACAAAACAATGCGCGATAAAAGGTACCAAACACTCCATGCAGAAGGCATATGGCAGGAAAGGCCATTCGTAACAACCATCGAATGCCCTCTAAAATTAGTTTATTTGTCAATCAATGGACCTGATTAATATCACGATGGCGCCGAACAAACAGTGTATCTCCAAGGAGAAACATCGTTGAACTCCAGTGGAAAGAATGTCCCCATTAGGAAAGTTCAGCATCAAGATCGTTGATCCTTATTATGAACTGGCCACACATTCACAGTGTGCCACTATATGCGTACAAGTATCGTGTGAACTTCAACCCAACAACGAGAAGGATGTGCAGGTCAAAGCTATTGAAGGCACATATAATCTCTCCTCCCATAGCAATCACAATCTTCAATCTACCCTTAACGCATCTTCCCTCTGTTTCAAAACTTTTCTAGCTTACCCTTGTCCGGATTCCACTTTCGGAGACGCAAGCTCTTCCGATGAACCGCGAGAAGTTGCAGATGAAGCACTCGAGAAAGACTGAACGCTTCCACTAAGTGATTCAACCGTTGGCTCTGCCCTCATAGAAAGAACAACTGAATCCCAACTGACCGAGCCTCAAGATCAGATAGGTGCAATAACTAGTCGAGTTGAACAGCTGGTCAGTCCCACAAACTCTTTTCAACAGCAACTCATCGATTAAGGCAAGGAAAAGGCGCAGTTGCACAAGGAGATACAAGCTCTTCGCTTGCTTAGATTAGGCTCTCGTGAGTCAAGCTGGAAAATGTCGGGGGAAGTGGCTCTTTTTATCATGCTCTGTTGATACGAACAGAGGAAAAGAGGCTCTTGAGTAAGAACTGTTTGATATACTGAAGTCATTGTGATTGTTCTCTGTCACTGCCGAATCAGTCGCTGCGATTAAATGCAACAGACCGAAGGTTTTCAAGTACTGCGAAGAATCATGTAACCAACGGAGATGCTCAAACAACAAAGCAATTCGTATTGAAGCCCTAAACAAGCAGTTACTGTACCCTTCTCATCAAAGCAACTCGGTGACAACGTCAACCTCCACTTTCGTGGTCGTCGCCGCCGCCACCGAGCACGGACGGCTCCAACCGCTCGTTACGGCCGTATGCAATTGATCTGGGAAACGGTATAGTTGCCACTCGCCGAATACCCGCCGTGTGGAAACGCTCGCTCGCTCCACAGCTCTACTATACTGAAAGCGAGCACGTATAACTTGCCAAGGGTAGCAATTCTTCTTAGAAAAGAACCAGCGGTACTTCAGCTACACGACTGCACTGGGTGCACGGGTGGGATGAATATGCCTCTCTAGTAGCAAGTCATGCAAGAAAACTTTATGGAACGAAAGCGGCTACTTAAACCTCAACAAGGACGATGAAGCGGAATCGTTTTCATGATTCCTCCCCAACTTCTGTTGGATGAACTTAAAACGTTTGTTGGCATACTCAATCAGTTTATGGAGCTATCAAGTGAGAAGAAGGCCAGTATTAGAAAGATGCATAAATTGGCGACCCCATCACAAGCAGCAAAAGCAAAGCATTTGGAGCAGCATCTAGAAGTGGTAGAGAATGCATTGGTTTGGCGCATGTTCATTTTGAATCGACGGTGGAACGGACTAATTCTGTTCATAAAGTTCGTAGAACGAAAGCTCCAAGAGCCGATGCGAGCATTAGAGCTAAACAATTCCGGGAAACACAACTGGATGTCAAAGTAGAACTCACAAGAAGACACAAAACGAAATGCCTGAACCATTCCATTGCATATATGACAGAGAAGCTGAAGAATGCAACTGTTTCAAATAATTTTCGAAACCAATACAGACCCAAGTGAACACAACAATTGACCAAAATGTGCTTCCAAGTACAGGTTTTTCCATGGTTAAGACACCAGTTCCTACAGTTCGTACGGTTATTCCAGGATCGCCAAAAACAATTGAGGAGGCAGTACAAATGCGGCGATATGAAAGCGGAGAACGGTTTTATCCGACTCATATATTCGATAGGGCAGAGAAACGAAGAGAGATTATACATACATATTCGGACCATTACTGGAGGGACTCCGAAAAAAAAGGATGCACATTACCAACTGAAGAAGTTGTAACTGCTTGTTTTTCTCTTCCCATCTTGAAGAGCATTGTATCTTTTGGTTCTGGGCATGTCTCCTGACGTAATAGCAACTCAGCGCACTTTGGAAGTTCAGCTACATATGTTGCTTCGGCTGCGAGTACAAAAGGCAACTCCTTACTTCTTCTACTGGCGTGATGTTCAAGGGCAGTAAACGACTGAGTAAGGGCTTCATACCTCTCCTCTATACGATCCTTTAACGAGCCTTGAAACATTCGCCAGCTTCATTTGAGCAGGAACGATTAACATCTGCAGACCACTCGCCAAGGACGTCGTAAAAAGAAATGACCCCAAACGAACCAAGTCGAAGCGTGAGCGGTTGCTTCTCGTAAAGTGACAAGTCAGCCACCAGTCCAGTCCATCCTAGCGCATCAAACTGTTGTTTAGTAAACGGAACAAAAGCATTCTGAAAGAAGCAGCATTCGCGACCCGGAAAATTGCAATAGCGGTCGGATTCATGTGACATCTGGCCTACGACCATCTTTTCTTTTCCTCAGCACGGGAAGTTTTGAAGTATTGTCACTTGCGCTCTCGTTGTTTTCGGCAAATACTGTCGCGTATCGCTGTTCACATGCGGCAGTGAGGAGGAGACGTTTCTAGATAGTGATATCGAGTTTTAGGTATGCTGTGCCAACACAGTTTCAGGCAGCTTCAAGAAGACTTTCTTCTTCGCGGAGCTCCCGTAACAACCTTTATCTTCTAGATGCTTGCTTCGAAATGGGCTCCAGCTTGGACGTGAGTCCTGAGCTTTTGATAAGATTGTGACTTGAAGCTTGTCTCTGACAGAATATAGATGATATTATTTATAAATCAATTTGAAAGAGCTGGATGTGCTCACTTGATATGATGCGAACTCGGCCTTTTTCATTATTGAGAATCACCACGGATTTGATTGTACACTCTTCCAAATGTAGTATGGCAAGCACGCGCTTCGGACCAAAGAGGAAGAGATGCTCTTTATAGAGAAATGAAACAGAATCATTTCTAACCCAGTACATGAACTCTGGTCGATAAGCGTCAAACAGTCCCTCGGATACCGCGTTTTCTACACCAAGGATAGATACCTCAAAAATAGCATTCAGACGAATATTCTCAGAGTGTCTTGCAACATCTGAGACAAATAAGCTTCCCGTCGAGTTTTCCAGTGCTAGAATATACTTACCATTTGAAAACAGGGCCAAATGAGATTTGCTGCACTCCGACTTCACCGTTTCTCTGCCTGAAGAGTTGGAAATGACAAAAGATCTTGTTTCAAGTACCAAGACAGCTTCAAATACTTCGAACTCCAATATTCTGGTGGAATAGCCTGGATACAGTCGTTTAATATATCAGCTGCAGCTATCTCAGTCGAGAGATCTGTGAAAGATTCAGTCATTATCTTGTCGCAGGCATCAATCCGATAAACAGAACCTGACTCCGTTCCCATAATGACCTCACCGGTGTGCAGAACGGTTGCATCATAACCGCTGTCACGTTGAAACGCTCGAACGCTCCGTACTCGGTTAAGGTCCGCACCTCCCGGAAGACGAAGTAGTACATAGTCACCAAAATAGACCGGATTGCCAAACAAACAAGTTAAAAATCAAAAGGTTCTTTGGGCGCTCCTTATGCACTCGGGATCACTCCTATCTTTTGGTCCGATTCATTGCGTGTTGAAATTAATCCAAGTAAGGATCCCGTGAAGATCTTTGAAGTCTTTACGATAATCACCGGCATGCGCCGAAAGTAAGTTCTGTCCAGCAAGATATACGTCAACCCCCGGTTTGGATTTTTTCCCAACTCTGAAATAAAGACCAAGGGCGCCTTGTACATTCGCATACCCCATGAAAGCAGAACATCATAGCTCAGTCAATGTGGTCCATATCATAATGCGGTTTCCAAACTTTTGAAAACATAACCCAGCGTAGTCACCCACCGGTCTTCTCTTGATCTGATATGGGTATATCCCAGTGGTATAAATTTGAAACCGGAGTTATTTCATAATTAACAAGTTTATCAATGAGTTGGTTGTAGAAAAGAATACAATCTAGATTAGGTGAAGCATTTTTGTTTTCTTCGCATTTCTGAACGCGCGGCAGTGCTTTCGAGAACGGGTAGTATCTTGTCCCCAACGATTAGATCAATTGAACATCTCTCCGAAAGCGAAAATGATGGTCACGGTCTTGTCGATGGATTCATAATCCTATCAAAACACTATTAGCACAGAAGTTGGTGAGTTGTACGTTAAAAACGAAGTATGTGTGATAGCCGGTGTTACATTGATAAAGAGTTGATTAACGACAGGGAGTTTAATGACAGTACACATCGATAGCAGCCACAGCGCTGTAGACATACTCTTCTTTGTAGTATTCAAACTCCCGATCGAAACATGCGACGGAATAGCCATCTTAATCACTACATTGATTGAGCTCTCGGTTGACCCCAAATGCCTCCAGTATTCTCTGAAATCGATCGAGTCCTTCGACATTATCCCCGTTTCTCAATTCTTAACCTTGTTGCACTTTGAAACCACTGATTTCAAATCGACATTAACCTATACATACAACTCTCACCGGTTCAATACCACGAAATTCATAATCCTCGTCCTTGAAAAAACAATGTTTTCTTAAGGCACAGCACTTCCCACAAGCGCCTTGAGCTTGGGCATCACGTCAGACCATCCGATCTTCGACTTTCTACTGCTGATAGAGATGATCTTGTGTACCCAAATAGCTTCCAAAAGACGTTCGTTGAGTGCAGTATCCCATCT
Source organism: Agarophyton chilense (assembly GCA_030374765.1). NCBI lineage: Eukaryota > Rhodophyta > Florideophyceae > Gracilariales > Gracilariaceae > Agarophyton > Agarophyton chilense. The sequence goes on from JARGXX010000096.1 coordinate 133,799, forward strand.
TTCTCGGACCGCAGGTACGTCAACCTTGTTGACAAGAAAAACATCTATCTTTCGGGCAAGACGTTGATCAAAGAGTTCCAGGTCTTGGCGAATGGCGTGATACTTTTATATTACATCATCTGCGCTTCCATGAAATATGTGAACGACAACCTTGGAACGTTCGATGTGACGCAAAAATGTAACGCCTAAATCAACACCTCGATGAGCACCCTCAATCAAACGAAGAACGTCAGAAATAATAAGACCAGTGATAAGCGCTCTTACAAGTACTGCGACTACGCCAAACAACAGACACGGTTGCGTCGGATGACATGTATGCGTACGATATTCAAATGCACACAAATAGGAGGCTGCTGCATGCTCACGGCATTGCGTATATGACGAATAGATGGTAATGGCTTCGCCCTCTTTGACAGCTTTTTCAAACCCAAAGCACTTCTTCTTTCGATCGTACTGCGTAGCACAGCAAAGGCGCATACACAAACATATTAACGTGAACCGATACTTTTCATGATGTTCTTCACCGTTAGTTGAAAAGCCACTTTTTCCTCATCACTCGACGCCTGCTGCAGCTTCACTTTTGTTTTAGAAATAGCATTGATTGTAGAACACGCGGAACGCGCTTCTGCTTCGCGAGCTTCGGACTTCATTTTATCTCTCTTTTCTCTCTGCATCTCCTTCGAGAAGTAACTCTCAGGAGCCTGTAGTGCAAAACCAAGACTTTCTATCCCAATCAACTTGATATCATCATGACTGGACATCCTCTTCTTTGAAGTCGTTCGGTATTCAATCCCTAAGACCCTAAACCCACAATCATGAGCACCAACGCCACCACAAACCCCTTTTTCTCTTTGCGCATCCGAATTGAGCGCACGTGTCGCCAGCGGTTGTAAAATCGAGTGTAACTTAAAGAAACAAAACACGTGAGTAATATAAGACTTACCGGTCGCATAAGTCACAAAAGCGTCAGGATCTCCTTCCCCTGACGACTTTTAATGCGATAAGCAAGTTCCATACAAGCTTTTAAATTCAGTCCATTTCTTTTTCAACACACCGCTGTTTCTTATATGTGGCCGGAGTGCGGGGTTCATCATAGAAATGTCGCTAAGTGTAACCCCACCGGCTAAAAAGGTGTTAAGTTGTGGCTTGAAATCGGCATCGTTAAAAAGCAGTGCAGTGTTCGCAATCCACGGGTCAGTAGTTTCCTGATCGAGCTGCTCTCGATCGAGGCAATCGATTAACTTTTATCTGGTACTGATCATTCTTGTATAAGCCAAAGATGCAGCATTCTACAGTACTCATCCGCTTCAAAGTCTGGGCGACCTCTGTACGCCGAGACATTCAATGTGGGTTCCAGCTTACTTGTATAAGGCTTATTTACGACTACTTTACCATTTTCTGTGTCAGGTACATCACCACGAACCCAATGTATTGTTTCCGATTTGTCTGTAGCTCTCCTTATTTTAACAGTCTTGAAGATAGATGATCATTTATTGGTGCTTCACCCCGCTCAGCCGAGACATCTACAGAGTATGTCCTACAGCGCAATGGGCAGCAGTCGGTACTACAGTAAACTTAAACAACCCCAGAAAAAAACAATAAGGAACTAACTTTGAGAAGTAGACATGTGAGAGAAGCATCCGATAGAGGGCGGCAAGTGGGTGGGCCGAGAAATAGACATACCCAGCACATCAAGGGAGACAGCTGCATTACCATCCCTCCCGGTTATTAAGGTAACACTTGGGTTACCATCTGGCGACGTGGCCACTCGCTATTTCCAGAAGAGCTTCACCCGCATACACTAGTGTATACAGACGCGGAGGCAGATAGGGGAAGTTAGCTACCGCTCTGAGACGCGTTTGTGCGACAAATTTGTAGCATTTGCGCGAAAAACAACCTTGACGTGGCGGTAACAGAAATGCTACTGTCGTAGTAGACCTACATCATGCCAGATGCTACCCAGTGCAGCCTTGACATTAACCAAGCATCAGAAAAACCTAGTCTCCGCAACTCATTAAAACCTCCAATGCGAGCACTATGCGACGCGTAGAAAAATCCGTTGGTGCAATCATGGAGACAAGTGCCAGTGTTTAGTACACTGCATCGCCGAGATTAGTCGAACCAATGGTCCGCTGTGTTCTCTTGTCCAGAAACCGACTTCTATCCGGTCGAACGGAATTCTATTTCCGCATCAGGTCCAGAGGTCCAATCCATAAAAGATTTTGTGGGTATCCAAGGCGTTCTGGACGGCGCCTGGACTTGTCCTTTCGATGTGTGAGCATAACGGTCACCTCAGAGTCCGTTATGCTCACATCAATTTTTCGAACATTCCGACTGACACTGCGCGGCACTGTAAAATGAAAGCGAAGACCGATGCCGCACATGAGACTGTTTCCGGCATCCGTTCGGAAGACAGACCCGCCAGTGTGACAAGATGTATTATTTCAGCGCCCAGCCCAAGGCTTTTCTGGGTAAGAGGTCGATCCCTGTCCGTGCGGTTGATGTAACTGGAAACCATGGCGGAGAGAAAAGGGGTACGGGTAGGAACAGTGAGACCCTGCGTCTCATGGAACCGGGCCACGGCTCTGACATATAGCCTCACAGAGTATGGCCCGATGCACCCTTCGAGGTAAACGTTCTCCAAGTATGCTAACACATCTCCCTCAGGAGCCGGCAGCGGTTCCCTTCCATCTTCATTGCGGAATAGCAGCCACTTCTAATTTTGACTGTGTCGGTTCTTCCACGTCTGCGCGGCCCAACCATAATCCACCAACAAATCCGCCGCCGCTTCAGCTGCTCCAGTACTTCCCCCCGTTCCGGTTCGTGACATCACCGTGTCCCGGAAACACCCCGTTCCCAGCGCAGCTAACCAACCCTGACCACTGCTACTCCCAACTCCGCGTTCCGACGGTGTGATCCCTGAAGCAACGGCAGGCCGTTCTCGGTGGGGCGAAGGACCTTTATGTGCGATGCCAGGCCGCGTAAGCGCGCGAACCATGCTTGCACTGGCCAGTAAGAAGCCGACACCACTCCACGACCTTTCTCTGCCTCTATCTTCTCGACCACTAGTGGGAGAAGATCGAACGTGGCGTTCCAGAGCCACACTCTCTTGTCGCCCCAGTTCTCTCCTATCTGTGAGGCAAGGTACTCCCTCCGCGCAACTAACGTTTCCCCTACCGGCCAGTCCCAGAACGCGATGTGGTCGAGGTAGTACAGTGCGTTTCAAAAACATATCCCTTTACAAAAACTGCGCCAAAAAGGCATTTCACGTACTGTAGAGCACATTTCACAACAAATAAAAACCACTAAGTCAATAACACTGTTTCAAAAGTATATCCTTTATACAATCATTCGCTCAATTATGGCTCGTGGCGCACCTCTGACACGCTCTGAACAGCTCGAAATCATGGAATTAGTAGGTCAGGGTATGATTCCAGCAGATATAGCCCGAAAACTCAAGCGCAGCCCAAAAACAATCAGCAACTTCATCAAAAACCCCGCTACATACGGAACAAAACGTTCAACCGGCCGTCCTACGGCACTATCCCCGGCCGATAAGCGCGGAATTAAGCGAGAACTATGTCGCAACACTTCATCTTGCGGGAAAATTGTCAAAAACCTAAATTTGCCTCTATCAAGATCTACAATATGGCGTGAAGTCAACCGTCAAAATTTGTTCAAGTACACAAAAATGAGGAAAACTTTTTTTTTAAAAGATAATCACAAGAAAAGTCGAGTTGAATGGTGTGCTCAAAAGGCTTATTGGAAAACTGAATGGATTAATGTTATCTTTTCCGACGAAAAAAAGTTTAACCTTGATGGTCCAGATTGCTATAGATTTTATTGGCATGATCTTCGAAAAGAAAAGAAGGAATTTGTGATTAGGCATTCAGGAGGCGCATCAGTAATGGTTTGGGCTGGAATCTCTACTAAAGGAGCAACTGATATGGCTTTTGTTGAAACTACAATGAACTCTGAGAAGTATGCTGAGGTTCTAGAAAACTATCTTTTACCTTTTTCATACTGTATGCATGGAGAAGAATTCATTTTTCAGCAAGATAATGCACCTGTGCATAAGTCTAATTTTATGAAACAGTGGTTCAATAGTCTAAATATGTCGGTTATGGAATGGCCTGCGCGCTCTCCTGACCTCAACCCTATCGAAAACATTTGGGGAATGTTGGCCCGAATGGTTTATGGGCAAGGAAGGCAATTTGATACAGTTTTTGATCTGAAAATTTGTATCAAAGATTGCTGGGAAAAGATTGACTGTAATGCTATCAATCCTTTTATAGAATCAATGCCAAAGCGTTGTATAAGTGTTATACAGGCTAAAGGAGCAAAAATAAACTACTGAACTCGCGTTAGAATAAAAAGGATGCAATAAAGGTTATGATTTTGAAACAGTTTTTTTACTTGAAAATTTTTTCACACTGATTTTGTTAGTTTTACTGTAGCCAAAACGTCGATTTTTGCAAAATTTGCGCGAGGGATATGATTTTGAAACAGACTTTATTTGCGATAGGTGGAGCGCAAAAAGCTGTCCGCAGCTCGTGCGTCGCCAGGGTCTCACGTCCGGGACATTGCGTCCGCGAACCGGTTTATGGCGGACGGGATCCAAACTATCCTCTATGGATACTCTTAGCGACACCATTATGGCTCTCTCTGAAGGAGAAACGATTAAAGTCGAGTCATGTAACCCGCCGGGGACTGAGGAAACTGACAGATGCCTCGTGGACTGGCCCACTTCAGCTGGACTGATTTAGATTATTAATTTATTTTAATTAGTATAATAGAATATCATTACAGTGCCAGGGAGATCCTAGCGCCTCGCCATTACTATTCACTTGGCTCGAGTGACGCTTCTCCCTTAGAGTAAGGTAGGCACCTTCAGGATACTAAAATACCCCTTTGGTACACTAGTTCCACCAATTGGTCTTCAATCCATCGTTTCCGTAGCTTCGACCTGTAGGAGTACGCAGTAAACGCCAGCACATTGCACCAAATACTCTGGGAGTGCTGCCGTCAAGAATACGAACCTTTGGAGCCGCTCAACCACTCTATCCCAAGTTGAGACCAGTAGGCTGACCTACCAGTCATTGTGTTACATTCTTGTCTCCCCACTTATAATCTATTAGAATTAATTGAACGGACCACTGGAACGAAGAATTATCCGGATTCTAACCTTTGACTTATTTCCCCAACGGACCAGAAGTACAGAAGCAACCGCCATAATAGATGCTGGAAACACATCCAACCGACCGGACCATAGAACCCCTACAGCAGGACCAGTTGCCACTGTAACGCAGACGATGTCGCCTGAACCTCAGGTTGATAATAATAGCGATCTCAGGAGCAAGAGAAGTCAGCTGCAAGGACCACTGACTCCCCTGGACGACCCTGGAAGGATTCGCCGAGAAACCACGGTAGCAGCGCGTTTACGAGAACGCCTCACCAGGGTCACATGTAGGCCAGGAACGCCTCAAGGAGAACCCCATAAGACCGAAGAAATTACAGAGAACCTTCCCGCAGGTCTTGCTGACCTTCTCTGGCCCCGTCTCCGTGAGCTCTTCTCAGTCCATGTGGATTCCATGGTGGCCATGCCACTCGCTACGGCGGTCGCTGGCCATACCGATTACGTCGTAAAGCGAATCCTCCATAAGGTTATGGAGTCTGAGCTATTCATAGAATCCCTTCTTCAGGCCGTTCAAAGAGCAGTCACCAGCCAGTCAGGCAATGCGGTCCGTAGGACCAATCCACAAGTCAACCATCCGGCTTCCGTATGGCAACGCCCTACCGAACCCATAGGAGTGGTGGTATTACCCGATCCTCGCCGGGAACACCATCAGGAAAATCTCATGGAAGGACAGTCGAGGAGCAGAACAGAGGCTCCGCTTCTAGAAGAGAGACAGATTCCCGTATCCAAAGGACAATATGATTTACAGCAACCTCAGGGCTCCATCGGATCGGAGAGAAATATCGATCCTTTAGGTCCCTATTCCGGTGGAGAGAAAAGAAGTAACTGCAAGAAAAAGAAGAACAGAAGAAGTAAAAGAAGAGACCATTCGGACACGAGTGATTCCGAATCGGTCTCGACCGAAACTACTGACTCGTAAGTAGATGAAGCTGCGGTTCGAGGCCTCAAACCACTGAAAACGACAAACGAACTTTTTCTTAAGGTCCTAGACTACCGGAATTTCCGGATGGCCGACAGGTCCCTAAAACATTCTGGTTCACTGGCTCGAAGAGTTGCCAAATGGGCCAAACGCATGCAACTAACCATTACGGACAAGTTCTCGAGTTCCGATCCCATTGCTGTTCTTAGGTTTCTCAGTTTTTTCCGTACGGCCTGTGATGAGAACGGTGTCCACCAGGGCGCCGCTCTGTACCTTTTCCAATTCTTCTTTACAGGACAGGCACGTGACCGAGTGGTTTCAAAGATATCTGGCACAACTGACCTCGTGGATGCTCAAGACCGGGAGCTCTTCAGGTCATACCTTCAGGTTGTACATTACCTTTTGGAAACCTGCGCCACGGATGACGTTATAATGAATGCCCACCAGAAAGTAAGATCCTTAAGGCAAAGCTCAAACATGACCAAATCGGCTTTCGCAGACGACCTATGGAAGAGGGCTTACCGATTTGGAAATGTATTCTCCGAAAGACAGCTTAAACGTCAATTCATCACGGGATTACTCCCTGCCATTCGGACACATGTCCGCAATTACCACACTGAAAACCCACAACACTCCTTTTGAAGGCTCGGTACCTATGCCGAAGGTTATAGCAAAACCTACAGGACTTCCAGGCGGAACGATGATATAACCAGAGGACACGCAACTCCATAAGCCCATTTGGTTAGCTCCACGGAATCGGACATGGAATCATCAATCCATTACGCCGACTCCGGAGATGTCCTCCCGGTTAATTTCAGTGCCTTTCCGTCCGAGCCCCCACCATATATCTCCCAGGGAACTACAGCGATCACTGGACCACCCACACCCCAGTATTTCTCCTTTCCGCCCCGGAAGGACGTTTTTGTTTGCGCCCCAAGGGCTTGCGTCCTCTGCCTTTCCATGGCCCTACCTTGTGACTGCACGAGATATCTACCTGAGAACGCACGGAAAAACCTCTTAGCCCTCAGGGAAGAGAATTACCGGGTGCGGAGATCCGAAGGAATGTTCAACAGGGCACAGTAACGAACCACAGGGACCCCTGGAAGCTCACGCTATGCAATGCCTCTGGACACCCCGATCAAAGCCCCACAGGTCCACGACATTGTGGATCCTATTGACAACCCCGAAGAAGAATCTTATCCTCAGGAAGAAAAGGAAACCCCATCGAAAAACTCTTAGAGGGTCGACGCGAGGAAAATCCTCCCTCTTCAAGCCCCTGCCTCAACCATTTGGACGGTCATGAGCCAAGGAACTCTTCACCTCACAACACAAACCACCCACGATGGACCGCTCAGGATGAACCAGAATTGGAACACAGTAATGACCCTGTCTGTATCCTCAGGAAAGAGAATTACAAAGTTTGAGTAACCATGGGAATTCGTTCCCCCAACTCTCGAGTGACCACAGTCGTACTGGACACAGGCGCTGGTCCCAATTTGGCCCATCTCATGCTACTTCCACTTGGTTGGCAAGATTTGGTTCAGGAAAGGAAGACCCCCAGGATTACCGATGCACCACGTAGACCAATAGACATTAAAGGAAGAGGACCACTTTACATACACTTAAGACGATTCAAAGTCTGCGCTTGGTTCCTTGTATGTCCTAGCTTGGGCGCTGTCGCAATCCTAGGGATCTCTTTCATCGATCGATACATTAAGGCCATTAATCCAGGCCATAGGAAATTCGAGTTCTATGGCGCACCTTCCATCTCCATAACTGGTTCCGCTCCAGGGCCAGAAGCTAACCGCAAACGAGCGGTTGTCTCCGAAAACAGGAAGTCCAATAAGGGTCGCCTGTCAAAGGCCATAACAATACCTCCGATGACCCAAATCACCGTATCAGTCCATTCCCAGTCTTCAGATCTCGTAACGATTCAGAACCACCCGAAAACAGTTCTGAAGCACCTTACCCTAATGGCCAATGGAGTTATGGACATCCACCCCAACAGGTCTTTTTTGGTCACAATCAGAAACTTCCGAGATAAAGCCGTGCAGTTACCTAAAGGTACAGTGATTGGTATCACACTACCCGCCCCCGTGGCCATTATGAAAGCCCAAATGGATAATCTTGCGACGCCAACTCCCGACGAGGACGTCGACTCTTGGGAGGGGACGGTTGCCATCAGCGCAGAATAAGAATCCTATAGGCCCCAGGTACTTGATCTCCTCAGGGAATACCAGGCCATGTGATCAGGTAGATTTAGCACAGTCAGAGCCACTACACACCGCATTGACCCTCAGGTTGATGCTAGACCACAGTTCCAGCACCCATACCGTACCGGGCTTAAAGGTAGGGAAATTGTCGCCGACCAGATGGACAAGATGCGCAAAGCCCAAGTTATAGAGCCGGCGCCTCCAAACCAATCCGAATGGGCAAGTCCCTTTGTCCTCATGGCGAAGAAAGATGGCTCCGTCTGGTTCTGTGTCGACTATAGGAAGCTGAACACAGTATCCAAGAGGGACTCCTACCCGATACGCCGTATGGATGACTGTCTAGATTCCTTAGGTGAAGCTTCCGTATTTACCACACTGGACGCTAACTCCGGATATTGGCACATCCCTCTGGCCAAAGATACGAGAGCGCTGACAACCGTCAGCACCCATGAAGGTCTGTTTAGATTTAGTCGTATGCCCTTTTGGTTTAAAGAATGCGCCAGCAACTTTCCAATGGGTAATGGACATCATATTGTCCAGAGTCAAATGGAAGTTTGCCTTGGTCTATTTAGATGACGTAATCATCTTCTCAAGTATCGTGAAGGAACACCTTCGCCATGTGAAGAAGGTACTAACAATACTACAGGACGCAGGGGTAACACTGAAACTCCGCAAATGCGCCTTCTTCCAGGCCTCGGTGGACTGTCTCGGACACGTGGTCCACCCAGGAAAGCTAAAGGTAGCCACACGGACCACGAATGCGATCTGTCAGGCTAAACCTCCCAGGACCCACACGGAACTACGATCCTTCGTGGGCTTGTGCAACGTTTACCGACGCTTTGTCCAAGGGATTGCTAGAATCTCGGCCCCTCTCAACGCAATTCTGAAGAAGAGAGCTACTTCAGTGTTTGAGGCCCTTACCGACGACCAGTACGAGGCATTTGAGAACCTAAAGGACAAATTCTGAACCCACCTATATTGGCTTTACCAAAACCCAATAGGCCTTTTGTCCTCGACCCAGATGCCTCTGATATCCAAGTGGGATGTGCACTACTACAGGAACAGGAGTCACCGAAGAACTATCGATCTATTGGATACTGGAGCAGAACGCTCACCAGCGCGGAGCGAAACTACAGTACTACCGAACAAGAATGTCTAGCCATCGTATGGTCCGTATTGACACTCCGCTCATACCTCGAGGGAACCAGGTTTACCATTAGAACAGACCACGATTCACTCCGCTGGTTACTCAATATGACCGATGCATCAAGTCGCCTCGCTCGTTGGCGCCTTAGGCTGTCAGAGTATGACTACGATATAACCTATAGGCGAGGCATCAAGCAACAGGCAGCAGATATCCTCTGGCGGATCATTACCGACAGAACTGATGACACGCCATTGGACGACCTCATCCCTATTCCCTTCGCAGATGATGGACTTCAGGGTTATACGAAAACGGATTACCTTATGGGAAAGGTCATATAAAATGATACTGAAGTAAAGGAGAATGAAGTCTACCGATTGGACTGGGAGACAGTACCGCCCATTTCGATACCACCTCAGGTTAGCGCCATAGCCCCGGAGAAAAAAGAGCTCCTCCCTATAACTATTGAGAAACTCCTACAGGCGCAGGTCGAAGACGAGTGCTGCAAGGAAACAGCCCAATTGGTAGGAATCCCTGGATGCCTATTCGACTACGACCGATTTGGAGTACTATGTCGACGCTCACCGCTGGATAGCGCACTCCAACGAATAATACAAACTTCGCTAAGGGCGCGATTCCTATACTTCGCCCTTTCCCTCACTTGGCTGGTCACCTTGGAGGCCGACGAATGTACCAGACCCTAAGAAAGTTCTTCTAATCGCCATTTATGGCGCAGGACCTATGGAAAACCGCACGGAACTGTACATCGTGCGCACAAATTCGAGGGTCTCGCGCCAACCATCAGGCCAAATTGAAGCTCTTACCCGCCGCAGGTCTGATGGAATTCGTTGCAATGGATATACTTGGACCTTTGCCCAAGTAGTCCTATGGAAAACGATTTGTCTTGGTTATAACCGATAGGTTCACCAAGCTTACCGGCGCCCTACCCTTAGGGAAGACAACAGCCATGGATGTCGCAACGGCCTTCTTGTCCCACTGGATACATCCATATGTCATGCCACTCTACCTCTTTACGGATAACGGCAGCTGGTTTGTATCTGAATTCTTCTCACACGTTTGTGCTACCTTAGGTATCAAACATGTGACCACCACGGCGTACCACCCGCAAACCAATGGGCAAGCGGAACGCTTCCACCGCACCCTTCTGGACTGATTGGCAGACTACGTATCGGAGCACCAATTAGACTGGGAAGACTACGTTGAGCCACTGGTTTATGCCTACAACACGCAAGTACACGCTTCCACGGGGACAACACCTTTCGATTTAACGCTAACGAGATCACCACCGCCAATAGCTGTTGACCTTCAAAAGTATATTATACCCCAGGACATAGCCGAAGGAATGGCTCCTACCCAGGCGAAACGCTACTCGCGCCGACGCATCAACCGCATTATACATTCGGCTAGAGCGGTACTGACCAAATCCCAACGGCGCTTCAAGGTCAATTTCGACAAAGCCGTTTGGAACACACCTACCTTTGGGAAAGGAGAATTGGTTTACCTGGACAGGCCACCGAAGGACAGTGATGAACTAGAGAAGACTACGCGGAAACTCTTACGCCGCTCTACGGGACCATACAAAGTCCTTAAGGCCAATCAACACACCATTACGTTAGTAATTGACGGCCTACAGGACACCATATTTATTGATTGGGTGACAGGAACCCCCAGCTCTCCCGAATCACCAAAGTCCCGGCCTCTTAGCCCAACGAAATCACTACGACCTCAGGTCGACGCTCAAGTCCCCATACCCCCTAAGGTAGTTTCCACGAACCCGAGTAGCCCCGTGGACCCTATGGTCAATGCCAATGACGATAACCCATCTCTTCCCATTGAATCCGATAGATTCGCCATTCTGGATCACACTCTCCTTCTGGAGAATAAACACCAACCGGAATACGTGATTGAGCGCATCATATCCACCGGTCGGGGGAGAAGATGGAACTATGCGCTATCGCGTCCGTTGTTTCGGATACATCCCTGAGAAAGACACTCGGCAAGAGCCTCAGACCATTCCGGCTGATTTCATCGCCCGCTATTGGCGCAAAATTGGCAGCACGAAGCGCAGCCTTCAGGAGGGGGGAATCATTTGCCCGAAGCACACCACAACACCTCTCGAAACGCCTCCCGACACGACGGTTCGCCGTAGCTCCTGCATCAGGGAACAAAGTCAGTCCTCAGGCGACACCTGAGGAAGACTTCAGACGCTCTCAAGGTTCGGACGCCGTCCCTGGGCACGCCGGTTTGAGGAATACAGGAGCAACTTGAAGAAAGCACAAACATTGCTTTATTTGACTAACTAGCAGAGACATAACAGTCCTCTACATGAGAAACTAACCCTCGGATTGTTCATAAGACGCCGACATGTCGGGCACGGCACCGCTCGTGTCCAGGCCATTAAGACGCTGAGGCTTACGACGTTTCGACCCCGAAGTCAAGATTGGAGGTTCGCTCATACGTCCAGTTTAGCCCAGACCCCCAAGAAGGTCTGAGGCACTTTGGATTTCGCCGTGACGGTCAAATCCTAAGGAGAGAGATATGTGAAGGAGTAACGATTAAGGTGGAGTCCTGTAAGCCGCTGGGGCCTGAGGTATCTTACAGACGCGTCGTGGACTGGCCGACTTCAGCCGGACTGATTTAGATAATTGTTTTGTTTTAGTTAATGTAATAGATTAGCATTACAGTTCCGGGGAGATCCCAGCGCCTCACCATTGTTATGTACTTGGCTGGAGTGACGCTTTTCACTTAGAGTATGTTAGGCACCTTAAGGATACTAAATAACCCCTTTGGTACATCAGTTCCACCAATTGGTCTTCAAGCCATCGTTTTCGTAGCTCCGACCTGTAGGAGTACGCAGTAAATGCCAGCACATTGCCCCAAGTACTCTGGGAGTGCCGCCGTCAAAACTACGAACCTTAGGAGCCGCTCAACCATGTTACCTCAGGTTGAGACCAGTACACTGACCTACCAGTCATTGCGTTACACTCTCAGACGTAGAACCTTCGCCATCACTGAACGCCAGGCTGATACCATGGCATTTAGGACGTAGAATGCCGCCTACTTGTCTTCGTGAAGCAGCAGCCGGTGTGCGCTCGACTGGAAGCCGTAGTCGGCGAAGTGACGCTGCAAAAGAATCCGTTGTGCTTTCAGTTCACGCAACATGATGCTCTGCGCGCAATCCTCTGCCGTCCAGAAACTGCGAACCTCCGACAAACCCGGTGACCCTGCTTCCTCGTTGAACCCCAATTCCCCACCATAGCCCACTCGAGCCGCATCGCTGTGCATGGTCACGTGCGGGTTGAGCCTATTAAGGTGGGGTCCTTCTCCGCTCCCCAATGAACGCAAATACAGCAGGTCGCGATGTGACTGTCCACATAACCTGACTTGTCCGCGCCGCGGCGACGAAGTCGCCTCGCGAGCATCGGGAATTCTCTCTCGCAGCACCGGCAGCAGCGTGCCGCCATGGCTCTTGCTCTGTGTTGCTTCGCTTGTCCAGCAGACGGAGCCTACGGCTTCCTCTGCGGGATTTCGCTGCGCACTTGGCCCTTTCTTCTCGAGATCCGCAAGAGCCATGTCGAGGTAGAGAGAACGGGTGTAAAAGGGGGCAAGCGGGAGTGCGAACAAGAGAGAGACCGTCACGCCGCAGAAGTGTCGCACCTTCTCCAACGATACCCAACGCCAATTGCGTTGAGACAGTAGGAGAAGCTGCCTAGCCAGGCGGAGCATCTTGAGGCCCTTCGACTCTGCGATGTACACCTTCATGGGATCTGTGTGCATGAGCACACCGAGGTGGACCAGCTGCCTTTTTCCCTCCCAACACCCTTCCGAAGGATGTCGGGTTATACCGAGCCGACTGAAAAGCGCGTCCAATCTTCTTCCCGCGCGCCTGCAGTCCTTTCTCATAGACGCTCGATCTCTCGGTGAGGGTGCTACCAGGAAGTCGTCGATGTACGGCAGCACGCAGTAGCCCATCCCCTCCCACATGTACTGTACGAGGGGGCGGAGCAGCTTGGTAAATAACAAGACCGAACGCCTCCCTCCAAAGGGGAGCGCGATACACCGGTAGAACCGTCCGGCGTATCGGAAGAGTAACCATTCGCGCATACTTGGGTGCAAATAGAAATAGCTATAGCCACTCCTGATGACCCATGACATGAGTTTGTCCTCTCTCTGCATTTCCAACGCGAACGACGTCACCGTCTCCATTTTCACGCCCATCCTCGCCCAGTGCTTGCTCTGACGCTTGAAGTTGACCACAAAGCGTCCCTTCCAATCTTCTCTCTCTCCTTGCCATACAGTGAAGGCCGACGAAACCAGCCTCCCCTCGTACACCCCCTCTACACAACTTCGTTGTAAATCATCCGTCCCACACACAGTGTCCTCCTCCGACTGGGGAACATCCCGGAGTGTCTCTCCGGATGCGAATGGTACTGTCGCTGGGTCCAGGATCCCGTACCTCACAGCCCTCACGAGATACTCGACGCAATTGAGCTCTGAGGGCCAGTGGTCGGCGTTCAGAGCTGTCCTCTTCCACAAGGGCAGTACCTCCGTGCTCTCGCGGCCCCTCCACGTTCTTGTCTCCATTAAGGATCCCCAGCAGCCCCACCCCGGCCGCTGCTTCCAGAAATGACACCAGGGCGGCTTGGGCACGCTCTAAGCGTGCTTTGGCGAGCATGTTTGCGGCTTTCGCATCCATCTTGGAGGTGGGAGCGACCCGGGCAGACCGGTGCGACTCCGAAAACACAGCGTCATAACCTTGCTCCATGAGAAAAGACATATGTCTTGCAACTTCCACACCCTGATCGTTGATGTCGCGAAAGTACTGTGCTCTCATGGACGATAATTCCAATGTCGCTTTCAGAGCGTTCTAGTGTAGCGCCCATCTTCTTGCTAAATATTCTATAGTACCTTCATGGTTCCTAGCCACATCTAATGAGGTGAGTCTAAGTTCCGTCCGAACGCTCATTGCATTCGGTAACTCCAACTCTTTCGCCGATTGTCGGTCTCGGGAGTGAAGTTCGGCAATAAAGTCGTCCTGAAGCGGTTTGAACTATCCCATGTGCGTGATGGTCCCATGACGACTTCGCTCAAAAACACTGCCTTCTCCAACCAACTTAGCGCAGTTAAGCTCGATAACTGCGGTGCCATAGTCGCGCCGCTCGGGTTTTGCGGTCGTCTAAGCGATACGAACAGCGAATGCAACACCTGGGCCTGCCACGCCAACAGCATTCGATATGAAGTTTTCGTTCTCAGCCATTTCCGACTTAGCACTCTGAGTGTGCTACTTAAAACCAGTCTCTACCTCTTGCATTGAAAAGGATATCTCTGTGATCAGAGAAATAGACATACCCAGCACATCAGGGGAGACAGTTGCACCGCTGCTCCTCCCAATTATCAAGGAGACGCTCGATTGACCATGTGTCGATGTGACTAATCGCTTTTTCCAGAATAGCTCCACCCACATTCACTTTCTTATAAAAACGCAGGTGGTAGAAGTTACAAATAATTGAGGTCTGTGATTTTTTTGGATCCAATTGCTAGGAATTGTTTCAATTGGTTAAGAGAGACTTTTCTTTGAGCTATTCTGTATGCAACGACTCTACATTTTGTTTCAAATCTTGCATTATAAGCTCCGATCAGTTTCAGTGCTTTTAAGCCCTGTTAGCACTGGTAGTTATCAAAAATACATTTTGTGAGTACTTTGAATGATTATGACAGAGCCAACGGCGGGTATGTTTAGTTTTGTACAATATGAATGTCGGTGTGGTTTGACTCTGTGTTTGGTTGAACGCAGCTGTGTGTAGAGACATTGTCATAGTTCTTTGCGCATTGGGACAGGGCGGGTTCGTGGCGGGAAGGTGCTTGTGCTTCCATTGGGCCAAAAGAAAAGGGAAGAGCACGAAGGTGTCATTTCAGTAATAGAGAGCTCATCCAATGTCATCGTCGTCATCATCTTGTAGGCGGAACTTTTGGGCTGCCTACAAGATGATTACTGGGAAACGATAAGCGGAAACGTGGATTCTTTCTATTGGTTATTACAGAATTTCCATTCTCCACTTATCATCGGCGTCAACTCGGAGAACGGCCCTTACTCTGCTCGGAAAAAGGATCACGACCTGTTATGTCTTCATTCTTGACATCATCTCCAGGCTTCGCAACATCCCCATAGCCTTCCGGTCCAAAGTGTGTGCTCCATCCCTCTCTTACTTGTACCCAGTAAGTAGTAACATCAGATGTCTTGTTCCAGCATTTTCCAAGATTCTCGTAATGCGAGCGAACAACTCCCAGTGTCCATGCCACCGAATTCGTGTCTCTTCCTTGATTATTTATGAACATATTGACTAGAAGTCCCATAAAAACCGCTACAACCACAGCCACTGTCGAGATTAGTGCCTCAGAACTAACAACAGTTATGGGTCGTTCTTCCTTTTTAACACGCATGTGCGTTTGCTCGAATTGTCCGATAACCTGTTGTGTGTCTTCGTCGGATTCTACGTCTCCTGAAAAGAAAAGTTCCACCATCATGTTGACTGCATTGTGTGGGCGATAAACTCCAAAATTATTTTGGCTTCCAAAGTATGCTATGACTGTCCTAGCCAAGTTTTTGATATCCAATCGCGAGTTTATGCCAGTAAGCGTCACACCGAACTCTCGTCGAGTCATGTGCGTGTAGTTGAGGTCGGCGCATGTTGAAGTGCCGTAGTCTCTTCCGAATATTGAATAGTCATCAAGATCGTCCTCTTCAAGGTTGACAAGTCCTCCTATTTCCAACTCAACGACATCGTCTTCCTCCGCTGCTGTTGTCACCATAATTCTGCTACCCTCTTCATATTTTCCGAGAACCGTATACGTGTTTCTCCCATACACGGATCCCTCACAGCTGCCAGACAAATGCCCCTCAAATAAACCATCTGGGATTCTCTCCTTCTTGAACCTCTTCGTGTTGAGATCATACTCCCGAATGATAGAATCATAATCACCAACAAATCTAATTCCTACCCATTGTTCCACATTGTCAGGGCTTAGACACAGTGATTCGTTGAAGCCATATTTTCGAGAGATATCCCTTTCAAAATTCTGCTGACTTGTATATGAGACGCCGTATAGTTCATAGGTGTTGCGCTCCACTTGCTGAAAACATGTTCTGCTTTGGGTGCTGAGGCCCTCTATCATGCGAAGTCCTGACACATCAGATTCCGGGGTGACAGTTGGGAACCTTCCGCCGTTTAAAACGAATCGGGTCTCTGAGTTAAATACGCTGCTCGTTTCTCCGTTTACTCCGAGTTCGAGCCAGAATACGAGAATGGCCATGAGTATCTCACCGAGAAGCAGCAACTTGTTTCCGGCGGCGTAGCTTTTAAACAAGAGGAACGGATTGGAGAGGCTTGGAATTTCCTGCCCTATTCGAACGCCGTGACCCTTTTTCCTCGCGTTGCGAAAAGTGAAGCTATTAATAATCTTAATCAAAGCGCAGCTCCACACAGGGGCCACGACGAGCAATATCAATAACTCTAAAAAGGCGTTGATAATACCGCTTCTCAAAGGTATATTTACCATTATTTGCAAAGAGTTTTGATTGGAAAGGGGTTGCTTGGCTTGAGCGTGCTTCGAAACTAGAACCCAAGCCCACGACGGTGAAGGCGTCATGAACGACATGGCGGCAATCTGAACAACGAGATTCCGAGGAGCAATCTGAATACAAACTGACTTCAGACTTCACATTTGGCATGCCTCCTCTCGATATGCCTCCTCTCGATATGCCTCCTCTCGATTACACGTGTAGAGTTACCTCATCTGCAACGCCACGACAACAACTGCGCAACAATGTCGCTAGCTTCTGCTTTACAACCTCCTGCGTGGCAACCTCCGACGGCTGTGACTGCCGTGCGCCACCGCAAACACGGACGTCCCTTCTTCGCACCCGTCCCGTCGACGAACATGCTTCCGAGCCAAGCCGTCAACCATGCGCTCCATGATACTTCTACCTTCCTATGCCGTACCACACTCCCCGACTTTTTCTCGAGCGACTTCCGCCCAGCGTCCTCCAAAGCATTGCGCGCATGCTGCTCACGCACCGCCAAGCACTCGTGTCCTTCGCCGTTATTTCTCACAAATATCTCTCTGCGTAAATTGTCGCCAGCGACCATTTCTTTCAGGTAAACGAAAGCACTCGAGCAGACCCCGAGAGAAGACTGTGTGAAGAGCTGTGTCCAACCATCTCGGCACTTCTTGTATGACCCATCTCAACTCGCGATTTCGGACGGTTCAACAGCTCTCGTCTTCAGGACTTGCCTCTCCTTCGAACGCTGCAAACTCCCGCCAGCCAGGCGTACCTCAGCCATCTGCCCTGCGACGTGCGAGATCTTCGACTGCAGCTACCTTCTTCTTCTTCTGTGTGGGTACACCAGTCTCCTCCGTACGCAGTGTATATTAACTATGAGCTTTCCTTGATCACTCTATGAGCTAGCCTTGGACGCTAGTTTTCCAAGGCAGTCCCTACCCACGTGTTGTGTTGTATCGGCGGGCAGGTCGCCACACCACGGCGGGTGGAATGCATGCCTGGTAGGGTTGGAGTTTTTCGTGGGATCCCTCACCGCTATACTGTACAGTATCTCGGAATCTAACAACGCTTTGTTGCCGACTCACTTGGCGTGAGAACGCGTTTTGATAAGAGCTATCAAAACACGTTCTCACGCGAGGAGCTACGTAACAGATACGTAAGATTACGCAACCTTACCACATCAATGATCTCATCATGCTCTTAGCTTCACCATCACCTGCTCACCTTCAGCTGAACTCTGCCCATCCAACGAAGAGCGCCGCCCTCAGCTGTCGTTCGATGTCTTTCGGCTTTGAGTGATGTGCAGCCGGCGGCGTCGACACGCTAGTATTCGACTTCATTCTGTCTACGTGCTATTCGTCACCATCGCGAACGTGTGGAAATGGTTACATATTGCGCGCTTTGTACGAGCGACGCAGCTGTTTGAGGCTGAAAGACGTCAGCTTTCTGGGCTGGGGCATCGACCTCGTCCCCATAACCACGCCGGGCATTGTGCAGAATTTCGTGATGGCCATCTAAACCATTGCTGTTGTGCTGAAAAGCATCGGCATCAATGTGTCAGCTTTGGTCCACGGGACCAGTCTGTGCCGTTTGAGAGTCTTGTTTTTGGTTCTGCCGGCGCTCAGGTCCAACGTCGCATGCTATTGGACAGTATGTCACTGGTTCGAACGACACGCAGCTGGGAACATATCCTTCAACGCCCAATGATGGCAACGTGGACGCGCATAGACTTTCGTTACGGCCCATATCCGTGGACCGAGCGCGTCCGCACCCAAACTGCAGTGCTTCGATCAGCAAGATATGGCTCGTGACGTCGAAATGTCCATGATGCGCATGATGCGTATAGCTATCAGAGCAATATCTGCACGTAAAACCGTGTTTTTTTGGCAGATTCACGCAGCCGTACTTCACATCGTCTGAAGATGGAGGCGAATTCGACGGCTCTTGGCTGAACGTTCTTTACACGGGACGCAATTGCATCTTTGCTCCCTCAACCTCACATGTGCCATCGCCAGCAGAACTTGATGTGCTGGTCTAGCGAAAATCAAGGCTTTAATTCCTTGGTCGTCACCAATCCGTTCAACGAGTCATGCGAACTGAAGGAGATTATTGACACAGTGCAAACGGCCTTGAAGCTATTCGGGAACAAGCCAAACAAATCGCCCTACCTACCAGCTATGGCACAATTTTTCTTCCTTCACTATTTGAACTGCTGCCAGGAAGGGCTTTCGTTCCTCGCGAACATGCGCGTGACCAGACGGGCGTTTCAACGCCGCGCGGCTTTAGTCGGCGCCACCGATTTCAACGCGTTGCGGTTCGACGGCGCGAGATGCCGGGCGCTCATCGTGCTCGCCGTCACCACCAACGCCGCGGCATTCAGCACGGTTCTAACATGTCGTGGTCTATAGCGTTACAACGCGTTTGTGAGCGTTTCTGATGTTGCGGCCCGCCGTGAACGAGATGCTGAGCGCGTCGGGTGCGAGCAAAGTGAAGTACAGTAGCAAAACGGCCAAAGGTTGAATCGTTTTTACATCCGCATTGAGCGCGAGCTAGTGTCTACACGCCCGGAAATTTGACCTTATACAGTATGAGGCCAAAATTTCTTTTAAAAAGTAACTGAAAATAAAGGAAGAAAACAAAAATAAAAACCATACATCTTTATCGTTGACGAAAAGGCTCGGGAATCTAGTCAAACAGAGCTTTAATACTCTTCTTTAAAACGATATACTTTTAGAGTAGCAAACTTAAGTAGTCGCAAAAAAAAACAACCAAAAACTTTTGGCCTCGAGCGATCCAAAAAAAAATGTCGAAAGGAAATATCTCTTTCAATCATCTAGTAATGCATACTTCAAGAGTTGAGGCCATCAAAGAAAGAGTGTTCAGCAATATGTTCCAGTTATGCATAGCTTGTAGATTACATTTATTGCTTAATTACAAAGAAATAAAAAATGGCCTCATACGAGACCATCAGTCGTATAGACACTAGCGCTTTGGTGTCAAACTTAACGTAGAGAGCGGCGTGAAGAAAAAGGTGGACATCGAGGGCGTAGGGCGTAGCCGCGATGGCAGGCGTGCATCGCACTAATTCGAACGCTTCTTCTAATGCTCGTCGAATATAGCCATCCTTCGGGAGTTTTAATTCTGAAAAAAAAGTTAAACTTTAGCAGCAGTAGTTTAAGCCCAAATCCAAGCGAGGCACGCGGCGTTGTGTGACTGATAGCAAATTACCCCTGGCTGAAAACGCAAAGAAACACTTAGAATTAATTGGATTTTCTTTCGACCACGATTTCGTCGTTTTTATTCCAAATCCAATTTTGATAGACCACAAGGACCCAGTGTGGACCAGAGCTGGATTGAAAATGGATTTCAACCTACCGGTGGAGATTCCCTTAATGTGCCGACATCTATGTGGGTTTACTGGATTCCTATCTTCGACATTTGGGGTAACGTTCGTTGTGCACAACGTTTACATGTTGATGGATCCTTTTCATCCACGAGGTGCTCCCTTAGGTACCGTCGGTACCTATCTTACAGCTTTTCTGCACGACACCAGGCATTCCGAGCGTTCCGTCGTCGACCACCGAAAGCAGCGTAAAGCGAACAAAGCTTAAATATCCACACCTTTGGATTACACCTACAAAATAAAAGAAGCATCCCTATTGGTGGCTCTATCAAGCTAAATGTGGACCATATACGTGCAGACCCGAATTTGGCCCGCATACACACTGACATCACTCCACTCCCTTCACTTTGTCAACAGAGCATGATTCCTTTGCAATTATCCTTCTCATTCTGAGTTGAAGCGCAATCCTTCTTGAACTAAGTTTTCCGCGCTCTTCATGTCGGAAACGCTTTTTCAAAATTCCTGAAACATATTTAAAAAGTGTATATTTGGTACATTGCTGTACAGTTTTCCTAGTTTTGGCATACTTTTCAGAAAAACTCCTGCATTTGGTTGTGTTTTAGGTTATCAAGGCACGCAGACGTGGTTTTACTGGCGAGAAATTGGGCTGTAGAAGGCTACAAGATATTTGCAGCCGCCTGTCATTGTGGCAAAGCCAAGCTTACCATCGGACTTTGATGAAACACTTGAAGCTTTGGCTTGTTCTCTTGCAGAGCTCTGAAAATGTTGTGACAGGAAGCCAAAGTTCAGCGAGATTCTGTTTCTTAGGATAAAAGAAAACGATTTTAGATTTTACAGAATTGTACATTTTGAATATATTTATGAAACACTACTGTTCCATATAACCCTGCGAAAAATAAACGGGTTTCGGCACTGGTTTTCGGCGATCCAAAATCATCCTGTAGCAACTGCTTGCTCTATACGATGTACACACCCAAATCTTCAACAATAATTTGAGAACGAAATAACCCTCGAGATGTTGTTAGCGTTAGAAATTTGATGGAGAGCTTACTTATAGCCATTTACAATAACTATGTCTTCCAAAAGATGTAGTTGTACAATAACAGTTCTTAGATATCCATTTCCTTTTGATGCACTTCAACAATACTACTGCCTAGTCAAAAACATTAAAACAATGATATCGACATTGTTTCAAAATCACCCTGTTTTGAACATTGCCCTGCGTTCATCATTACCCTACGTTCAGTATTACCCTGGTCGAGAAGGGTACTACAAGCGCTCGAAACTACTCAATGCTTGGTGTTCCATTTGTTAGCGTGTGTTTAATTTGAATGGGAAGTCATGATCAGCGCTTTGTGACAGCTGAAAACAATGTTGCGGACATCTAGACTCGAAAGATCCTGCTTTGGAAAGCATTTGGGCCTTTCCTGTGCTGTACGGATGTATGTGACACAAAGGCGAAAGACTAGAACGCATAGAAAAGGAAAAGGTCGATAGAAAAGGTTGAAACGATAAAGGGAAGCAATACTGAGTTTGAAGGTAAAGTTTTGGAGGGAAAGTCTTAAAGGGGAACTCGTCTGCCCCACCGGTTCTCACCTGGAGTGGTCTGGAGGGTTTATATAGACGCTTGAACTAAACAGAGCCACCGGGGAACAGCGGGAAATTCGTCATTTTTTATGCTAGAGGGCATATACGGCGTGTGTAAAATCAAAATTGCTTGAAATAAATAATGACTCAGAGTTCTTGTCACACAAGAGTTTTTAAAAATTTTGAGATTTGTAACACTTACATTTATCCTTCGTACAGTTCGCGAAAGATATCACCGTATGGTCGCACCGGAAAATCAACTACTTTACGCACAACTTACGCGTGAAGGTTGCACATACAGAATTTTGCATTGGCTATAGGATTGACATTAAGCGATGACCAAAGACTTTGAAAATGTTTTTTTATTCACCGATGCACAACCATTATTCCCACATAAAATCAAATAACTAGCTTTGCTAAGAGTATCGTTATCATCGTTTTAAAAACCAAACTTTATTTGAAATTGAGCTGTTTTTGCAATTTTTGAAGGCCTCGTCTAAGGAGAGTATCAGAGCACTAAACACATGTATGACGTGTTCTTGTAGAACTCTGTGTGTACATTAACACAGTAATTTAAGTTTTTTTGAAAAACTGTGCTACATTTCGAAATCTAACTAAACAGAGGAAATGTTGCAAATGTTCCCGTGTTCTATCTAGTTCATGTTGCGTTTTCCACTTTCTGACAATGCATACAGCTGCTGACGAATCAAATATTTTAAAAACCCAATTTCGCTTTTATTAGTGGTGCCATTATTCGGCAAAGAATCATTAATGGGACAAAGCCGGGCAACAACTCATGCCGGATACAAAAACCCTAAACAAGCTTTTAACAAGCAAAATGGCGAATTCCCCGCTGTTCCCGGGGCAACTATCGTAGTAATAAGAGCCCCTTTGCACTGCTTTTGGAAATAATGTCTTACAGGGGGCTCTTTCCCCTGCTGTTCGCAGCAGCTTTAGCTCATTGCTGGACGTCACACTTGTAACCCACATGATTTCGCTCACAAATAATTCCGTCTCCGAATTCCTCCTCACAATAAGTAAGGGTTTTGCAAAGCCGCCAGAGATAAATTGAGGCCCGATGGGAACACAAAGTCCGAAGGCTCAAACATCTCCCTCTTAACCAGACGTTAACCCTTACTGATTGCTTCAAGAGGTGTTCTTGTTGGATGGTCTATCAAACGTGTCATCCTCTCCGCAATATCATGGTCGTGTAGCTGCCCTTTACATACTTGACATGAGGAAAACAAGCTGGAAAATTGTTTCCCGAGTTGGAATCTACAACGTGGACCTTGCGACGTGTTCCAACAGTATTTTATTTTTGTGTGGTCGGCTTCCCACCAACTCGGTAAGGTATAAAAGCTTGGCTGGGGAGAACCATTTCTACTTCTCAAGCGCAAAGAATCAAGCTATCCGACTCAGCAGCATGGCTCCAACTGCTTTTGTTTTCTGTCTCATTCTCACCACTGCACTCGGGTACACTGCCCCAGGAAAGGAGTCCAAGTTTCGCCATGTCCTTGATCGGTCTAAATTACAGTCTCCAGATTCAAGCACTGCGGTTAAAAAACCGTTCGAAGTCGCTGATTGGTATTTTTATCGTGACAGCAGTAAGGATATGGTTTTTAAGATGAAAGGTGAGAAAAAGCGCACAGAACTTCGCCAAATGACCACAGGTGGTGATAACTCGGCTTGGAAGGTTAGTGGTTCAGAAAAATTGACGGCCGAACTATCTATTCCAAATCAACCGTCTGGAATAGATGAGGTCACATTCCTCCAAGTACACTGCGGTGTAAAGCCTGCTCTAAGAATTAGTTGGATGAGGAATTTCAGGGGTAACGAAGATGCAATAGTTGCGATACTTAGACTGAACGCTAATGAGAATGGAGATACCGAGAAATACTACTTGGGGAAACGAAGTTCAGAAATGAAAGATTATGTTGTGCTTGTGAAAGATAGCAAGATATATGTTTCGATTGATGGCAAGAAGGTCGGACCATCTCCGATGAAGGCATCGTTCTGGAAGTCGTACTCCTGTTACTTCAAGGCTGGTGTGTATATTATACATGAATCTAAGAGTTCTGCAGTTGCCCGTTCGACGTTTAGAAATCTTCGCTGGCCTTAAGTTGCAGGCGAAAAAGACAGTCATATTCGCATGACCGTAAGTACTGATGCCTGTCGAGATTCAAGAACGCAAGACATTTAAGGTATCCTGCACTAAAAATAGTCGTGGTTTGAAAGGCGTTACTTATTGTCTTATACTGTTGACGAGTGCTTCCAGCTGTGACACAATGAACCTTTCCAAGCACTTCAATCTACGTCTTTTCCTGGGCTGTAATAGAGGCTAGTCTACATCGTAAGTTAGAGAATTATTAGTTCGTCACAATTCTGCTCGCGTGGCGTTCGCAGAGGGACTCGTAGATGGGGCACAAAAAAACCGCTATGATGGGGATGCTGCCAAAAATCCACCAGAAGATCAGGTATTCTTCAATTTTGTTCTCTTATGCAGCTTGTAAAAACTGTATCGGAATAGTGGTGCAAAGTTAGAACCGAAACGATAGGAACCATCTACAAAACGTGAAAAGCTTGTGACCAGTAACATGAAGCTGCAAGATACTTTTGCCTATCTACTGTAAATATGGCAGCCTGAATTACAGACAGTAAAATGTGGGATTGAAGTAGATCCGCAGAACGTTTGAATAGGAGCAGTGACCAATGGTTTTGTATTTGGTAGCTGGTGATGTTTTGCTTTGAATCACCAGTACTCTAGTCAGGCTCATTGGCAAATGCGTCGTACCGTGCAGTTCGCGAGAACACTACTATGGGGTGACGCTGCTGGTTGGAGCGCCTGGTCATAAAGAATACAAATATGTGCTCAAACGCACAGATGAGCGATCCGAAGGGGGAACAAATCGAGGAAGAGAAATAGAATCCACACGGTCGCCGTTTGCTATTCAAGTCAGGAGACAAGCTAGTCGTGTGTTTACTTAGTATTCTGCAGGCCAGAAGTTCGTAGTATGAATGATCGCTGATCGCCGTTGACCTCATCTTTCGTGTGCGATTTCGACGACCGACTAGCCTTTTGTATTTACGCCATGTAATGAATTGCGTGGCGTCCGTTTATTGTATTGTATACGTGTACTTACGCATCTGTAATCTGTTCGAAAACGGCAGACGAGAACAATGGGAGACGACGACCGCATCTGCCGTAACTTGTTCTACAACACCTCTGCGCATCTGCACGCTACCGCACTCGACCAGTTCGACCTCGCAATTTGCCGTAGCTCATTAGGACATAGCATCCCTAACAGTTGATATGCTATAACGAAGAATGGCACTCCAGCCGGGAGTTTGGTTTAAATCATCATTTGGTTTTCTGCTCGTATAGATAAAACTCGTATACGATCTCCAATGTCTATACGAGCGGAAATATGGCTTCCGATGAGACCGAATTGGTCTCGTATGAGGTCAATTCTATTTTCCAAATCACTAGTAAATCTCGCTGATCTCGATGCTTTAGCAAAGGAAGTTTGGGTTTAGTATCCATAGTCGTATGCACTCCAAACAGGTCAAGTCCCCTTCTTTCCCCTTCCCCTTCCAAGCCATAGATCTACATCTATATGTACGTAGGCTAACTGCATTCCAGCAAACTTCAGGTACAGTATTTGAATGTGATGACTTTTTTTGGTTCTGCCCGTTCTCAAAGGTGCAGAACTACTAATTGTTCACAGTAGCGCCACATTCTATTTTCAAAGTAATAAAAAATTCTAAGCATGTTCAACTTTACTTTAAAAAGCTTTCTTTGAACCGTTTTCTTCAGTAACACCAGCTCTGTAATTTCACAACCACCCGAACACTGATTGAAACATGGTTCAAACCTCGTACAGTTACTTGAAACTCAAAAACTCTTTCTGAAGCTTGACTTGTTCTAGTAATTTTTGTGGTCAGAGTTTTTTGTTTCCATTATCCGGTGACTGCTGCTGCGTCGCGTATCCAGCCATAATATGTTTTGGAATCTCAACCTTTAATGATGAAAACATCGGCGTTCTTAAGAAAACATAAATGGCACAGGTCGCCTTATCACCGTAACACAACCTTTTCTAGCGTTTTGTTTTGGCGTCACCGCCGCTTTGTGCAAACTCCACTACAAAATCGACGGCGTTTTGCAGAGATCAGTCGATGATGTACCGTTGATGAGTTCAAAACAAGTTACCATTCAGTACGTATGTCATTTAATAATCTATCGAACCATCTTAGTCCTTTTCTATCCCAATACAACGAAGAAGAAATTGAAGACAAAAAAGAGATCACTTAAACGCAGCTGAATGTGGAGCTTTCGCAAAACTGAAAGTGTTTCCACGATTAATATGGGAAGCAAGTTACTGGGAAATTGTTTGAACGTAAAAATAAGGCGTTCTACTGTTTTTCAGATATTTGACGATGGTTTAGAAATAGGTGACACTATTATACATATCGAAGGTCTTTGTGGATACTAAGACCCTTTTTGGGAGCTTAAACCTATTACACTGGCGTATGCAAACAAGTGATAGCCGAAAAGAAACTACGAATGCAGGGTATACATTGAATCGGGCGGCCTACAAAAGAAATACAGCGCAGCCAATAAATACAAAAAGAAAACCACCTCCAAATAAAGATATCTGGAGGAAGGCGGTAATTTTAGAGGGTGACTTCTTTGAGTAATCCCTATCTGCTCATTTTGTTTTACTTTGTACCAGACAGCTTTTGGTCGGTCGTCTAACCCCGCCCAAGCATCTTACTCGATCAACATTTTCCCGCCTTATACCGACCGATAAACAGGGATATTGTAAGTGAACACTTGATTTTATTACTTCTTTCGGGAACATGAATTCTCTTTCAAGGTGTTTGGTTGCTTTTGAGGGGAGTTCCATTTTTATACTGGGACCAAACAAAGAAAACGTATTCAACAGTTCTAACTAGGAAAAGGTGGATTTAGAGCATCGGCTTAGAGATTGATTGGCGCTTTAAACTTTAACTGAACATCTGCTAAGTGTGTTGGCTCTACTGCAGATGTCATAGCGTTGGCTTTATCTAATATTTGGAGGATTTATTTTACTCTTAAATGTTATCTGAGATATGTAAGATTGTTGGAAATGAAGTGCATCGCTATAGAAGATTTATAGCTAATGCTACTCTGCGTTTGAGGGCGTAAGTATATTATAATGGTTCATATTTTGGTCTCTCATTGCATCGCGTGCATTTCCAGCAGTATGGAATGTAATATTGTTTGTATTCGCCGGACATTTATTTATGACACGTACTAGGTCCCACTCAGTGTGAAAATGAGAAAACATTGAAATTTTGTTTATTCTTTTATGTTGACTATATGGCAGAAGTTCAATATTTTTTCACTCTCTTTTCTCTCACACTACAGAACCAAGAGGTGCAGCAGTATTTATAGTGCATTTACAGTCCTCTCCTGCACCATGTGCTAAGGAATACGACAGCAAATGGACTCTTCTAACCTAGGCAGTTCTCCTATACTTAGTGTCATCTGTATTGGTACAGTGCGTTTCAAAATCATATCCCTTCCCAAAACTGCTCCGAAAATGGAAGTCAGACTTGTTTCATAAACATATCATTTATACCATATACAGCTATATGTATGGCCCGTGTACCTCCTCTTCCTCCCAAACACCAGCTACGTAGTATTCGATGGGACCACACAGGCATCATCCTAGCTAACAATGAGTGAAAACTACAACGCAGCCCCAAAAACATAAGAAATTCTATAAAACACAATGTCTGATATGGAATCAAATAACCACAGAGCCTTTATTCATTTTTCTCTAAAACATAAACATAAAGAACTATATGTTAGCTATGCTGTAGTACGTTTTTTTCAAGGCTGACATTGACTGCATGAGAAAGAGAAGGCTCTCTGCGTATCTCACAGTTGAAGAGATGGTTTTTGTTGTGAGTTTCTTCGTAGAAAGCAACCTCGAAGAACAAGAACAGAATGAAATGAATTGCGTCTACTCCAGTGATGAGGATTCGAGTGACGAGAACAACAGCACATGGTACACAGTAGAAGGCAGCTTCACTCTTCTCAAGGGCGATAAAATTTTCTTGGTACACTCGTCGTTCCTACACGGCAGATCCTACAGCCAGAACATAGAGACAGCTTGAGCAACGATGAATGAAGACCTCTTGCACAGTGAAGAGAGCCAATTCAAAGGGATCTACTTGGAAACATGTGTGAACCCATTTTTCGTCATGTTTAACTCTCCACACAGAGCCTACTGTGACAAGATGGACGTTCCATGACGTCTAGAATAAGATGAAAAACGAAAAATTGTTGGGATTTAGGGAATAAAGATATCTAGGACACAGCAACCATCCCAACTTTTTGGGATGTAAATCATGTGATTGATGCAATCTTCCAAATTATTGACGGTAATTTACTAACCTTGCTGAGCTTGAAAGATAAGATAGACAACGGCCTCGATATCAGTATCTAGAATCAAAAGATCACAAACGAACGCCACAGGTAGCCTATTTCTTTTCAGAACTACTTCTAAATTCTCAAGTAGAAGTGAAGATGCAAGGCAATCTATCTGGACACAGAAGTCTAACTCAGAAATATTTATAAAATTCTCGGCCATCGGAGTGTTCATGCCTCCATGAATCTTCTCAAACGAGCCAGGCCCAGCGAAATGAACAAGGACGTTCGACAAGCTGTCGAAGAACTCACTAAGTCGTGCCTCACGTGCGCCACAAATGCTCCTATTCCGTGACGCTTCAATATCACTATCAGAAGCGATGAACTGCGATACAACCATACTGTTGCGATCGATGTAACTTACATCAATCAAAAATCTGTTCTGCAGGCAGTCAGTGAAGCTATGCAACTCAACTCCGCACTGTTTCTGAACCGTGTAAGATTTTTCAACCTTTGGAAAGGGTTCTCGAGCAGTTGGTCGAGGATAAACCTCAGACCGCCTGACTTTCCACGCATCGACCAGGGAAGCAAGTTTGCATGCAAGGAGTTCCTTGACAGTGCTAAAACCGAAGGTATATCCGTTTTGGAAGCCCAGATCGAGTCTCCCTCGCCTATATCACATGTAGAAAGGTACAATGGTGCACTACGAGTGGCGTATTTGAAATTTCGAGAGACGATGCCTAGATCCATGTAGTCAGACAATGACTGCTTGCAAATGGCGGTGGAAGCAGTGAACGACAATGTAGGACCTGAAGCGCTGTGTCCCACTCCCTTGATCTACGGATCACTGCCCTGACCAGCATATAGAACCCCAGCAGCGTCAGAAGTGGAACGAGCAAAGGCCACTGAAACTGCAAAGGTGAAGATCCAGAAAGATCAAGCGCGACGCAGGATTTCATTTGGGTTCAAGCACAGTGGTGGACCGAAGGCCAAAGAACACACCGCCACACTCATGAAGCTTCCATCAGAATTCCCGGTACACGTCTTTACAGATACAACAAAACATTGGGAAGGTCCATTTCCGTTCACTCAGATTGAAGGAGAGACTGTAGTCTTACCATTGTCCTGTGGCAGACGAATATTCCGATCTCACGTTTTGAAGCCAATGAACACTTCTGATATCGACCTTCAGCCCCGCGCTACTTGTATGAATGTCGACAGTTAGTGACATGATGCCATGTAGTGCGCACGCGAGCCCTCGCAAGCTCTGATGTCCGCTCAGACTTGCATTTGCAGTTAGTTCTTATACATGAACATTTAATACTGTCTATATAATCCCAGGAAGATGACTGAGCCGGTTATCTGACCGAGTATCGCATCTTATTCGCACCCGAGTTGTCTTAGAATCATCGCTATGGCCATTATCCCACTGTATCGTCAGCAATGAGCCCCGCACTAGCTTCACCCTCCTATACGCCCAGCCGTCCACGTTTTTTATAGGACTTGAAAAATATCCCATGTACTGACAGCAAAGGCAACCGGGAGGACTGCGCAAAATCGATGGTAATATTGACGTCGTTCCACGAGAAATTGCTCGACTCAAATTCGAACAAAACAGAATTATCACTTTCTAGCATAATGCTGAAGAGCCAGATGTTCGGAAAGGCTCGAGACCTATGCTACACGATCAGTGACGAAGATGTCCCCTCGAATGAAGGAGCCAAGAAGATTGTCAAAACCATCTATAAGAATGATTTGCTGTCAGTTCTCATCGAAGTTTTTGGAAAATACATCAGGCTTCTCAACATGAAGTGCCACAGCAATTAATCGTTCCACATTTTCGAACTCAGATTCGATGCGCAGGCTTCCAAGGTTAACGGCAAACGGCAAGTCTGGATCCCCTCAGTTGCCCGAGTCGCTGACAGCTTTCATGCCATTGGCAAACTCCGGTGTCTGAAATGGACAAGGTGTCTCGGAGCCTGCAGCAGCGTCAACGAATAGCACTTGGACAGCCGCGTCGACGACGACGGATTATCGTTACACAGTACAGTATGAGAAAGTCGCGTCTGTCCTTCACCAGTGTGATGATGTCTCTCATTTACACTCAACTAGTTCTCGAAAGCCGCTTCCAATCGTTGCCAATGCGGCAAAGCTCCAGCCACGTAGCTAAAATCGCCCGGACTGTCGTAACAATGGTGTATCGCCCACCATGCGCTACCCTTGTGATATTTGTGGGAAGTTCGGCCACTGGAAAAGGAACCACAATCCGGATGGTATCTTACCCTTTCATGTGCGCTGCCTCGACTCCCCCGCTGCGTCTGTGAATGCGCCCTCGCGGAACAAGTATGGACAGCAAAATGATGCCCAGAAGAATCCTGTATCTTTCAATTATGCTACCTCGGAACGTTCAATGGCCAATATCTCAGCAAGCTACGCGTCGGTCAGTCTTGATCCACTGTTGGATTGCATCGCACAGTACAGCGCCATTCGACAAGTCGAGCTGCACCTGCAGTCAAGCGACCTTGGTCTCGGTCTCCTAGAAGTACTCGTTTCAATTCTTAATGAATGAAACGGCCACACCTGGTCGCAGTATGACTTTTATGCTCATGCAAGCCCCCCAAGCAGCATACTTGGCTCGATCGTCCTGAAGACCAAGTCCGACCTTTGAAATGACATCAATATCACCTAATTAGTGCTAGAACGTTCAAAACGGTGGAGAACTTGGAGAAATGTCACGGACAGGGTGAAAATTGTTCATCTGGGAATAAACGCCCTGTGCTTCGATGATGACGGCTCAAACGATTTCCTGGCAATCCCATATGATAGAATTATTTCTTACATCCCCAAAGATTGTTTCACCTCATCCGCTCGCTACTTTGAATCCGACGATCGACAATATCTCCGCAGTTACGATCGAAAACTCACCGTGGGCCGATGAGAAGGCCATAGTCGACAAGGTGCACACCTCATTCTGCGGCCACGCTGATTTTTTCGACTTCAAGCTGTTGCTCCAACGGAACAAGCTTTGGAACCGCACCGTCGCCAATAATGTCGGCAGAAAGGGTGAATGACTGCACAGTTTGTCGGTGTACCGCCATTCCACATCTCACTCCGAAGATATCGAATAGCTTGTCAAACCAGGCCTTCAACGAAGTAGTATGCATTGACCACTTGCTTTTAGATCAGGTATGCGTGCTACATTGAATGGAACTAGTGTCTCGATACTCAACCGCCCACGTGGTTAAGTCCACGTCCATGCAGGTGGCAGTTGCTAGGTTCGAGGCCAGCTGGGTGTCTGAATTCAGGCATCATTAAAACATCGGAGGAGACAAAGCGATTCTCCTTGGAGCATTCCGCGAACACTGAAAGAAGCTCTACATCCCGCTGCATGCCGTGCCGCCCCGCCATCACACGAAACACGCTGTAAAGTCAAAGAACAACATCATGAGCAGTGCTTTCTTAAGGCTCAAGTCGGCAGCATGTGACGACTTCAACTCTTAAGCAATCTTTCTACATGGCTGTCACGATAAGCAATGCCCTATATGGAAATGACATGATGTCAGCCTTCGAAAAGGCAAAGGGGTTTACTAAGCCCATCGATGGCGAGAACAAGGTGCTCCCAGCTGAAGTGGTAGATGTCCGTGATGTATTTACATCTCGCTGTAAGCTGCAGGAGGATGCGGGAGTTTTGGGATGAGAAATTTTGCTTGAGCTTCTGCGTTTATGCTGCGGTGGGGGTACTGATCGTTCGGAAAACAGAACCGTGATAATTTTGAGACATTTTTTGTGTAGGGTGCGGAGGTAGTGCGAGAAAACGCAATGTGCAGTAAATGGCTGGTTAAAATTTGAGATGCGGTGCAAGATTACGCAAAAAATTGATTGGCCCGGGCACCGAAGCAGGTTTCGATCATTTGTACTGCGTAGACGGTGGTCCGCTTCGTATTATTGCGGGGATTTGATGCCTTCATAACTACGCATTCCCATTACAGTCTGGGGCATATGAGAAAAGATACTACTCTTTCTGTGCAAAAGTCAAAATTTTTCTTTGACCAATTTTATGGTGCCACCCGTCTTTCCCGCGTGGGTTCAGGGTCAAGCGACGCTTGTTAAGAACGGCCCTCAGATTCCTTAGGTTTGGGAAACATTGTCTAAGGTCCTGTGTGGAAGGTTGCAAAAACCGATGCGCATCCTTTTTGGTATAATATACTGTATCGATAATGATCGTATGCAACCCGAATAGCCTACAAGCTGGATAGATCTGTACTGTAGTGTTTCACAGATGTTGCCATGGTTACATATGCCTGGTTATCGGCGGTCTATAATCTACTTAAGTCGTATGGTCTACGAGGACCGCAGCGAAAAGAAGAGAGCCTCAGCCGAGAACTACCGCCGCGTAGTAAACGTATTTTTTGTAGCACCGCCGAGTGTTGTTTGTCCTACCCCTTTTATTAACGTAGTAACGTGCCATACCTAATTGGCGAACGAGTTATACTTAAAAAAAGAGACTTTGGAGCTACTGAACGTTTACAATTTCAGCTGCGATATTTTTCGAAATAAGGTAGGAACACACAAATTAAACTACAGATAAATATGAATGATGCCGTTCTAAAAACCAATAAGATGTTACGTCACGTACGAAAGATATCGCCCGACATTGAAGCTGACAAGTGTTTAAGGACCGCAAAAATAAAATGTGCAGTTATAGAAAAAGCTTTTTACGGCTAAATTTCAGAACCTTTTGCATTGCTTGTATAAAGTGATATCGTAATTACGCACGTTCCTGAAAACGAAAATCATTCATTCGCGCTTGTATTAAGCTTCAGAGAGACAGATCTAGTTCTTTTTCCAAACAGAAACGTCAGTTTGCAACATTGTATGATATTAAAAGCAGTGGAATGTATTTTTATTGGCAATATGCCAATAAATACACTTTTCATCACATTACATGTTGTAGATTATAAAAACGTTTCATATAAGTTTGGAGTGATGTATTAATGGAAAATAGTGGGTTTTCGAGCATGATGAATGTTTGCGTAATATTCAAAACTGCAGAAAAGCATTGTGAATGAAATTGAAGTCTACGCCGAAAAACCCTGTCCAAGAGCGGAAAAGTGCTTAAGACATCTACAAAGAGTTTTATGACGAGCGCGGACAAGGCATGACAGTGAAAAAGAATATTCCTGTCTTATATCTTGCGGGATGAGACATTTTTCGTCCTTTTACTCCCCATCCGCAAATGCATTTTCTGAATCGTCTAAGACCTTTCAATCCCAGTTGAAATATTTTCAAAACGGAAAACGGTCCGTATGGAAATGATCAGTGGGCCCATTCTATCAATCTAGTACGTATACACAACCCAATTTCGAACCAAAGTCCTGGTCCTTTAAATTTATGAACAAACCATTTTGGACTGAAAGGACTTGGTTCATAAATTGTAACTTCAACACCGTCAACAGGTACATGATATAAAGTCTGTTTCAAAATCATATCCCTCGCGCAAATTTTCCAAAAATCGACGTTTTGGCTACAGTAAAACTAACAAAATCAGTGTGAAAAAATTTTCAAGTAAAAAAACTGTTTCAAAATCATAACCTTTATTGCATCCTTTTTATTCTAACGCGAGTTCAGTAGTTTATTTTTGCTCCTTTAGCCTGTATAACACTTATACAACGCTTTGGCATTGATTCTATAAAAGGATTGATGGCATTACAGTCAATCTTTTCCCAACAATCTTTGATACAATTTTTCAGATCAAAAACTGTATCAAATTGCCTTCCTTGCCCATAAACCATTCGGGCCAACATTCCCCAAATGTTTTCGATAGGGTTGAGGTCAGGAGAGCGCGCAGGCCATTCCATAACCGACATATTTAGACTATTGAACCACTGTTTCATAAAATTAGACTTATGCACAGGTGCATTATCTTGCTGAAAAATGAATTCTTCTCCATGCATACAGTATGAAAAAGGTAAAAGATAGTTTTCTAGAACCTCAGCATACTTCTCAGAGTTCATTGTAGTTTCAACAAAAGCCATATCAGTTGCTCCTTTAGTGGAGATTCCAGCCCAAACCATTACTGATGCGCCTCCTGAATGCCTAGTCACAAATTCCTTCTTTTCTTTTCGTAGATCATGCCAATAAAATTTATAGCAATCTGGACCATCAAGGTTAAACTTTTTTTCGTCGGAAAAGATAACATTATTCCATTCAGTTTTCCAATAAGCCTTTTGAGCACACCATTCAACTCGACTTTTCTTGTGATTATCTTTTAAAAAAAAAGTTTTCCTCATTTTTGTGTACTTGAACAAATTTTGACGGTTGACTTCACGCCATATTGTAGATCTTGATAGAGGCAAATTTAGGTTTTTGACAATTTTCCCGCAAGATGAAGTGTTGCGACATAGTTCTCGCTTAATTCCGCGCTTATCGGCCGGGGATAGTGCCGTAGGACGGCCGGTTGAACGCTTTGTTCCGTATGTAGCGGGGTTTTTGATGAAGTTGCTGATTGTTTTTGGGCTGCGCTTGAGTTTTCGGGCTATATCTGCTGGAATCATACCCTGACCTACTAATTCCATGATTTCGAGCTGTTCAGAGCGTGTCAGAGGTGCGCCACGAGCCATAATTGAGCGAATGATTGTATAAAGGATATACTTTTGAAACAGTGTTATTGACTTAGTGGTTTTTATTTGTTGTGAAATGTGCTCTACAGTACGTGAAATGCCTTTTTGGCGCAGTTTTTGTAAAGGGATATGTTTTTGAAACGCACTGTATATCACACCTGTGTTGAATATTTGAATTCCAATTTATCTTTGAGAGATTTGTGGTAAGCAAGTCGCCAATAGAATAAAGTCGTAAAATATACCTGACCATTTGAATATTTTCCATACGATATATAAACAATTTGGTCCAATATCTAAAAGTTTTCTCATCACATTGAAATATTTGACAGTTAACGTTCTCTGTAGCGTATAATTTTAGAAACGCTAGGCATTTAGAGGCAATATGTTGTGAAATATATTCCATATTTGAGCGGAAACTGACGAACTAACACCAAAAAGACCGCGATATCTCCGTTCTTGAACAACAATAGAAATTCCTGGAGTATTTTGAATACCTTCTCAAAGCTTCTGGAAACGATCAGCAGACATGCGCTGGTCGTGGGGACTAAGAAAATGTTCTGTATTGGAGGTGTTAGATTCTATTAAGTACTGTGAACCTATAAGCATGTGTACTTCTGAGACTTCTCTTCTCTCCACTGTCGCAGAAGATAAATAAAACTGAATAAGACCTCAATGGGTGCATCCTAGAAATCCCAGAATCCCAGAGTTCCAGATCGATACCGAATAGGAACCGAACACGTTGGCTTGCCTGCCTTCAAGATTTAGGAATATGAATTGGGTAAGAGAAACTCAAACCAGAGATTCAGACGCTTGTTGTGGTACGCTTCACGAATTCAACAAATTTTTTTCTCTCCAGAAGAATGCAGTCCACAATCCATCTCTAACAAACAGTTGTCGCACCCCGTCAATCTAAAATAAGACAGACAAACCACTTGCTATCATTTCAACGTTTTTCACCCATGAAGGTGTTTGTGTGGCGGTGCTTACTTTCATTCTATTAATTCTCCGAAAAAGAAACGATAAGCATCACCCCGACGAAGATGCACAATCAACAGTAAGTTCCATTGCTCCGGAATTCTGAGACCCCAAATCCAAACAACGCCGTTAAGAAAATGCCTGATTTGCGGAACAAACGAAGATTTTGTGATAGCGACTAGGTTTCCACGATCGTCCTTCTTCGACAATTTGTTTCCGTGGTTCAAATCGACCCGACACAAAATATGAAACGGCTCCACTTTTCAAACCTTTTTGCACCACAAGGGACCAAAAACCATTTATACACGATGAAGAATTGCTTGAACTCGCATTGTGGTATATAAAATATGAAGATATAGAATATTCATTGTGTCTGATATTCGAAATCACGCCTACATCCCTTCCGAAATGGCTTGAATTTGCACTGGATGTGCTGTGGTCTGTTGTGTTCGATAGAAATCACGCTGAGTTTTGCATCGAGTGGCAAACCGAAGACAAAATGAAATAGTCTTGCGCTCTTCTCAAGAAACACAAGGGTCATCGACATGCGCTTCGAAATGTTTTTGGGGTGAGCAATGGTACACGTATGCTCTGCGCGGCCGTCAATGAACCCGACATTCAGAATGCTTTCTATAACGGTATGACGAAAAACTAGAAAGCTACAAACTTGCTTGTTTGGAACATCAAGAGAGAGACGATTCAGTCTTGTCTTAATTACCCTGCAAGCTGGCATGGCAGCAAGCTCCGATACGTTTCAGGACTGTACTGTCCTTCGCTGATTGAAGACTGCCACAAGCCTGCTGGTGAAACCGTCCTAGAAAATATTGCTTTCGTTAAAAATATATGCATTCCAATTGTAAAACTGGTTCGTGCCCGTAAGCCCAACAAAATGAACTTAATGCTTGTGTCTTTGAGTTATTTCATCATAGAGCTTGCATTGCAGCTCCTGTAACCCAGCGAGCGACAAAGCACTGAATGGGGGGTCCCCAGCCTGAAGGCTCCTTTTCGTGGATTGGTTAAGAAACCATCTGCTATCCATTACAAACGCGCTCGTATGCTCAGCGTTGCGTGTCATTTAGTGAGTTATCGAACGCAAACCGTTAGACATAACCAAATTGCCACGGTGGACGGTGCGCCCCACACGATTTAGTGTGATATCGAAGGCGAAGAAGTGCCTAAAGTCACCTTTGAGCTGCAATGTATCACTGGCATATAAAGGGTTCATATATAACCATATGTTTCTCGAATGGACTATACATTAGTAAACCCATCCTTGGTTCCAATAAATCTAAGAGAGCTTATTGTTTTGAGACACATCACATATGCCTCGCAAAGCGCGCATGTGTTCGCACTCATGCCTCTTATAAAAGGTATTCTTGATTTTTTTGCCGTTCTCAGTCCACGACAAGTTCCTTCACCGGTAGCTGCAATTTTCAGACTTGTTCTGGAATTAAGATAGAGTATGATCAAGTTTTTTGTAGAGGTAGTTAAGACTGTTGCTGGCCTCCGATCGAACCAGAACGTGATCGAGAACAATCCAGGAAAGAGGTCCGGAATCAGGATGCTACCACTTTACATCCCTGGTATTCACTCTGCTTCTCACAATCAAGTCATGCAAGTTTCCCTTCACGAAACCCAAATATTCGATGTTCTTGTTCTGTCAGTTCTTGCTTAAAGATATAGAACTGATCCCATTTCTTTCCTCAGTCCCATGTAGAAGCGCAAACTATCACCGATGCCACCTCCAGCAGCTGCCGCCATGAGAGCCATGTCAGCCTACTCGTCCTTTGATTTCTCTACAACATTTCATTCTGTTGTGGGAATCAACACAGCTTGAGACGTTGCTTCCTCCAAGACAGTTTTCTGCAGCTTGAGGCGATCGATAATAACAGAAAAAGGTCCGTGTATTCAACGTTATGTGCTTCATACCCAAGTGGTGTGATACCTGCATGACTAAACAACGTTTGTACTACTACAGATCTCTGTATTCTTGCGTTGAGCGCAACAGAGCAGCTATGAATGTAGACACTCTCGTAGACTCTATCGAAAGCGCTGATATACAATGCATCTCCATTTGTATTTGAATCCTGTATTACACGACGCCCGGTCTCACCTTACGTGACAACCGCTTGTGCATGGAGCCTCATGGCTACAAATACCAGAACTTGCACTCCGTTAAAGACGAGTAAAGACGACCAGACTGTACTTCGACTACACTCTCTGCTTAGATTCCTGTATCTAACTCCGATCATACTTAGTTACGGGCCCCCAACCCGCAACCCATACTCTTCCTTCTCGGCCCAAATTCTCATGAGATTCGAAGTCTCCGCCGTGGACTGACGGCAAAGGAGACCAGGAAAAATATCGCGATGCTGTAAAATTGTGGCAGACGTTCCACAACGCACTTCCAGTTAACAACAATAACAAAATTCCTAACGAGCTACAGGCAATTTGCCTCAAGTCGTAGCTCTACGGACGCGCCAAAGACTTCTGCTCCGGAATCACTGATGAGCAGCTTGTTGGTGAAGGTGCTGTTGACCTGCTGGTCGGTCAAATTTACAAACGAGATGCACTCTCTGTTGTCAGCGAAGCCTATAAGGCATTTAACCAACTCTTGAACACACGTCGTGGCGCATCCGAGAACATGAAGAACTTTGAGTCCCGCTTCAGCGCGCAAGTTGCCAAGTTTAACGCCATATCAACAACGACAAAGCTACCTGACTGTATCACTGCACTAATGCTGATTTCAAACTCTTCCATCGACGATGTCCAACGTGTATCTGTCATGGCTGCTTCGGCTCCGTCCGCGGCCAATCTGAGCGCCGAGTCGATAAACGACCAATTCCTCAGTGCAGTGACCTACAATTCTGTAGCATCTGTTATCAAGCAGTGCGACAAGTCTCGCCCATACACCTCCGAAAATAACGAAAGCACACTGAGTGCAAGCTCTGGCAGCGTTTCCCATCAGGGAAGCAAGAACCGTAGAAATGGAAACCGCGACAGGTCTGGAACATCACCCACAATGAAGTATCCGTGCAACACATGCGGAAAATAAGGTCACTGGAAACGAAACCATCGCGCGGACGGTTCGCTGGCACCCGGTGTGAAGTCTTTCGACCATCCATTAAACTTAACCAATTCAACGAACAGCAATGGAAATTCATCGTCGTCTGTATCTGGCTCCGGGCCAGCATCGGCTGAAAGTGACAAAAGAGGAACCCTTTCCTTCAACAACGCAAACCTTGATCGTTCACTGCAAGACTCAACTCTTCTCGGCCCGCTCGTCGATAGCGGTGCACCATACTCAGCAATCGGTCTATTTGAACTAAATGTTCTAGCAGATCACCATGGCCTGTCACACAACCCGACACTCAATGCAATCCCGAAGTCACTTGGGGGATTCACGTGCTGGCAGTATGGTGTCGGAACGCACGCAAGCCCCGCCGGCAAAA
Organism: Agarophyton chilense; assembly: GCA_030374765.1. Taxonomy (NCBI): domain Eukaryota; phylum Rhodophyta; class Florideophyceae; order Gracilariales; family Gracilariaceae; genus Agarophyton; species Agarophyton chilense. Next base: position 173,267 of record JARGXX010000096.1, read on the forward strand.
TTCTAGGGTCAATTGTGCTGAATTCCATAACCGACAACAGTAACACAGTTTGTATAACTCACCTCGTACTCGATGGTTCATCGCAATGGGTGATCGGTCGCAATGTAACCAGTCGAGCGAACATCGAACATATCGGTCGTAACGCACTTGTGTTCCCCTTTCATGGAGAAGAAGATCTTATCTCTCTTGTCGAGAGTCGGTTTCTATCGTTTATAGAGCTATCCAGGTTCCGTCCGTTGACCCAATCAAAGAACGGCTTATCGGTCAACTCCGGCTCTACTCTGTCATGTCTCTCGGCAGTGTCTGTCAACCACTCTTCATGGCCCCGTGTCAAACACGTGCTTGACAAAGTTCACAAACACGTTTGCGGACATGCTGCGTTCTCAGACTACAAGGTGTTTCTGGAGCGCAATGGCCTATGGAACGACGTCGTAGCCAAGTATCTTTCAGATGTCGTGAGCACCTGCAATGCATGCCACTCCACCTCGCTATCGAAACCATCCAGAAAAGTATCCATTAGCTCTCTATTGAAAGAGTTCAACGAAATACTGTGTGTAGACCACTTGTTCCTTGAAGGACTCTGCGTCTTTCATTGCATGGACCTCGTCTCACGGTTCTCCGCCGCACGCGTTGTAAGGACCACCTCTCTCAAAGAGGCAGTCATCGGCTTCGAATCATGCTGGAATTCGCAGTTTTGGTACCCAGACTCATTTCTTGCTGACAAAGCGTTTACCTCCGGTGACTTCCAGTTGTATGCCGACTCTCTCGGAATTCCAATTAAGCTTGTTCCCAAGCAACGTCATCACAAAACCCCCATTGAGTCAAAGCACAACATCATACGATCGGTGTTCTTGCGCTTGAAAGAAAGTGCCGGAGATGAATACATCCCGGAGGTTGCTGCCTATCAAGCAGTCACTATCTCAAATGACTTGTATGGAAACGATGTCATGTCCGCATTCGAACTGGCAAAGGGCTTTACCAAACCGATCAACACAAAGCCAGCTGACACCGCTGTTCCCCAGGACGTCATCGACGCTCGTGACCAACTGCACGCCCGCCGCAAGTTGGCACTGGTCCTTAGATCGAAATCGACCGACGAAGTACCGATAGCCACTGGTGACACGGTAGAAATCTTTCAAAAGAAAGATACTGAGAAGCGTGGCAGATGGTCTGAACCGAAGACAGTACTCGCAGTCGATCGCCATGCCCGCTCTATTTCCAAACCTGGCAGCAATGGCCGAGTCATTACTGCCACGATTGAAGATGCTCGCCCCGCCATCTCCCCGACATCATTCGCTCAAGTTGTGCAAGATGCAATTGACACTCTCGATGAGTGCATGCCCGTATTATCTGACACTGCTCATGATGAAACGCTTTCGACAAACGCCGATGATGACCGAAAGGACGAGTCGCACGTCACACCCGAAGACCCTCAGGACTTTTCCGATGACCGCAATCACAGTCCAGCTGTTGGTGACCGAGTTGATGTTTTATGGGATGATGATGGTGTGATATACCCTGGTGCGGTACACTCGCGAGCCGAAAGCGGCAAAGTGACAATACACTACGACAATGGGGACATTGAGAACGATGTAGACCTGAACAGTGTACAGTGGACACCATCTGACGCTACCGAAGCCCCGCTTGCTGCTGCCAGCAGCAATCTGAAAGCTAGGCTACAGGTCACTAGCACTGAAGACACGGTACTCTCATCGATGCTAGAGCACTTTAATAATAAGCCTTTTATGCGGCATCAAGCTCAAGGATTTGATCAATACCCGCTCGTCAATGCGTATGCCCGGGAAGAAGAGACCTTTGTGAAGACCGCTCGTGTTGTTTGCATTCGAGATATTCCTAAAGGAGCTAACGTCATCAACAGTCATACGCTCTATAAGATCCAGCACAATGACGATGGATCCTTGAAGTTGAAAGCCCGAATCGCGCCGCATGGAAACGAAGACGCTCTCAAACACACCCTCAGCAAAGACTGCGCCACCTGCTCGCCGACTGGGCTTCGTATCCTAGAATCTGTGGCATCTCTTTTTGGCTGGACACTTTATAAGGCAGACGTTAAAGCCGCATTCTTACAGACCGGTGCTGCTGAAAGAGATGTGTATGTGAAGCCACCTGCTGAGAGTCACATGCGTGCGACACATGTGTGGCTCCTTTTAACTGCTGCGTATGGCTTGGTCAACTCCAACACTGAATGGCAATCAAGTCAGATGCCGTGATGCCAGAACTTGGACCAGAGTAAACCAAGCACATACCCCAGCTTTTCTTCAAGAAAAAAGATGGAAAGCTAGCACTTCTGGTTGCCAAGGTCGTAGATCACCTCAAGGCAGCAGGGGTAGGAGACCATGCCAAACAGTTTCTCTCAGCCTTTGATCAGAAGTTCAAGTTCGGCACGGTTAACTGCGGACCAGGTCACATGAGCTATTTCGGAATCAACACAATCCAGAATGAAGACTTTTCTATCGCAACCAATGCCGACGACAAGCTTGAGGCGATAGGCGAGTGTCCGATCTCTAGACATCGGCGCAAAGAAAGCTCTGAAATTATCAACGCAATCGAGAAAGCTACGTACGCATCTATCAACAGCTCCATTGGCTGGATTGGAACCACTGCTTCTCCTATTTGTGCATTTTACGCAAGCTATCTCCAGCAGAAAGCGCCTCAGACCCACGTTCACCACCTTGTCGAACAGATAACTATTACTCGTCGCTTGAAAAATCTTGGCACCACCATAATGTACTCGCGCCCAAAAGATAACTCTGACTACGAGCTTTCGATTCTTGTCTTTGCTGATGCATCTCGAATCGACGATGTAGGACAGATAGGCGTCGGGACTGGACTTCTGCTAAGTCCCATGCAAAAAGGGTCCATTTATCATGTTATCTCGTGGATTTTTCACAAGGCTAAGCGTCCTGTTCGCAGTGTTTCCGCGGCAGAAGTTTTTGCCGCCGCAGAGGGCATCGACGACGGCAAGGTAGTCTGCAATGTGTACAATGAACTACTGAATGTGAAGGTTAAATTGCATATTTGTGTTGACTCAAAGGATCTCTTCAGTTCTATGTCGACTCAGAAACTATCAATTGATAAGTCGATTCGCGGAGATGTGGGCTCCATCAGGTACGAGTTTCAAACAGGTGCCGTCGACACGATATCTTGGATTCCTGGCACCACAAACATCGCAGATCCACTCACAAAGAAAGACAGCTGCCTCACCGATGCACTACAACTAACTATGTTCACTGGGAAACTGACGATGGACTACGACTCCGTGGCCCAAACACAGAAGTGTGAAAAGAACTTTGGCTAAACAGAGAGCGATATGAATGTAAACACTCTCGTAGACTCTATCGAAAGCGCTGATATACAATGCATCTCCATTTGTATTTGAATCCTGTATTACACGACGCCCGGTCTCACCTTACGTGACAACCGCTTGTGCATGGAGCCTCATGGCTACAAATACCAGAACTTGCACTCCGTTCAAGACGAGTAAAGACGACCAGACTGTACTTCGACTACACTCTCTGCTTAGATTCCTGTATCTAACTCCGATCATACTTAGCAGCAAGGTACTCTTAGAGCCTGTCACATGATATCGATGCCTAACGTCACCGTACCGGTCTTTTCAAATATGATTTACTCCATGTTGTTCGCAGCTTCAATGACACTTCCACCACCTTCGAATAACACGCCAAGTTTGGCACCCATCTCTGAAGCAACCATCACTTCAGTCGATGTCGCAAGCCCCGAAGCGTATGGGCCAACAATGACCAACGTTTCCCAAGCAAGCAACAACGCCAAGCAAATTCTCTTTCATCTGCGTACCAATCTTTTGGAATCCATTCCAATACAGCCGCTGTATACCATGCACAAAACACAACAAGCGCAATCAAAACAATAATAGAAACGAAAATGCTAAAGACGCTGTCTGTAAATGCCTCCACTAGAGCGCGAGATGTTTGCGCGTCATTCACCAGTCTCACAATTTGATATAGCATCGCATCAGAATCAACAGCCGTGGTTCGTGCTAGCAATGAACCTCCGCCGTTTCCAGTGCCACCGTTTAAATAATTTACTTTTCTCTTTGTCACTGGTCTGCTCGTCCCTGTTAACATGGACTCGTCAACAGCGAATACTCCTCTCAAAACTTTCCCATCTACCGGCACTCGACCTCCTCCGATAAGATTCACAACGTAAATCACGCAAAGGGCCTTCACCAGTACATCTGTGTGACACTTTACTTGATCTACGTCGTCAAACAGAAAACCTTTTCTGCAGCAAGGTCAGACAATGCTGAAAGTCCAGCTGCAGCTCGCATGAAAAACACTCTTGAGAAGCGATAAGCTCAAGCGCGTCAATGAAACATAGTTCCACAAAATATTTCATCCTCTTCTTTTTTCCATTTGATTAAAGTCATCCATATTGGTACTCACATAGAAAAAGCCACTACAATACGGATGAACATTCTGACTTGCTTCAATGAACCCCGCATGTAGTTGGTTAACCCCTGACAAAACACCATTTGATCTTTGTGTGCCTCTCGAAGTCATTGAGCTTCTTGAGTCTTTAATTGCGGTGATGGAAGACACAATCGCCCTTCCACGTGGCGAAAGTGCTCATAGAATGCGCCGCAGACAGAGCATCCACCCCGCCCGGCACGGAGCAAAAGCGGTAAAATAGGTGCGAGGTATAAGGGTTGCGAGAAGATGCTCGCGCAGGTTTTCGGTGTGGCGAACGACGAGACGAATGCAAGAGTAAGAGCCGAAACGGCGGTGGTGGTGGGGCACGATGGGTCGTTGTATAGAGCTTCTATGTCGGTATTCGGATCACGACGGCTCGGGCATCGATACTTTTACCGCGATGGCGCTCCGCGTCGATTGGAACCGAAAAATAGTGCGCGCAGGAGCGACAACGCTCCATTATAAGCCAGGCATCGGCGCGGGCGTGGGGGGCGCAACGCGATCGAAGATCTGTACGTGCGCTCTGAACGGAAGCGCGTCACGAGTCTAGATAGAGCGCCCCGCTCCTTGCAGGTGGAGCATACACTTCGGAGATACGCGCAGGGCCCCTCGCCCTCCCACGACAAATCGCTGAAACGCGCGCAAAATAAGCGATTTTGAAGCGCGTGCCAACACAATCGGCGGGTGGCGCAAATAATAGGGTTTCTTATTCTTTTGGCGCGCATATTTAAATTTGTGGATATGTGTGCCAAACACGTGCAATGTGAGCCACTTTTTGAGCGTCGCGCCGGCGAGCGCTCATAAGTGGTAGGCAAAGAACGGTGGTGGTGTTGAAGTGTGCTTGGCGGGCGTGCACTTCGCACAGTTCTTGAACAAAAGAGTGCACCACACCTGCGCATCACTTCACCGCGCCGCTTTGGTTGAGCGTAATACAAGCCGAGAAGCATCTGCCCGTGAGCATTTAGCAGCACTCTATTCGCGCGCCAGTCTCGCCGCCGTCCTGCGCAGGACGGCGCGTAAGCCACAGCGCACACCCAACGGAAGCCGAATGAACTGCGCCAGGAAGACGCGCGCGTTGCGCCGGTGGTAAAGGCCTCGTAGAAGAAGGTATAGATTCGGAGCGTGAAACCCAACAGCAACGAACTTATGGGCCTCACGTCATTGCAGATGACATAATAAACATCTCGCTGACCATGGGACATGCCTGAAGCACCGCCCCCCCGCTGCCGCCAACATGAAGCCGCATATTTGCAACGCGCGAATGCAGTGGTTCGTAATGGGGTTTCTTCGAATGGTGCGGCCCATCATTTGCTGAAGAAAAACACGAAGGCAGCGTGCATATTCGAACACCATCCACATGCGTCACAAAAAATGGTGGGCGCGTGCGTGTACGCACCCTGCTACAACGCTTTTCATATCCTCGAAACATCGCTCTCGCCGCACGAAAATATTGTTGAACACACCGCCATCAAACCAACACCTCCATTCATTCGCGACGCAAACACTTGTTCGCTTACGTGCCCGCATCGACGAGACGCACTCACGTTTCGTGCGCAGGCAAGAAAGCAGACCAGGAGACAATCAAGAAGATTGGGCTATGGCTCCTGAAGCTTGTCAGCAAGTCTTTCCGCCTTTCAGCTCACGTAGGCAAGAGCTCGCGTCCGATTTGAGATCCACACGCGAAGCATAAGCACGCGACCCTCTCTGTGCCATTCCACTGCACGGCGAAAGTGCGTGAAACCGTCACGGGCGTCAGTTATGTTGCTGCAATAATCACGTGCGACGCTGCCATCTTGCGTTCAACGGCCACCCTAAACCTGCCCCATGCCAACCACACACAAGCAGCTCATCATCACCAGTGCGCGCTGTGCGAATACGCTCAGGCCGGCTCTGGTTCCCGACTTTGCTTCGTCCGCATAGCAGTTTGCTCTACCTTCCCCTCGCAAATTCCCTCGCTTCGCACCTTTTTGTGTACCTAACTTTCGCTCTCGTGTTCTTGTCGTGCGAACGCTCAAACGCTCACCTTATACACCCATCGCTCTTTTTCTCCCTTTCCAATGTGAGCGTTCGTCATTTCATAATGCCTGCGCCATTTCCCGCTCACCTCGAGCCGCTCCCTTCCAAGAGCAACCTCCCTCACACCACCTTCTAAGAACCACTCGCCATCACCCAAGTTCAAAAGCTCCGCCGCTCCTACTGTCGCTTTTGAACGTTCAAATATTATTTTTGTGTATATTGTTGTTCCAACGTGCTCACATTCTATTCCAATGGATGCAGTACGACAGACAGAACTCTTTATTCGTACCTGCAAACAATTTATGTCGTTGAGACCTTACCTTCTTTGCCAAATTCAACCATGTTGCGCTCGGTGCTTCTTTCCAAACTAAACTTGCTTTTTGTGAGTGCCCCTGAAAATATCACCACCTTTGCTGCCAAAATTGATGACCATCAACACGGTTCTCTTCGAATAAAGAGCTTCCGTTTGCAGATAATTGCCGATAAAAAATCGTTCAAAGCACAACTGAGCTCAAAACACTATCTACGACGTCGTATGTTCTTATTGCTGTGCTTCATCACAAGTTTTGTTACCGGCATTTCAATTAAACAATACCCGTTCTATCGTTGTTTCAATAGATTGCTAAACCAGCCTTCCCATATCGCTATTTGTATCCAACTCTCTTTGTTTTTTTCTCAACTGCACTTCTGACAGTTCTGCCATCATTTACGTCATTTAACTAATGTTTTGTACCAAAAAAACTTTGAGAAGTTTAGAAAACGATGCCCGCTGGTCTGCTTCTGTTCTTTTTCTTTTCCGAGAAACGCTAATATCATCTTCGGTTTCAGCGCCTGTTGTGTCGGGTTTTTGGTCATCAGCACTACGTTCTTCTGCACTACGTTTTTTAATTACAGTTCTGGGCCCGACATTTTCATATTTAAGGTGCTTTTGTACGTGGGGGAGACCATCTTGGACAGTCATCGGTTCTGTGTCTGTTTAGCGCGACGTATCTGAGGCTGGCACGTAGGATCGCCTGTCTTATTCTTCATATAAACCATTTTGTCAAACTTCTTTTTCAGAGTTTTCATTTGGCTTTGAGTCTTTTGTTCATGCGGGCGTAACAGTTTAAATCTTTGCACACACGAGCACGTTCATGTTTCTCTATGAAATCAAGGAGTACCATTATATCTTCTCCATCATAGTTCCACGTACCTTTCCTGTTGCCTCCATGGTAGGAATGTCCGCAACGCGTCTCATAATAGCCGCAGGGCCTACTTTCTTATATGCAGATACTAATGCTCATATTTCCTTTCGAGCAGAACCGCCGAAGTGACGTCGTCTTCACTTAAAACGAACATAATATTGTTATTTAGGAAGGAAGAATGCGGCGTATTTTTTTAAAACCCTCGTTCTTTCTTGAAACAAACCGTCCAAGAATATTTGCAAGGGTAAGATTTATAAATCAGAACTATCAAATGTTGGCCCACGAATTGCGGAGTAGAAATATTTGACTGAAACAAAAAAAGAAATCAAGCAGAAACGCAACTTCTTTTAGTTAGATAGCGCCGATTTTTGACACTTATGGCATGAATGTTTACCAAATGTTTGTAATTCCCAAGATCGCTGCTACGACAATCGTTTACATGATTGGCCTTCAGAATTTTGTTTCCATTCCGGTCAGAACTGCCTAGTCCTGTTTGAATGAAAAAAGAACTATATCATAAATGTTCTCGTTTCCTCATCAAGATGTTTACGAACTTTTTCCTGTAACAGTTTTGGTCCACTGCGTCTTAATCCTTGAATCAAACCGAAAAACAAAACTGCACGCGGTGCTCGCCGAGTCATAAAACTGAACACCTTTCTGAATTTGTAGGACATGTCAAGAATCAAAATAAGCACCATGAAATATCTAAGATAGAGATCAGAAACAAGTATGACGTAGTTGCGAATCTAATTACACCTACCTGAATGCTGCAGTTCGTTTCTTGATTTCTAGCTAGCCAGCCTTGGCATGTATGGATGAAGTGCAAAGCTTCCTTGAGCCAACGATTTTTTTTTCATCACTTCACACCGTCACAAACCATGCGCCGACTAACAAAGGACTGCGATGCTGCAACACTGCTACGATACAAGTTCGAATCCGGAGAGATTGATGTTTCGGAATAACCAAAGCAAGGTTAAGAGTCGTACAATATTTTAATCAGTACAAGCTGTCGAACTTTCGTAACCGGTATAATATCATTCGAAAAGAATATGGAACGAACCTTCGTGAGTTCTATTTATTTTATGCGAATTCATATTATGTTCTGACAAAAATTGCGCCTTTTGTCAAGAACAGATGACCAATTAGACCGTCGCTGCACTCACCCGCAACTTGCGAAGGGAAGGAGAACAGACGGCGTAGTTGCAAAAGAAGAGTCATCTTCTACAGAAGATAATGAACAACATGCCACAGAGGTTGTTCTTGCCCCACATGGATTTAAGCCGCTTTATTTAACTGTAATGTAAACTGAACACCAAACGACCGCCAGAAGAGTGACAGTCGGTGTCTTACTACCTTCTGGTTTCTCCTACGAAATGTTCTCGGTGAGTATAGTTGACGATCGAGAGTACTTGAAATTTTCTGTAATATGGCCTGAGCCTCTAACGAACGTGGAAATGATGCATTGGCGATGGTTGAATTCTAAAAATGAATAGTATTAAGGGGTACAATCCAAAGTTACAGGGATTTTACGAGTCGTTGAAAGGTCTTCGGAACAGGATTTCTGATATGGTTGAGTGGTTGGCGCGTATTCCTCTTTTATGCAGAATTCAATCCAGAATTGTTCAGAAGACAATCTTTTTATGGAAAGACTTCGGAACTCGAATGTCCTACATCGAATCAATCGAGGCTACCGTGAATGAGTAGAATAGAACGCATGACAGAGACAGCTTTTACGTAGTTTAAAAGAGTTTCATCGATGCACAAATATGTTCAAAATTCGTGATTGTATATTGCGTGTCTCATTTAAATCTTCTCGCTCTCTTAAATATAACCACGTTATTCTCTAAATATGAGCATACGATAGAGCTGTTTGTATTTTGAAAGAACCGCTTCGATTGGGGTTCAGGGTTAGATTGCCGTTATTAACAGCCGTGGAAAGCATTGCAATTATGTTATCTCTTTTGAAGGCTTAGAGCAAGAATCTTTCTGCCTCCCTTGTTCATGGTAAAGACTTTAGTAACGATGAAATCTTTTTAAACACATTTTCTTTCAAACGATATGGCAATTATTGTTTTGACCCTAATACGCTACTGTAAAAAGAAATTAGTGAACACACTGCTTTTATTGAAATGGTATACACAACTTCGTATCGTTTGAAGAGATAAAATGCTATAGATTTGCTGTTGTTAACCTCAAAATTTTTCTCCAGGCAACGCTTTTTCTCTCAGTGTAAAATTGAGTACAAACATTTAGTTTTAATACATGAGATATGCAACTCGACTGTGATAGACGACAACTTTTAACACTCCTGACTCTCAAGAAAGTTTGTCTACCACGGATTACTTACGGTTTAAATGCAAAGCTTTGTACGACATCTTGATTGTTGAGCTGTTCATGTGCGGGATATTTTTGTATACCATATTGTGTGTGAAGAAAACATTAATATTTGGTGAGTGGTAATTAACTTGTGGTGATAGTCTATACAAATATATGCTCCAAAATATATGTGTGTTGAAAATACTTCAATTGTCATGGATTCCGGCACTCTCCACGCATACTGAAGTCCAAAGCTATCAAGGACATACCACTCACTGCCGGTGACCTAGCCGAAGTATATGTCGAAAAAGAAGTGGAGAAGCGCGGATGTTGGTCGCTTTCCAAGACTGTGACGTCAGTCAGCACTTACAGCCGCATTCTCATAGTGCCTGGAAATGAAGACAAGTAGATGACAGCCGCGTTCGAGGATACGCGTATGGTACTCCCCGAAACGAGCTTCGCCAAGCTCGTGCAAGACGGCATTGGCGCACTATATGACATGAATGACATTGAACTGCCATAAGTATCTACTGGAACTCCGACACACCAGCTCCCGACACTGCTGCTGTTGACACCGATTTTGGCACAGATGCAGTTGAAGATAATGTCACTGCAAGCATATATAGCAGAGTGGAAATAAAAGGGGTAGGACAAACCACACTCGGCTGTGCTACAAACCATACTTTTACTACGCGGCGGTAGTTGTCGGCTGAGGCTCCCTTCTTTTCGCAGCGGTGCTCGCAGACCATACGACTTAAGTAGACTGTAGACTGCCGATAACCAGGTATATCTAAGGCAACATCTGTGAAACACTACAGTACAGATCTTGCCGGCGTGTAGGCTATTCGGGTTGCATACGATCATTATCGATACAGTATATTGTACCATTGAAGATGCATTATCGATACAGTATACTATACCATAAAAGATGCGCATCGGTTTTCGAAACCTTCCACACATGACCTTACACAGTTTTCGTGACAAGGTCGCACTTCATATTGCTACCAAGTCCCCAACCGTATCACGACTCGATCAGCGCGTTGCGCTCTATTCATCTAAATTATTTTCGCAGTACACTGTCTACGTGCGAGATATTTCTCAGACATAGATTCAGTCAGAGTCTCCGATAGAGCGCAGCATCTATCTCAGGCCACCCAAGGAGATGGATCTGGACAAGACTAAGATCTTACTGGTGCTCAGACTGTTGTAAGGCATACCCAAAAGTGGACTGCATTGGTTGCTTACCTGCAACACACATTATAAGAAAAGGCTGCACACAGTATTGAACAGAATCGCTGACTGAAGAGACCTTGATGCTCCTCTTCAGAGCATACTTCAGTAGGGCTCTTGGGTTGCTCTGAAACCACCCAAGAGCGCACTCTATACAACTTTGGCTAGCTTCTACATTATGTTCTATCTGCTTTGAGGAGTACATGTGCGAAACCACAACTGAGTCCTAGCTGTCCAATTGGGCATTGCTGCTCAGTACGGCATGGACTAACCAACGGGACTTGGTAGTCTCGACACCTCCCCTCAATTAGTACTTGGTAAAATGTTCCCTGATTCCCGAAGATTGAAAAACAGTGATCTTGACAAGGACTGGTGAGAGCATCAACAATACTCAGTTCACTCGGTACGTATTCAACGGATATGGAACCATTCCGTACAGATTCTTTCACAAAATGGTAGCGAATACCAATATGACGTACCCTGCGCAGTCCTCGAACATCGCTTGTCCAACAAATTGATCCCAGTTATCTTGAAAAATAGTTATTGGTCCATCACATGGCATTGGAAGTTCTCCAAAATATCGTGAATCCACAACACTTTCCGAACACACTCAGCTAGAGAATAAGACTCGGCTTCTTCTGTTGACCATGCAACGCACTTTTGCACTGTTGATCTCCAGTACACTGATGTATCTCGAAGTAAAATGACAGCGCGCGCGATCTACGATTGTGCTCATCACGAGCCCAGTCAGCATCAGAATATGCCACAAGTTTGGTTGTGGTCGGCCTGATTCGTAATCCGTTCTTCATTGATTCCATGTATATATCGCAGTACATACTTCATAGTTTTCCAATGAGTTGACCTCTGAGCCGAGCTGTATTCTCCAAGAAGAAAAACGATTGTGGCCATGTCCGGACGAGTACGAGTGCTAAGAAATAAAAGAGAGCCCAGAACCGAACTGTACGGAACTTGGCCCATGGCGAAAACGAAAATACATTTACATGGTATCAGCTCTACAAAAACCCAGCGAAGCAAAAAAAGAGCCAAAAATCGAAATCAATGTTTTGGAGCTTGTAAAAAAATAAAAAAGACCTGGTACCCATTCCGAGACACTCCACTCATCGAACAAACATCAGCATGTAGGACGCCTGGTATGTCACAACGAGTGAGGGATCCACGGCAGAACTGCTTGAATTTCCCTGTGACACAAAGATCGCACTCTTGTTTGATCATATCCTTTGACGGCAGTAAATCATTTTTTATCATATTTCTGATCGTTATATGGGAGCATATGTGCCCCAGAAGCAAATGCCAGTATTTAATATCATGCTTGGCGGGTGTTGAGCATTTCGGTGTTCCGGTTGTAAGAGGCACCGGTGGAGAAGGCTTTCAAGGATCTGTATGTTTCTCGGGATCTAACGTGGGTTCTGATTTCGCCCGCGGGGAGGATTCCAAGTGACGTCGTGAAATTTGGTCACCAGTGACGGAGGATGGATATTCAAGGCTTCCAGTAGGTTTTCAACTGTTTCACGATGGCCATCATAGCCTTGTGTTGGGGGTTTTCGTCATCGTGCCACCTATTGCGAGCCAAAAAATGACTACTAATGTAAAAAAGACCGTCACTTTTCTTCAGAGCCACTCCAATAATTCTGAAGTTATCCAAAAGGTCAAGCATATAAGCATCAGCTGCCATAAAAAGAACACCGAGGTTGTAAGAGGTGAACCCAGGAATTGAGAGAAGATTCATTGCCAGTTCTTTAGAGGCTAGAGTTCGGGAGAGTTTTAAAGCAGTGATTTGACTGTTATATCCGTATTGAATGGAAAGGGATCCTTCGCAGGAGACATGTACGACGGAGTTTACACCTATGGAAATGTTGACGGTGCATTGTTTTGGATCTTTGATGGATTCCACGTGAAGCATCATTTGCGATGTTGTACTAGAATCTAACGTAAATTCGGAACCCTTGGTTTGCATCACCATTGCTCGCACAGGAGCAGAGCGCACATCTAAAGAAAAGTCTTTTTGCCTTCTATTTGGGCCCCTATTATTTCCTGTAGAACCGTCTTTCGGCTTCTGACATGAATCGAGCTTGTATTTTTCATTCTTGAGGATGATGTTGAACTTGTTATCCGGATTCGCTGGATTCAAATACCAGCGACCGGTTGCCTAGTTGTTTCTATGGCATATTGCCCAAATACGAAATGGTTGAGCAGCGCTAGCTCTATGTGAAAAGCGCAATTTGACGGCTTTAAGTTCATCTAGTAGGCTGGTTGACACAGTTTTCCATATCAATTGTTCGTCCGATAGCTCCTTGGTCTCCACGCACACTTCAGAGAGTTCCAATTCTTCGATGTACGCAACCAGTAAGCCAATTTGTAACTCATCGGAAAGAAACATCTGTGTGTTCTCTAGTTTGGACATGAAACTTCGCAGTTTGTCATTATGAACTCCTTTTCGGTCATGAAAAGATTGATACTTTAGCGATACTAACTCACAAAGCGGCTTTGCGAGCGCGTACAATACTCTCCACAAACAGCCCTTCCGCTCTGCGTACGACTGCGAACAAAAACCTCATTTGAGAAGAAACACTCATTGAATGTAGAGATTTATGTTCCCCGTGAGGGCTGTGCAGTACATGTGCCGTTCTGAGCAAGAGATCGCACTGCAAATGGGCCATTCTTTGCGGGGAAATACACTGCAAACGCGCCATTTACGATAGTGGTCTATATGGACTTGCGATGCACTCGGAGTTAGATCCGACAGGTAGTAGTGTAGTTATCGTGCAGTGCTAAACCGACTTGGGAGCAGTAAACACGACTAATCATCACCAAAATACATCTACACTGTCCATACTGATTTCGTCAATCAGTTTCCCCGCAGGCCGTTCTTGACTTTGCAAATAGATCTCTTCGGAGCTACTATTGCGAGTGTCTCTCTGGCTGTAGCACAGTTCTGTCGTGTACCGGTCACCAGCTTCAAAGCTACACTCCGTCGACTACATTCCGGACGACACTGCACCAGGCCATCGGTAATCTTTGTAGTCAGGTGTTAACTAAAATGGGTATAAGTGACACGGATTCTGTTAGTTGTTTTATGGAATGCATCATTTAATGCAAAGGACTGAGAAGCAATGGACCATATGAGTTGATCAATCTAGGAGCCTGACAAGTAGCGATTGTATAACAAATAATAGGGTATAAGGGAGAGTTCTGTCAGTTCACACAATGAGCAGATGAGATAATTGTTAAGAGGGCTGCAAGAAGAGAACTGCGCGGTCTCTATATGCAGAGATGCGCGCATTGTGTTTATCGGCTAATTTGAATGAACACACACAGAAAAAGGGAGATAAGTAATAAAGATTTACATTTTTTTAGAGACTTTGATTAACAATTTCCCAGGATCAGACTTTTGGGAATCTCAAAGCACAATGAGGAATTTTATGGAGACAACTGCAGGACGCTCAACCAAATTGGTTAAGTACTGTTACTATAGAAATGACATTGCACTAATTTGGCACTATTTTGGGCGATTCCAGTGAGTTTTCCAAGGTTGTAATGTGAAAAGGTTGGTTGGATCGCTTACGATAACATTAAACACTTCACACATGGCCTGAGGTCTATGATCCTTGAACCCTGAGTTACGTTCAGTTCTTGCACAGTGACATGGTGCGCTTCTGTCCTGTTCCACATTTTTCGAACCTTTCTACTGATACACATAAAATAATTTCCCTAAATATGTTTTGTAGAAGGTTCTTCACCTTTCTGGAAGATATCAGTTTCTAGTTGTTTCCAAGGAGCTCCAGATGTTTCCACGACATCCCCTCTCAACTTGATAACTGTTTGAGATGCTGCGATTTCATCATCGTCTGGTGTTCAGAGGTTTTAGAGAGATCCTGTCAATATTTCAGAAGGCATATTTTTTTGTTGGACAGTGCTAAATTTTGTCATCCCACTTTTCCACGCAGTCATCGTGAACATAAAAAAACCATGTGGATTTTTGTTTTGATTTTCCATGCTTTCCTTCCTTATTTAAAATAGCTAATGTAAACTGATTGTCTACAAATCTATTCATAAAAAGATAGTTGAAGAATGTCAACTCAACCAACAATTTTGAAACACACGGCTCTTCGTTTAGTTAGTACTTCTGTGAGTGCTATTAATTCCGATTCCGTAGACAAAAGAGCCACTGACTTTGGCTTACGACTACTTCATGTAAGTAGGCGATCATCATTGAACGGAACCAACCAAAAAGTTGACTTCTTTTCTTTCGTACATTCCCGGCTTCCATTATTGTAAACATTCAAGTTTCGCATACTTTCTGCTTCGTTAGTTAGTCAAAAACCTTTTGTCTTGTTTATTTACCTCAAATGTACTTCAACACCTTTCTACAGTCTTTCTAGTGCTTCCAGATACCATATTTTGAGAGTTTGCATAGGAATTGGATAATAAAAGCCAAAAGAGAGCGGAATACAAGCATTAAATGCGTAACAGAGCCGATAAGTTGAAAATATGGCACTTTTGTTTCGTTGTTTTCAGAATTTTTATCTTTGATAAACTTGTATTTGTCTCAATCGCGGTATTAATTTCTTTGCGACATGCCATAGAAAAATAAAAAAACTGTCTTCGCATATATTCTTGATTAAACTTTCATAGTACTTCTTTTCAGTCTAACTTGTTTTCAATTTCTAGAATATGTCGTATCTTCCCCAAGTCTTTCATACGAAAATTCGATTTCAGTTCATTTTTCACAACTTCGAGGGCTTTCATACTTCCTTTGCAATAACTACATCATCAACACATATACCAAATAAACGTGGTGGTTCTCAATTTCGCCAATAAAATTTCCGTTGTCTGTGTGGGCCTTTCTAAAAGTCATAATACCAAGTACATTGCCCACTGATGTTAGAATTCAATTGTGGAAGACAGAATTGCCTTTATCGTGAGAGTTTACATTCTTACCTATTCTGTTTACAGATGGGCAGATATCGTGAATTGAGAACTAGTTGAATTGCGTTGGTAGAAGATATTGAATTGTTAGAGTTTCAGTGAAGTAACCATTCTGGTGATCACACCGGTATATAAGTCTGGTTTGAACTTCAGAAGTAAATAGTAACCAACAAGTTGTACGCAGTCCTTGTTTTAACCTTTCAGACCCACTACCTTGCACCAGGCTCTCGGTATCTGCTTCAATCTATAGATAGATTTTCGAAGCCCGCAAACATGCTCTGGATTTTTCTGATTGATGATGTGCAATACACGATTGCCACCTGGCACAATGCCGCCGGCGCTGCATACTAAACCTCACTCTTGCTCCACCCCGAGACACTGGGGACAGAGGAGCAAGAGGGGACACCTTGTGCCCGTTCCACCTTCCTCGGTTCCACCTCGCGTTGCGAGTGCATTCTAGACACCAGATCAACAGCCCTTCCGCTCTGCGTACGACTGCTTCCCATAGATGAAGTCCTCATTTTGTTTCGTCAAGATATCCATTCAAGAATACTGTCTTAATATCCATTTGATTTACATACATTTTTTCTGTAGTGCTTTGGCCAGCATAGTTCACAATGAAGCCATTCAAATAACAGGAGCGTATGTATCAAAGTAATCAATTCCATACTTCAGTTTCTATCCTTTGCACCCATGCTTCAAAATTTCCTCGTAGTTTTTATTTTACGGTTTGAATTTGAACACCCATTTTTGGCTAAGAATTCTCAATTCAGAAGGTATTGGTTTCCCCCTGCTATGTATTATTTTCATGTAGAATTTCATCTCGTCTTGAATTGCCTGCTCCCAGTGTTTTCTTTCAGCTTTGCCGTATTACCTTTTCACATTTTGATGTTCTGTCTAATGGGCTAGCATCATGAAATCTCGAATCCTGTCTCTTCATCACCGTCAGCATGTACGTATGTGAGCCAGGATAGCGACTGTCATACTCTTCGACTACGTCGTGGCGTTTGTTTATCTTTTTCTCCACTATGCTGTTTTTGCCGGACGTTTTTAGAATTCCGTAATTTTCTGTAGCAATTTCTGTATGTTCTGTGTTCGTTGGGCAGTCTCCTCGATTATTTTTACAGGCTACAACTCTCTGCGTAGTGTCATCAATGGAGCGATAGTTTTGTCCTTCATATCGTAGAAATGTGCCAACCTCGATTTAGCATTCCATTTCTTTCTACTGTTCTCTGCGATAAGTACATAAGCCCTACATTCGAATACACATAAGTGCAAAATGTCCTGCCTTTTTCTTAACCATTTCTCCTGGGCACTTTCGTGTCTTTAAAGTTTAGTAGGAATAGAGTTTCTTAGCCCAATTACTATCTTAACTGCTTCAGCCTAAAATTGAGGGGGTATTCCATGATAGTTGATCATTGAAAGAGCCTTTTATCAAAGTTTACGGTTTAGCCTCTCAGCGACCTCGTTTTGTTGCGGCTGATAAACTCCTGTAGACTCGAAGTAAATTCTTTTTGCTTGAAATAAACTTTCTGTGGCTTCGGAAATGAACTCTTCATCTTTGTCCCTCCGCATTCTCTTCACTAAAATTTTGGTTGAATGTCTATCGTTTCAAAATTTTCTTTGAGCTTTTTCAGTGCTTCATCATTCGTTTGCAGAAAATATAGGAAAGACGTTCTACAGCAGTCATCTGTAAATGTCACAAAATATGATTTGCCTCCTTTTGATTTCGTACTCATTGGGCCACATCAGTTTAATCCAAGTTTTTCTTACGATTGATATTTTCCGGTTGACGGAAATGCGCTAAAAGTCATTTTTCCGAGAACAAATCCTGTACATAAGCTTATTTATTTTTGTTCTAATTTTTCTGGAACTCCCGGGGCTGTTTTCTTAGATACTACTTGAGTCAATACAGTTTTCCGGAATGACCTTATCTCGCCCACCATAGTTATTGGTATGACAGTGTAGCAGTATATGCAGAGTAAAATGTATCTTTTATGTTCCAGCTTTTGGGACAATAAGTTGGATTTTCTTTTTTGACTTCGAGAAATTTTTTGTTTGATTCCTTCTCATTCATGCTATATTTTTCCATCTTGAAATTGTACTTGATGTCCACGCTCATCTACTTGTCCAGTAGATAAAGATTTACTTAAAATATCTGGTACATAAAGAACGTCTCGGACCGATAGTGTATGCTTTTTGCTATTTAAATATCTGTCCATCGAGGTATTCTCTTTCCTCGTGCCCGACACAATTGTCCCATTTCTCAGTGAAATGTTCACTGCTTCTATGTTTTTGATGGTTTCTGTGGCCGACGATTTGTGATCGTTGCTCATACAAAACGAAGCTCTAGAAAACAAACACCAATCACCAGACAACTTTTAAGTTGCCTGTGTGGCTATTAGAAAAGTTCCTGAAGTTTTTTTATTTCCCTCAGAATTGTGGCCATTTTTCTGATCTTTCTTACGGGTTCTGCAGTCGGCTATTTTTGCTCTTTCGTATGGCATTAGTGACATTTGTAAGTAATGCCGATTTTCTAGAGTTCCCTTTTCCTTGTAGCATATGGCCTGAAGTTTCAACGTCTGTTTTCGAATTTTGTCTGGATTCTTCTAGAAGAATTCGAGCTTGTGTTTCTTTAAAGCTTAATCTTTCCACCATATTTTCCGCAGGACAACCAAACTTTCATAGTTTTTCGGCAAACTTCTTCACTCTCTCATGATGTAATCTTCTTCAGATTTTTTCACACCAACTTGTTGCAATTTGAGTTTGAGTTTTTTAAGTTCTTAAACACGTTGTTTGGCAAAGTCTCTCTCTTTTACCATTTTCGACGTATACCGATCTTCAATGTCCATCTTGTTCGCTATACCTTTGCTTTCGTAAACCTCACCAAAAGCATTCCAAGCTTCAGTTCCGTTTTTTTCCGATTCTACAGTACATAGACAGTTTGAATTTCATCTACCACAAGACTGATATGAATTATTGCATTTTCGTGAGATATTACATTTGTCTCTTATTGGGTAACAGCTTTCCAATAGTTCTTTTTTTTAGAAAATTCATCGTTCTAAAATTGGATGAAAAGCAGTTTTCACCATTGAGTTTCCCAATCTTAAATATACTTTTCTCTTCTACGTCCATCTCAGTGTTTTATATGGATGAGCGATTTCCCACGATTTCGGTTTTACGACGATAACTATTGAGGTGTAGATTTAAGGTCGTTACTATACATAGTGATAACGTGAAGACTCTTCTCAAAGATACGTCGATATTGTGGAATACAGCAATGAAGAAGGGGTATTAGCACTAAGCTGGGCCGCTAGCTTCCTCTTTGCGTCCATCGTTTAATCGGCCTTGCTCTGGCCTTATATGTTCAGGAGGTTCTAGATCTTTCTGGAAGATAAGAGTTTCTTGTTGTTTCCAAGAAGCTTCCAGATGCTTTTTCAATAGTTTGTACGGGGCGTTTTTTAATTCGAGGTTCATGTACGTCTGCTAAGATGATTTTATGGTCAGCGAGTGGATTTGATTATTTCTTCGATCCACCGGAAAATGACGAGTGTATTGGAGAACTGATATAAGCGATGAATCCGACATTCCTATCAATTTCGATGACACATTCTCCAAAAGTCGAGAAAGATTCTTTTGAATAATTGAAAAGCTTAAATTTCTTCGCCCATCAGTAGGATAATTCGGGTGCCATATTTAATGCAAACATAATTTTCTTGGAAGGCCAAAGTAACATAGAAAGAAAGGAGTCCGTATTCGACATCTTGGCGAGCGAAAGGCTTTTCGGACTTAATTTTCAAATGATTGTGTTGGAAAACATTGTTGTCGAGATTGAATATCGTTTTTTCACAGTGCAGGGCTTCTTTTGGTCATTTTGTGGCGATTGCATCAGATATGATTTCTGCTTCATTAGATGAGCCGTAATAAACAGATATAAAAAGCAAGCCGCCTGCGCTTATGCATGGGAAATGGGGTTTACATATCTAGTCCCCGAATTATTTTAGCGGGCGATTGTTAAGTTGTAAGTGAAACCCAAAAATAGAAGCAAATGCATATCCATTGATAAAGGTGTTTATTTAGGTGAGAGTGCCACACGTTTCTGGTGAGTGATTTAGAATTTGAAGTAATGTTCAAGGGTATATCCGAAGCATTGAAAATGTTCACAGTAGTGAACTAGATATCCAATTTCTGCATCAGTACCGTGCATACCTTCATAGTACCAAGCAGCAGCCTTTTTAGGCCGCACTCATGCGTTTTAGCTTTGTGTTCTCCTGACGGGATATCTTCTATTTTCTGTTCAGACCATTGATCTTTACAGTTTCGCCGAATCCAATCGTCATTTCGTCACTGAAAGACGAAGTAATTCTGCCCATGTGTAGGAATATATTGCAAACGGTATTTATTGTCGTCGCTCCCGCCTATTGATTTGTTTCAGATCGTCTCAAGATTTTGTGGCTCACAATGAGTCTCGATGCGTTTGGAATTATCCCGTAAAACGATTTTGAATTTTTTTTCTTCTAATTCCATGCTCCCCCATATACCTGGTATTTTTATTTCTTTCGATCTTCTTTCTCTTTTCTTTTATCAACATCTGCCGGAATAGCCAGTCACTGTCTCAGGTCTGCCCTTTGGTTTGCATACGTGCTTGCGCCTGCGGTACAGGAGATTAATGCATAGTTCAATTTTTCAGGGAGCGAGACTTTTACATTCCGTAGATCTACAATCTCGCCGGTTTTGCTCTAGAAACGAAAAAGTCAAGGGCTGTTACGTGGCATATCTATTCCAAGAAAGGGCGTTTTTTAGAGGATGTACGCTCATTTGCACTAGTATTAGTGTAGCCAAACGGTCTGTAGTTGAGAATGTAGATGAAGGAGGTAGTTCCAACAGTGGTGGAGGTCTATGGAGTTGTTGGATTCGAAGAAAAATTCAGGTAGGTAATAGGGAAAAAAGAGATTAGTTGGTGTTGGGTGTCTTTGCTTAAAAGTTTTGATTATGAAAAAGACACTGTGAAGAGTGTGGGGCCCCTCTATTGTGGTTTTTGTTTGCTGAGGGCGTGGAGTAAGGGCGTCTTACAAAGGAGGGGTGGGTTGAAACATTGCCAACGAGGGAGTGCCTTGGGGTTTGGTGTAGCCGGCTTAGGGATCTGTGTTGTTGTGTGGAACCCATGGAGAACACTGAGTATCACCAACTAAAACGCCAGGGTGTAGCACTAAAGGTGTAGCCCTTTCTGGCTCTGCGTTGCTGGACAAAACCCAAAGAAGACAAATGGTTTCGTCCACTCGAGCTTTTACGTAGAGAGCACTACGGTAGGTGTTATTCTAGGATGCGATCGCCTCCCGATCTATAGAATCTACTGGGACCTTAAACGGATGACATATCTGCCTTCAATTAAACTAGAGGCATTGGACTTCAGCATTTTCGACGAACAACTCTCGTAGTTCAACATTGATGGAATGAGACAGCGTGTGGAGGAACGTCGAAATGGCTTGGAGACGAAAAAAAAACTATGTTCATGGTTCGTTTCTGCAGTTTAATGATGGCCATAAGTGCCTCTGCTCCCGAAAAATCTTTGACAGGAACAGCGCTGGGGAGAAAAATGGTAAATTCATTGGCAGACGTTGTGGAACAGTTTACAGTCAGAAGAATTGATTGGGACCTGGTCGGTAGGAGCGATACGGAGCGATTTTGAGATGCCAATAGAAGACGGCGGATGATTGACATGGTGGCGGCGACGGCTGGGGCCTGGGAAACGAAGGTAGTTCGATTTGTCAGGTTGGCTGAAAAACGAATTGAATAGACGAGAACGATGACTGGAGGAAGGGACTTGATACGGGAGACAGTGTCGAGGTATTGAAGCGTTGCCCTAGCTTTGACTTGTAGGCTAGAGGTATCGTAGACATGAGTTTCGGCGGGGGATGGTACTGGTTCCAGCAGCTAAGAACGCAGAATGGATGTTATCAAGTGTAAGAATGAGTGAAGGAAGTGGCGCAAAAGTGGGCAAATGCGCGGGTTTTTTTATAACGTCACTTTTTGCTTACTCCGTTCGTCTCAACTGCCCTTACCATCTGAGATGAAGTTCAAGAAGAGACGGGATCTTTACTTGTCTAGTTTCTAATCTAACTTTGAAGCCATTATGGTCGGTTGCACACCTGTTTCGTAGCTTGATATCGATAAACCCTGGTCCAGGACTCGACAGGAAATCAGTAAATCTGCTTCAAGAAAAGCATTCTTAGTTAGTTTTGAATGGTTGAGTCTACGGCGCTCGCTTTCTACAATCTAGGTTAACATTACAGCTCCTCTCTACATGATAACTATGGAAACAGAACTGTTCTAAAGATTTGTGTTGCTATAACTTGTTTGATGACTGCAAAAGTCGGGGGAAAAGATGAGATGAGGTTGGACTCGGGAACCGCAGCGTACTCTTCGTATCTAAAACATACCGTGGAAGGATCTCAGTTGTTTGAGCACTTATCAGTCAGTTTGAACGCACTTTGTTTTTCATCTAATATCTTATGCTGGTGTTCGTATTTATTTTTGAATACCATCACGGTTGCCTGATTTGTTTTGCATTTGCATATTTGCTCTGTAAAAAGAAGACAGCTCTTCTTTCGAGCGCCTATTTTGTTGCACTCGGTGCAGGTCTTTGGAAAAAGTCTCGATTGATTGTCTTGTAGATACAAGATTGAGGGCAAGCATGCGTTCTATCGACTAGATCTATTCATTGAGTACAAAACCGCAAGAAAGGGTTAGAAATAATTGAAGACATTCAATCTATGTGTTGACCACCCAATAAAACACCTGCGATGCCCAGGTACATCGCAAGGCTTAGTGCCGCCGGATTGGAAGTTGAGCAACGCAACTGCCACCCAGAGTGGACTTTTATTTCTGATCCGGATGTTAACTGTGTAGGTTTTCGAAGTACAAAGCTCCCAGATCAAGGTGATACCTATGAAATGCTCACTTCAGGGTCAATCCAGAAGGCGCCATCCACAAGTGGGCCTTGAATCATCATATACTGCTATGTAAATACAATACCAGACTCCGTCTTGAGAGTCCATAAGCATCCGACGCAGAGAAGAACTTAGTATTGGTGCCAAACCTTTTTGTTTTAACGCAACGAGCACCAACAGCGACAAATCAACATTAATCTAGATTTCCCATAAATACAGGACGAAAAGTATGAAGAAATTGTTTAAGTATTTGTATCGTGTGATGCCGTGGATAAAGAAGGACTGCGATCTCGATTTATCGAATCGCTCCTAGTCTGATTCACTTGATTATCTTTGACACAGCTGACTTTGTTATCCTGCTTTGCAATAATTTGTTGAGGAACAAAGAGCATTTCCAAGAAGATAACGACCCCAAAACCAAAAGCCAAGAAAAAGAATAGCCGAAGTTTGGTGAAGCTTAGATTCGTGTTCACATCGGCCCTGCAGTTCGGCAATGTGTTTAAGTACTTGTTCAGATAGGATTTCGTTTGATTCCGAAGTAGAGCGAGCACCCCAAGACTCATTGGCTGAGTCAAATTCGAATTCTTTGGAAGAAGCATTGAAAGTCCCCCTGTCTGAAATGGTTCGCCAAGACTCACAAAGGAATTACAGTATGTTTCTCGATTTGCATTGTTCAAAACAGTCTCCATTGCGATACCGTAGAGACAACGAGAACTCTGCACCGCTTGAAACATTTCCGAATGTGAATTCATGAACTTGGGTTTGTCATTTTCGTGGCAGGGACTTCGAGAAATAAAGCAATACAATCACGTCAGATATCGGTCCGATAAAATAAAAATAAAACTTCTGGGGCGAAGAAAGTGCTATCGATGAAAGACAAGTTTGCATGAAGAAACTTACTCAGTTGCAAGCGAGTCATTCCAGTACGTTTCCATTGCCCCACCTTTTATGATGCAAATGTCTGACGGTTTAACGCGACAAGAGTGAATGTCCGAGACAGATTGATATTGAGATGAGAAGGATTCCTGTAATAGTGAAGCTCTAACGATTGATGACGACCACCTTATTAGAAAAATAAAAACTCAAATCGTCACGATGAACGAAAGACAACGAAAGGAAGAAAATAACATACGTCATACTGGCCTCATAAGAAAGTATAAGAAACAGAGCACACACAGAAATGAAGATATTAAGAAGCCATTGTCTCGTTGTGTTTCCATTTTCCACAACCCGATCGTCGGAGAGCAACAGCATCCTCATCACTACAGATGTCATTTTTAAGGTTTTTGAGAATGTGACCAAAAGTAAAGCGCATGCGCGAATGGGAAAGAAAAAAATTTTGTAACGTACATGAGCTTTGCAAAGCCTTTCTACAACGGAAGAGTAGAGGACTCTTCATGAAAAAGTGAGAACATCTTTGAAATTTGCTGTAGGTGTCTGGAAGCGGCGAGTACGAAGGGGATACAGAGAAACGAGAATCAAGCGTTTTCAGGAAAGCAAACATAAAAAACAAACCTAATATGGAAACCCAAGCCTTTGCGTCAAATGTGAGAAGAAAAAACCACATTTTGCCTGATACTTTGGCTGTGCCAATATGGGAAAAGACAGTACAGCTATCAAAAATAATGGGTGGTAAATAGTCCACTTTCGAAAAGCGATCTGGGGTTTGAGACCAGCCTCCAAGTCCTATGTCGCAATAGCACTCGCGGGAGTGCATGGTTTGACCAGTGGTTTTGTTTGTACATTTGACTAACCTGTTAACAAAAGCATTGAAATCAGAAGAATCGGTCTCCTTAAAGAGAACCGTCGTTGAGCAACTCCAGTTGAGATAGGATTGCAGCTGAAGCACATGGTCTGCTATGGCACCATCCAAACCATTCTGAAGAGAAAGAAAAATGAAAGCCACCTTAGGGAGTCAGAGATGTGCACAGGGCATTTGGCAACAACTTTAGTTGAGATGTCATACGTTGGTAAAAACCTTGTCATTTTTGAAGCTGATAGGTTTTTCTTCCATGAAACAACATCGCAAAGGCGGCTGATGCGACAAGGCGTTTTGAGTGGCCCGGATGGAAGGCAACGTTGCAAGTAGCCCCAGGAACAAAGAAAGGGGATGCATTGCTCAGTTGGTATTGGTAAGCAGTCCTTGTAAGGTATTTGTGTTGAACAGGATGAAGACCCCTCTCCAAACATGTTTTATAAGAGAGGAAGGGCGAGCTGGTGACCATGAGTTTAACGATAAAAGCGAGAGGCGAACTCATCTCTCTTCCGCAGTTGAATCCTGTTACTTGTGTCGCAGTTTGTGTATTTCGAAAAACGTGACGGATATAGTTCATCCAACAACAGGGCATTGTTGCCGGCTCGCCAACGGCCCGATGAATAAAAACCTGAGGTGTGAATCACAAGTGTGCATTGCTGCTTTGTAGCTCTCAAGGACACACCAGTACAGGTGTACCACGTGTGTTCTTTCTTCGGTCGACCGAACGTTGGTCGAATTGCGCATACAGCATCGCGCGCTAGTTGGCAGGAGGCGCCTCCGGCAATGAAAAGTTGCATACCTTCACCTGGCCACTCTCCGTAAAGGGCGCCGTGAGGTGCGTTTTGTGCACCAGCTGTGAACAGTGAAAGTGACAGTACAGTACCACTAAATGGTATTATACACTGTACACAGGAAACATAGTTCTGTCGAGACTGTATTTCTCTCGGAATGCAGTGTTCTATACAACAGAAAAACATTTTGGACAACAGGATGCTGCTGTATTCGCGCTATTGACATCGCACAGAAGTTACACAGGGTTGCTGCGATAATATTATTAGAAGGCTCCTCCTTGTCTTAGAGCTGGTGTATATAAAACCATTGGCCTTGTGAGTGGAAGGCACTGACCGTTCTCTTTACTTTGATCTCGTCGTCGTCTACTGTTGTGACTGTAATGCTGTTTGACAGCCGGCTCGCCAACGGCCCGATGAATAAAAACCTGAGGTGTGAATTGCAAGTGTGCATTGCTGCTTTGTAGCTCTCAAGCACACACCAGTACAGGTGTACCACGTGTGTTCTTTCTTCGGTCGACCGAACGTTGGTCGAATTGCGCATACAGCATCGCGCTCTAGTTGGTAGGAGGCGCCTCCGGGAATGAAAACAAATGTACTGTTTACTGAAAACTAAGGATATCGACGAAAGTAAGATTTTCGTTGACTGGAAGAATCGCAGATTCTCAGAGAGAGAATTGACATGTTGACTCGGTACACTGTGTAGGGGAGAGGTGAGGGGGAGAAAAAGACATACCGGTATAGGCGACGCGCGTCTCGGCTGCTCCGGCGTGCTTAAATGCGCCACGCGTCCAGAACGAGCGGCATGCTGACAGTCATTACAGAAGCGCTCTATTCCCCGTGAGTCTTCACAACTATACACAAGTGTACATTAAAATGAAGACCAAAGTAGAGTGGAGATGGTCACGTCGACGAATGTCGCATGTGACCAAAGAACCAATACGAATGGTGGGTGACAGAAATCCGAGTGTCCAGGTATGTGCGTAACATAAGTTCCGAAGCCCAGTCCAGGCGCCGCATAACCCAGTCGCGAGAAAATCCAAGGTTGCGAAGCTCGTTATAACCACCGATATGCAAACCATGGCCCATGTAGATGCAGCGCGGCGGAGGTGACGTGCGTGTCAGTCAAAGGGCCACATCCAAGCTAGACTACAAGCTCGCGCCAGCAATCGTAGGCTGCGAGGATACATCAAAGAAGCCCAGGCTAGCCGGACGGAATTTGCGCCACTTCTCAAACAGAGCGATCGGGTTGTCGGTAGTCCACGCAGGGTTAGCAGGGTAGTCGAGGCAGAGCGGACGAGGAATCGTGTGGCCCTTTCGCTTAGTGATTGTGACGGAGACACACTTTGAGCTGACCTGTACATCAGCTGCGGTGATGAACCGAAGGGAGACGGAGAGAAATTGGAAGACAAACGCGAAGACCACAGCCGCGCAATGCCCCAACTCCACGACAGAAGCGCACGCCATGCCGCAACGTACCACGCGATGGACGAAGGACTCCGGACACCCAATGCGCATAGGTTCCGTTGCCGACTTGGCCCCGTGCCGCCGTCGGTAGGCGCGGACCAGTGCGCGCACGAGCGGGGTCTGCGTTGGAGTCCGAAGCTGGTGCAGCTCGTGGTAGCGCGATATTGCAGTGATGTACTGCGGCAGCGACGCGGGAGAGATCCGACCAGACAGGGACAAGAAGCCGACGTAAGCGAGCACGTCCCCTTCGGTAGCCGGAAGGGGGCAACGGTCTTTCTCATCGCAGAAGGCCAGCCATGCACGCAGTTGGCTAATGCGATTGTCCCACGTGCTGGCCGCCCAGGTGTCCACGGACAACAGCCTAGCAGCCTCGGCAGCACCGCCCGTCACCTAGTGTTCGCCCGTCGCCGCGAGGATGGTCATGCGGATGCCTGTGGAAAAGGCGTCCCGAAGTTGATCCTTGCGACGACTAGGTTCCACTTCGGGTTGACGTGCCGGGCGCCCCGAAACAAGACGTCGAGCGCGCTGGATAGCTGCTCGAGCTGACCGAACCAGGGCTGGGCTGGCCAGTAGGGCGCCAGCAACACTCCGCTGGCGTGTTCTGCTTGGATCTTGTGGAGGACGTGCGGCAAAAGGTCGAACGGCGGGTTCCACAGTCTTGCTCGCCCATCGTCCCAAGGCTCCGCCATCTGCGTAGCCAGGTAATGCCGGCGCGCCGGGTAGGTGTCGCCCAGCGGACGGTCGGCGAAGACGACGGAATCCAGCTTGTGCACCATCTGGATGGATGCCACCACCCGCTCCGTCGCCCGCAGGTCGCCAGGGTCCCATGTGCGGGACAGGGCGTCTGCGTAGCTGTTGAGAGCCGAAGGGAGCCAGCGCGCTTCGATAAAAACTCCGAGGGCCGTCATGAGACTGTGCAGCCGCCGGAGCTCGCTCATCATCGGCTTGGAAGAGCTTACCATGGCGTTGATGACGTAGACGACGGCCGCGTTGTCCTTGTGCAGAAGCAGCTACCGCCCGCTCGGCTTGTTGACGTAGCGCGCGAAGGAGCGCGCCAGTAGGAGGCGGACCGCCCGCAACTCGCGCAACGTGATGGAGTGCAAGCGGTCCTCCGCCGTCCAGAAGCCTTGCGCTGTCCATTGCCCAGGCGAGCCTGCCGTCTCGTCAGTACCAAGAGTGCCGCCGTACCCAACATCTGCGGCGTCGCTGTGAAGCGTGAGCGCTGGGCGCGCCGGACGCAAATCGCGGCCCTCACCGCGCGTCATCGACCGCCAAAAGTGCAAGTCGCGCAGCGACTGGCGCGAGAGTCGCACCCTGCCAGGGGCCCGCCGAAGGGGAGTCGCACCTCCCCGAGGAGCTCCATCAACCGAAATTAGCGGCATACAGTGGAATTTTGTCGCTCCTCTCGCTCGGCGGCGGCCATGTCGAAATACAGTGACCGACTGTAGAAGCGAGCGAGAGGCAGAGCGAGGCCGAGAGAGACGCAAACGCCGCAAAAGTGTCGAAGGAGGCGCAGAGGCACGAGCCTCCGATTCCTCCGCGCCACTGCAAGGAGCTTCTCCGCTAAGCCTCGCACGCGCGCGACCTTCTCGTCCGCAACGTAGATGCGCATCGCGACCGTATCGACGTGCACGCCGAGGTGGTCGAGCCGCTGCGAGCCCGACCAGCAGCCCTTCGTGAGTTGCCGAGAGAGCTCCAGCGACGCCAGAACGTCGCTCAACGTCGCCCGCGCCCGCGCGCAGTCAGCCGGCGTGGACGCAACCCCCGGTGCCGCCGGCGCCAGCAGGAAATCATCGATTTAGGGTAGTATTCGCCACCGCAGTCGATCGCGGACGTAGCGCACAAGCGGACGCATCAGCTTGGTGAACCAGCGCGCGGACGGCCCCCAACCGAAGGGGAGCGCCACGCAGCGGTAGTACTCGTTGTTGTAGCGGAAGAAGAAGAAGTCCTTCATGTCGGGATGCAGGCGGAGATGACGGTAGCCGCCTTTGATGTCGAACGACATGAGATGGTCTCCTTTCTCCGGCTGCAGCGCGAAAGACGTCAACGTTTCCATGCGAACACCTTGCTTGGGCCAATGTTTGCTCTGACGCGATAAGTTGATAACGAACCGCGCCTTCCGTCCGCTTCCTTCGCCCGTCCACGTCGTGAAGGCAGAGGACACGATCTTGCCCTCCGCCAGGCACTCCTTGGCGTATCCTTCAGTGATACGCTCGTAGACGCCGGTCCTTAGACCGGCAACGAGGTCGGTTAGGGCGTACGCCCTATCTTCCTCGCTTTGCGGAACATCCCGAAGTACAACGCCATCCCTGAAGGGTACGGTAGGCATCTCCCTTATGTCATACCGGATAGCGCGAGTCAAGTACTCCGAGGAGCCCAGCTGAGACCGCCATCAGTCCCAACGGTGGGCGACTTGGCTCCACAGGGGTCATTCCGTCTGGACCCTTGCGGCCACGGGCGGCGTCAACGCCGCCGTTGCGTCCGTCACTCTGACTGGTCAGAGCCGGCGGCAGCGTTACCGTTCCGCTTCTTCTTCTTCTTAGACCCGGCGCCTTGCACCCTCGCTTTGGCGAGGACCTTGGCAGCCTCGATCTCAATCTTAGCATTAAGCGTATCGCGCGCCTGACGATGAGCATCTGAAAACACCGCGTCGGTCGTCTGCTCCACCAAGAACGACATCTGCCGAGTGGTTTCGACTCTGTGTTCATTGATGTCTCTGAAATACTGCCCACGCATCATCAGGACCTCTCGGACTGCTTTCATAGCCTCCTCGGCTAAGGCGAGCCGCTTGACAAACGTCTCATCGTTGCCGTCGAAGATGCGGGCGATGTTCATCGTACTGATGGCCATGTCCGCCCACACTCCGGCGGCGTTAATATACTCCCATTCCTTCGCCGATCAGCGATCCTTGTTCTTCAGCGTCGTGAGTAATGCGTCCATCTGCGGCTTGAAGAAGCCCATGTGGCTAACAGGCACATGAGGCCCCCGCGCAAAGAGACTGCCCTCACCGACGATATTCAACGCATTGAGCTCTTGCACCACTTCTGCCTGTTGCAGCCTCGTGGGCTGCGCCGTCGCCCACAGCGCACGCAACTGCGCCGTTGTGCCACCAGCACCGCGAAGTGTGGCGTTGGCGATGTCCCGGTCGGGCAGGGCTAGCGGGTCGGCTGGCTGCTCTGCCGTCCGGCGAGCCAGGGGCGTGGTTGATCGCTCATGTTGATGCGTTGCGGCACTTTGTTCGTGCACAGTAGAAGATGTCACCGCCAGAGTTTGGGGTAGTTCTCGAGGAGAGAAAGACATACCGGTATAGGCGACGCGCGTCTCGGCTTCTCCGGCGTGCTTAAATGCGCCGCGCGGCCAGGACGAGCAGCATGCTGACAGTCATTACAGCGGCGCTCTATTCCCCGTGAGTCTTCACAACTATACACAAGTGTACATTAAAATGAAAAGTTGCATACCTTCACCTTGCCACTCTCCGTAAAGGGCGCCGTGAGGTGCGTTTTGTGCACCAGCTGTGAACAGTGAAAGTGACAGTACAGTACCACTAAATGGTATCATACACTGGACACAGGAAACATAGTTCTGTCGAGACTGTATTTCTCTCGGAATGCAGTATTCTATACAACAGAAAAACATTTTGGACAACAGGATGCTGCTGTATTCGCGCTATTGACATCGCACAGAAGTTACACAGGGTTGCTGCGATAATATTATTAGAAGGCTCCTCCTTGTCTTAGAGCTGGTGTATATAAAACCATTGGCCTTGTGAGGGGAAGGCACTGACCGTTCTCTTTACTTTGATCTCGTCGTCGTCTACTGCTTAAGTACTGTTGTGACTGTAATGCTGTTTGACATTTCAAAATGCGATACAGCAATGTGTTAAGATGTTGTTTGACAGTCCCCGGTGGCTGTGTCGCAATTTGTATCTGGACGGGGTGTGACTCGAAGACGATGTCGGAGAAGTTTGAATCGGTCTTGGTGTAGGAGCTTCGTGAGTATGTCCGCTGTCATTTCTGTTGTGGGGATTCGTTGTACGCGAATGTGTTGGTTGGCTACGTGGTGTTGTATATAATGATGTCTGATGTCGATGTGTTTCCTTTGCTTTGTAGGTGCCTGGTTTTCGGCTATGAGTACGGCGGAACTATTGTCTATGGAGTGCGGAATTGGTTTGAGTGGTGGTTGGTTTGCTGATTGTAAAAGTTTTGATATGTGTTGTGCCAGTCGGTTAGTTGCGTACGCTATGTTGGGTCGCGTGCTGTCTGTGACATAGCGTATTTCGCCGAAGATTTGGCGGTACCTGGTGGATTCTTTGGCGGTTAGCGGGTTCGTGGGTGGTTGTTGATCTAATGCCTTGAAGATGTTATACGGGGTATGAGTGGCGTTGCAGTCTTGCATTTGTGTTTGTTGCAGTATGGAATCTATCGCGTCTGGTTGTGACAGATGATTGTTGCCGTTGGGTGATCGGGTAATCGTCCAGTTGAGGAAGCGGGTGGGTGTTCCGAGGCGTTTGATCTTGTATTTCTGTAGCATTTGTCGATAGAGGGTGTCTATAAGTGGTTGGTGGGACGCGAGTACCAGGAAGTCATCAATCGTGGTGCTGACTACGAGGTATCTAATGTTACTGCGGAGTGTATAGAGACAAGGGTCGTGTTCGGAGCTTGTGAATCCCAGTGCGGTGAGAAATTTCTGTAGACCGTGGTTGTAATAGTAGGCTGCAGGGGGTGAGCCGTAAAGGTTGCCGTGTAGTTTGCCGTACCTGCTGTTATGTCGATACGTTCCGTCGAAGCTGGGCATTTGCTTGACATAGACCGGTCTGTCGTGTTGGTACTGCTCATGCAGATAGGCGGATTTGATGTCGAAATGCTCCAGCGGTAGATTCATTGTGGCGTGGAGTGCGAGAAGCATTCTCTGTGTGGTTCTGTCGGCGGTGTACGTGGTGGTGTGTTTGGGGTTGAAATGTAGGCCTGGTTTCATGAGGTCTCCTCTAAGGTTGCAACGGGCTTTGCGTTGGATGATGTTTCCTTCGGCTGAGCGCTTATACCGATATATCATCATCAATGGGATGATGGATTCTGTCGGAGGGGAGAAATCTGGTGGTAGCCATCGTATGCTGTTGTGGGTATCAAGGTTATTTAGCTATGTGTCGTGCGCTGTTTTCCACTTTGTCGCATCGGGGTATTTCCTTGCTTGTTGGACAGTGGCGGGAGGGGGTGTGGAAAGTGTTATGGTGTTTGGTGGGGGCTGGTTGTAGGTGGCTTTGGTTTTGAAGGCTGTGGTTGTGGTGCTGGTGGGGTCCTTGTATTTGTTATATGGATGGAAGTCGGTTGCTCGAGCTTGCTGGTAGTTTGTGGTGCGTAGATTAAGTACGATGACATGGTTGAGTGATATGGCGTAGATGTACCGTTCAGGGTCGGCTCTATGCTCGAGTTTTTTCTTTGGTGCGTAGATGGGGATTGTTCCGAGTTCGCCGAAGGTGTAGATGCGTTTGAGTTGAGGTTCTCGTCTGTACCAGAGTTGGTATGGCGAGGTGTTTGTTGTTGAATGATGTAGCAGATTGTATTTGAAGATGGTGTCCCTTGCTGCATCTTCCCAATATGTGTCGTCGAGGCCTGAAGTGGCGATGATTGCTCGTACTGATTCCATGATGGTTCTATTGAGCCGTTCTGCTATTCCGTTTTCCTGTGGTTGGTGTGGGGTGCGAATGTGGTGCTGAAGGCGGTGTCTGGCTTAGATCTACTGCATGATTGTAGATGTGTATTCTTTTTCATTGTCGCTGAGTATGTCCGAGAGCGGGTGTTGCATTTTATGGCGAATGTGGTGTAGAGTGGCGTTGATGTGGTTGGGTATGTCTCTTCGATCCGCGATGAAATGGCCGAATAGGAATTTTCTTGTTGCGCACACTATGAGAAGCATATGGTTGTTCCCATGCTGGGAAGTGGGTGTAATTGGTCCGCATGTGTCGGTGCTCACGTAGGCTTCGGTGGGGTAGTGGTGTTCGGTTTTTCTGTGTGGGGCTGGATTGAGTTTAGCTCCGTGGCATGCTGAGCATGAGATAGGTGTGTTTGGTGATAAGGTTGTCGGCATTTGTGGGACTAGTCGTTGTGCTCCTGTGAGGGCAAGTTTTTTGGGATGAGCATGATTCATCTTTATGTGCCATTGGTGGGTGATGTGTTGAATGTTGGATTGCTGTATTGGGGTGGTTGGGTTCGTCAATGCTTTGAGGTCTTTGGTGTGGACGGTGTTCTTCTTTGAATGTGTGATGGGGAGTGTGCTGGACGGTGGTGTTGGTCTGGATGCTGGCGCTAGGCTTCTGGTTTTTTGGCGTTTGGTTTTGGGTTTGCGTGTGCGGCTTTTAGTGGACGTTTTGGCTTTACGTGGGATGGTGCGTGCGGTGTGCGCAGTGTTCGCATCTATGATTTTGCCGCGAAGCTGGTACTGAGATTCCTTCCATGGGGCTGTAGCCATTAGTGTTCCTGGTTGTGTCTTCGTGTTGATTATATATCCTTGGTTGGCTGTGAAGGAGACTAATCCGTATGAGTTGGAGAGGTCGTGAACGGATAGGAGGTTGTGACGTAAGTTGCGGTTTGCCACCGCGTGTGTGGTTATGCGGTTATTTCGGTTGGTGCGGAGGTGGAGCTGGCCACTGTGGGTGCATGGGGTCTTTTTGTCGGTAGCGGTTTCGGTTAGGATTGGTGTCTGAAGTGGTCGCATTGAGGATGATGGTTTCTTGACGTGAGAGGGGTTGGCGCCACTGCCGAGCACGAACGTACCGTTGGGTTCCGTGTCCGCCTCAGATGTGACAGCGATTTTGGGGGGGGGGTTGCTGGGGAGTTGTGGCACTTCGTTGTAGATTATCGGTGGGGGCGGTAGGGTTTGATAGTAATAAGCTGGTGCTGCTTGTACGTAGTTCGCCTGTGGTTTCGCGTTGCGGTATTTCGGGTGTCTTTGGTCACGACCCTGGTCGTCTGTGTGGTTGCATCGGACTCCTAGCGATTTATGGTAGGTGCAGAGTTGGTTGAACGGTATGTGTCGAACAGGGTATGTCGTTCGTGGATATCCTTGTCGTACGGGTTGATAACGAATTGTGGTACCATAGTCCCCGGTGATTCTTGGTGTGGTTGATGCTTGAGCTTGGCCTGTGTTCATGGCTTGATATAGTGTGTTGAAGGACTTGAATATGCGCGTGAAGTTGCGGATGGTGGTGGGTTTGCTGGCAATTATAGGTCCAAGGATGGGGGTGAAGGATGCGTTGGTGCGGAGTCCCGTGATCATGAAGTCTACGGTTGTCTCTTCGTCCGTAATGTTGGGATAACGGGCCGCAACCATTTTCTTGCGGACGGCCATGTGAGAAGCGAGAAATGTATCTATCGTCGTGTCTGTTGTATAAATGATGCTTTCCGCTTCTGTCTTCAGAAATTGATGGTCGTCTTTCGTCGACTGGTTGATGTGTGCCACAATTTTTGTCACTAGATCGTGGGGTGTGGGTTTCTCTAGTGGAACAATAAGGAGGCCGAATATGTCATTGGGTATGCTTCTTAGTACTGCGGAGAGTATTTTGTTCTTCTTCGTGTTGTGTAGCTTGAGTTTGTCTGAGTATTGTGGGAGTGGGGGGTTGCCTTCGAGGTGATCTATGGCTTCGATGGTGGTGGTGTACGTGTCTACCGCCAGGTACCATGGCGCGTAGTTTGCTGTATCGATAGTTGGGAGTTTATGTGTTTTTTCGGTGTCCATGGTAGTGGAGGAGGTTTGGTGTGATTTTGCAGTTGTGAAGTAGGGTGGTGGTGTTCTGTGGTGTGTGTGAGTCGTTGGCGATGGTGAACGCGTTGTTGTATAGGGTTTGGATATCGGGGTCTTGTCGGAGGTCGCGCCCAAGTCGGCGGGCGAGACGGAGGTTTGGTGGATCCATTTTGAGGGGAAATGGGATGTTGGGGTTGGGGTTCAGGTTAGCGTGTGGCCCATAACCTGTGAGTGGAAGGCACTGACCGTTCTCTTTACTTTGATCTCGTCGTCGTCTACTGCTTAAGTACTGTGGTGACTGTAATGCTGTTTGATAGCCGGCTTGCCAACGGCCCGATGAATAAAAACCTGAGGTGTGAATCACAAGTGTGCATTGCTGCTTTGTAGCTCTCAAGGACACACCAATACAGGTGTACCACGTGTGTTCTTTGTTCGGTCGACCAAATGTTGGTCGAATTGCGCATACAGCATCGCGCGCTAGTTGGCAGGAGGCGTCTCCGGGAATGAAAAGTTGCATACCTTCACCTGGCCACTCTATGTTGAAATGCAACCCTCGTGAGGGCCGTTTTCCAGGACTTGGTTGTTTTTCCGCCTCGGGCAATACTTGTGAGATCTTTGAGTAATACCGCTACAAGCGGGCTGGCGTAGCCAGGTGTATACGCGTTGTTCGCGAAGTGCACCGGCGGCCGTGCGCCGTGGCCCCGATTCGGGTGTGACTTACCCAAGTGTACCACGGGTGGCCCAAGACAGGTTGGCACAGCATAGCTGGATATTTCTCTATTTATTTAGCTTTCTTACACTAGGTTAGGGATCTCTTTACAGTATTCTACACTATATAGTGCCAGGGCGATCTCGCCCTGATACTCAGTAAACCTCCCCAACCAGGGTTCTTGGCTCTAAGTCTTTTTCCGCTTTCGCGAGTCTTCCACACTCCACGGAGGTGAAGCCGCGTTACTAACGGTAGACTTATCCACCCTGCGTCAACAGGAGACTCACCGCTGTTAGCGTGTATATCTTTCATACCACTGCCGTGTACTCGCCCCAGTATTGGGTTTGCTACATATTTCTTTTGGCTCTCGTGGCCCATGCCCCCAATCGCCCCCACTGGGTGGTCTCCCCCCCCCCTTCATCGCTTACCCACTCTCGTGGTAGCTCCCCCTTTTGCTTTGTGGTTGGTTATTTGTGCCGCTCGCGCGTGTGCCGCGCGCCGGCTTACCGTGTTTACCGCCACTCCTGTGGGTGCATTACTCGATCTCGAGACTTGCGCACTCCCGTGGAATACAGCTCATACCTGGTCTGCTCCCTTCTAGCATCCCGCACTCTCCCCGCTTGGCGTGCCGGTGAACCTCGGCCTTACACCCCAATTTAGTCGTGTTCACTCCGGAGAGGCTCCGTCGCCGTGCTACTCTCCTTGGAGGAAGACTCGGACATCTTCGTGTGTTTCCGCCGCCCTTGGCGTTGCACTACAAACTGGTCTCCCGACTTAGAAGGCTAGGGGGACCTGTTTTGGTTGTTTTTCACATTGCTGTGCTGTCTTCTCTCGTCGAGATCTGATTTCCAATTTCTTGGTTTGGACCCACTTGGTGGAAGCTTTTGTTGTCCTATTCTTAGTGGTCAACGCTACAACCATGTCACGACTACCGTCGGAAGCGGAACCCGCGATCACGCGGAGGCGTTCCGTCAATGACGTTGTGCCTGCGGACCCTGGAAGGGTGACCCTGGAAGGGTTCCCCCGCCGTTACCTCAAGCCGCTCCGAAAGGCAAGAGTAAGGGGTCGAACTCCTCCAAGAATAACAAGCTACCGCCTAAGGCGTCGAAGAATGGACCCAATTCTGGTGCTGGACCGGCCCCTGCCGTGGATGACCCGGCTCCTGCCGACGAAAAGGCCCAGAAAAACGAGTTCCACATCGACACCAACTCAAGTGTGAGGCAGCAGATCGGCGTAATGCGGGAAGCGCACAATGCCTTCGTGGAAGAGTTCGAAGCCGTGCGTTCCAGGGGTGATGGCTCTTCTATGAAGGAAGTGGTTTACGACCTCCGCTTGTTGGGGGCGGACGTCAACACCCTGTTGGAATGTTTTGGTGGTCCCGCCGCTTACGTGGAAGGCGTCGAGACCCGATTCAATCGTGTTAGCGCCCGTCTCCAGACGTTAGAGCAAACCATCTTGATGGAAGACGTCCCGGAGAAGCCGGTTGCTGTGTCGCACCAAACGAAACACGAGAGGAAAAGGGACGATACCCGCCGTTGGCGTGGAAAGCGT
Organism: Agarophyton chilense; assembly: GCA_030374765.1. Lineage (NCBI taxonomy): Eukaryota > Rhodophyta > Florideophyceae > Gracilariales > Gracilariaceae > Agarophyton > Agarophyton chilense. The sequence goes on from JARGXX010000096.1 coordinate 210,390, forward strand.
GACAGCGATGACTCGGACTCGTCGAACTCCTCACGGTCGTCGCGTGGCTCTCACCATTCAAATGGGTCGGACTCGTCAGATTCGTCTTCTGACGATGGCCATCGCAGGCGTTCATCACGTTCTAAACGGTCGTCTGCCACCCAAGGTGTGATCCGCGCCCGCGAGAAGGGAAGGAAACACTCCGGGTTGAAGGAGCTGAAATGCACCAACCCCCTGTACAAGAAGTTGGTTTCTTACCGATACTATCGGCTAGAGAACTCCTCTTTGGATCGCACGCCCCGTGGCACGCATAGAGTGAAGGATTGCATAAAGCGTATGCAACTGTCCCTCAGGAACCAGAACTTTTCTGGAGAAGACCCCATTTTGGTGTTGGATTTCCTTGCGAGGTTCGTCGCCGAAGCGGATATTCTCGGTATGACCGAAGGACAGGCGTTTATTGCACTCCCGTACTTTATGAAAGGCCTCGCCGAGGATCAATACAACTCTGTAAGAGGTTCGTCTAGAGCCTCCGAAGGAGGGGTAACCTGATGGCCAGAAGCCGTACAATACCTCTTGAGGTCCTACGCCACTAATCACGCGATTCAGTCGGCCATTCTCGCTCTTCGCGATACGCGCCAGAAGTCTGGAGAAACGGAAACCGAATTCTCGGTGCGCCAGAACAAGGCTTTCCACCGTAGTGGGAACGTACACTCCCCCGGAGAGCGCTGCACCATGTTCATCGATGGACTGGACCCCGCTATCCGAATACTCGTGGCCCGTTACCGGGAATACCGAAGGAAGACCACGTATCTGGAGTTGGTCCAACACGCGCAAGCGGAAGGTGACGCTTTAAGAGCTCGTGCCCCCGGACACAGGTCGCGAACCGCCAAGGCGTTGGTGATGGAAACGAAGTCGCCATCCCCATCGCTGGTTGCGATTGAGCGCCCCCAACAGGAGTACGACAACGTACACTTCGCCCGAAGCGATATCCACTCGGTCCCGACAACCGAACTACCGTCTACGACGGACGACTCATATGACACGGCCCAGGATGGACCCCTGCTGTACGCAGACTCTCCCCGTGTTCACGGACCTCGCATCCCGTATTCAAACGGTGCGCTCCGACAGAGTCGCCCTGGATGGAAGGATACCCGCCAAGCGGTGAAGTTCACGGATGCTCGCTCCGGTTTGCAGCCCTCACGCCCGGGACTCATATGCCACATATGCTACGAACACGGTCACATTTCACCGGACTGTATCCTCACCATGAGGAAAGTAGCCCGAGTAATCGGTAATTATGAGGCGTTGACCCCAGTGGAAAAGCGGATTGTTCCGATGACGTCGTATCTTCGAGCGAAGATCGACTTTCCACGCAGTATTCCGGAGGCGAAACCGCGCAATGCGTTGCTTTACCCTGCCGAGCAGGCTCCCGACCACCGCCCCGTTCCTTCAAACCCCGCCGCTGGCGCCCCATTGCTAGTGGTTCAGGATTCTGAGGCCCCGCCCCAGGCGGATGGGACTCAATAAACCTAATTTCAGGAGTCTCCCCTTCGGGAGAGGCGTCCCCAACAGTGAGGTTGACGACGCCCGAGGCGTCTCCGCCTCCCTCCCCGGTCACAATCCTCACGAGGAAACAGGCCGTCTCAGACGTGGACTCTGAACACTTTGGTGTTCTACGTCGACCGTGGAAACGTGTTCTTAACCGCCGGTCCCCGGATAGAGTCTTAGTAATGGCCAAGCGCAATTACAAGGTGTATGCCAACCTTGGCCTTTCTACCCAGTTTATGGTTCCAGTCCTTACTGTTTTGGACACAGGTGCTGGTCCGAATTTCATCGTGGAGTCGCTGCTGCCCCCGCCCTTGCGGTCTCAGATCCGCCTTAGCGTGGGGCCCGACGTCGCGGACGCGAATAACAACCCGTTGTCAACGGTTGGAACCGTCGCTCTCGTCGTTCGCTTGGGCTCCTTCGTGGTGAAACTCGACTTTATTGTATGCCGGAAATTGGCTGCCCCCGTCATCTTGAAATTTGACTTCTGTGACAGATTCGTTGACGCCATAAGGCCCCGCTTAAAGCGTGTTCAGATGGAAGACGGCTCGTTGGTCCCGATTGTCCGTTGTCCGCTGCGGCGAGCCTCCAAGAATCACGTACCGCTCCCTGCCGCGCAGGAACCTCAACCCGCTTCTCGGGAGTCTACCGAGCTCCGCGTGGCTGCGTCTGTCCGAATCCCGCCAGAGTCCCAAGTATGGGTGCGTGTCACTTCCCGTCAACACGGTTTACGAGTCATTCAGCCTCTCTCATCTCTGTACGATGGATATCAACTCGCCGTGGCGAATGGAGTCGCGCAGATTGTCCCAGACAAGCCGTTCGCCGTGCTCGTTGCCAATCTGGGCTCCACCCCCCAGTCACTGGTGAAAAACCAAGTTATTGGATCGGTAATGCCTCACCCTACCGCGATGGTCCCCACTAAGTTGACCGCTGCCGAAGTCCTCGGTCCCGTTCACTCTAAGGAGGGGAAGGAAGCCGCCGTCCAATCACCGAATGATTCGGAATCGCAACCTGCCGAAACAGAAAAGAAACCCGTTCCGACGAGTTACGACCGGGTAGACCCCGTGAAAGAACTCGAGGAACTCGACCTCGGTCATGTACCGGAGTCACACCGTGAAAGTCTGCGTGAGATGTTACGGGAGTTTACCACAATGTGGGATGGCTCTCTTGGTGAGATAAATACAACGGAACACCGGATAGATTTATTGCCGAACACCCGACCGGTGGCTCAACACCCTTACAGGGCAGGCCCCAAGGCTCGAGAAGAGGAACCGTTCCAAGTGGACAAAATGCTCCGAGCTGGAGTGATCGAACCGGCTCAGTCGCCGTGGGCATCCCCAGTGGTACTGGCTCCGAAACCCGATGGGTCCTGGCGCTTTTGCATCGACTACCGTCGCTTGAATGATGTTACCGTCAAGGACGTGTATCCGATCCCACGAATGGATTAGTACATCGTCTCTCTCGGCACTGCTACCGTGTTCACGGCTTTGGACGCCAATTGGGGATATTGGCAGGTTCTCGCTAGAAAGGAGGACCAAGATAAGACTGCGTTTGTCTGTCACTCGGGACTCTACCTTTTCAAACGGATGCCTTTTTGTCTAACCAATTCTCCCGCTACCTTTCAGCGTGCTGTTGACATTTTGTTGGCCCGCTTTAAGTGGCGTACTTGCCTCGTCTATTTGGACGATATCATTGTATTCTCAGACAATCTGGATGACCATCTCACCCATGTCAGGGACATAATGACCACGCTACATGATGCTGGAATAACCCTCAAACGGAGGAAATGTGAGTTCTTTACCGATACTGTGAAGTATCTCGGGCACATTATCCGTCCTGGACGTGTAATGATCGAGGAAGCTCGAGTGAGGTCCCTTCGCAAGGCGAAAGAACCCGCTACCCAGACGGAACTGTGCTCCTTTCTAGGATTGGTCAACGTCTACCGACGGTTTATCCCTAACTTCGCTGACATCGCGGCCCCCTTGAACGCGCTTCTGCGGAAAGGTCAACCACCTAAACTGGACCCCTTTACGTCCGCCCAGACGGATGCTTTTAACTCCCTTAGAGAGGCTGTCACATCAGCACCGATTCTATCGTTACCGAAACCCGGACTACCGTTTTCCGTGGACACGAACTCTAGCGACTGCCAGGTAGGCTGTGCGCTCTTTCAAACTACTCCCGAAGGAGAACGCAAACCCATTGGGGTACTGGTCACGCTCGCTCAATGTCCACGAGCGGAACTACTCCGTGTCAGAGAAGGAGTGCCTCGCAGTTGTGTGGGCCCTCTCTACACTCCGCCCCTACCTCATGGGTGTGCACTTTACCGTTTACACGTATCACTCGTCCCTACGATGGCTCATGACCATCTCGGAGACGTCAGGCCGCTTAATGCGTTGGAGACTCCGCCTCGCGGAATATGACTTTGAAGTGATCTACAAGAAGGGCACTCAGAACGCGCAAGCGGACGCGCTCTCGTGTTTACCCACGAATGGGGAAGCTCTAACCGTCGATGACGAGGATATACCTTGCTTCGTCGTAGACGATGGAACATCGGGGGACCCGGATTGGTTACACGATAAATGGAACGAAAGCCCGGAATCGGATGATGATATTGACGCATTGCTCGTCTCGGACGATTCAGAGAAACCCCCGCCGGGTAATTTTGTGCCGTTACCCCCGGAGGAGATGGTCAGAGAACAGCAGGGTGACCTCTTCTGTACGAAGATTCGCGCCTGGCTTAATGGCGGTGCACAACTCCCTTTCGAGGTGAACGATCTTGGATACCTCGTCAGGACGGTTCAGTCATCCCCACAAGTCGTGGTGCCGCATACTCTACAGTCTAGAGTTTTGCATCTATCGCACTATGCGAAACTTGGTGGACACGCCAGTGGACGGAAGCTCTACCTCACTTTGCGAAGGAATTTCTACTGGCCCGCCATGGCGGTGGATTGCTACGCAACGGTGCGCTTTTGTACCGAATGTGCTAAGAATCGGGTGAAACTTCGCAAGGTCTCAACGAAGTTGAAACTATTCCCAGCACGGGCTCCTCTCGAGTTTGTAGCCATTGACATCTTCGGTAAGCTCCTCACCACACGACGTGGACATAAGTTTTTACTCGTTATCACGGATCGTTTCTCAAAACTGGTTCGGACCGTACCTCTACGGAAGATATCCGCTTTCACGGTTGCACAAGCATTTGTAACCCATTTAGTATTCGTCTACGACCCGCCGGTTAATCTTCTATCCGATAACGAAAAACAGTTCGCATCGCGATTCTTCGAGGACGTGTGCAGGATTCTTGACATCAAGAACCTGTTCACAACGACCTATCACCCCCAGTGTAATGGGCAAGTGGAGTGGTTTAACCGAACGCTATTAGCGTCTCTCCGTTCTAACGGGGCCGACCACCCAAAGACATCGGATTTATATACCGACGCCTTGACGTTCGCGTACAATACGCAGGTACACCGTACTACGGGCTTGACTCCATTCGAACTGGTCTTGTCCCGCCCTCCACCCGCTGTCGCGTTAGAACCCCAGCCCACTCTGGATGCGTTCCCTTCCGTGAATGATTATCGCCACAGGTGGAAAGAGTGGCTTACGAAGCTGATCCCGGTCGCCCGAAGCTCGATGGCTCGTGCCCAAGCCGCTTACAAGCGTGATTTCGACTCTCTCGTACGCGGTAAGGCCCCGCCAAACAAAGCCGATGACTTCGTCTCCGTCCGTAAGGAGTACTGGAACCCTGAAAACGAGAAGAAGCACAAGCTTTCTTCCGTCGCGGACGGTCCTTACAAGGTCATTTCGGTGAAAGACGACACCATCGTGGTGGAAATTGTCGACGCTCATGAGCGGATCTCCCGCGACCGCGTTGTACTCGCCCCGCCACCGACGTTGGAAGTAACCGAAATGGCTCAGCCCACTGCCGTGGTTTCCAGACCTTCTGCGTTACCACACCCTACCCGGGGACTCTCTGACTTGCCGATCTTATCGGATAAAGGCCAGAATGGCCTCTCTTCTCTCACGCCACGGCGCGGAGTCTACCCCCGCCCGTTGGGCGTTTCAACCACTCCCCATGCCGCTCCGTCTCAGGAGGGGGAGGAGGCTCATAACTCTCGTCGAGAGACGGAAACCGCTTCGTCACGTCATGAAAACCGTGGTGCACGGACTCCTGGACACACCAGCAAGAACAACGGTGATCCGGACGTCCCGTCTACCGACGTGCCATCTCCGCATTTGCGCGCTACAGCCGTTGCTGAACCCTCTATGGGAAGCGCCACCGCATCTGCGTCTGATCGCACTCCCCACGGGGACTCTACTCGACAGGACGCACCACGTAGTGGAAACCCTCTCGCCGAAGCGAAACCGAAATCGTCGCAGGATGCTGTTCGCCCTCGCGATACTGGACCGGCTATGCCGTCGAGCGTTGACCCGCAGCCCGTGGGTCACGGTTCGTCGACACCAGCTACACTGGAATACTTAGAGCACGCCCTCGCAGGTCCCTCTAGGCCGAATCGATCGGAAGTGGTCCCTCGTACTGTACGGCAGGACACACCGGCTAAACCGGGCAAGCACACCGTAGCAGACGGGAGATTCACACCCAGCACGCTTGATGCTGGTTCAGAACCCGCGCGCAGTGGCGGACGCACTCCGAGTGTCTCGGTTGACCCCGACAGCGTTGTCGAAGGCGCACCGATCACCCCGGAGAATATGCCCGTCAAGGAGGGAAGCACCTCGTCGCCGAGTGAAGTTGAACCCTCGAAAGGGATAGTTGAGGACGAACTCGTTCCCCGCAGGGGTTCCTCGCCGCGCACTTCGCCGCCCGTTGGTGAGGAAGGCACGGTTGACCCGGAGTTTCACGCCCGTCGCGGTACTGTGTCGCCCAAGCGAGCAGACATACCGGCAGCGCCGTTGCACATGCCCTCACGTGAGGAGGCGGAACGCAGCACGGCGCAGAGTACTCCCAGCCATCAGCCGGACGTGTCACGTGACCAGACGACACCCGGCTCGGGAGATACGCCAATTAACGCCCAAGGCGGCTCACCCGGCAAGGCACGACGCCCCGTGATGAAACCGCCTCCCGCGTCACGTCCAGCACCGTCGCGACGGATTCCACCCCGACGACTCGCGGAACGCGACCGCGAAACCCAGCCTTGGGATGAGTCCGCGTTTCCCCGAAGGGTGGCCTCTGCACGAGAACTCTCGGAAAGCATTCCGACCCAAACACTGGGAGAATGGCCCCACGGGAAGGCCTCCGGCCGAAGCCGTCGAACTGACGCTCTTCGTCATGACGCCTTGGCGGAAGCAACCCGCCAAGCGGCCAAGGCAACCCGGAACCCGGTTCTTTCCCATGCCCAGGGCATGGAAAAGCAACGCCAACCCATGGACCCTTCGGGGGAAGGGCACAGTAGCCCACACGCACCTGCGGACGTACACCGGTTTGGTCCTGTGACGCGTACACCGCAAGGGCGGGAAGTCTACGAGAAGGAGTTCGTGGTCGACCACATAGTGGAGCACTCATACCATCCGGATGGTTATATTCAATACCCCGTCCGTTGGTACGGTTTAGGGCCCGAATGGGATTCGGATGAGCCGATGGAACATCTCCCACGTTCGAAGGTGGTGTCATATCACCGCAGAACGCGGACGGGAATCCCGGCATCGGTTATTAAAGCCCAGGTGGGATAACACCCACCTCGGTGGAAGAGAAAAGAGAAGTAGGTTTGCTTGAGAACAGGCTAGTGAAGGAAGGTTTTGGGTTACACAAGTCACTTGGTTTTTATTCGAAGCTATCGATGGAATACCGAGCACTCGGGATACTACTCTAAGTTACAAGGGAAAACTCCCCATCGGGATCGCGTGCCGCGTCACGGGTTCGGCTCACCGCCCCCGGGTTGGTTACCTCCCTGGAGGTGGGTGATCAAGGCCTCGCGCATCGCGGCAACATCGCCACTCGCTGCGTTGGTCCCCAGCCCCACCTGTCGCAGGAACTGGGAGATCACGGCCGCTTGACCCGCCGGAGCAGAGCTCGCATCGCCTAGGGCAGACGCCCCACCACTTGGGAGATTCACCGGTGGAACCGGAGGTGGTCCAGCTACCGCGTACTCCGACCCAGCCCCCGCGGGGTTATCCAAATCCACGTAAGGCGTGGCTGGCGTCCCCGCGTTATAGGGACATTCCGCTTCGGATCCCTCGACCTCCGCCTCGGCGTACGCTTCCCCGTCGTCGGGTTCGTTGTCCACCATTACATCGTCGCCGTCGTAGACGTGGTAATATTCATCCGCGCCCACGAACAGATCGGATGCCCCTCGGGGATATGGCGTGGTGCAAACCGGAGTTCGTTCGCTTCCTCCGCGGAGATTTCGTGCCCTTCCCAAGGGTCAAAGTATACGAAATCACCTCCCAAGGGAGTACGCCTTCCTGGTGACAGGTCCTGACCCCGGCTACCCACGGTGCGCCCGCTTTGTTCAATCGGAACGGTGGTCCAGTCCAACTGGTCGATGTAATCAAGAAGACCCGCCACTTCTTCGGCGTTGGTTAATCCACCAAGTGGGATGCTCAGGTCCAGGCTGCGAATCGCGGACCTCAACCGGAACGGGAAGAACCACAGTCTATACTGGTCATACACTTCCCAGAAAATGAACACCGCCGCGCGGACTGCCCATTCGGTAATCACCACGGACCACAGTCCGGACTCGGGATCCTCGATGAGGTACGAACCGTAATACGTGATGACTGGTGGCAGCTCGATGTAACAGCCCCGGCAGGCCTCGAGGTTCGACCACCACGGTGGAATGAGGACATAGCGACCCCGTCGGTCGGCCACGCGAAGGCGTTCGATCTCCACGTTCTGACACGGGACCAAATACCCGAATCGGGATTCTGCTCGACGCTCGAAGCGGATCAGGGCGAGGAAGTTGGCCCGCGCAAGTCGACGCATGTAGCGGAATTCTGCCCGGATAATCCGTCGCGTCCAGCACATGGCCTCTTGCCGTGCTATCGGGATGCCCCTCCACGAGAGTGTTTCCAAACCCGCCAGGCGGTCGACGTAACCAATCTGAACTTGAGTGCGGTAAAGCCGAATGTCGGTGCCGAGACCATCGGAGATGAGATATTCGAAAGGAGCCCGGCGAAACCGTTGATGGCCAAGAAGGACGAAGGCCGTATGAGCGGAAGCCGAGGTTTGACTACCCTGGCGCGCTACAGCGTGGACCGGAACCGCTACGCGGCGTCGCCAATCCAACGAAGTTGTCGCTACGGCCGGAATATCGCCCGGAAGCATCCCGTTTCCATCGGTGTACATCGCTATGAGCGCTTCGTTTAACATTGCAATCGGGTGGAACCACGGCGCAAGCCGGAGAACGGACGCCTGATGCCCAGGATGGCGCCCGACAAGCATGTCGTATGGCGGCCACCCTCTCGGGGGGAATATTCCGTACGGAGCAGCAGCCGCGTTCGCGATAGGAATCTGCGGCGCAGCCGATGACGCGCTTTGCGGAAGCGGAGCGGACCGGAAGCCGGAGGAGTACCCCGCAGGGAGACGGTTGGGTTGAATGTTTTGGTTGGTCATCGGTGAGCGAAGAGGCCGGATGACCGGAAGAGGAGACCTGCGAGGCGAAAGACGATGCCGAGGAATCGGAGGACTGGCACGCAAGGATGCAGATTCGGTTGAGATGGAACGTTGAGAACGGTTGTTGCCAGGAGACTGGAGTTTTGCCGCACTGCGTTTGTTGGCATCGGATGAAGTGGATCCCAGCGAGCTGGTTGCACTCTTATGCATTCGTCTCGGCGCGTCGCCCACCACCGCGGATGTCGTACTCGCGCCTCAGGAGGGGGATATGAAGTGCAACCCTCGTGAGGGCCGTTTTCCAGGACTTGGTTGTTTTTCCGCCTCGGGCGATACTTGTGAGATCTATGAGTAATACCGCTACTAGCGGGCTGGCGTAGCCAGATGTATACGCGTTGTACGCGAAGTGCACCGGCGGCCGTGCGCCGTGGCCCCGATTCGGGTGTGACTTACCCACGTGTACCACGGGTGGCCCAGGACAGGTTGGCACAGCATAGCTGGATATTTCTCTATTTATTTAGCTTTATTACACTAGGTTAGGGAGCTCTTTACAGTATTCTACACTATATAGTGCCAGGGCGATCTCGCCCTGACACTCAGTAAACCTCCCCAACCAGGGTTCTTGGCTCTAAGTCTTTTTCCGCTTTCGCGAGTCTTCCACACTCCACGGAGGTGAAGCCGCGTTACTAACGGTAGACTTATCCACCCTGCGTCAACAGGAGACTCACCGCTGTTAGCGTGTATATCTTTCATACCACTGCCGTGTACTCGCCCCAGTATTGGGTTTGCTACATATTTCTTTTGGCTCCCGTGGCCCATGCCCCCGATCGCCCCCCCTGGGTGGTCCCCCCCCCTTTATCGCTTACCCACTCTCGTAGTAGCTCCCCCTTTTGCTTTGTGGTTGGTTATTCGTGCCGCTCGCGCGTGTGCCGCGCGCCGGCTTACCGTGTTTACCGCCACTCCTGTGGGTGCATTACTCGATCTCGAGACTTGCGCACTCCTGTGGAATACAGCTCATACCTGGTCTGCTCCCTTCTAGCATCCCGCACTCTCCCCGCTTGGCGTGCCGGTGAACCTCGGCCTTCCACTCCGACTTAGTCGTGTTCACTCCGGAGAGGCTCCGTCGCCGTGCTACACTCCTTGGAGGAAGACTCGGACATCTTCGTGTGTTACCACCGCCCTTGGCGTTGCACTACATCCGTAAAGGGCGCCGTGAGGTGCGTTTTGTGCACCAGCTGTGAACAGTGAAAGTGACAGTACAGTACCACTAAATGGTATCATACACTGTACACAGGAAACATAGTTCTGTCGAGACTGTATTTCTCTCGGAATGCAGTGTTCTATACAACAGAAAAACATTTTGAACAGGAGGCTGCTGTATTCGCGCTATTTAGATCGCACAGAAGTTACACAGGGTTGTTGCGATAATATTATTAGAAGGCTCCTTCTTCTTTTAGAGCTGGTGTCTATAAAACCATTGGCCTCATATGTTTCCGATTTGTCAAACAGCATTACAGTGACAGAACAGTACTATAGTGAAGCGACGACGACGACGAAGTAAAGTTGGGAGTTAGTGCTTTTCACTCACAGGTTATGGCCCATCGCTAGAAACTCCACCACGGATTACACAAACCACCGCCTCGCCCGCCGATTAGGGCGCGAACTCAGACAAGATACCACCATACAACAACTCTACAACAACGCCATACTCACGCACAACGACACACACCAACCACGAGGCACTACACAACAGCATCAAACCAGCCGCACGATTTCTACCCTTCCAATGGATTCAGACAAAACACACCGCATCCCAGATCTAGAGACGACAAACTATGCTCTATGGTATCTAGCACTCAAAACCTATGCCGCCACCATTGAAGCACTCCCCCATATCCAAAGTAATCCAGCACCTCCTCCTGACGTAGCAGAACTAAAACTCTTCGAGTCCAAAAAAACCGCGTTCTATCAGCGATACTCAGCAGCGTATCGAACGATATCCTGGGACTATTGCTCGTCCCAGATGAAGACCCCACGCCTTACGACCTAACCCAGAAAATCATATTTCATATCAATCAGACGACGAAAGAAGATCACAGATTCCTAAAGACGGAAGCCGAAAGCATTGAACTCGAAGACATGACGAAGATCGACAGTTATCTCAAGAAACACCTCGCCGTCAGACAGAAAATGGTGGCCGCACGCTACCCCAACATTGCCGACGAAGACACCACCAGTGACTTCATTATAGCAGGACTCAAGACACATGCAAACCTCACACCAATTCTCGGTCACATTATCTCAAACAAGCCCACCACTATCCGCAACTTCACCATAGTCTTCAAGTCACTCAGCAACCTCTATCAATCCGCCCAACCAGGACCCTCCACAAGTTCAACCACTTCGCGATTCACCGGGGACTACGGCGCTCCGAATATCAGGTACACGAACCGTCCCAACCAACGCCGAACAGCCTATCCCGTACGACGCATCCCATACAATCAACTCTGCAGCTACCATAAGGCGCTAGGAATACGTTGCAACCACACAGATGCGCAATGCAGGGATCAAGGACACCCCAAAATCCGTTCCCCCACACCGCAAGCCAACTATACACAAGCAGGACCCCACCATAACATCTACCCCCCCATGCAACAGCCGCCTCATCCCCAACATCACAACGTCGATGTCCCATCTGAAATGGACCCCGAAGTCCACGGTACGTTCATACTCGACAGCGGTGCACACCCCACCCACATCACACACCCACACCCCTCTATGAACCGACTTCGAAAATCTATCCTAACCCAATCCGCTACACAGCACAAGACTCAATGCACGCACAGTGGACTACTGCACCCGAGAACGAACAACAATAATACTCTTCACACACACGCCGTCGCCAACGCGCATATCAGCCATAATCTCATCTCGGTTAATGACCTCGCAGCCAGATATGGCCTGGTCATGTTCACAAACAAACAAGGCTACGTTGTTAACACCAGTAAGACTCCTCCAGAGCTAGTGGCCACGGCCAAGTGGAACCCCAATCAATACAGTATCGAAGCCAGCATCATAAATAGTACCAAAGCTCGAACAGCGCGAGCCATACCATTAAGACACACACGCACGAAACCCACGAAGCGACAAATACCCACTCCAAATACCTCCCCCACCTTCCCCTTCCAAGACCACTCACACTCCACTCCCGCCACCCATCACTGACAAACCAAAAGCCCCACATGGCACACGGTAACTAAAGGAACTTTGCAACCCAATCAATCGACAGCGACACTCCAATATTCAGCTCGCCGCTCACAACTGGCACTTATGTCTGAACCACGCACATCCCCGCAAGCTTGCCCTCACCGCAAGCCAACACCTAATACCCAACATGCCCGCCACACTCCCACACGACGTCCAACTCACATGCCGCGCATGTGCGCACGCGAAACAACTACCAGCCCCGCACAAAAGCAAACAACATACATATCAAACAGGAGAGTACATAAGCTCCGACACCTGTGGCCCGATCACCCCCACATCGACACACGGCAACAACCATATGCTACTAATCGTTTGCGCCACAAGCAAATTTGCATTAGCCCACTTCATAAAGAACAGAAAGGATATCTCACACTACATCGACAATACGCTGCATCACATACGACACACAATGAAACACCCACTACAAGACTTCCTCAGCGATAATGCCAAGGAATACACGCCCAAACCAATGCAGATCATCTACAACATACACAAAATTCGTCACTACCTGCGCACACCGCACCAACCGCAAGAAAACGGCATAACCGAGAGGCTCAATCGTACAATCATGGACTCCGTCCGAGCACTCCTTAACTCAGCTGGACTCGACGACGCCTATTGGGAAGATGCAGCTCGGGACACCATCTTCAAATATAATCTACTGCATCACACAGCCACAAACAACTCGCCATTCCAGCTATGGTACCGAACCAAACCCACCCTTCGCAAACTCTTCACCTTTGGGCAACTTGGGACAATTCCCGTATACTCTCCCAAAAAGAAACTGCAGACACGGGCGGCACCAGCTCGCTACATGTACGGAACCTCACTTAACCACATAGTCGTCCTCAACCTAGCGAACAACACATACCACCAAATACGTGCAAACGACTTCCACCCCTACCATACTCACACCGATCCCACGGACACAACAACAAAAGCCTTCAAAGCCAGATCAAATCACAGACAACCCACGCCCACCAACATACAACTAAACACGCCACCTCCTGCGAACCTTCAACAAGCACGCCGATATCCAGACGCCAAGAAATGGCGCACAGCGCATGATCAGGAACTTCGGAATATCGACGCCTACAAAAGCATTGACTGGCTTCATCCAGAGTTTCAACCACCCCTGGACGCAATCATCCCACTAATGATATTATACAGATACAAAAGGTCAGCCGAAGGACACATCATGCAACGAAAAGCACGCTGCAACCTACGAGGCGACCTCATGAAACCCGGTCTACACTACAACCCCCAATACACAACAACATATACCGCGGATCGCACCACTCAACGAATGTTACTAGCACTCAATGCCACCCTCAACCTGCCACTGGAACAATTTGACATCAAGTCGGCCTATCTCCACGAAAAGTATCAACACGATCGGCCAGTATATGTCAAACAGATGCCCAACTTTGACGGAACATATCAACACGATAGCAAATACGGACGCCTTGTCGGAAACCTATATGGCTCCCCCGCGGCTTACTATTACAACCATGGCTTGAAGCAGTTTCTGTCCACCCAAGGATTCGTTAGTTCCGAACACGACCCCTGCCTCTACACACTGAAAACAAACGAAGGATACACAATTGTCAGTACCACCATTGATGACTTTCTGGTGCTCGCATCCAAACAATCCCAAATTGACGAAATTTATCACAACATGCTCACCAAATACAAAATCAAACGCCTTGGTCCTCCCACACGCTTCCTTAACTGGACAATCTCACGAACAAAAGACGGCACACACATTTCACAACCCGACGCAATAGACGCCATTCTGCAACAAACACATATGCATGAATGCAATCCCAACCTCACGCCGTACAATCACCTAAAGATCCAGGACCAACAACAGCCAACACCGAAACTCACACCCACCGCCGCCAAACAATAAAGAACGATACTCGGCGAAATACGTTATATAACAGATAGCACAAGACCCGACATAGCTTATGCAACCAACCGTCTCGCGCAGCACATGGCGAACCCCCAGAAGCACCATCAACAAGCCCTAAAAAGTCTTCTGCGATATCTCAAAGGAATCAGAACCCATGGATTATTCTTTTCTACAACCCAACAACACCAGAAAAAAAAGAAACCTCCTCCAGGCGTACAGCGACGCCGATTTCGCAAATGAAAAACCGAAAGTCGATCTCCGGAACAGTACATTGCATACAATCCACACCAATATCCTGGACTTCCAGGAAGCAAAATATTGTCGCAATATCAACAACCGAGGCCGAATACATCGCCGCTACCGACGCAACAAGGCACACAACATGGTTGGCAAAGCTGCTACGCGATGCTCAAGCACCATCATGCCATCCCACGCCATACTACATCGACAATCGCTCCGCAGTCCTCATTGCGCAAAACCAAGCACCGACAAAGCAGCGCAAGTACATCGACATCCGCCATCACTACCTGCAGCACCACGTCTGGAACAAAAGTATCCATCTCCATCGCATCCCGACAACCACAATGAAAGCAGATATATTCACCAAACCGCTACACAGCGACCGCTTCCAACAACTTCGCAACGACCTGCAAATACTACCCCGACCCACGCAAAACTGTGACGTGCCAACCGGGGACTGTCAAACACCATCTTGAGTCATTGCCACGTCACATTTTGCACAGTCAAACAACATTAGAGTGACAGAACAGTACTATAGTGAAGCGACGACGACGACGAAGTAAAGTTGGGAGTTAGTGCCTTTCACTCACACGATTGTCAGGAATCTCATCATCGGTGAAATCCATCTTTCGTGCCAACGTCCTATACTCTTTCCAAAAAAAGCTGTCGATATCCTGTTTGGGACTCTGTAAGGCACAGTGCAATACATACATCCGCCATTCCCCATCAGCTTGGGACCCAGCAGTTCATAAAAATGTCTCATCACAAAGATGGCTGCCACCTGAATCACAGACTGTAACGCACACACAGGATGTTGCGCCCCGACCACGAAGAAAGCACTCCCAATACTGAAGCTCTGATCACTTCTGGATCTAGAACTCGTGTGCGCCAGCGCAGTGGAGCACGCCACCACGCAGACAACAGCACAGTTTTCCAGTCGCATCTTCCATACATCCACCATGCTCAGTATATTGCCACCGAGCCGCAGTCCGGTACCATTGAGTATTTGTCGGGTTTCCAACAATTTCACATGTGCCTTCCCCCCCTACGCAAGGTTCAAGAAATGCCCCTCCGTTCTTGCACATGCGCACGAGTGCTTCGATGTCATGGCTATTTTCCCGGTGAGGACCGATCCGTACATACAAGCTTTTACAGTATGCAATCTATACTTTCACTGCAAGCCTTCCATCGGAGCTCTTGGTACCACCTACTTGGCATTAATCGGGACTTATTGATGATCTGTTCCCACAGCTTCGAACTCGTAGTTTCTGCGCAACCAATAAAACTGCAGAGTATGCTTTCGCATATGCGCAGGCAAGTTTGGGTTGTCCACCGTCGGTGTACGTGTTGCTCGCTGCCCCGCCGACACACAAACACCACGACAAAAACTACAAATCGTTTAGAGTTCATCACACTTGTTTCAAACTGTTGCTACCAAAGGCACTCATCTACTACCCTAGCAAGAATCTAGGCCCGATGCAGACAATGTCTGTGTCCCAATGGGAACGCCGCTCAAAGTGAAGCGAACGGTGCAAGAAAATGCTCCTTTGTCATCTCCACAAGCCGTTATTTGCAGACTTTCTGAAATAGACTCAGAGCGTCCCGACGAGATAGTCAAGGGTAGAGCCGGAGCGAAGGACACCATTAAGTTTTGGGCTTCACAGTCCGAACTATCCACATCAAGAATTTGAGCAAGAGAACTGACGGACGAGAGTGCGTTTTCGATTACTTGCGTTTGTTCTTCCAGCTCAACAAGGCTTCCTCCTGTTCCGGAGGTGATGGCATCCGCCTGTCCCACATCTTGGGGGGCTGGCTCTGCGTCAGAATCGCAACCGAACGAGGTTGTTTCGTCATTTAAACCTGGGAAGAAGCTAGAAGCTACAACAGTGATTCCTCTGTTGTTCAATGCGGAGATGACGTTACCCCGGCGAAGCTCAAGAGAGTTTATGCAGGATGGCTCGTGACCAGGCGCATCTCCGAAATGTACGACGATACGGCGAGACCCATTTCTCCATCCAATCTCGTCTGAGGTGGCAACCGTGTACAGAGCGGCAAGATTTGCTTCTGGAAAGTCAAAATTAGGAGTGGACCGAACGAGAAGGTCATCAATTGCCATCTGCACATTAGAGATTTTGGTGGAGATCGATTGTCTGTTCTCAAAGAATGGCGTGTTGCCCTCATCTGTGTAACCGCCAACACCGAAGGCAACATTGGAAGAAACGGCCAAACGGGCTGCAACAATAGTCGCAAAGTTCTCTCTTATTTCAGCATTGATTGCTGTTGTTGAGGTGGTAAGGTCCGTGAGTAAATACAAATCTTCCAAGTTGGAGCCCGAACCTGCTCTCACCTCCACGGTGATGTTGAAGGTGATTGGGTCCAAAAGACTTGTACTCGGTGGGACTTGCACAGTGTCGTTCAGGCCCACAACAGCCGGGACCGTAGGAATAGGGGCTGGAGTGACTGGATTCGAGAGATCCGGAACGTCGACCGGGGCAGTGGCGACAGGGACCGGTTTCGGTGCAATGGTAGATGTCGATGGGAGGGCTGATGGTGATGGGAATGGTTTTGCACTAGGCGCGGGCGTTGGAGACTGTCTTGGTGCTGGCGGAGACGACGTGACATTGACGACTCTGAACGATACGCAGTCAACGAGGGGGCGGAAGAGTTGCTCGTTTCGCCTAAATGTTCCATTTGCGGTTAGAATCTGGATGTGTCGGAGCGGGAGTGCAACACAACTGTCCAAAAGTGTGGTGTATGCGTCAGAGGGGACTACTTGATGACCAACGGCGGCCGAACCATTTCGAAGAGAGAAAGTCTTGAAAAGGTGCGGCGAAATAGATGAAGAAAGAGAGGAAATGGGAGAGGGACGAGAGACAGAAGGCGTCTGGAACACACGAGCTTCGGCAGAATTTGCAACTCCTATCGCAACGCCATCACGACAAATAGCGGAAGTAACGGGCTTGTCTGGCGGTGAAGAAATAGAAATAGAATGATGACGGCAAAGCGAAAACCGACATGTGGGGGCGCACGATTGAAGAGGACGTGACTGCCGAAAAAAGCAGAGTAAAAAGAAGGATCGTAAGTTGGCTTGCCTGAATGAAGATCATTTTGGGGGAGCGCCGTGTGACAAGGGAAACGTAAGTGCGGCGCAATGGTGGCAGTCCAGTGTTGGAGGCCTTTGATCGTATTTATAGGAAATGTTGTGAGCGAAGTATTGCAACGACGGATGAATCACGTGTGGGGTATGATATAGCTGTACGATGTGCCAATAACCTAAGAGCGAGTAGCTGATTGTGAACCAATGTAATTTTGCTTGACGAAGGAACCACGAGCATGCGATTGTGGTTGGGCCACTTCTTGGAATTCGAAACGTGAAAAAAACTTGAACCAATCGTGAACGGGTCCGTGAATGTGAGTCGCACGAACAACATTCGTGGCTAGCTTTCATAAGTGTTGATACCATGGTTTAAATCAGGAAGAATATTGGCTTGACATTGTTGAGGGCAACGTGCGAGGAAAGTGGGTTAGTGTGAGGGGTGTAAACCGCACGAGGGATACGCTTTTCGCTTCAAGTATATTAAGGGCTGTCTTGCCTTGATGTAGCCCTCAGTCATAACTTTTTGTGGGAATAGCTCAAGAATTCATAACATTTCGCTATCGTTTCGAAAGCACTCCAAACAGATTCGATCCAATCCGCTGAATCCCATCGTGACTAAAACGCCATTCAGATACCAAACGTGACATCCAAAGCGCCGAAAATTCTAAAGCCTACTTTGACAGGCAACTCGAAAACACAATGTGTTTTCAAGTTCTCTTGTCATTGCAACGGAGTGCTAGTCATGTCATGACTAGCACTCGTTGGAAAATGAAAGCGATGCACAAACGATCTCGCAAAGGGGTGAACAGAATCCTTTCAATTTCTGGAGCTTTTCTTTTGTTCAATGACTTCTGTTACCGATCCTCGACTCGCAGAAAAATACGGAGAGATTTTCGAACATTCGCAGAGGTAAGCAAGTCCTTTACAGATTCTCAGTTTCGATCGTGCTATCGCGTTTCCCGTAAAACCTTTCGAACAATGCTGTTGCGGTTCAGGCCATTTCTTTCACAATTCAATGAACATGAGTATGATCAGGAAGTAGGAACACACAAAAACGGGGGGGCCATCGAAGCGGCGACTAAGTTAGGAATATTTTTGCGTTTCATGTTCGGAGCAAGCTATTGGGACCTAATGACTACCTATGATGTAGGTAGATCAACTTATTACAATGTGTTTCAAGAAGTGCTTGCTTGCTGTTTGCGACGAAGTTTTGGAATTTGAATCCTTACCGCCAAAGTCTGACGTGGCGCAGTATTACCGCAGAGCAATGGAATTCGCCGTTTCGCGGAACCATTTTAATCTATTACCTGGAGTCGTTGGTGCCCTGGATAAGACTCTAATTTATGTGCAAAAGCCGCCGAAGGAGCTAAGCAACCAACAGTTTTTCACAAGGAAAGGGGGTTTCGGTGTTCCAGTGCAGGCACTGGTTGAAGGTAAATATAGATTTATTGCGTCGCGGCTGTTTCTGTAGGTTCTACTGTGGATGGAGCAGCACTATCTCATTCTAAGATTGGGCGGTTTCTTTTGCATGAGGGTCTACCAAAGGGATTCTGGATTGCAGGAGATGAAGCATATAGGTGCACTGATTTCATTGTTACCCCAATTCCGCGATCAATGTGTCCCAGGTACCAGGACAGTTTCAATTTTTGTTTGTCTTGTCATCGCGTTCACGTCGAGCAGGCATTCGGGCGTCTCAAGAGAAGGTGGGACATACTGTCGCGGCCTTTACAATTAAATCTACAGACATCTCTAGTTATTGTCAATACAGCTATAAGGCTCGAAAATGTCTGCATAAATTCTGGGGATGCGACAAACTTGGACACGTCGTCTGGTGCTGCTTTTGAATCCGAGGCTCGGGCCTGGCTGGACATGTGGCTTTCCTGGTTCGAAAATGGATACAACTCATCCAGCAGTAGAGGGACAAGAAACAATGGAGTCTGTCAGTAGTCTTTCGAGCTGCTCAACGGGTTTTTGGATACTTACTCTCTCACTCGTGTGCGGCTTTGCATGATAACCGAGAAATATCGGTTCACACGACCATCACCGCCGTAACGTATATAGTAGCCAGGGACGGGAACTCAGAGAGAATTTCAATGCTTTGAACATCTCAAGCCCTGCCCGTGGTGGAACAGGCTCTTCTCAAGCGCGTTCAAAGCCGCGAAGCACAATTTCATCCGAAACTGAACTAGGAAAGTCTCTTTTAGAGTAAGAGGTGCTCTAATGTACCAAGGTACAGTGGGACTATCTACTCATGGAAACAATGCTGTTCAGCGATATCGTGAAATGGATGGGAGAGACCAGTGTGCTGGACAGCACGTGACGATGCTTTCGAGGGCAGGAGCGGAAGCATTTCAGATTCAAGAGTTAGGGAGGAAACCAGAACAAGCGCATTATCTCCCAAGGTTTACAACAACATATAGAACAGTGCAAAATGCACAACTTCAATGAATCAACGGCTATCGTTATCCAGCGCGTCAAGCGCGCTATTTATCATCTCGACCTGCTTCTCCCACAATCTCTTTTGCAACCTTTCTCTAACTTTGGCCTCCGCCACACTCATTTCATCCAAAAGTTTCCGACGGCACCCAATACGCGCTAGCGCAGAAGCAGAATCGTCATGACCAGGTCTTGACTTATCGATCGCTCTCTCTTCTTCTTTGACTTTCTCCTCAGACTTGAAGAAACTGCTTGCGGACTCAAAAAACCTCAAGCCTGCATCTTGGAATTCCTCGGAGGAGCGCTTCCTAGATTGGGATTTCCTATCGGTCAGACCGCTGTGTGAGCCAAGGTCATACTGTCCAGCCCCAACCTCGTGTCCGATGCTCCCAGAATAGTCTATAGTTCTTCCTGTTGCCCTCAAAATCTCGTAGTCCCCACTTTCGGATCCCAGACCCAGTATAAATGCCCCAAAAATGACTCTTTTACGATCCCGAACACTCAGTTTGTAGCACTTCTTTCCTCCTTCGTCCAAAAATTCTTTAAAGTTAGGGTTATTTTGCCGACTTCTCTTGTAGTTCGAGAAAGGCAGAGAGGACAACGTGCGAAAACCATTGAACACCGAGCGCAAGTAAGCGCCTGGGCGATGGCATGACGTTGGCTGTTCGGGACAGTTTGGCTCATCGAACAGAAATTCCAATGCTTCTCTAGGTCGAAGAGAAGCGTCATTGTAACGCTTTTCAATAACATTCACCCATTCATCTGCAGGATTTTCATTCTTGTCGAGCAAAGCGCGCTTCGTGATAGTCTGAGAAGCTCTGATAAATGCACCACGACATTCCGGGTCGTCCCTGATCAAGAGCATGAGACGCGAAAACTCCGACAACGTAAACGGCGTTTGTTTCACTTTCTTCGCTCTTTCAGATGCAGATTGCGCAATCACTTTATCTTCCGTGAGATCAATGGCGGTGGGTTTCGATGTTTTGCCTTTCTTCTTCGGCGTGCTTCTACTTCCTTTTGCAGGGCTTCCCGCCTTCCTTTTCGCACGGTGCGACGTACTGCCTTTCCCACGGAGAATGAGTTCTGGAAAACGTTTGGCTTTGGGACCAACTTCGGACGGCGTAGTGTTAGCATTTTCGCGTAGCACCGGTATGCAAAGAATCGGCCTATCTTGGTACACTACCACCCATCGCTTCTCAAACGATTTTTATTCCAATTCTTTTCCTTCTAGAATATCTTGTGGTGTTGAAAGCTGCTTTAGGACGCAAACCTTGTACATAAAGGTCATTATTTGGGCGATAAGTAGGGCCTTACCAGATACGCAGTTCTTGAAGTGATCCGTTAGATTCCAGAATTTGAAAATGTCCCGTAGCTTTTCCACAGGTTGGGTACAGAGAAACACATACGCTTTGTGCATTTGTGAATCTCTTTGCACAGCAGAAATATTTGTGGGAGCGACAAGCAGGGGTGCAGAGAGGTTTGTGGGAGCGGCAGGCAGCGTTGTAGAGGGATTCGTGGGAGCAGCAGGCGGGGTTTCAGAAAGGTTTGTGAGAGCGCCAGGCGGGATTTCAGAGGGGTTTGTGGAAGAAGGAGGCGGGGTTACCATCGCACAATTGAAAAGTTCACCAGGAGCTTAACAAACGAGGTCGTTGTTTGAAGAAGAATGTGGCAGTGCAAACAAGTAGAGCATGCGGCGGGCGGAGGAACGCAGCGGTGGAGCTGTGCAGGAGATGATTAAAAATGCATATTGGCGCTGTCGGACTTCTGCATTCCTTGCGTTCCCTTGACAACAACATCTTTGGTCTGCGTCACACTTAACCCTTTTGACCCTAGAAGCTTAACGCTACTATAAGAGTTAAGGTATGAATATGATTGGGTGACGACGGGAACATTTGGTTGTCAGCCTGCCAAGTGTTTACCTTGCTTATATCTAGTATAATAGCGTTAAGCTTTTCGGTTCCACGTTGGTTGTCACATGAATTTGCGCTGCGTAGAGCCAATGAGAACAGTTGTTATGAGGCGCTGTCTCTTCGATGTCAAACGTCATTCCACCTCAGTGCACAGGAGTGCCACATACAATGCGTACCAAACTGCGTGTTATGCTACTCGCTGCTTTGAGGAACAATATCCACTTTATGCAAAACCACAGGCATCCGCCAAACAGTGTGGCCTAACTTGTTGTCTTGCTACGTCCACATACAGTATACACAAGCATGACAAATGCTCCTTCTCAAACTGCCATCACCCACAAAGAAGATAATGTTCACGTTCCTCACAATGCAGCCGATGGTGCTTTTGAAAGAGAAGGGGAGCTCTACTGGGACACAGTAGATGACGAAGAGTTTTTGGTAATTGCTCTAGGAGCCGCTGAAAAGAAAACATTGTACGAAACGGTTCCATACTGTGCAAGATGGCGAGAAAGCAGCGGGCTCTATTTGGCTAAATCGCAACTTATTAGGCGCGCCTACTCTCACAGACAGGAACTGGGCTTGTTTCGTCTGTTTTTGAACTCTTCATATCTAAAGTGCGTTCGAGATTGGACAAGCAGGGAGCTTCTCAAACGTGGGCGGAGAATCAAGCCGCTCAGAATGGACGAACTGCATGCATATCTGTTCCTTGAGCTGGCGACTTCACTGCACCGTCTGAATCGTCTTCGAGACTACTGGTGTAATTCAGATCTTATAGGGATTCCTTTCTTCAAGAAGATTATGGCACGCGATATTTTCATGAGCATTCGAGCAGCTCTTCGATTGTATGCTTGCTACACTCCTGATTTCGCACTTGCTGACCCTCTATGGCACAGTCGGCAGCTTCTCGAGCATTTTGTGAGAAACGCTGCCACCCTGGCGATTCCTGTTGGGGTCAGCTCGCTCGACGAAAACACAATCCGTTGTAAAGGACGTACCGCAGCCCGTTCCTACATGAAGTCAAAACCAGTCAAGTTCGGCATAAGGTTTTACGCTGTTGTTGGTTGGTCACACGCTTACCTCCACAGCCTGCAGGACAATGGTTCTGGAAACAAATCTGGTCAGACGCCAGTACAGAGGTACACAAATGTTTTTCGAAACCTTCGCGGGGCTGTGGAGCGTAAGGTGGATGGCACCTTGTTGCCGAAGTCTAAACCATCTGCTTTGTGGTGCGCACAGATGGCGCACCAAACCCAGTTGCACCCCACGCCAGAACATGGCCGGTTGATGGTCATGGACAACTTCTACACACGCCACGTTCTGGCCCGCCAGTTAGATCGTCTTAGTGATGGAGAATGCAGGGTGCTCGGTACTGTGCAGTTCAATACTGTCGATGGTGCTAACAGATCAGCCCTGAAGGAGGCTATTGACAGCCTCAAACATGCCCAACGCGGAGAATGGCGCTTAGTACAGGTGTTCCACAAAGGCGAAGATCCGAAAACTCCCCTTAAATTGGCAAAGAAGGCGGGTTTTGTCGTGTTCAAGGACCGCTCTGTTGTATCGTTTTACACCAACGACTTGGCAGACACACCAACTTCCGGCATCCATACCCCCGATGAGCACGCTGTCAATTGCGTGCACGGACTCGCGCCTTTGCAACGATGGATCGGTAAGGAATCAGTGCGACGCACAACAATACAAGTGCCTTCAATCATTGTAGCTTATAACTTATTTATGAATGCAGTGGATCGCTTCGATCAATTTCGTTCTACCTTCGCAACTGTTCGGAAAGAGAGGCGGGTGTCCATGAGTCTACTCACTTTCGTCCTCGACGCGAGCATAATAAATGCTCATGCCCTTCTCAACGCCATCACAAAGCCGGGGGACACCATTATCGATGTTGGTCTCATGAAGCAACAGATAATCCAGCAGCTGGTAGCGGACCACCTCGAATACCAGCAGATACCAGCGTCGCTTTCCAACATTTCTCCAACGAGCAGCGATGATCGGCGTGCTGCGGTAGGCAGTACAGCGGCAGAAGCAATTCACATGTTGTTTGAGACGGAGGGGAAGAAGAGCGTCCGGTGTCTTTTGTGCAATGTCCTTTCAGCAACAACGAGTGGCCGGTACACGACGTACTCCTGCAATGTATGCAAACGGGGATTCCATGTCAACTGCTTCGCATTCTATCACCACAAAAACGTCTTTCGCCACTCTCGTCCTGACAAATACAACGCCGTAATATCGGCGGAAGCATTGCTATCATCCAAGTCTCATCGGAATAGGCGCAACAAAGTATCAGCAAACCTCACCACTGTCAAAGTATTGTACAAGAAATAAACCTATTCCTCTTTGAATCCCATGTACGCCCCAGCTCCATTCGGCCAGATCTTTCGAATTCCTTCTAACGCGCAACGCGGTATCTGAACCCTTCTATACTTTCCAAGAACTCCATGGCGCTCATACGTAAAGGCCTTGTATGCTGTCTTCCGGGCTTCGTTGTTACGTGCAGTACATACACCCATGTCAGGGTACTCTGTTGCTGTCCTTTCTACAACCGTGGGTCCAAACTGCATCCAATAACAGGGGGTGCCCCCACACGTCTGACAAGCAACGTCTTCGTTATGTGCTGTGACGACCGGGATGTCGATCGGAACACTGTTTGTAGCAACCAATTCATTAACGTAGTCGCCTGTCGTGAGCAGCCCATGACAGCCCTGTTTTCGTTCGTCTGGAAGTCCCACAGTATCGCCAGATCTCTTCTGCGCGGCCGTCCTCCTTCTCTGTGTGATTGTAAAGTTTTCGTTAGGGGAGGTCATTTGGTTTACGTGTGCAACATTTTGTTGACGAAATTCACGCGGTTCACTTCTGTTGTCTTCTTGCATCAAGCTCGCTATTGTACGACTGACAAGCAGCAATGGCAAAGACAGTGAGAATATAGGAGACCTTCAGAGCCTCCAACGGCGCAATGATGGAATCAATAGGCGCAACAGCGGCCGGCACAACCCCCGCGACGCCTCAACAAACTGTCGAGGTCGCGCAGTGGCGCTGGAAATCGACCGAGCCAAAGCGTGGCAGCCCGACGAAGAATGGAGCAACGACGGCGCCGGGCTGCGTGCAAGGTGGCTAGAACGCGGGGACGCCCGAGGAGGCCAGAGAGCAAGGCAGTGCAAAAAGGAAGGAGGGCAAGGGTTTGCAAGAAATCTTGTCTGCGAGACGGTGTGGGAAGGCAACAGAGTAGGGCTGTGTGAGGTGGCAAGAAGGCAGGATGGCGACGGGATGGAAGAGAGAGGCAAGGAGAGCGAAAAGACGTCCGGAGAGGCATCAGGGCGAACAGACGAAAGAAGGCGGGATAGCAAAGGTAGGTACCTGCGATGCGGCGCAAGCAGGCAAGTTAGCGAACCTATGCGAGTCGGCGGCAATGCAAGACCACAAGAAAACGCGGTGATGCGGTAGAGTGGCGTTTGAAGCCAGCTAGGAACGCAGCGTTGCGAAAGCGTGGGGGCCGAAACGCGTGGCGGAGCAAATAAGATAGAGGTTGGGGAAGCGCGAAGGTGGTGCTGAGTGAGAGGTAAAGAAGGTGAGGCGGTGGAAGTGTGCGGGGGTGTCAAGAGGCATTCAGACGCGGCGAAGAGAGAACGCAAGGAGTCGAGAGGGAAGAACTCAGAAGGGCGCGTCAGTGCCGTAGAGTTGTAATGAAAAGTAAATGTGAGGTGGAGTGGTGTGTGGGCGTGATGGTGGACGAGCGCGGTGGTGCAACGACGATCAAAAGCGTGGGAGCGCTGAGGTGGGGGGAGCAAGAAGTCAACAGGGGAGGGTGGGGCAAGTGTACGACAGCGCAAAGAAACACTCAGTGGTGCCAAGGATGGGAGGGAGGACGTGAAGAAGCAAAATGCTGCGGGTTGGTAGAAGGGAGGGTGTTTGTGGTGCACTGAAAAGGCTTGGGGCAGCGGTTTGGCTTGACCCTTGTCAGTCAGACCGATGCCACCGCCGGCCGCTGCTTTTATTTGCACCGTGGAGGACGCAGTAGCAGCAGGTGGCCAGTACTGCGCCACTCCAAGCACTGCACCTCATGTGTGATGACTTGCACATCTGCTGCACATTGTGCATTTCACAAAAGTTGATTGAAACGCAAAACGAACAAGCGTACTATTCTAAATGGCTCTCTCTTATCTCTATTATAGTAGAGATAAGAGTTTTCAGGTTCAAAAGGGTTAATTTGTAATTCTGGTGACGAGTTGATTCAATGTTCTGGAGATTGAATCAAGTATCTGGTGATTAGAAATGAACATTTTCAACTTCGAAGAATGTCTTTAGTACAGAACATTTGACGAACCTTTTACATCGTGCAGAAGGCACATCAGGGTGGCCAAGACAGCCGCAAGACAGCCCTTTAGTGCAAGCGATGCACATCGGCTCTGAAGTTGCATTCAACAAATATAATAATATTATTATTCGACGTAGCGCTGTCGGAAGAAATTTTAATAATAGAAGGCCGGCCTCAGTCGGCTTTGCCCAACTCGAGTCATGTCATCTCAGCTAAATCAGTTCAGTTGCTCCTTTCTTTTGCAATCAAAGAAATCAAAGAATACTTTAGCACACTGTAACCTTATCTAGTCATAAACCTTCCTCCTCTTTTTTGCTTCACTTGGAAGTAATTCTGGAGCTTCGCTCAAAGATGGAGAAGCACTACAAGATATTAAAGTGGGCAAAAAGGTCAGTGGGCAGTAAATCTTCTCATCCAAGAAGCGGTTAGGAGGAATCGTAATTAAAAAGGACCACTTAGCAAACATATTGATAGGATAACCAACCACGCAGTGGCCTCTTCTGCACAGCCCATATTTCACGTAAAAACAGCGTCTTCCAACCGTAGGGAGATACTATTAACTGCCTCTCTAGACGTGAATGACCCTACCGCCAAGGATAACGGGATTTGTTCAATTCCGAAAAGGTCACCGCGCGAGAGTTGCTCTGATAATGACGTCAATCTAATGCAAGATGAAGACACTTTATGTCCTCATCCAATTTTACAAGTGGTTTAGTTTCCAAAAGGAGCGGAGGTGTCTCTGGATCATCTCATGCTCCTCATACTACTTCTAAGGTTAGGAAGAGACGTTCAGAATCTGTACAGAATCACGGTGCGTCTTTCAAGCGCCGAAGGTATCGCTCCAATCGCAGATGGGTATTTTTTTCGTGCTTTGGTTTAGGATGAATACATCGATCTCCTTAATGAAAGTCCTTTGTTATCATTGACCTTTGAGCTGAAATTTGATTTCTTCGTGGTAACTTTCTTCTATGTTGTTAGAACAGTCCTGCGTAAACTTATTGTTTGCTTCAAATGTTGAGACAAAATACTCATATAGAACACGCAGATCTCTTTCAAGAGATTGAATGAGAGGAAAAGATGAAGGATGTGTTGCAATAACGTTTTAGTTCTAACAGATTCCGCCCAAATTCTCATGGACGGAAGCCTTCTCGTCGACGATTTCATTTAACAAATGGAGTACTTTTCTGCGTGAAAGAGCAATTTACCAAACCCAAACCAATGCTTTTTACCGACTCTCAGTGCCTCCTCCCAATCTTGTACCGCGGTCCAATACATCCCGTCCTCACGCCACGTCTCCAAGAAGCACAATGAATTTAATTTTCATTCATGCGTCGGGATAGGTGCCTCGGATTGTTCCCAATTCATGATGTAGTTTACGTTTTCAAGAAACGTTCCCAACGCAAGATACGACCGTGGACGCACGTACGAGATGCAAAATCAAGTCAGACGGTTGATAGCCGCCATGAACAAGCCCTAATCCGACAAGAACGAATAAGAACGACCTAATACATAAGCCATTGGGGCAGGTTATTAACACTCAACATCCACGCTTATATCCAGCAAGACTTTCATGCAAAGCCATGCAATGTGGTAATAGAAGTTTCATTGACTGATAGTGCACGCTGCCTTCCGTATCGCCATCGTCAGGAACAAGTAGCGTTCCAAGAAGCAGTAGATGCGCAAGATGCTCATCGAGTGACAAATCGGAGGACCACTCCAACAGTTTACGCAAAGCACCCGCCCGACCTAGATCGTCGAGCATGTTGTCCAATAGAGTAACTCTGTGGTTATATCTGGTGGAACACGTCAATTCCTTTCGGGCAAGTATCAGAGTGCCGATAAAGCCTTTGAATTGCAGCAGCAGGCGAGAGTTGCTGGTTTACAGTACTACGACGATGGGTCTCTGTGTCGTAGTGGGCGGCATTGTGCCGTAATTCATTCCCTGGCGACAACAGAGAGGGCACGACCAAATCAGTGGAGAAAAGTGGCATTAGATTCACCATGTATCCCACGATGGGGACCACATGCTTGATCAGTAAGGCACACACATGGCCTCAGCGCCGTCGTTCTGCGTTTTTGGCGATGAAAGAGAGGTTGTCGTATGAGTGTGTGATATAAAGATTTTTGCGCACTGCCCCACCGAATTGAGGATGAAGAGTAAGTGATGTAGAGGTCACTCGCCTCACTGACTCTGCTACTTGGCTGGAAGATGTCCGAACAACAGCTAAACGGCGCGTCGAATGACGTTCTGGTAGTATCCTTCAGAGTCTGGTGGCAAGCTCTGCACTGGACAACTCATATGAATTTGGCGACGCAATAAGCTCAAGGCAGCGCGTGCCTCTACTTCGACCCCGGCGAGGAGAATAATTTGCAATCGCGTCTCTAGTACATCCCACCGTATATCCATGGAATCCTTTGATATTTGGAAGTGCTACCTTTTGGTGCACAAATTTACAGAATGGGCACGAGGCGGTGCGTAGGGAATAATAAAGAGGCCCAGTGGCCTTTGTATAGCAACGCGGGGGCTCTAAGAGGCGGAACGACAACGATGGCGCGCACAGGGCGAGCAGTAGCCTTGGTCCAATTGGTATGTTGTAGCAATGCGGGGTGTCGAAGCGTAGCAGTGTGCCGCAGGGACCGTAGATAATGGCGGCGTGGCGGCGCAAAGATATAAAGAGAGGCACGAAGGTGCGAAATGTTAGAAGTGCTACGGCACACGCGGCGGTGAATACGCAGGGTAGCCACACGATCATAAGTTGAACGAAAAAGCCTGTTCGAAGTTTTAGTCGTAAGCAGGAACCATATTTCTAGTGCCGACAATGATCGATATTTTGATCAGCTTCAAGTTTTGGGTATTCAAGCCCAAGGCAGCCGCTGATCGACAAAATGACCACCAGAGCTGTTTAGTCAGTCATCTTTGAAGATCTACGCAGTCCTAACAGAGTATTGGATAAGATCATAAAGAGCATTTCTTTAATGTCCGGAACGTTCCGAGCATTATAAATGTTCAATTATTAAATTCCGACTTGTAAATACAAAGCTACACCTCTCCCTCCACTACACTTTTCACCCTATGGACTCCGACCGAAAAAAAGTCGAGAACCGTCCCACTAACTAACACTTTGCCCACCTCAATCCTTCTCAAAACCGCTCAAATACACCTAGCCCAAACAACCCTCCACCGCCGGTGCAAGCATCCACTCTGCCCCACGTCGCTGGCGTTCAAACGCGCTTGACTCCTGAAAATAGCGCCGTCACTCTCTCACGCACACAGTTTCCCGTCGTTGCAGCATCTTCACTCGACCCAACAAGAGGGAAGGATACAAATGAAACACCGCGTCCAATATCTAGAGCACGTCTTACAACACCATCCACTCTATGCCCATCAAATGCTCAAGCACCAACGCCAGCCCCAAAAAGTTCTGGAGGACAGCAAAGCCGCCCACGCACAACGCGAAAAGACGCATTTGCTCTTGAATCTCGGGAAATAGGAAGGCGACGAAAAGGCAGTTCTAATTCGGGAGGATTGTCGAGGAAATGGAGAGGCAGGGGGTGTAATGCGCACAAGGGACTGGTTTGTCAGCGACAAGATCCGAGAAATGATTGGATGTTTGGTACAGGACAGTGCAAGGAAATTGTAGAGGAGACCAAGCTTTCGGATGAGCGTAAAGAGGATCCTGCAAGGTTCTTCTGCTTAATTACGGTGCGTAATTTGGAGGTGTACATAGTGTGGCGTTAAGGGGACTGCTGTAACTCGTGCTGGATTCGTTGTATTGCCTATTGATGCTGTTCTAAAGCATTTGATACCGTGGTTAAACGAGCATCGGAGACGCAGCAATCTTTCTCAAAGAGAGATAGTGCTGGCAGATATGTATTCTTATGTCGCAGTCCTACTGCTCTCACACACCACGGGCTTCAGTTTTGAACGGACGTTACAAATGTTTGGTCGGTTCAGGCATATTTATCCTTCTATGCAAAGGATAACATTCATCGCCGACAATTTTAAGGCATATTCTCGGGCGTGTAGGGCTGATAACGGGGGTGATGTGTGGATGCCACAGCGCGATCAGACGCGCCAGCTATCCGAGTTCGAGATTCTTGCTTTTCGTGAGACTGGAAATGTATTCTACAATCTGTTGCAGCTATTAGCAACTCTTGGGGATGAAATTTTTGCCACCAGGGTGGTTGATAATCAAATGAAGACCGTAAGCAGTCAAAGGGCCGACCGTGAAGGTCATTATGCGGATGGGTTGGCCGATGCATTATTCCGGGTGGTAATGGCACTAAGGCTCGAGCGAAGAGCTGAAAAGTATGTGGAATCTGTTATGATGCTTTTGCAGTTTTTTTCGATGGGCGAAGTGAGGAAGCAATGAGCAGCCTGATCTTAACTGCAGACAGAGGTTGTGGAAAGGAATTATTCATGAGTTTATTGGCTGAATTGGGTGTGAAATCTGTGTTTATGATGCCTGATCATTTACTTAAGGTTTATCTCTTCGTGGCATTGTCTTACCTGAACCCCAGAAAAATGGATGAAGATGAAATAAAGAGTGAAAGCGGCGTTGAGGAGGCACAAAACGGTACCAGTGACGATAAAATAGGGTCCGTAGATGCAACTGCCGCAGCTCCAGAACCTGCCGCAACCTTAGCTATGGCAAGCCCAGCACCTGTTGCAACTACAGCACCATATGGATCAAATCTGGCAGCTTTCCCAAGCCCTGTAACCCAAGTTGGAGTTGACTTGGACAGAAAGAAGGAGTTTGTGATTGACGAGGTTGCCTCTCTTGGCCTTGCTTTTTATTTCGCAACAAAGTTTTTAGGTGCAGCTGGCTGTCGCGTGGGGCAGAATCGGATGACAGCGATGGCGCTCCGAAAGAGAGGCACGGTAAAGTTTGCTAAGGTTCTGCGATTTATGTATACTGTACTTTCAAACATTCAGAACAGACTGAATACATGGGTGGCAGTTGTGAACCAAATTATTGACTTGAGAAGCTCGCTGTTTCATGTGACACGGAGTGTGAATGAAGACTGTCAGACTTTGAAAGCCATGGTGCAAAACGCGATTACATCTGTTTGCAATCCGCTAACCATCGGGAAACGCTGCGCAGATTGGTTTGTGTTTAGGCAATTTCGAGTTACGAGGACGAATGCAGGACATGTTTGGTTGAAAAGTGCTGAAGTGAGTAGAGCACTTTGTTTGGAGAGAGGTGCTACGGAAGAAGAGAGGGGGTTGCAGAAACGGTTTTTAAGTGTTATACAATGGTTTGTTTAGCGCCAAGACATCAACAGAGGCGATGATGAGGGGCAGTGTCTACGAAGAACTGGTGCTTAAAGCATTGAAAGCCAAAGATTTTGTGAAAGATGTGTTGGACGTTGGTATGACCTCTACGAGATAGAATCAATTCCTCACATATTCGCCTGATGGAATAGCTCTGCTTCCCAAGACCTCTTTTGCAGACAGGAGTGTGGATGTTGAAGGTACTGTAGTGCCAAGAGATTTTGACTATGTGCTGGCAACTGTGGAGCTCAAGACTCGTGTGGCAGCATCAAGTCTAAATTTGTCATCTGGTCTGTCCTGGGTTGACCTAATTCGGCGCGAAGTTGGGGATCAAATGTTTAGGAAGTACATACAAAGGGAACACATTAGGATACTCATCCATCAGCTGTTAGTGTTACAACTTGGCCTGGCTCTTTACATATGGGCTGCAGAAACTGGCATTATGTGCATCGTCCTCGTGAGATGCCCTTCCAGCATTAGGATCATTTGCCACCATGTGCTTATCAATACAGTTGCAGCGGTTGTATATTGGCCTTACAATGAAAAGCCATCATTATCCAGCTATTTAAAGCTGGAAATGACGGAAGTAGTTCAGACAAGGCTTCAGTTTTGGAAGACTGTGGAATGAAATGTGTGGAACGATGGGCCCTTCGTTCCGCTAAAATTGTTCAAGCATGGTGCTCAGAGCTTTCATTCTATGACCAAGGGAGGCGTTGACAAGGATAGTCAACAGCGGGCGATATTGCGGTCGTCATCATCTCATTTTAGATGGGAGCAAAAGGATGTTTTGCAAACTATTAAGATTCTTGCTTTGAATGCGTTTTTGAGCTGGCGAATGTTTGAGCGTCGCGATCTGCTGCAATCTTCCGATATGTTCAGGTCGCTCGACATTTTGACCAAGTAATGTCATAGGAATCTGCTAACAACGGTGCAAACAACCGCTGAGTTTATACTGGATGTGTCCCAGGAATTACGCAGTTATGCTTCACCTATAGAATGCAAGTGCTGGAATGCGATGCATATATCTAATGCAACTGTAAAAGTCAAGTTCAAAAGTAGATTGTTGCATTAGCGATGCATAACTTGAATGCAGTCAGTTATTGCAAGCCTCACAGTATTGTTGGGTTGCGTTAGATGATTAACTGCATCGGAGAGGCTCATTGCGTGTAACAGTTGCGTGACAGTTGTATTAGGTGGAACGTACCCAGAGTGCTACAAAAGCCCGAAACACTTGCCTATCAGCCTTGATGTTCCGGGAAGCACAAGCATCAATCCGCAAAAAGACTAGAAACTAGAACAACAAAAAATGTGCTTCACGTTTAAGTATCTACCAATTCACCCCCCCCCCTCTGTTTTATAGTTATGGGCCCAGAAAGTTATAACAGCTTACCGTCGAGACCTCGGTTTTCTTGGGACATTCGATCCGTACCGTGGACTGATGGGCTTGGAAACCAGTAATAGTACGCAGAAGCTGTCTCTCTATGGCAGGCGTTTCAGGATACTCTTGCTGACTCGAACAGCAACAAAGTAGCCAAGGAGGCTCAAGGAATTAGGCTGCAGTCGCAGCTGTATGGACGAGCAAGAGATCTGTGCAAGGTTATCCCGGACAGTACGATACGATCAGTAATAGGTGCAGTGGCAATTGTGGAGGCACTGTACAAAAGAAATCCGTTGGCTGTGGTTTCAGATGTCTTTCAGGGCTTTCTTTCACTGATCAATACCAAGAGGAACCACAACGAGAGCTTCAAGAATTTTGAATCCAGCTTTCAGGCAAAAGTTTCGAGGCTCAACGCACATGTCTCGGAGGCAAGGCTTTCGGACGCACTTGTGGCTTTTGCTCTACTTGCAAATGCAGATTTTGACAACAACCAAAGGGTGTCCGTGTTGGCAAACGAAGCTCCGAGGGACTCTAATCTTTCTTTGATGTCAACTACCAACGAATACCTCAAGGCTGTTTCGTACGATTCTATCGCATCTTTGCTTCGGCAGTGTGATCGGATGAAGAATTCGGGAGGAGACTCATCGGCAAGGGTTCTTTCCTGTAACGCAGCGCATCACTCGCCATATGACCGCAAACCGTCCTCTGGTTCGGACAACCGGAGGAATGGTCAGAGATCGCGCAGAACGCCTGAGCAACTGGCGAAGCTCAAGGGCAGTACCAAGTGTCACCAATGTAGGTTGCATGGACACTGGAAAGACGATCACAATGAAGATGGAACCCTTAAACCTGGGGTTAAAGCTCTTCACGCTCCCGCAACAGGCGACAACTCAAACAAGCAGGTCTTAACCTTCAATATGGCTACACTAACCGCCATGAACTCCACCGCTGTTCCTGTAGACAACCGTACCGGACCACTCCTCGACGATGGAGGACCGTACAGTGGTATTGGATACTCAGAGTTGAAGCTCATAACCGAACTGGTTTGTCCTGATTGGAATTCGGAGCTCGATCCGATACCCGAATCCGTTGCAGACCGGCTGAACTGGCAGTATGGCAGAGGAGAACACAGAAGCAAGGCAAAGAAGATACTTGGATCAGTGGTGTTCAAGGCACGAACCGACCAGGGGACGATCGTGCATGTCAGGCATTCGGTTATTGACGGTTCGTCTCAGTGGGTCGTCGGACGCAACATAACCGACTTCTGTGACATACTGCACATCAACCCGAACACGTCGATACTACCGCCCGATGCCAGTGGGCAATCTCAAGGAACCATCGCGTTAGTGGATAAGGATATGCACACCTATGTTCCTCATACGGTTTTCACATTCCGTGCGGACAATATGACGAGCGAAAACAAGACTACATTGTTCTGCGTTTTGGCCCATATTGATGGAGACCTAGGAAATAGACCCTGGAAGGATTTGAAGATGATTGTGGACAAGGTCCATAAGCACGTCTGCGGACATTCAACCTACTCAGACATCAATCTTCTTTTGGAAAGGAACATGCTATGCAATACACACGTAGAAAAGTATCTACAGAGCACCCTTGAGAGATGTAACGCGTGTCGAACTACAGCGAAGCCCAAGGCAAACAGGAAGGTTTCGCTCAGTGCAATGACTAGATCCTTCAACGAACTCGTGTGCGTAGACCACATGTTTATCGACCAGCAATGTGTGATGCACGTTATGGACGGTGCCTCGCGCTACTCAGTGGGAGCAGTCATGGAGGACACATCTATGCGCCAGGCGATTCTTGTGTTTGACGCACAGTGGCTAACTTCGTTTTGGACACCACAAGTTGTTGCGTACGACAGCGAATTCGACAACAGCATCTTCGAAAAGTATCTCCAGGACCAGGACATTGAGTGTAGACCTCTACCGCCGCGTAGACATAATAAAAACGTACTGGAGTCCAAGCACAGGATCATTCGCGATGTTTATATACGTCTGAATGAGTCGAGCACTGAAGGAAGGGAGGATTGGACCACGCATTTGCGCATTCAACAAGCCATTAGGGTATCAAATGATCTGTACGGTATTGAAATCCATTCCGCTCAGGAACTGGCAAAATGGTACGCTAGACCGATTGAGGCTGGATTTATCCCAAGGCTACTGTCTCAGGAGATCATGGATGCCTATCAAATTATCCTGACCAAGCGAAAGCTAACACTGATTCTCAGATACAAAACATTTGAGGAGAGTCCTATTGCTGTTGGAGACTTGGTACAAGTATTCGTCAAGCAGCAACTCGATAAGAGGGGGAAGTGGTCCCAGAACAAGCCAGTTCTGGCGTACGATGTCACCGCCCGAACAATTGCAGTACCGGGAGCTAGGGGGAAGAGCGTGCGTGCAGCCATTGAAGATGTGAGGCCTGCAATTTGCGACAACGAGCTAGCTGCTGCTGTGCAGGATGCTATAGACGATCTAGATAGTGTCGACAAACTCGGGGGGGGGGGGGGGTCGGTTAGGCAAAAAGGACTGAGCGCTAGCGTACTGACACTGATCAGTAGCGTAAACAGTTTAATGTCGCGTTAAAACATATCCTGCCGATTAGGAGAAGGAACTATGACTATCTCTATCATTCATAAGTAGTAAAGATGCTGCGTAGACGAATGGGCGTATCGATAGTGTAGTTCGTAGACGAAAGGGCGTATCGATAGTGTAGTGGTACAAGTCATCGATATAAGGCTTTCGATAACACTCGATTCTTTTCTAAACGTCTACGCTGCGAACTATCCACTGTTGAACCGGGATGGGACAATATCCGGTGTCAAGAAGTTGTTCAAGTCTACAGCACGGCTTATTTTTCGTCAAACCATCTGCAGGATTGTCCGTACCGAGAATCCAGCCGATGTTGCTTATTTCCATGTTGTGATGCGCTTCACGCGCGGCCATAATGTCCAGCATGAGACGTTTTTCGGTCGTTGATGTCCCCTTGATGATAGATTTGAATACAGAGTCACTATCTGTCAACATAATGAGCGGAACGTTTTCATTCAACATCGACTGTGGTTCACGCTTCAGCAGATACGCGTAGTCAAAAGCGTTTCAAAAAGCGTATAGTTTTGCGCCCAATGTCAATCGAACACGTCTTCGACTTTTGTAGCTGCTGTAGTGTATAATGTTGTGCAAACCAGTGTCATCCACCAAACAGATCAAATAGCCAAGTTGTGAGTGCAGCGATGGGGTGTTGCAGAAAGAACTGTCACTGTACGCTCGTATGTGTAGTTTGTTCTTGTTAAGACGGTGTTGAAGCAGAACTCTCGTTGAGGTAGCTCGCGTGCGGCGGATCAGTTCGTTGATTGATTTGATGGCGGCCAAGTTGAACTGTGGTTCTGTAATCTGAGCCAGCAAGTTGATGGGGGCCGAAATGTGTGGTCTAGTGTAGGTTAACCAAGCCAATTCTTGCCGCTTTGATCGAAACTCTGGATACGTAGCGTCATGTCGTAGGAGCTTGATACGGTTGGAAAACTGTGTCTGGTGGAGTTTGTAGCCATTTGATATCTGCTGGACATTGATTCCAGCAAACTTGAAGTTCTGGTACTCTCTGTCTTTGGACTCGAAGCGAACTTCGGTTAATCTGGACTGGTTATCGAATTCAGGATCTCCAGTACTGATTGTGTCATCGACATACGCCCCAGTTACGCCAATAAGCTTGCTTCTGCACTGTTCTAAAAAACAAGGACATGGCTCCGGCTGTAGGAGTCATTGAAAGATCGTGGCGCAAGTGCCTGGTGAATGTGGAGTTCTAGTAATTACCTGAATCGGTTGGGCCGTAGAGTGGCTTCAATAGTTTCAGAAGCTGATTCTCCGAAAGTGGAAATTTCGCTGCTGGTTTCACGTAAATGTCGCGCATCAGCTGGTCGGCTGACCGCAAATAGGTCTGCGAAACGTCCTGTGACCAGAGGCGGAAACCAAATAGTGCGGCAATGGCTACGAGGACTCGGATGGAAGACTGCTTCAGCGGGGTACCCGTGTGGACCAGAAGATGTGTTTCGACATCAGCCACCTTCGAATTTGCCGCAGGAATAAGTTACTCTGCGCTTCGGGGTTATACGAAGGTTAACTGCTTCCTTGACGATTCTGTGGGCAAAGATACGGGTGTGATTTGGATAGGAGTGGCGGGAGCGGGCGACAAAACGTGCAGGGGAGCATTGCGAGAGCAACGATGTGTACGCTGGTGTGAAGTCACGGATATCTGGGGGTTTCTTGGGCCTTTCATTGGAGACCGTGCGGCCGAGTCGATCTCCATCTAAAAACCTTCATCCGAGCTGCATGGCATGTGGTTTACGTGCGGGAGTGGCCAAGTGGATGGGGTTGGGAGTTCACGACTGGTTAGCTCGTTGGATATATAAGCGGCACTTGAGTCGGCGTTTGCTGTATCTTGATTAATTCTAGCCTCAGCGATTGGGGTTTGTTCTGGGTCGGGTGAGTGATCCTCAACAAGGAGCGATTATGTCAACTGTTTGACTACCGCAGAGGCGTCATCGTCGAGTTCAGTGAAGTTGATTCTCTTGGACCGAGATTGTTTGTACCACTGTTTCGCTAGCTGTTTGTTTCGGTGAATACCTTCATTGCACGGTTTGGGACACGTAAAAGGCCTGCAACCATTCTGCTGACAGTTCCAACAGACCTTGAGTATCATGGGAACATCCTTGTGTTGCGGCTGGGCTCGTCTTGGGTTGTAAGGCCTAGTTTCAAATCCCGGGGGTTTGAATGTTGAACGGCTGGTCGGTGGTCTGGCGTAACGTCCTTGTCCGGCAAAGTGAACTGAAGGATCATAATTCGGTGTTCCTTCAACTACGTTTGCAGTAGAAAGAGATGGACGGAAGGCAATATCATCCGAAGACGCCCTTTGCGTCTTCTGCGCTGGTTGCGCACGGTTTTGTCCTGCCGTGAACTGGCGTTGGTTTCTTTCAGCACTGAATAACTACAACATCAAGTCTCTGTATGATAGATGCTTAGCATTGACTTGTGATAAGATGTTTTGGGACCATGAAATGCCTTGGACTGCGCTGCGAAGGAAATTGCGCTTGCGTCTGTCCGTTCTGTCTTCCTGGTGGGCCATTGGTGCAAGGCGATCAATTTATTTGACGAGGAGGTCCAAAGCTTCACGTTCAGAAACACTTGCTTTCACGAATTCCGTTAGATGGAGGTCCTCTAACTTTGCAGACATGTCTTCCCTGGTCGTCTCCGAAGCGTAACGAGACCTCCTGCTGCATCTTCAATTCAAGATACAGAAGATTCAGATGCATTGGCTCAAGTTGGTGCTCCTTTGATGACCTCAGACAATCCATCGACGCCAGAAACAGCCACCGAAACTCGTGGTGCACAACCATTTCGCATCGCCATTACGAGCAATGGTCGATCACACCTCAATTCCACGGGAGTTTCGGAAATATCAAGCAGTCAGTTTTGTCGAATAGTAGCTAGTCTGGATATGATATGATTCAATCTTCCAACTGCAATTGCACTAAAAGATTGTATAAGTTTAAGTATTGCATATTATATGTGCCATCAAAAAATTTCGTGAGCTTTTGCTGTATGACTGCTTTTTATTTGTCGGCTTTTGTCGAACAACGCAAGTTTGTTCTTTTTTTTCAAAAGGTAGCAAAGTCTTGTCTTTTTGTATGATTGATGAAAACGAAAATACATCCCCAATATAAACGGGATGGCCAATGGAGTAGACAAGGTGACCACTGCTGGCTTAACTGAACTCAAAACGATCAAAAACGTTTTTTCAAACTTCTGAAGAATGTCAGTTAGCCAATTTATATCCTTTAAACAACAATTTTGTGAAAGTAAGAGCTACATAAATGTGCATATCTCCTCGCTTGTATCAAGAACTAAAATATGTTTTACTAATAATGAATGTTTTACGTTTGTCACATGTGTGAAAAGAGGTGCGGAGTAAACAAGTAAATACATGAGAAAGCAGAGAACATCTTTATGTTTGAATCAAATAATATCAGACCACAGATAATTGTAATGGTCAAACGTTTTTCTCGGAACTCGACTTTGCGAGAGAAAAAAAGATAAATTATGACGGCTTGAATTGAAAAATCAAAAGAATCGTATGAAATTATTTAATGGAAAACAAACCTTAATCTATGGAGACAATCAAAGAACCTCATTGGCGTCTAACTCGAAAACACCATGAGCTTGCACTCAGGTTCTTCCAGCACTGCTGGAAGCGGCCACAAAACTATTAGAAACAATTCTTTGAACAAGATGGAAGGAGAACAAGTGAGAACGAAGTTTCAGATTCTGGTAGACGTCGCTCGTTGTGCAGAGTCGATAGAAATCTTGGAAGGACAGACGTTGAAGACCTACTGAACACTTCACTGGAGTATTCGCCAGGCAAAGCTACAAGTGGACCTGGCTAATTATTTCGACAACAAGGAGGTCTTCATGCGAACGAACCTTTTTCGAACGAGATACTAAGCAGGGTCAGATTGGCGCAGAACCTGTTTATTTCTTTACTTGGAGCTCCAGCGGAAGGTCAGGTACCCGAATGCACAACTACACAACAGGCTGCTAAATCAGGGCCTCAGCTCCAAAACTTTTCTTCTGGACCAGGCCCAGTCGGCCCGGGAACCAGACTTCCAAAACCTTTTCAACACATTAAAAGAAGTTCCAGAAATGGGGAGACTAGCGGACCGATAATGCGTCTCCGCCGGGGTGAGCAGCCGGTCCACATCAATATCTCTGATGACAAACTTACGCTTGCATTTTCTGCCAGCAGTGCACCTTGTTCTACGGCTCCGAGTGGTTAATGTAGCATGCTGTGGGCGCCATCTTTGGACGTGACGCTTTGGGTTACAGAAGACTTCGGCGAATATAAGCCTTTTCCGTTACTGAATGGCCCAGATAGATGAAATGAGATATTAATATTTCGATGTAAACTTTTTCTTCTAAATCTTCTTAAACTTCTTAAACTTCTTAAACTTCTTAAACTTCTTAAACTTCTTAAACTTCTTAAACTTCTTAAACTTCTTAAACTTCTTAAACTTCTTAAACTTCTTAAACTTCTTAAACTTCTTAAACTTCTTAAACCAACGCAACCAAATACTTATGTCAATTTTCACTAGGGGTCAGACACCCTGGCTTCAGGTCAGACACTCCGGATGTGTAACGCTTCCTTCAGCCTTCCCACTTCTGAGTTAAACCGGAGCAGGCGTGTACAATCCCAACAAGGCTTTTCTAGGAGAGTTAATAACAAAAAGATATTTTTTCACTGTATACCCGAAGCTGGCCTTTTGCGGGAAAGCTTACGTGGCACCAGTTGTGGCAGCTTCCCGTTCAGTATTATATCCCAGATTGCCACCAAGTCTTTACGACCGTCACACGCTTGTTACTCTGTTGGGGCTTTCTAGAAAGACCCAGTACCGTTGGTATACACAGACCGTCTCCCGTTCACGCCGAGGGCGCTTCAATCGGTGCAGTGGACTGACAGGGAGTGCTCCTTTCAGCGGCAGTCGCCTCACTGGACCCCAGGTGGCAAACGCCTCCCCTTTTGATAAAGTTGAAGGGATCGAAGCCAAAGGAAAAAAATGTTTTAGGGTGTCGATTCTTAGATGAAATCGTCCGAGAAAGAACTCGGAGACATCAGAGCCCTTTTTATAGAGATCTAGAAACATCAAAACGGAGCTGAAACGCATTACTACTCGGTAGTTTCTACTATGTGCTGCTAGGTTACTCTAATCGCTGCTAGCAGCGTTTAAAGCAGCACACTAACCAATAGACCTAAAACAACTATATTAATTTTCCTAATGCGCCATAATGCTTTTCGACGCCAGCGGTGAAATACAGAGTGAAGATCCTGCTGGCACTCCATAAACGTTTGTTCCAGCGATGCTGGGACACTGTTTGTATTACGAGACCCACACACGCCAGCGCATTTCCACAACTTCTATCGTAGCATTCCCATGCTACACTAGCAATTCGATCGCTAGCAAAGCATTAAAATCGTTCGACCAATCACGGACCCCCTCACCAGCCTACGTTCTCCGAAAGGACCTTTGTGCTACCGCAGGCAGACGTCCTCCGATTGGAACTCTGTGTCTCCAAGGAAACCTCCCTGGCACCTGCACCTCTTGGCTACTGATTGCTGATGAGTATCAGAGCTAGACATGCGTAAAGGTCTGCAAAAACAGCCGAACGACTTTCTGCGACTACCAGCTCCTAATAGAGGGGGGAGGAGGGTGAGAGCGAGTAAGAGAAGTTCGCAAGAAGAGGAATTCGACCATCGCGTGCTTGCAGTCGCCCTGTAAGTACATCTGCAAGCGAAGCATCGATCAGTGAGCTGTGTGCCCGTTGTTGGCCACAGAATTTTTATAGGGTTCACTCCGCGGATGAAAACGCGCCAAACGCGGCGCAATAGCTCCCCGCTTCGCCCTCCAGTATCATTTGATTCAAGCCGTCGTCGTGCAACGGATCAAGCATAAATGGCGCACTCCGAAACCTCAAGCAACGCGCAGTCATTGTCGACTGGCGCTATTTCCGTGTTCGCTTCGATTGCTGCGCCAGTGCTGCACAGCGTTGATCCAATTCAAGTGGGTCCTTTTCTAAAGGAACGTGAGCGGTACGAGCTTGAAATTATTTCGAAACAAGTTGACGTACTGTCGCTCGGAGTATTACCGTTGTTAGATCATTTGAGTTCAGCGTCATGATGTATCTACTACGTGGAAGAATTTCGGCACAAGCCGGAAGATCACCGTCTTCAGGTCGCTTTATTCTCGTCTATATCTTTCCTTTCTTCCTCTGTTTTTTCTCTCGTCCCTCGTTCTTTCTCTCCTTTTATACTCATGATCTGTCCTCTCTATTACGCTTGTCCCTTCGATCCCTATTCTATGCATTCGACTTCCGTCGTATTGTTGCAAGCTTCTAATGCTAATAACGCCTACAGTCCTGTTGCATTGTTCTAATGCTATCGCCGCCCACACGTCCTTATCTCCATCTGACCTGCTGCCCTCCGCGTCCAATCTCTCGTTGTGTGGCCCCTCCCCTCCCGGGCGTTCCTTCATCAGTGAGCATTCTGCTCTCGTACTCTTGCACTAAACCTCAATCGTCTTGCCGCTCGTCCGCGGACTACTTCGCCGTGCTCGTTTCTGTAGTTGCATTCCCTCGTTAGGCAGTCCCCTCTCTTTTTTGCCCCTTGCTCTTCCGTGCTCCGTTTTGCACTCAGTATAGTATTCGATTGTAACCTTTTCCTTGCAGCTGCATTAGCTCTTGTCAATGTGTCATATACGATGACATCGTGGCGCAATTGTTACAAGTCCCTTTCCATGCAGATTCAAACATGTCAAATACCCTCCAGTCGCCGTAATAGGGCCGAAGAACTATTGGGGTGACTCATGTAGCTTCGGTAACGATAGCCACAAGAACATTCAGAGTGTTTAACCATTTACAACGTTCTATGCCCAAGTTTCGCTATCGAGCTCATAGCCAGAAGAAATGTCTATGCAGAGAATACCTGTTGTTGCGACACGATTAAGTAGGCGATGCATCCGAAGGTCGCGCTTGGTTAGTGCGTCCGCGAGGTTGATCTTACCGGGTATCCATCGGAGGACATCCAAATCGCGGGCTTCAAACGAATGACGGATACGCTTCACATTCTGCCTGAGCCTATACTCCTTACCTTCGTGTAAGGTAGTGATTGTGTCGTAGAGTCCCCGCGAGTCCACGTGCAACGCGTGCTTGATGCCACAGTCGCTGTCGAAAGATCGGAGTGAGCTTCGCAAGTGAAAGCCTCGATCGTCTGAATCCGCGCATGCTATGATCTCCGCGCCGTAGGAGCTGTGGCTCACCCGGCGCTGTTTGTTGCTCGTTCAATCAATGAGGTGGTATAGTTGCTTCTCGGAGTCGGAGTTAACCAGAATGCCTGTGAGGATACCAGTCTGTCCGTAGCATTGATGGGCCCCAATGTTAAAGGCCGCATCTGAGAACGTACACACTTCGGCGGAGATGATCGGGCCGCTGGTTGCTCGGTACAGGATGGACGGCGTCAATGCTCCAAGCTCCTTCAGAATATCATTGGCTTCACGGGGGTGGCAGACCTTCAAGCAGGCTAATTTCTGTTGTATGGCGGAAGCAGCATACGTAGCTTGCGGGAGCACTCGACTTCCAACCCATAACAGTGCACCAGCAAGGCCTTTGTACAAGGTGATCTCTTCCGGAGTGGCCTTCTCGTTATCCGCCTTACGGCGTGTCCGGGTCAGAGGAAGCGGAGCGATTGAATCCATGTATGACTGCATATTGATGAGGACATCGCCATTCCTTGTCTGGGTGATGCTGCAGCCGTTGAACTCGAGTCCGGTATCTAGTAGGACCTTACTGATTCGAAATCGGGTACGAAGACGCTCAGAGAATTCTCGCATATGCTCCACTTTGCCACTCATAAGCAGGTCGTCTGTTACCTTAGCTACCAATAGTGTGGTCTTCCTGTTGGAATCCCGCAGCCTATATAACTGACTAATCCCGAAAATTCGTTCAATCCCAGCGTCGCGAAGTAACCAGGTCTCAAAGGTCTTCTGCCATTGCCTGCCAGCTTCCACAATCCCGTATGGCAACTTAGTCAGCTTCCATAGAGTTCTACGACTGCCGCTCCATTCTTTAGGGGGTCTCACGTAGATATCACGGCGGATAGGGCCACTCTGCAGGTAGGCTCCTTTGACATCCGCATGTCCTAACCTGAAACCCAAGAACGTGGTCAGACATAACAGCAGACGAATCACCGCGAACTGCGCCGTTGAGGAATCTTTCCTAATATTGTCCTTCTCGTCGTCTCGATTTCCATGCGGCACAATCCTCCCTTTCATCCGGCGATCACCGCCTACCTCTTGCTTCATCTTATATATGACATGCGACGTGATTACGTTCGCGTCTGGGGGACCATCGCCCTCCTCAACCTCGACATATGCCTCGCTCCAGTTGGAGTCGTGCTCTTCCTTGAACGCTTCGTCCAAGATATATGGCGGAGCATATTCCAGCTTCGACCGCGAGAGCTGGCTGTTCCCCATTTGCTCATGGATCTTTGCAAGGACCTGTTGCGTACTCGACTTGAGCTTCGTGAGTGGCACCTCGTCACGTGTGATGCTGACATTCCCAATATCCTTAAGCGGATTTCCTAGGCCATTTGAGGCCATCAGTGTAGGATGGAACCGAGGCACATGCGGTTCCGTGACGTCGGGGGGGATACTATCTGTCTCGGGAGCTGTTGCTGTTGTTCGCGGAGGCGGAGTGTCCGGGATTGCCGTAGAAGTATGGTCGACTGAGACAATTCTGTCACTGCTGTCGGGCGTAGCGCCTGAAGCTAAGGCTGACTGACTCGGCGGTGGAAGCTGTTGATACTCGGCGGTGGAAGCTGTTGATACTCGGCGGTTGTCGCTTCCTCTTCCATGGAGCGGGACATTAAATCGTCCGTCAACGGCCCTCGTGGGGCGATTCTGATGTCCTCGTAGGCCACATTCATAGGCCGACCCCGAGATGACCTCCTGCATAACACGCCATGCCGACTGGCCTCGACCACAGCAGCCCTGACCCATCCCTTCTTAACAATATTGGAACTGGTATTATAGAAGACATACACGGGTGTTCCTGGATTCAACAAGTTGTCGGGGATAGTACGGGGGTCCCTGGATCTCAGCAACTTCT
This sequence comes from Agarophyton chilense, assembly GCA_030374765.1. Taxonomy (NCBI): domain Eukaryota; phylum Rhodophyta; class Florideophyceae; order Gracilariales; family Gracilariaceae; genus Agarophyton; species Agarophyton chilense. Next base: position 255,043 of record JARGXX010000096.1, read on the forward strand.
GTACGGCCCGTGTGGCCGTGGCTTCACAATGCGCATCAAGAAGGGACTGGGAGACATGCGAAGCAGGTAGCCCTAGTATTGAAGGCGAGTATCCCCGCGCAAGTTGGAACGAGCTCATGATATTGGAACCGGAGAAGAGGTTGGTCAGGAACGAGGATCGAGCGATTACGACGTGTACCGGTACCGACGGTAGTTCCTTCACCATGCGATCATACACGGCTCGAAATACCCCATTGTTCCTCTCAACAAACCCGGTCTTGTGATGCCTCCGGGACGGACGAGGATTCATGCGGATTCCATGGAGCTCAAGCAACTTCCGTATCTTGGGCACTTGGAATTCGGGGTCCGAACTAAAACTTTCGGGTGCCCCATGCACGTTAATCCAGTGTACGTCGATAAGGCTAGCCATTACATCGGCTCTCCTGTTAGATGCCACTACCCGTTCTCCATACCTTGTACCAGTGTCAACCATATTCAGGACTACCACCTTGCTTCCGTTGAAGTCTACCCTCATGAAATCTGCCTGGAGCTCCACATTGAACTCTTGATTAATGCGCGATAGTGAAATCTTTTTGACATTCCGCGGTCGCCCTTCCGATGAGCAGATATCACAGGCGGTATGAACTGCGTCGAACGCGTTTTCAAGAGAGGGAGTGAGCAACCTGGCAGTCCGATATAGAGCCTTCATCTCCTCGGATGGCGCATGTGTAAACCTGTGAATTTTCTTGGCTAGGGATAAGTCTGCCCGTCCATGCGTATTCGCGAGCAAGCTCTGTGATGTTGACCTTGGGTGAGGAGCGAACTCTAGTCTGAGGCGAGGGTCCCAGTCTGATTCGGTCAGGTAGGTGATTAATCTCCTGGGCTTGGTGTCCATCGGCCTCCGAAACACTATGCATGGAGGGGAGCTGAGGTTGAGGGTGTTCGCGTACCTCGTCACATCCAGCCCGAGGATCAGGGGAGATGAACCGTCTACGAGATCAAATGTAAACGACGTGGGAAACCCTGAGGTGTCAGCTATGGTGACAGTCCAGGAAGCGGTGATCTTCTTCGCATCTGCACATTGAATGCCCCATCCGTGAAAGTAAACCTTCTGCGGTGGCTTGAGATTGAGCTGGATTCCAAGCGCATCGCACAACCGCATCGCATTTAGCACGCCCCCTGTCGACGTCGGGGCACCCTCGTCGAGTATTGGGTTAGGATCTGCGGGGGCTGATGCAGATCCTATTGACGAAAAAAAGAACGATTTTGAGGCGCAATATCCGCTGGTGTACTTTCTCGCATAGGGGGAACTCTGGCGTCGGAAGATCCCCCAGGAGTGTCGTAGCGCGGGAATTTCTTCTTTCGGTAGTCGAATCGAGAAGGTTCATGCGTCTTCACGAGAGCATTTCTGGTAGACTTCTGTAGGATCACTTGCGTACAACTGGGCCGGTCACGCCACCAATGTCCGCGCTGGCCGCAAGCTCGGCACGTCGTGACGGCCTTCCTCTCGGCGAATCTGGTTCTATCCTTTAATCCGCCCGGCGACTTCTCCTGGACGCCGAGCATCGTCGTAACCGTCGGGATGAATGGAGTCTTCGTTGTCGGAGTTGTACTGACTGTTATTTCGCTTATTGCTCGGACGGCCGCATCAAGAGTGATATGAATTTGGTTTTCCCGTTGTTTCAGCATGAAGTCATCGTTGTATATGGCCTTCAGGATTGTTTCCCCTGATGACAGATGAGCCTTAACTTCTTCGATGTTCATGCTCGGCGTGTCAATACCTTGACGAATGGCTCTCATATCCTCGTCGAGTTTGCGAAGCCTGAACTGCGACACGGGTATCTTCTCCCTGAGACCGCTCAATGGTCGCTCGGTGGTATCGTTCACCAACTGTAGGACGATATGATTCGTAGTGGCCTCAGGGAGGCGTGCGTTCTCGATTAACAGCATGGAAAATAACTGTCCGTCTTGAGTAGAGTGTCCGGCGTTGCTGTGAGTAAGGTAAAGACTTGCCAGTCCTTTAAATCTGCGTGCGTACTCAATGGCGTCTCTGTAGCAGCTCTGGTGCATTGGTGGATATTCTTCATCATCATCACTAGCCTCTTCACATTCTCGGTGGGGGTGTCCTCCGCCACGATGTTGAGCATCTTCTCGATCATCTTGCTCGAGGCTTCGTCATCTTCACTACGGTCCAAGGACAAGAATCCTTCCAAGATAGCATGGTCGAGTAGCTGTTTAGCTGAGTCGTCTACCGCGAGATATAGAGTGTCTCCAAGCGCGCTCCAGGTAGCGCGAGCATATTTGCAACCTCCGTCGGACATACGTTTGACGATGCGCACCCAGTGGCGCACCTCGTTTCGCCATTTGAACTTCACTGTGGTCGAATCGAACGGGGGTGGGTCAGTTGGTTTCCGCGGAGATACAGTCATGGCTGGGCCCATAACTGTTAGATCAATTGAGTTCAGCTTCATGATGTATCTACTACGTGGAAGAGTTTCGGCACAAGCCGGAAGATCACCGTCTTCAGGTCGCTTTATTCTCGTCTATATCTTTCCTTTCTTCCTCTGTTTTTTCTCTCGTCCCTCGTTCTTTCTCTCCTTTTATACTCATGATCTGTCCTCTCTATTACGCTTGTCCCTTCGATCCCTATTCTATGCATTCGACTTCCGTCGTATTGTTGCAAGCTTCTAATGCTAATAACGCCTACAGTCCTGTTGCATTGTTCTAATGCTATCGCCGCCCACACGTCCTTATCTCCATCTGACCTGCTGCCCTCCGCGTCCAATCTCTCGTTGTGTGGCCCCTCCCCTCCCGGGCGTTCCTTCATCAGTGAGCATTCTGCTCTCGTACTCTTGCACTAAACCTCAATCGTCTTGCCGCTCGTCCGCGGACTACTTCGCCGTGCTCGTTTCTGTAGTTGCATTCCCTCGTTAGGCAGTCCCCTCTCTTTTTTGCCCCTTGCTCTTCCGTGCTCCGTTTTGCACTCAGTATAGTATTCGATTGTAACCTTTTCCTTGCAGCTGCATTAGCTCTTGTCAATGTGTCATATACGATGACATCGCGGCGCAATTGTTACAAGTCCCTTTCCATGCAGATTCAAACATGTCACAACCGTACACTGCGAGCATCGATCGATCTCTACTGCAAAGTCTCTTCTACATCGGAAAGTTTGACAGAATCGCCCCTGATGCAGCCTTCGCTTCCGATCTGACAAGCGAAAACATTAAGTGTTTCGTCGAGTCGCTTGTATCTCGCGTCGAATCGTTGATCACCGACCCGACGATCATAGAGAAGGCCTAAGAACGATTCTCTATGCCGACTCATATTGCTGATGCAGAAGCCCGCATCACGCACTACTGTTCCGACTTCTTTGATTGCCTCGAGAGCGTTGGTTGCGCTGATTGTCGAGTGAAGAACCTGAAAAAGGCCGTCGATATTATTTTGCCTGAACCTTACTAGAAAGCGCTTGGGAACTCCCTATATGTTCGGGTTGAACCTGCGTAGTCTGTTCGGACAGCTGAGGGCTTTTTTGTGCCATTGTAGCGTCGTTCTTGGCTTCTGACTGCACAGTCGTCAATTCTACGGTTATCTGTTTTTCTTCACGTTTCTTGTTCTGTCTGTCCTTTTTAGGGTCCTGAGCCAAACTGGGCTTCTTCACCCAGGGTTCGGCCGGAGGTGCATCCACAACTAATGGAGGTTTAGCTTCATCTTCGCATTCTTCTCTTGGTCGGCTGCAAAGCGCGATCGCTCAGCGAGTGGCGTTCTACTTGACGGTTCAACTTGAACGGGTGATGGCGTGTGTGCAGCCGCTTCTGGACCGGATCCAATTGAACCAAATTTGAAAATATATTTCCTTTCCTCAGGTACTGTGGTCGTACCAGAGTGCTGGCTCTTGCCACGGGACTATTTCAGACTTTTTGGAGAATTGCCGTGTGATGCCACTGTACTGCTGCGCAGCGAGAGATCATGAGCCCTGTCAGCGCCGTGTGCCACGGGAGGCGGATCGTATGATTCGACGGGTAGCTCTCGTTACTTCTAATAAACAGCGCTTTCTTTCTCAGTTTCCTGGAGTTCCGGGTTGTTTGGTGCGGTTTCAACACGATCGCGCAAAAAACGTTCAACGTCCACTCCTGTCTTCAGGACTACCGTGTCATCGGTGAGCTTCATTTACTTCATAAGTCCGGATGCTACCGGTAGCAATTTGTGACGTGGTCTATCCTGCTGTTCAAGTCGTTCCAAGTGAACAAACTCGTATCCTCCTACTCTGAGATCTGACAACTATCTTCGACGTTGGGCGTCCGAATTACGTTTGTAACGCGTTTGCGTTCTCGCCAATTCTCGAGCCGCTTGCTCTGTTCTTAACCTCAGGTCATTTCTCCAACTCAGATGGATTTTCGCCGTTGTCGATTTGTCTTTCTCGACTTCATCGAACCTCATAGGCAGTGAAGGTGGGCTACGTGATATGACGAGATCAAAAGTAGCCGCCTTGGTAGACGTATGCGCTTGCGCGTTGTACACATAACAGAGTGTATCTGTGTACATGTTCCACTCCTTCGGGGGATCCGCGCTGTAATGCCGAAGAGCAGCTATTAACGTACGGTTGTTGCGTTCCCACTGACCATAACAATTTGGATGATAGGTCGTGGTAAACACGTTCTTGATTCTGAATATTCGTCATAGATTCTGAAAGAACTTAGCGACAAACTGTTTTCCATTATCTGATAGCAGCACTTTTGGCGGATCGTACACATACACCCAGTGTTTGATGAAAGCCTGAGATATTACCGAGGCGGTTATCCTCTTCAACGGTACAATTCGTACAAGTTTCGAGAATCTATCCGTATTTACCAACAGGTAGCAATATCCTTGGTCGGAATGAATTAGCTCTCCAAGTATTTCGATGCTGACGAATTGTAGAGGCACCTTCACCGGGAATAGAGTCTCTTTTTCCTCTTCTTATATAGTTTCACTCAATTCATCGCACACGCTCGGCATAGCTTTACCGTTTCATGGCATTCCATTGCCAACGTTGGCCAATAGAAGTCCCTTCTTAATGTTATAAACAAGTTTGTTCCTCCTGGGTGTCCAGATGGATTGGCATAATGGGCCAAGTAGAGTACACGACTCTTCAAAGCGTGCGGAACCACGATTTTATCATGCTTCTCGACATGTCTGATCAATATACCTCGTGATTCGAGCGAAAAGGGCAACTGCTCCCCCTGGTTAAGACGAGAGCGTATTGCTGTACAGAAGGTATCTGTGAGGTGCTCATTGAAGAGCTCAGTGATTGAGATACGCACGAGTTGATCAGGAGAGGTTCGTTTCATCGTTGTCAATCTCCATTGAGAAACACGGTAAATCGCCATCGATTTCTCCTTGGGTTTCCGCTAAAGTTTCTAATCGCGGTAAAGCGTCGTCCTGTATGTTAGCCAGTCCCTTCTTATATTTAACTTCGAAATCGAATTCAGATAGTCGTAAGCGCCAGCGTGTTAATCTCCCGGAGGGGTGTGTTATTCATAATAACCATCATAGGGACGAATGATCCGTATGGATGGTAAACGTTTCTCCCTGGAGATAGGGTCGTAAAGTAGTCAGCGCCCACACTGCCGCCAGGCATTTCTTTTCTGATACGGAGTAATTCTTCTCTGCAACGTTCAGAGTTCGTGACCAGTAACCGATTGGTTTCCTCTGACCGTTTGGATGGGTATGAAAAAGGGCACACCCAACCTGATACTCTCTGGAGTCGGTATCCAAAGAATAGGGTAGGTTAGGTTTGAGAAAGGCCAAGATTGGTGCTGTGACGAGTTTTGTCTTCAAAGTCTTGAAGCCTTCGTGTTCGGCGGGTCCGAATTCCTCGACCTTAACACGCTGTCCTTTACGCGACAATGCGTTCAATGGAGCTGCAATGTGCGAGTAGCGCGGTATGAATCGTTTGTAGACGTTACATAATTCAAGGAAGCATCGCAAATGAGTCTGTGTGGACGGTGTTTGCGATTCGCGGTCTGCCGCTGTTTGAGTTTCATGAATTGAAAGCTGACCAGGCCTAGTTATGTGGCCCAAATTCTTCACAGTATTAGCGAACCATTCGCATTTCTGGAACTTCAAGGTTGTAACTGCTGTCTGCATCGCCTTGATAGTCTCCCCTATATGGCTCATATGCCTTTCCTTATCTTTAGAGAAGATAATGACATCGTCCAAATAGACTAGACATGTTTTCCATTTATACTTCGAGAGTAATATGTCCGAGGCGCGCTGGGAAGTTGGAGGAGCATTGGTGAGTCCAAAGGGCATCCGCTTGAAACGGTTTGGTCCAGTGTGTGACGCAAATGTAGTCTTATCCTGATCTTTTCGGCTACAGGAACCTGCCAATAGCCAGTGTTGGTGTCAAGCGTGGTAAACACGTTCGCATTGCCTAAGCTTTCTATACAGTCGTCCATGCGAGGCAGTGGATAGGTATCCCGTATCGTAACTGCGTTGAGTTTCCGGTAGTCGACGCAGAATCGTAAAGAACCATCAGGTTTCGGGACTAACATCACAGGTGAAGCCCAAGAAGATTGTGATGCTTCTATTACTCCCGCTTCGAGCATCTTGGCAACATTGTTCTTCTCGATCTGACGAGTTTGCGATCCTGCTCTGTAAGTTGGCTGAGACTTTAGACGAGATCTCGGAATAACATCAATATGATGTTCTGTGGCGGAGATCTCGCCTAGTTTTCCACTCCACATAGAGGCATACTTTTTCAAAATTTGTTTGATTCTTTCCTTATACCCTTCGGGAACATTCTCGAGATCTAGTTCTTCGACTAGCTTACCTGGGTCCTTCTGTTCTTCTGTCGGTTGCAACTGCTCTCTGGGACCGTCATGACCGCCAGTTGATTCGTCTGACACATCAATAAACCCTAGCACTTCTGTGGTAGAGACATGAGTCGAAACTACTGCTATTGGGTGCGGCAGAGCAGCTGCAACGATCTGATTCTTCCGTAAACGATAATCGTTATCGGTAAAGTTACTAATGAGTGTTCAGAAGGGTTTGTCCGGTTCATCTTGGCCAATTCCATTCCCTGCGAGAAGTTTTTGATGCTCGTATAAAGCTTCATTAAGCTGGATTACCACGAGACTGTGTCGTTGTGTTATCACTTGTACCAATGTTTGGGATTGAGCCTTTAACACTGTAGGTCTCGACAAACAAATAGTTGGTAATATACGACCACTAGCCAACTCGTATTCTATTGAGGGTGGAAGTGGAGCAGCTGTAACGACTCATTGTAGTGGTCTTTTTACTATAGGCACTGTCGAACCATCGTCTAACTTACTTAGTCGACTTCGGGGGCGAATTGCTTCGAAAAACTGTCACAATAGTCACACCCCAGAACAACTGGTGCGGCCAATGACTTGCAGACAATAAACGTCACCTTCACTAAAGAGTGTCGGAGTCGAATGAGCAACTTCACTGTTCCAAGTGTTCTCACTGCATTCCTATTAGCATCTCGGATGTCCGGCAACGGACCGTAACTAGTTTGTTCCTGATCGGTGAATTCTAATTCTGATATCCGAATAAAGTTCGGTCCGGCGCCTGTATCAAGGTCTGTCAGGCGGCGGGTCAATAAATCCTTGGCAGAGCCGATATCAGCATAAACCTTATAGTTCCTCTTCTGCATTGTCAAAACAACGTTTTCTTGTTTTGACGGACGAGTATAACACTTCCAAGGACTTTTGAGTTCACAGTCAAACCGTACTCGCTTTTCAACGGACGCATTCAATTCAGTCAACGGAAGATGATGAGTCCTCATCAAGACCTTGGGTCTCCAAGCACGGGAACAAGGAGGCAATTACTCCCTGGTCGGCTCTACGCGATGGAATAGGGCCGACCCCCTAGGGGTTCGCTGACTTGGTTTCCGAACTGAGACGGGTCGTTCGCCCTTTGGGCGTTGCTTGCAAATTGCAGATTACCCTGTGGTGCTTCAGTGTTTTGAAATACTGGTGCTCCTGATTGACGTCCAGGATGGTAGCTAAGCCATGCTTTCTCCTTCCGGTAGGTACCAGCTGGCACTTGGGTTCTTTCCTCCTATGAGAGGGTCTCGTAATTCGTGAGAACGCGAACTAAATCCTTTGCAGGAAGGGTACCTTCTGATGACAGATGATGACGGCCATAACACAGATAGAATACTAACGCTTCACGGCGTGCCGTCGACCTCAGTTGTGATCGAGACGGTATTCGAGTGTCCACCCATCCATTTTCTTCGTTCTTGAATCCTCCTTCCGGGGGTTTCATGTATGCACGGTATTCTGGGCGTCTGCCCTCCACAGCCATTAAAACTTCTTTCTCTTGGGGTTTTGAGTGAGGTAGATCCTCCGTGGGCACCGATGAGTGCCAATAATCCATAAGGTGAATAGCATCGTGTTGCGATTGGTTATAGTGTCTAACAAACGACTACTATCGAGAGGCCACTGGAGATTACAGGTGGAACACCTTTCGAGTCGGTTTCGCGGCTTTTTTGGCTCTTTCCTCTGCTTTAGATGCGACAAGCGTTGTGGTGTTCCTTGTAACTTCGCAAGCTGTTACCGCGTCACCTTCATCTTGGGCAAACTGAGCTAACTCCGGAAATGGGGTTCTTTCATGTTTCTCTCAAAACCGAGCCACTAAAGATTTGATATTGGGATCGAGCTCATCGATGAAAAAGGTAATCTTGCTCTCCGTCGAGTGAACGTTTCCACAGCGCGTGGCCATTCTGTTAAGTATTGAGCTGTAGTTTGCTTCTCCCTCACCAGGTTTCTGTGTCACATCACGAAGATCCAGGATATCCTGTCGGATTGCGTTCGAGGTCTCATAGCTGCGCAGTAAGTACTGTACTGCTCCCGGCCAGGATTTCACAACTCCTTCGTCAGCAGTCAGGGATCTGCAAACGTATTGATATTGCTCGGACGCAAAACCCGTCAAGAAACGTGGTAATGAAACCCAAGCTTGAGGTTCGCTCATTTCTAAGGTGTCCGCCTCGGCAACGAAACGAGTAAGGAACTCGAAAACGAGAATGGGCGTTTTCCCATCAAAGACTACATCATTCATTCCAGTCTTCAACCGCCTAATGTCGTCCTTGACCTTTGCGGTTACCCAACCCGATCGCATCTCGCCTGCTCTCCTCAGGCGACAATACCCGTAGTGCAGGACTTTCCGATACAACGGATTCGTACAAGAAAGTGGGCTGAGACGCTTGTACTTAAGAACCTTCTTTCCTAATAGCCAAGAGGACTTGTTCCTCTTCCTAGAACGGGAACTACGATGATCATCATCACTGGAATCGTCAGTGGACGTATTCGACGAGTCAGACTCGGGAGCACTGGAGTTTTCATCCTCCGATCCTGATGATTCATCAGTAGTGTCAGGCTGGGAATTTCTCTTTTTGCGACGTCTTGACTTCGATTTCCTCGATCGCTCTCCCCTCATGGGGACTTCTTTTTCGTCTTTCACGACTTGGGTAGCAGTAGTTTGTGCATTAACCACTGCCTCCAGGCGTTCCAGACGAGGGTTTACTCGAGTGAGGATATCCTCAACGTCAACGGTCAGGCCCAGTAAAGCCTTTGAAGCATTACCATGCCTTTCCAATACTTGGTTCAAATCCTCTCGCAGGGTTCTCCAAACCGCGGGCATCGGGTCCCTTTCTTCTCAACGACCGAGTACGCCTTGATCTCGGCGCAAGCGCTCGACTTCTTCGGTAATGATCGCCAACTGCAATTCCAATCAAATGATTCGCTCACAATAGGCGTTTGACTCAGATTTGAGACGAAGCACCTGAGCGCGTAAATCGTTTTCTCCAACAAGGGTTACGACCTGTTGGTCTCTAGGTTCATTATGGGAACCATTTCCATCCTTGGCTGGCTCAATAGCCAGCTCCACGAGCGTAGGTACATCCGAGAGATCTCGTCTATCGGTCACCGAACGAGAGCGCGTCATTGTCTGACGGTATAGTCGCTCTCATGCTTCTGTAGATGAGGCGAGCCTCGGTCGTGGACGTAGGTCTGAAGGACCCGAGGTACCCGTACTAGACTGGGTCTTCTTTTTCGGCATTCCGAACAAATCCTGGACACGAAATAATTGAGGTCTTCAATTGAATACGACAGCGAAGTTGACTACGGAACTCCGTAATAGCTGGACGTGGTCGGAAACCAGTTCTGAGATCGTACTCCACTCGAAAAAAAGATCGGTATCGATTCCACGTTCCAGATGCAAAATACTCCAGATGCTAAATATTTGGAGTACCCAACCACAGTGTTTCAAAGTCGGTAGACCACTTATTATATCCGCTCTACGGAGAGAGCAGACACCTGCGAGAGTGTATGGGACTGCCAAATGGGTGCTTGCGGCTAAGCTGAATGGGTAGTAGAGTACAACACTAGCTAGCTAGAATCGGGGTTGTAAGGCCCCATTCGCCAATGAGGGTGTTTCGTACTATGGAACGGACAACTACTTGTTGTACCTTGTCCGGATCTCCGGTAAGGAATCTTGAACAAGGAACAAGACAGTTGTGAACCCTTTTGTCATCTCCTTTAGTTTGGAGTCGGCGCTTTCCTCTGTGCCTTAAGTACGGTGCACAGGGGTGAGCGCCGCCCATAATAATTTGTAGATATAACTTGGTTAGCCGATTAAACCCTCTACAGTAAGGGATAACTAGCTTTAAATGGGCGTCCACCCACGAAAGGTAGGCTTGAATGCCTAGTGGCTACCCCCTATATCCGCCGTTACCAACCCGGTACTTCCCTTCAAAGGGTCGAATCGTATGTGCCTTGGCAGACCGAGATCCCACGTGTTACATACCACCTCACGGACTATCTGCGAGGTGTCGCTTCATAAATTCATCCTATCCGTTGCACTCATTTATGAGTATCATTATACTTAGCCAAAAAATCTCCCATCGGCAATCCGACAGTGCAGAATACTAAGCTTTCGTCGCAAACGCGCTATCGCTGCGCACAACAAGGCTACTAACATCGTTACACCATCGCTCTTTGTTGGCGACTTTGTACTCTTTCGACGCGCAAACGATCGCGCCCATAAGCTCCGCTTTGGCTTGTTCGGACTATTCCAAGTTACAGCCGTATACGGCCCTCTTGTCTACGGAATGACCTCGCTGCAAGGCGGGAGAACCGAGCGCGTCCATTGCGCTCGGATAATTAAGTACCGCGACTGCCTCCTTGGGAAACCTATCGCTAAGGAAATGATCGATCTGGCGGAAAGAACCGATTCCCGATTCGATGTTGTCGAGAAAATCGTCGACATTGGTGAAGCTTCTGATGGACTCTTCTTCCCGGCCCAGTGAGAAGGACTCCCGGACAAGCGCGAGTGGACCTGGCAGCCTGTCACAAAACTCTACTCTAACATACAGGACATCTTCATCAACTTTCTCAAGGCCTTCAAGTCCAAAAAAAGTCTCATATCAATGATCAAGCGCAGGCTTAGCATTGCCTCAGCAATATCAATTTCAAACCCAACACTGCTCTTGTGGGCAGTGTTGAACGCCAGCGCATTTCAATCACTTCCAGCGAGGCATTCACATGCTATATTGCAAATTCAATCGCGAGCTAGGCATTAAATTCGTTCAACCAATCACTGACCCCCTTCGCCAGCGTACGTTCTCCGAAGGGAGCTTTACGCTACCGCAGGCATGCATCCTTCGATTGGACCTCTGTGCCACCAAGATAGCTATTGAGGACGTCTCGCGAGAGGAGGATGTAGACTTACAACACGCAATCTGTTTTCAGATAGCTGCATAGGTTGCACTACAATTCCAACTAGCGAACGTTAGATAGACACGAAATAGAATATTTAATTTGAAGTAGTATTCTAATCTAGTAGACTTTCAATTAGAATGAGGCTGCTCACTTGGCGCGGTAAAGACCCACACCAAGCTCCCAGCCACTATAGAAGAGCTCGAAACAATAGAACTACTTCTCTTGTCCGACATCAATCCATCGAATAACTTTCAACCTCTTCCACAACAACTTCTCCATCACCATCACCGTCCTTCTCGTCCGTCGTCTTTCTCTAGCGCTTTCTACGCCGCTTAGACAGATTCCACCGCACCGCCGCTTTGTACGCCGTTTACGCCGACCCCGGCGCACCGCCGCGTTCTACAAAGCTTACACCGAATTGTATTTTGCTGAACATTGCGAAATCTATGTGCGCGTTTTGAAGAACTTTTTTGGATTTTTGTTTCTGGGGTTTTTCAAACGTTATTTTTCAACCCGATCTTTCAAGTTTTAAGATCCGAGAAGTGGCTTTGAAGTTAAATACGTGGAATATTTTCTGGATTTTTTCTTTGTGGAACTGTTCTGTCACTCACTTCTGGCTACTTTGCACCGGTCGTTGCTAGTAGTCGGAGAGAATACAGTTGCTAACTATAAAAAAGTTCATGAAGCGAAGAGTGGCGCAGTAATAAGTAAGTTTTTATAACTACTTTTTGGTATTGTGTGTAACATTATCTAACTGATTTCTTCTTTCATGCAGTGCGAAGGTCTCAATCATCTTCCGAATATTCGTCCGACTCTGGAGCAGAAAACGCGGGCGATAACGACCGCTATAAAAATAGCAACGGAAATAGTTATTCCATGCGCGCAGTGTTATCAAACACGAAACGGTTGAAGCTGACGAAAGATTAAGAGACGAAAGCTCGTAGCAAACCAACAACACCGAAGGTCATGCTATAACTACACATACGCCTTCCTTCTGTCGTTTCCATTCTAAAGAGATTCTCTCTGAGAGACGATCGCGACATATTCTACTCGTTTGTAATCAAGCAGAGCGTCGAATACAGAAACCCCCTTTGAGGAAACGTGCGTTCAAGAGTTGTGCTGTTTGTATCATTTCTGTTTGCAGTATTTAGCAGCTCGAAGCGCATGAGAAAGGGAAGGGTCATCAACGCAAGCTTCGCCGGACCAACTATACGCGTGAAGATATTCACTGCCGCGTTTGAAACATTTCATTTACTGTAGCTCACGACCTCAGGGTTCATCTTCATAGCCGCCGTCATCGTTGTACTCTTAAGAATAAGGAAAATTCTATTTGAGTAAAAAGTGCATTGTTGTAAAGAAAACATGTTTTTTAGCAAAAGTACTTCAGTCTTTGCACAAGCGCTAAAGACAAAATCAATCTAAATAATAGCCATACATTAACTTATGGTTATTACTAGATCTCAAGAATCTGCAAAGGACCAACTGAATACCTCTGGTGATCAACCGTTTGCTTCTAATTACCCATTCCAGACGCCAGCTAACAGTAGGCTTCCGTGTCCACCTGCAAGATCCTCGACTCCTCCTCCAATACCGGGTGTTAATTTTGCGCCGTCTCCGACTGCTTGCAACATGTATGATGGTGCAGGTAACGAGTTGGGGAGTTCTCTGGTGATCCGTCATTCATCTCAGAAGAGTCTGTTGGACACTATTCGGAGATACTTGGCCGACCTACCCAATGTCACTAGGAGTCAGATCGTGAATCTCATTAGGGGAGACTATTCACCTGATATAATATTCAATCACCAAGTATCATCCAATGTGGCTTTGATCAGCTCAATTGCTCGTCTTCTACAGAAACTGGGCGTTGAAGTGGCCCAGCATCCTTCAGGAAGAACTATGAACCGTCTAAAATTTACGATCTACGTCAAGAACGAAGACCTTGCCGTTGCTGAAGAAGCTATTCAGGCTTCAAAAGCCTCTTTAGCCTTTTCTTCATACTCCTAGCAAATACCTGTCTCACAAGTCCATTAGAAAATCCAAAACCCTAGTCCAACTGTGAATAATCACTCTAATTTGCCATCTCAAACGATCAGGGTGAGCACTAACAACGAAGATCTTCCCAAGATCTCACACAATCTGGCAATGCGTTTCAAGGACAACAACTCTAAGTTTTCCGGTGCCATTGGAGAATCTTGGACGGATTTCTTTAGCGAATGTCGTATCGAACTACAAGATTACATGGTACCAGATTACAAACATGTTCAGCTTATGTATAATATTCTAAAGGATAATGCAAAGTGTTTCTTCAATGACCATGTCGTTCAAAAATCTCAATTTCTCGCTAATGCAACAAACCTCATCGAAGCACATTTTCATTCCACCTTGAAACAGAAGCGCATTGAAATTTGTTTGATGAACATACGACTTGATACTTTCCAATCAGAGGAATGTACGGAAACTCAAACCATTGAAAAATTGGATTCATAAATGTTGAAATTAGCTCCTCAAGGTCCACCATATTGTCATACTGGGACAAACAAGGTATCTTATTTTAGAAAAGCAGTTATTAGACATTCCTAATCAAATTATTCAATTTGCCGATTGGACTAATAAACTCTTTCCTATCAAGAATTCTAGACACAGATAGATTGTGCCATTCAGCGCGAAAAGAAAGAAGCTACAGCACGAAAGTCCATTAATGTATTCAAGTTCTCTAAAAACGCAAAAACCGCAGATTTTATCTATCAGTTTCATCGAAACGCCATCTTCTTTCTGCTAGATATGTCCGCCACAAGAAAAATACGAAGCCTAAGATGGATGAAAGAACTTGCTTCAGTTATGGTGAAAAAGGACATATCTTGCGATATTGTCGGCATCCAAAGGACTTAGCCGCCATTGCTGCAAGAAAAGCACAGCTTTATCAGAAAACCAAGAAATATTCCGATCAGAACCGTGCTTTAAAACCGGTACTTTACGAACTATGTGACCAGGTTGAAGATGATTCAGAAACCGAGAATGTCAACCCATTTTTCAATTTCGAAGAAAAAACAGAAGACAACAAAAGCGCAATATCCGAAGACTGAACCGATGATGCTGTTGAAACCCTTTCTACCAGCATTGTAGCAGAGCCTTCAACCCCTGAAACGTATTTTTCATGAGGAACTCTCCTGTGCGTGGATTTTTGAAGAAAACTCGAGAAGTTCTCAAAGGCTCAGCGCATGAAATCCAAAAACAAATCAAACACAAGTTTAAATGTTTTAAGGTTACAGATGTGGATATCGATTTTGAAACCACCGACGAGGTCAATGGTGGATGTCTAGGTATCGGAGCACAACGTTCTGTGATCGGAAAGGAGCAAGTACAGGCTTATTGCAAGCGTTATGGCTTAAAATTTAAGCAAACCCTTCGAAAACTCGTTTTCGACTTGGCAGTTCCATTTCCTGCAGCACTGTCCAAATACCCATTCGAATCTGCGCCCCGGAACGTATAGTAATCAAGCTCAGCGTAGACGTGATCAACTGCAATGTTCCATTACTGCTTGAACTAGATTTTCTTGAAAGAGAAAGAATCTGTGTTGGCAATGTTAAGAACCTTTGTAAGAATGGATGGGAAATGCCTGTCATTCGAAAACTTGTTCATGCAGAAATAGACTGGAACGAATACATAGCCTACTTCACAAAGGCAGGACTTAGGAAGATGCATTTACATTTTTATAACCCCTTATAACAGAACCTGTTTAGCGTCCTAAAACGAGCAAAACCCGAAGAAGTCAATGCTGAAACACGACATTTGCTAAGGGACATATGAAAGGCTTGCCACACTTGTCAATGTTTCACCCCAAAACCACAACAATTTCGGGATTCGTTTCCTCAAGGAGTTGATTTTTACAAAGATCTCGCTATGGATCTATTTTTCATAGACAGAAAATTGATGTTTCACGTGGTTGACATACGTACTCATTTCAGAGCCGCTCTCTTTTTAGATGGACAATACATTCAAGATATTTGAAACACTCACTCAGAATGTTGAGCAACGGTATACACCGGGTACCGCGACTCTATCCATTGTGCCCAAGGCTCAGCTTTTACATCTTCTCGATGGAAGGAAATTATGAATGCATTTGGCATCGATTTTATTCTGTCTGGAGTCGAAAGTCATACCTCCATCGGTGCTGGCGAACAATATCGTGATCCTATAAGGCGAATATATCACAAATCAAGCTCGATGCAAACATTTCAAACCAGAAATTAATCCTCGCCACAGCCGTGAAAGCTATGAATGACACCATGAACCCAGAAGGTCTGGTTCCATCACTCAAAGTCTTCGGCACTTTACCAAGATTTCGTGGAATTCATACAAAGTTACCTGACCAACAGGATCGCATGCAAGCTCTTTTGCCTGCTCGTTCTGAAATGCAAAAGATCGCCGATGAAGCGATTTCATTTTAATTCCAAAAGAAAACACTGGGCCCCAAATTGGGTAGATGCCCCCTGCCCAGGAGAACTCATACGCGGCGAGACGTGTACGGTGCCGTACCACCCTTTCTATCCAGATGCATTGCGTTTCATGCGCATAAAATGCGTCTACAAAGCACAAAACATGAAAACACAGCGCAGCGCGAGTAGCCCAGAACAGAGTAAACCTTGAGAGCGTAGAGAGGCGGACCATCGTTAAGAGGTGGAAACGGGCGTGGAAGGAGCAACAGCGGTAGGAAGACTGAAACCCCAAAACGATGCGGCGGTAGTGCGGATAGTGCGGTCAAAACATAACTCAGCCATCTCTGGGCTACGAACACCCCAGTAAAAGCGGGCAAGCCGGACCTCGAGTGGTATATTTCACAACACTTGCTCAGCGTGTCCCCCGATAAGGAGAGAGTAGGATGTGAACTTGCCATGAAGAGAAGAGGTGATCCCAAGTGCGTCTAGGCAACGCTTGAGCGCATTGTTGAGCATTGTTGGACGCCAATTAACGGGCCTACCGGGTAACACGAAGTAGCGTGTATGCATTCCTTTCGCTGATTGCCAACGAAGCCATAGGTCCAACGGAGAGTGCAAGTCCCCCACGCGAGTGAAGGAGACCAAAGATACACCGCTTGCATTTTTCCCCTTGAAGACCGTCAAACGAGCGGTCAGTTGATCAGCTTCCAATGTCACGTTTGATGTCAAAAGGGAATCTGCAGAGCTCTCACGCAACCCATTTGTAACGCAATGACTGTTGGGTCAGCGTACGGGTCTCGACCCGTAGTAGCGTGGTAGAGCGGGTCCCAAGGTTGGAATCCTTTACGGAAGCCCTCCCAAAGTACTTGGTGCCATGAGCTGGCGTTTACTGCGTAGTCCTACAGGTCGGAAGTACGGGAACGATGGCTTGAAGACCAAAGGGTGGAACTAATATACCGAAGGGGGTTATTTAGTATTCTAACGGTGCGTTCCGTACTCTAAGAGAGAATCGTCACTCGAGCCAAGTAAATAGTACTGGCGAGGTGCAGAGATCTCCCTGGAACTGTAATGCTAATCAATTACACTAACTAAAAAAAAGTTATAATCTACAGAAGTCCACCTGAGGTTGACCCGTCCACGTGTCGTCTGCAAGATCCTTCTGGGCCCGGCGGCTTACGAGGCTCAACCGCTATCACCGCTCCTTCACATATCTCACTCCATAGGATTCGGCCGTCACGGCGAGGTCCAAACTGCCTCAGGCTTGACCCAGGGGACGCATACAATTCGTTGCTCCCGCTACCATTGGGCGCGACGCTACGTCACGTCGTCAGCGCCTGCGGGGATGCGGGGAAGCGTGAGCTGACCATTGGCGCCGATGGGCTATTAATGTTTTTAAGGACCGCAACTCCAACGAGCCGTGAGCGCTGATCATAGGGGCATCGCTGGCGTATTCCTCGCGTCTTGTTGCCGAGAAGATCCATTGGCTTCTTCCTTAGTCTCGGTTCTTTCTTTGGCGACCCTCCGCTTTTTGTCCGCCGTGGTTCACGCTTGTCAGTCCGTCCGGGACGATTACTTCACTCCGCCTTACCGTCGTGGTACTTTTCCATTGGTCGCGCGCGATGCCGGTCCCGCCTTATAAGCCCGTCGGATATTCCTCCGGGCTTTGTCGCTTCCGTTGGTCGCCCTTTTGACTTCCCGGCGGACCAGCCTGTGGGCAGCGGCACCAGCACCATGGCTTTGAACAACCAAGCGGAGAGCTTCTCAGGATACCAAGTGGCCTACGAACGTCCTGGGAACCGCTACGACCATGCCATCGGACGGAACCCGCGGGGCAGTGCGTCATGCCATTCTTCCGTCTTCTGTGAAAAAATATCAAAGGTTTTGCCATATGTATCTTGACGCCCGAAGGTTTTCCAAGATACCCGATTTCTGTAGGGGCATCAAGAACGCGCGCAGCGTCTCGTGGTATTGCCGATGGTTGTATTGTCCTGTGGATCCGCGTTCGGTGACGCGAAGTCGCACCCTCGTCCAAGCGGACATGCCATACGTCCGATGCGAGGAGGAAGCCTAATAAAAGTTCAGGGTGAACAAACTCCTTTCGGAAATATACATGGACTTCATCTCGCCTCATGTGCGCTTTCCTCCGGCTTGTCATAACCTCTTGACGCTTATGTGCTTCTGGCCACCGTACGACCACTTATTCTGGGTGTCCAGCCGGTTCTATTGGGACGAGATGCACCGGGCCAATGGTCGTCTGGGTCAATCCCTGGGGTTCTTGTTTTGTCGGCACCAAGTGGAGTTTCACGACATGAGCCCAGACAAACGCCTTCCGTTTCACCGCTCGCTTCCCCACGAGGATGACCACCAATGGGCCATGTATTGGTGCGTCTCGCCGCTCCTTCTGGTTCCCACGCCGTCCATGGTGGCGTAGCACTCGTCCCAACTCATGGGAACTGACAATGACCGAACGTCTTTGCTGTCCTGGCAGGTGCTCTTCGTTGAGTCCGGAGTGATGTCCCTGATGGCCTTTCTGGATACTGCAAAGTACGGAATCCGTGGTAATGTCCGTTCGGAGGATTGGAGGGTGTGGTACAATAAGAACATACCCGGTCCTCAAGGTTGCCTAATCCCGCTCCCGGACATCATGATTCGTTTCTTAAGGAACCTGGGCATCCAGAGTATTGTCTGTGGGACCCAGTTGAACCTCGAGGAGATCGAGGCCCTTTTGGGTCATGTCCTACAGGTGGATTGGGGCAAGACTCCCGGGTTTCTTTGGTATGACTAGGATACCGACTCATTAACGCCGATTCTGCTGCATCCACAGGGTCGGGACGACGCTCGTGCCTGTCCCGCCAAGCCTTGAGTAATCAACTATCGGACATTCCGAGGCGTCATGTGCCCGATTATTATACGAAGGCCATTGGATTCGATTCTTTGTGCTTCGAGCCTGATTTGGAAGCCACTCCGTTGGTTCCTGCTGGTATGTCCGACGGATAATCCTTCGGTGAAGATCGCATCCTCCTACCTGTGGAGGACGATCATCCTTCCGTCGAGTCCGCTGTTGTGTTGCCGACCACTTCCCCTCCTCCAGCTCCTCCGGGCACTGCTCTTCATGATGAGCTCTCCTATGAACCGCCGTCGCCCAAGTGAACATCCCTCCTGGCGAGGTTACTGTCGAAACCGAAAGTCAAGTAGGCGAGGTACTTGCTCAGACGTCCACCAGCGGGGTCGACATCGCTCCGTCCTCTCCGTTGGTACAATTTACTGCTTCGGTCACGGCTGCAGCCGCGGATCTCCATCATGTCTGCCATAACGTTGGTATTACGGCCTCAATGGACATTGTGATAGTTCTGAGGGAAGCCTGCTCCTGGGCGCGTCGCTCCGCTCGCTACGCCGCGGTATCCCAACAGGGCCGGGACCTGAAGACCGCCATGGTCAATATCCTGAAGCAGAATACGCAGGTGATGTCCCAGAGGGTTACTGCCGACTTGGGTGCCCGGTATGGTCTCAATTTGAGTCACCGGGAGGTTTCCGAAGGTGACAATAGTTGCTCAATGGAATCTCTGCCGAAGAACCGTGCTCGGCTCGCTGGGGCCGGTTCAGGCGGTCCAGTTGGCTCTTCGGGTGACCCTAGTTTCGGTTTCGCTCCAGCAGGTTCCAATGAGGACGTCGGAGTTACTCTTGCGCCGCCGCCGTGAGTCCGGTCGGTGTTTGGAGCGCTTCCGCGAACCTTGAGGTCATACCAAGGGCTGTTAGGCCTCTTTTAGTTACTCAAATTGGGAGTGAGGAGCTCTTTGGCTCATGAAAGTTCGATTGGTTGGGGCAGGGGCTTAAAAAGGGAGGATTTTCCTCGAGTCGTCTCTCTCGGAGTTTTCCGAATGGGTTTCTGTTTCTTCCTGAGAATAGGGTTCTTCCACCAGGTCGTCCGTAGGATCTACAATGGCCGGGACCTGTGGGGCTTTGATCGGAGTACCCGGAGGCGTGGAATAGCGTGAGCTTCCAGGGATCCCTGTGGTTCGTTGCTGTGCCCTGTTAAACTTTCCTCCGGATCTCCGCACCCGGTAATTCTCTTCCCTTAGGGGTAGGAGGGTTTTACGTGCGTCTTCAGGCAGATAACTCGTACAGTCACAAGGTTGGGTCACTGAAAGGCAGAGGAAGCAAGCCCTTAATGAGCGAACAAAAGCGTCCTTGCGGGGAGGGAAGGGAGAATACTTGGGTGTGGGTGGTCCAGTGGTCGCTGTCGTCTGGGAGGTATATGATGGGGGCCCGGACGGAGGAGAACTGAAATTGACCGCGAGGACGTCTCCCGAATCGGCGCAATGGAGTGAAGCATCAATGTCGGACTCCGTGGAGCTAACCAAAGGGACTTGGTTGGGTTTACGGAATGGAGTTGCGTGTCCTCTGGTTATATCAGCGTTGCGCCTGGAGTTCCTGTAGGTTTTAACATAACCCTCGGCGTAGGTAGCGAGCCTTCGGAAAGAGTAGTGCGGGTTTTCCGTGCAGTAATTGCGGACATGTGTCTGAATGGCAGGGAGTAATCCCATAATGGAGTGAAGTTTAAACAGTACTTGCGAGAACACGTTTCAACATCGGTAAGCCTTGTTCCATAGGTCGTCTGCGAAAGCCGATTAGGTCATGTTGGAGCTCTGCCTGAAAGATATTACTTCCTGTTAGGCATCCATTATAAAGTCATCCGTGGCGTAAGTTTAGAAGAGGAAATGAACAACCTGAGGATATGACCTGAGGATTTCACGGTCATGGGAATCCAGAAGGTTAGTTGTGCCAGATATCTTCGAAACCACTCGGTCACGCGCCTGTCCCGAAAGGAAGAATCGGAAAAGGTACAGAGCGGCGCCCTCTTGGGCACCGTTCTGATCGCAGGACGTACGGAACAAACTGAGAAACCTAAGGACAGCAATGGGATCGGAACCCGAGAACTTTTCCGTAATGGTTAGTTGCATCCGTTTGGCCCATTTGGCGATTCTGCAAGCCACTAAACCAGAATATTTCGGGGACCTGTCGGTCAGCCTGTAATTCCGGTAGTCTAGAACCTTAAAGAAAAGTTCGTTTGTGGTTGCAGTAGTCTGAGGTTTCGAACGGCAGCCACATCCACTTCCTAGTCGGTGGTTTCGGTCGAGGCCGACTCGGAATCACTCGTCTCCGATTGTTCTCTTCTTTTACTCCTTTTGGTCTTCTTTCTTCTACGGTTGCTTCTTTTCTTTCCAGTGGAGTAGGGACCTAAAGGATCGATCTCTCTTTCAGATCCGATGGAGCCGGGAGGTTGCTTTACCTCATATAATCCGTCGGTTGGGGCAAGCGGTCTCTCTTCTGAACGCGGAGGTTCTCTTCTGCTCCTCGCTTGTCCCTCCCTTGGATTTTTCTGATGGGCAACCTGTCCCTCATCTAGACACTGAGCTTCTCTTCTGCTCCTACATTGTCCCACCATGGGGTTTGCCGTATGGTATTCCCGGCTAGGGGCGGATAACGCCGCCGCTCCTGGAGGTTCGGTAGGGGGTTTCCATATGGCAGCCGAATGGTTGACTTGTGGAGTGGTCCCAGGGACCGTTTTGCCTGACTGGCTGGTGACTGCTCCTCGAACGGCCTGAATGAGGGAGTCTAAGAATAGCTCAGACTCCATGACTTTGGGAACGATTCGCGTAACGAGGTAGTCCGTATGGTCAGCGATCGCTGTGGCGAGTCGCATGTCCACAATGAAATCCACATGGGCTGAGCAGAGCTCACGGAGACGGGGCTAGAGAAGGTCGGCAAGCCCGGCGGGAGTATTCTCTCTAATTCCTTCGATCTTACGTGGTCCTCCTCTGGTGTTCCAGTCCTAGAGGTGGCTCTGGTGAGACGTTCTTGTAAACGCGCTGCTACCATGGGTTCTTGGCGAATCCTTTCAGGGTCGTCCATGGGAGTCAGTACTCCTTGCGGCTGGCTTCTCCTGCTCCTGCGGTCGCTAAAATTATCAACCTGAGGTTCAGGCGACATCGTTGGCGTCGCAGGGGCAACCGTTTTTTCATGGGAGTCCTATGGTCGGGTCGGTTGGGTGTGTTTCCTGCATCCATAATGGCGGTCGCTATTGTACTTCTGGTCCGTTGGCGAATTAATCCAAAGGTTAGAATCCGGATAATGCGCCAGTCCAGTCGTCCGTTCAATTATTTTTTGTGTTTTCTAAGTCGGGAGACCAAAATGTAACGCAATGACTGTTGGGTCAGCGTATGGGTCTCGACCGGTGGTAGCGTGGTAGAGCGTGTCCTAATGTTCTAATCCTTGACGGTGGCCCTCCCAGAGTACTTGGTGCGATGGGCTAACGCTTATGGCGTAGTCTTACAGGTTGGAGCTACGGAAACGATTGCTTGAAGACCAATTGGCGGAACTAATGTACCAAAGAGGGTAATTTAGTATCCTAACGGAGCCTACCTTAGTCTAAGGGAGAAGCGTCACTCGAGCCAAGTAAATAACAATGGAGAGGCGCTTGGATCTCCCTGGCACTTTAATGCTAATCTATTACACTAATTAAAATAAGTTTATAATGTACATGAGTCCACCTGAGTTCGACTCGTCCACGTGTCGTCTTCAAGATTCTTCCGGGCCCTGCGGTTTACAGGGCTCAACCGCTATCACCGCTCCTTCACACCATTCACGCAGAAAGCAAATATCACCACGGCGGCGTCACGTAAAACTCCACGGTCGATCGACGAAATTCCGAGTGCCCAGATGCAATGCACGGACCCAGCGGGGATGCCACAGCGAATTTTTGTGGACGGATAAGAAGTTTCCTCCCATCGAGCGAATTATCGCATAATATGGGACACGAAACGATGCGGCGGGACGGGGGAACCCGTCAGCAGCAACTGAAATTGAAGTACTGCGCTCAGGTACTGTGAGAGTGAGGCAGCGCTCACGTGGCGCTGTCCCGACTCTCGAGCCAAAGAGAGCCATCTGATGTAGGCCACGAAACGTCCTTCAGTAGCAGGAAGTACAGGACGCTGCTCCGTGTCGCAGAACTCCAATCACGATTCCCATTGCGAATGGCGACTGCATATAGTACGAGGACTCCACGCAAAATTGCAAACGAGCTGCATGGATCACATAGCAGCAGCGAAAGTACCTGACACAGCTTACACTCGATTTGTACCAGCATATGCGAGTTTCATGCGTGCAGAAGAGCGCTTCAGACGTTTATTTCTAACATGCACAGCCGCGACGTCTGGTTGAGACGTCGCTGTCCCTCCCATACGTCCGTTGGAGGATGCAGTAGCCCCGTGCTGTTGCCTGCCAAGTGTGAAGCCGCTTAGGACCAGGCTTGACGCGGCCACTCGGGAATCAGAAGCACCGCCAGCGCCTTCTTGACTGACAGTTTCAGCACAGCCGCCATCACCAGGTCCAGTGGTGGGCACAATAGGCGCCCTTGATCTGTCGGCATCCAAAGAGCTTCGAGCTCCCAATACATCTGATTTCGCAAGAAGACGGAATGCTCTCCGAAAGACCGGTACGGAAACATATCGATTGGGGCGTTCTTACCATACATGACGGAACGTCGCAGCTGCCTGCAAATCCGCAGGTCCCCGCGTGGGAACCGTCGCGATAACGCATCGGCGAACTTTTTCGCAACAGAAGGGATCCATTTATCTCAGAGATGAACGCCCAGCTTGTCTAGAACGCTTTTGAGTTTGCGTAGCTCGCACATCATCGGGCGGCTTGCAGAAACAATATAGTTGTGGATATGTACGACCGCTTGATTTTCCACACGCAGCAACAGCTGCTTTTGATTCTCGGATGTAAGTTTCTGACCCAAATGGCCTCTGAGCAGGACCCGGACGGCCTTCACCTCCCTGCACGAGATGCTATCTGCCCGGTTTTTCCAGACCTATATGCCCTGGGCACACCACTGCCCATCGATACATTTCGCAAGGTCTTCGAGATGCAGCGAACCCCCGGATCTCTAGTTTGGAGCGTCTGTGTGCATTGACGAGTCCGAGGTAACTGGAATCAATGGGCGACATGCCAACTCGGTTCGAGATAACATCTGCCACTTTTTCAAGTCGCATATACTCTGTTTGCTGAGTCGGGAGCGATTGCGAGCACCCAAACTCTTCTTCCCCAGGTCCCAATACAAAGATCTGGTGTAAAAGCGCGCCCAAGGCATGGCGAGGGTGAGGGCGACGCTAACACTGCAATAGTGACGCCGTGCCGTTTTCGATACGTAGTGGCGACCCATGCGCACCTCTCGGAGCATCCTCGTCGCAAGGTTGTTTATCTTCTATAGCTTTCGGGGTGACACGAATATACACATCTTGGCCGGGTCCAATACGACCCCGAGATGTTGTACTAAATGCGCTCCATTCCATTCTCCCTTGCCGGGATGCCGAGTCAGACCTATCTCTTTCAAGAGGCTACTGATACGATGAGTGCCTTCTTGGCCATCGAGGCCTCGGAAGACGACCTCGAGAGGCGTTGGGGCTATCAAAAAGTCGCCCAGATACGCCAAAACCCGGTATCCTCACCCCCGAAGCTCGCTCACTAAGCGAATCATCAGCCGAATGAACCATAGCGGAGAACGTCCCCAGCCAAAGCGCAACGAGACACATTGATAATGTCGCCCAAGGTACCTGAAGATGAACTATTACCTCATCATTGGTGCGAGACGGAAATGCCGATAGCCCTTTTCGATGTCCATGGACAAGAGGTGGTCTCCTTCTTGTAAACTCGTAGAGATCTCCGACAGAGACTCCATCCGTACTGATCTTCTCTGCCAGTGCTTCGACTGCTTGGAGAGGTTCACCACGAACCTTCCCTTGGGGCCCTTTTCCTCGTCCTGCCAAAGTGTGAACGCAGACGATATAACGGCCCGGATGCAATAGCCCGCTGTGCGCGCACGCGGCTGACCTCCGTGTATATCCTTCTCTTGCATCCCTTCTGGGGGTCCGCAATGGCGAACTCTCGATCCTCCTCGGTCTGTGGGAGTTCGGAAAACTCCTCCCCTTCTCTCTCCAGAAAGGATTTGGAAGGCTTATCGTAGAACTCATAGGGGACAGCGCGACAGACGAATTCCGAGCGACCCAAATCTCGCCATGCCTTGGTCCTCTTCTGTGTTGTGTACCATAACGGGCGTTTGGAACTTATGGCGACTACTGGCCCTTGGCAGGGCTGCCCTTATTTGCGCCTCCAGCACGCTTCGTTGCGTGGCTTGCGCTAAGGGTGGCTATTGCCTTCATAATTTGTGTCGACATATGAGTTTCCAATTTCCTGGGAGGTTCGACAAAATCGTCAGCAGCGGGCATGTCTCCCTTCACTTCCAAGGTAGTCATAACCCACTTGGCATAAATAGGGTCCTTAGCCGCTTACTTATAGAACTCAGAATGCATTCCAGCGACACGAAGTCCGTACCGAATTGCAATGAGAGCTCAAACATCGAGCTTAAGATCGTCATCATCCTTCTTTTCGTCGATAGCCTCCTGTCGCAGCGAGATGGAAGATTCGTGCAAATCCATACAATACCCCGCCGCGTTTACATAGTTGTCTTCGTATTCTCTTACCGGGCGGAGACTACTATGCTTTTCCAGGCCCTTTCGAAGAGGCCATTCCCTGTGTTCGAAGAAACCACTGGTAAAAGTTCCGACAGTGGGCCCCTGTTCGTAAGGATAGCGAGACAATCCAAAGTTCTTGTCGTCTGTAGCATTATCGATGCACCCGAGTTTGACCGTTCGAAATACTACGGAGTGGCGATACGGCATTCATAAGCTATTGCTTGGGCGATACTCGATTACGAAAAGTTTTGAGAAGAATTACATCATGGAAACGTTTGAAAAGGAGAAATTTGATTAGGAAGTACTGTATTTAGTGCACACTGTAAGGTGCCATCACCAACTATTTTATTTGGTATTATTTAGATAATTTTGTAGTGGCACGCCACGCGTATGCATTATACTTTACAGTACTTGCTTCGCCTCTCGGCACATTAGAGGTCGCAAGGCCCAGGTGAGGACGGCGGAAGGCCAACCAACAACCAACCTAAACTCTTGGTGAGTCCGAGAAATCCTAAAGCGGTTCACCAAGAAGGAGCACCTATAGTATCAGTTACTAACCGTTCTGGGCTATAGCTCTTGTTCCGAGGATACCCTATACTGTTGCGCATTTACCGCCATTTTTCTATAGCTTTCTGTGTTTGTGTGTGTGTTTTTTGTTTCTTTGTTGTTTTCTCTACTGCTATCTGGTTATTTGTGTTATCACAAGGGTTTTCGAGCCGATCTAGATTGAACAACGTAACGCCGTATCTGTATATCCGCCTCGGGAATACACGTATTATCTTCATTTTTCAGGTACACCTGGTTGCTTTCCGCACACTCTCTTCTTATCTAAGAACCGTCGCTCACAAGGCGACACCTGCTCTTCGTGGTTATTTCTGTGGATAACCACTGCACCTACACCTCTACAGTCTTCCGTAAAATACCACATAATTTGGTCTCCCGACTTAGAAAGGAGTACACCTGTGTGTGGAATATTGGTCGCTTGGACCGGAATTATCGTGTTTCGCACGTTCGAATGATCCCCGTTGGATTCCTGTGCGTTGTACTGAGATCAGTGAACTGAATATTGAACCGTCATTACGCAATCTACATTGTCAGGAGACCTGCGGAACCGGATCTAACCGTTCGCCACGAACGTCAGTCAACCCGAATATTAGTTGTGTATCTTCACTTTTTGTTTGTTGTATTTGCTAGAAGTTTCCATCGTTGTCGATATTTGTCGTATCGATCGCGATATACATATTGTTCTCATTGATAAATTGTGTTTGCGTCGTTCGCATTTGTTATCTGGATTGCCAGTGATAATTTGCCGCCATGCAGACAAGCAGCCGACCGTATTCGGATAGAAGTGAGTGCGCGGCACCCCGCTCAGCCACCTCTACAGAGGCTGGCAACCGCCTATATCGTCAGGCGAAAAAGAAGTCGAACTCGACAGGATGCGCAGTTGCACCTTTTGAGGTTCGGACGACGATCGCTCTCGAGGCTACTACCTCATCTAAACGTGATATCACGGAAGGTGCTACTTCGCGAGCTGAATCACAGCAACCCCATGTTGAATCTGCGACGCAGAAGTTTCGTCTGTAGGAGATGGCAAATCAAGTTAACTTGTTAAAATCGTCATTAGAGACGTTAAGAAGTGAGCACACGGCTCGGGAGATTTGAAATCTAGACACAAATCGGATGGCCGAGACTGTTCGGACAATACGAGAAGATCTAAATCAAATGCTAGAAGAGCAAGGAAACGCCAAAGGGGCCTTACCAGCAATACCAGTTACTGTTGAGGAGGTTCTTTCACGTGTAAAACCTCGCTCAGAGTGATTGGAGACTATGGTGAATGCACCGTTGCAAATTCCGCACCCGGAAGTACAAGAGGTGGGACTCATCGGTGCTGATGCGCAGTCGGGCAAGAAAGATTCGAAGAAGACGAAGGTACAGAAGTTTTTTTTAAGACGCTCAAAATCGAGAATACTCGCAAGAAGACATGACACCGATGGAGACGGAGATGGTTCTAACTATACGGATTCCGATTGTTCCGATACGGACGATCTCGAAAATGAAACTTCATCTTCTGATGATACCTGGAGCGAGGAGGACACTCCCCGTTCTAGAAAGAAAAGAATTGGTAGCTCACTACTGTCCCGCAAGAAGGGACTGCTCTACAAGAATCTGAAACCGCTTTCGTGTACGAAATTTACAGATATATTACGAATTATCATGTATATCTGCCCACGGACCAAATTGGAAGCGAACAGGTAGCGAGAAAGCCAAAGTGAGAGATCACATTAAGCGTTTGAAGATTGGCCTCGATGGTCTTACGTTTTCTGGGAAGGATCCCATTCTTATATTTGTATTTCTCAGTCGCTTTAGAGTCGAAGCCGACACTCTGGGGATGAGTGAAGCTCATGCATTCGTGGAACTTCCACAATAATTGGTTGGATTTTCATAAGAGAAATAGTGTGCCGTGAGTGGTTCCTCTAACAGAATTTTTGCTGGGAATTCACTGGGGTTGTAGAGTACAAAGTTCACCATCAAGTAGACTTTTGTTGGTTGGCTTTACAGGTCCATTGGTATAATTATGCTCCCGTTAGAGACCCGTGGCACGCCCTCGTTTGACCCAATTTCAACACGTCTAACGAATTCCTTTTCCATGGTTTTGAACCCCCTAAACAACCTCTGTTTTGCTGGTCCAAATCGACGTTATGTCCAGTATCTTTCTCCCTATTTTACTGTTGTACATCAACCATATGACCCGTACGTTTCATTGTATTATTGTCTCGACGATCCCTATTTTATCCCCTTCTGACCGTTTAACATGGTTCTGCTGACCGCTCAGAGTCCGACTTGACCTCCGTAGCATCAGTTTTCATGCATCCGTCCTCCTTGCGACTGCGATTTCTATTTATCGCAGCCATTGTTAAGGCTCCTCTCTTCCCAGTGGCCTCCTTCAGCCGCACCGGGATTTCTTTTGAGGCTCTGCACGGCGGGCGTGGGCGGCACCCAACGTACTTCAGTGTCTTCGTCCTCTCCAGTGCACAATGATCGCGATGGCGCGACAAATTCGCAACCTTGCCTACGTCGGTGCTCGATGCGTGCTGTCTGTGAGACATGTTCAGCACCTTGAGAGTGGTGGGTGTGACAGGCTCGAAGAAATGTTCGTGCTTGGCTACATGATGCTTCTAGTAAAGGTGCGCAGTTGGTAGAGACACAGCACTTGTGTGCGACGATCGGCGCGGCAGTGCGCAATCAGAATCTTCGGACACTGGCGATGGGTCGTCGGCCGGCGACGACGGCGTACTGATGGCCGATGTGTACATGTCCAGCTGGGAGATGATGTTGGGGAATGTAATCAATGACACTTACGCGTCTCAGATGGAACTGGGGATGTCGGAGCCAAACTTGAGTTGCTGAAGAGAACAGGCCATGGTGATCGAATGAACGAATGAGTTGGTAATAAGGGGGGCCACGAAAGCGGAAAATGGTACTTGATATAATAAGAACGGCGGAAATCTTGATGAAAATTGACGACGGAATGCGGTAGTGTGGCTAGGGGGGGAGAATGATGTTGTGAGGACCATTACATGTGCGGTTGGATTGGGAACAACTCGACGCTCGAATGACCTCCGTCATGTCTTCCACAGTCTCCGAAAGTTTCCTCCTTTTTGCCAGCACGTTTCTCACGACTATCACTTCCCATCTCAGCGAAATCTTGACGAAAATGGGCCATGGCGTCTGGACACTGTGATTGACGACCAAATATTTCATTCGCGGCGATTGGGAATTGATGTTACCATCTTCAGTCTTCACAATTCGACTTATGCAGTAGTCGTTGCTCGCAATTGGGTGGTACAACGGAGAAGGCGGGGTCCCAGAAACAGAGGAAGTACGGCGCTTTGTGTAAGGGAAGTAATACTGACTTTGTTCCTATTGGTCTCGGTGTTCATACCGGCGCTGGGGTCTCAAGACGACGATTTTGCTTCCGTATTGCAGAATATACCAGTAATGTTCGGGGTTCCAACCCAGTCACCGAATACTATTCCCTAATTCTGCTATTTGAAGCAGCCGTTATAATTGCCACAGCAACTGCAGTCAATAGACGCCGCCTCGTCCCACACGAAGACACCGTTCTATTCCATTTGGTTCTTCATCAAAGTGAGTCGTCGTCACTGTCTGCCGCAATGCCTCGAAAGCATCGTTTGACACTGTCTGACGAGACTCCATTCAATTCCAGCAATCCGTCGACGCCAGCATGATCATCAATAAAGTATATTTGTAGTCTCCTCCTTCCAGATTAAGAGGAACCGTGTACTTCGTTCGGAGGGACCGAATGTTCTAAAACTCCGATCAAACGACGTAGTATCATGACGTCCTCTTCTGTCGACTGACGAAAGGCTTTATTGATCCATCCTTCATGAAATACCTGCCGTTGATTTCGGACACGAAGTTTGTTCGCCCAGTGGAAGACTCCGACACTATAAGTTCGATTCCATGCTGGTGAGGAGAGCTGCTGCGAAATCGTGAATTCATTGGACGTAATATCGAACTCCATCAGACGCAGTACTCTGCCAAAGTATATATCGGAAGTCGTCTCATTGTCATCCATCTCCACTGCAACGAAATAATTGGCCATGCTGCTCAGTTTTCTGGGCTCTATTCTGCCCAGGTTCAAGTACGCTGACGCTGTTTGCGTCTCTTCACCAACTAAAACACGGACTTGGGACCAGAAGATAAAAAGTTTGATCCTTGCGATAATATGTGTTGCTTCATGTTCAGACAAGCCGTCGTAATTTCGGCAGAGGTAGCTCACGAGCTAACGCCTCAATCTTCTTCCGCCATCTCCCATGTCCTCGAGCTTCATCTTTATCTTTGGTCCCCGAAGTTGTACACCTCCACAGGCTACGACGCCTTGAAAAGGGGAATGCTTTTCGATGTATGCTCGACGGGTCCCGAGCTTTAATGACTGTGCGAAAACAGCGCTTGACAACATTGAGTCTGCCGCTCTGTGCCTGGCATTCAGCTTTTCCATTATCCGACCTATGTAGCCTTCTACCCAGAATGGTGAAAAGCTAATTAGAGGGCCATACCTTCGTAAGTGCTCGCGGAGATGTAAAAGAATATGAAAAAATGACTTGCACACGTAGATCCAATCTTTTCGATAGCGATAGTATTGTGTCTCGAAATGTCGTAAGAAAGTGATGCATAAATGTTGAACGCGATAAATATCGCTTTCCACCACGAAACGTCGTGGTGTTATGTCAACAATTTCGGAAAATATGTGAAGGCCGTCGAGATACAATGTGTGAAGTAGGCCATCGAAGATTATCTCTCCGTACGATAGTGAAAAGCGTCTGTGATCGGCTGCTTTCCAATCTCAATATTTACTATGTGGCCATTGCTGCCGAGCGAGCTGACCACACACTCCCAATCCCCATTTTACCAGCTCATTATCCAAATGTTGCACTTGCTGCGCCGATATGCAGAAGACATCATCAAGATCGCTAAATATGATGTGGAAAATCTCTCTATGAATGTTAAAGAATAGACGCATCACTTCATGGGGGAATGAAGAGTAGGGCTCAATCCCTGGGATTTTGAACAACACACAGCTTTCTCTGACTCCCATCTTTTTCTCAAGCTCGGAGCTTTCGGCACCGACCATTGCTCTCAACTGTTCCAAAATGGAAATGTTCTTCTCCCGAGTTCTCATGGGGAGGTTTTGAATATCGTAAAGCACTTCCATTTAACTCTAGCCGATGCCGCGTACTATTCTGAATGGGTAATAGTAGTTATTTGTACGAACTCCTTGAATGGAGCAGTTTCTGCATGGAGCTTTGCCACTGATAGATTTTAGGCCTGATACTTTTGAGATTGCAGGCCGGTCAGCACTGATTGAAACCAAATGCCCCCGTAATCTTCTCATCGTTTCATCATGGGACCTGAAGAACAATCCTTCGGAAGTCAAGGTGGCTCTTATCTCTTTAACCAAGGGTTTCAAGAACGATTGCAGATATTTTGGTTGACTTGGGACAAGAATGAAGGCGAGACGGAAAACATTATGAGACCTGTACCTCACGAAAGGGGAGAAGTTGAAGTTTACGGCTGCTACCGCCCACATAGTGTTTTCTTGTTCTTATATACCGCGAATCCATCTGCGGGAGCCGGAATGAATACATCCCGCTTTAGGTTCGTCTCTCCATAAGAGTCTATCTTGCGACAATTAAAGAAGTTTGCGTTGTTTCTTCTCATTTCGCGATATATGTGCGTTTGTCGCAGACGAGATAGAATTGAACCAAAGAGAATTTAGTCAACTGCTGCATAAAATTTGAAAAGTCAGAAACAAGAATCTTTGGCCATAGTTCAGTAGACTCAGGTTCAACCAGAAGATCTAGCCATTTTCTTATCAAGATCATATTTCTGTTTAGCCATGAGTCAAGTTAATGAAGAGACCAGTTTTATAACAAGTTCTCCAAGATTACAAAGGCCAAGCAGAACTATGTTTTAACTGATCTTTCATGCACATATAAGAAAGCGAAAATTTTAGGATCTGTAACTGAAAACGCTTGGATGCTTGATAGAAACGGAATACGAGACATACCTAATAACAACTCGAAAAAGCTTTTCAAGAAGCCATGGTGGAGGTCTTTCGGCGTTGAGTTGAGCAATGAACAACAAAAGGCACAGCTTGTGAACTTTTGCTATCAATGATGCGTTACATTCGCATTATTAGAGAGCCGCACGATGCCGCAGACACCATTTCGTCAGAAGCATTGAGGAAGACGAGTGACCGGGCTCAATACAGATGGAAGGATCATTGTGGCTGGCCCAATGGCTTCTGCAGGAGTAACGTGGACGTTTCCAAGAAGTTGGAAAGCCTTTACACATGACCTTGAACATCCTCCTGTTTTGAAAACAGTTTCATCATTTCATTCTTCCGCTTGTCTACAAAGTTCATGATCTTTTTGTGAGGTTTTCCGTTGATGATGCCATCGAAACAGACCAGCAGACGCGACAGGACGACAAAGATATCTCTCCTGTCGCTAGTTTTCCATGGAATGAATACGACCAATGGATGCCCCCGGCCAAGCTTTGACGTATTAGATAATGATATTACATTCATGTTTGAATTCATGCCGGAGAGTTGAGGTTGACCTGCGAGTTTCTACATATAGGTACTCGGAACAGATGTGAGGCATAGTAGATTGATAGCACAGGGCGCCTGAGGCAACTAGAGCAAAACGCTTCGGAAAGGGGTGCACAAGTTGCGGTGGAAGTTTGGCTGGCGCCGATTTGCAACCGGTAGCGCAGAAAACATTGCGCTGTGAGCCAAAGTAACTGCATCAGGTGACGTTAAACTGCACACGCGAGCGGCGACATGCTGTGTTGGCAATGCAGAGAAGTCGAAAGCCGCAACGGAGGATAAATGCCAGCACGCTCGACAGTTAAGGTATTGATAGTTGTTAATCAGACAGCACAGCTTGCGCGCCAAGGTAGTAATAGCTCAGCACAACAGTTCAGATTTTGATTTGCGGCGGCCAGTATGAACTGTCACGGGGCCCTCGCGGAGGACGAAAAGAAGTGAAAGCCGTAGACGGATCACGTCCCTGGAGCGACCGACGCGCGAAGGGCGCGGCGACTGAGAGGGGAGCGGAGGCGGCGGCAGCGGAGGACGGGGGTGAAGGAGGGAGGGAAAGGCGGAATGCGACGTCCACTTGCATGATGCACAGTTACGGAGTCATAAAGTAACAACGGATGGCGAACTGCCCGACAGCTAAGATTGCCAACACCACGCGCAGATGCAATTAGCACGATAAGCAACGGGAGAGGGGGATGAATTACGGGGTAATTGCAGGGTACAGATCGATCCTCTGATGATTATATGAAGTACATGGTCCCCAAAATGTGAAGCACAAAAGGAACGAACTTCGAAGCACTAAAACAAAAACCCGTGATCAACTTTCCTGGAAGAGGTCCCACACGGAGTAAACGTATGCAAGTGTGGCTGCGACAACAGCTGGTGCTCAAATTTTTTTTTAACTTCGTGTACCCGTAATTGCACTACACAGTAGAAAACACCCCGTGTTCTACCAGTAGATTCTTCTATGGTTCACTCACCGTCGATGAAGGTGGAGTCACGAGTTGGGCCGAAACCGTGCAGCACTTTCTGCGTAGCTACGCAACTTCTCATGCGATTCGCGAAGCTATTCTAAATCTTAGAGATATTATCCAGAAGACTGCAGAAAAGGAGGTTGAGTACAGTTCAAGACTGAAAAATGCAGCTATACGCTTTGGAAATGCCCATTCCACGGACGAGAAGATGTCACTTTTTGTCGATGGACTCGATCCGACTACCAAGTCATTGATAGCCCGTCATCGGGAGAAGAACTCGAAAACTAGTTTTCTCGAATTAGTGCAGTATGCACAGGCTGAAGGTCAAGCCGTTCGCGCTCGTCGCGGAGGTGGAACACGTCGTCTAGGGACATACACCGTCGCTAACAGGGATGGGAAACGCCCTATCAATCTAGGCAGGGTGTTGCATCTGGAGTCGCCGGAGAAATCATTCGTTTCGACGTTTACTTTCCATGATGCCAGCTATACTAAAGAAGACGCAGTTTTTAATCTGGATGATACAGAGGGGCCAGTGCGTACTACGGGTTTGCCGTCAAGTGATTCTTATGTGGAAGATGATATATTGGCTATGGTGCCACGCCATTATCCTTACAGAAGGAGTCCGATGGTCCTGCCAGAGGGTGGATTTACTTCTCAGAAGCCTGGCTGGGTGGATACCCGTGGTACAGAACAGACACAGCTGAGGTAGAACAGGGACGGCCTGATATGTTATGGGTGCTATTGAAGACATCATTTGTTATCAGAGTACATTCTGACCTTTACACAGGTACATCGAGTTGTCTCGAACTATGAAGCTCTCTCGGAGCAAGAACGAACCCGTGTACCGCGACAATCATATTGGAAGGCCAAAGCTGGGGGACTTGTGGATATAGTACGCGGAACTCACTCGAGAGCTCAAAAATTTGAAAGATGACAGGGTTTAGCCCCAGAAGAACAGAGGAACGTCGATGTGGCGAAAGAGAAACCCACCTCATCGGGTATTTAAGTGTAGGAGCCCTCAGGGGGGTTAGTGGATTCAAACCCACCATACCGATCGGGGTACCGACATGGCCCAACTCCCGGGAATTTAAACCGAAGATCCTACTGAGGCAAGGAAGATCTTCGAATGTCGGGAACTATGTACAATTTGACTATATGTTAAAAAGTCCTTGAAAACGATATGTGTGCCCAAGTAGGAGGACGAATCACGTCATGATTATGGCCCGAGGGAACTACAAGGTCTATGCAGAAGTCGGCTCTTCTAAAGCGCTTTTATCGCGAAGACTCGCTGTAATAGATACGGGTGCAGGCCCGAACTTTATCAGGTAGTCTGAATTGCGCGAAGACGAGCGAGCTCGAATACAACAGGCACAGAAACCAGATATCCGGGATGCAACCAAGAGACCGATAAAGTCTATTGGAACAAATCGACTTGTCGTTCGCCTAGGAATTCATGTTGTCATGTTAACGTTTATTGTGTGTATCACATTGGCTGCACCAGTTGTGATCAGTTGTGACTACTGTGACAAGTTTGTCGAATCGATTCGTCCGAAAAATCGGAAGTGGAGCTGGACGAGGGCTCTACAGTGGCAATCTTGCGCAGAACACTTCGGCTATCCACTTCATTTTCACCATTACCACCGTCATTGGAATACAAAGCCCAACTGGGCAGAAAATATCCGAAGATTCGGGTTTGTAGAATAATGGTGATACCATCAAAATGTCAAACATGGGTATCAGTCGTTACTGAGAAGCACAGACTTATCTTTATTCAGCAGAACGCGGCACTGTATCACACTAGTGAATTGCTAGTCGCTACCGGCATTGCGCAGGTGAGCCCGAAGATCCCTTTCAGGATATTGGTGAGAAATGTTGTCTCTAAAGAGCGTCGCCTATACAAGCATCAGCTCTTTGGTATGCCGTTGCCGCACCCTTCAGTTGTGACAACGAAACACATAATCACGGCAGACGTCATAGAAGTAACGCCCGAAGGCGAGCAGAAATCGACAGCGACAGAAGCGGTAGAGACCATGAAGAACATGAAGGAAGAGAATGTCTCTGAAGAAGAGACGGAAGAAGCCCTCGACGGCGTGAAGATAGAACACGTTCCAGAGGAGAATAAAGCAAGATTGCGCAGATTTCTGCTGAAGTTTTCACATATGTGGAGTGGAAACATTGGCCAGATCGCAGCTACAGGACATCAAATTGACGTTGCACCGGTTACACGACCCATCGCTCAATTAACGTATCGGGCAGGCCCGAGAACTCGTCAGATCTAGCAAGAACACGTGGAATCCATGCTGGAGATAGTTCTTTACGCTTTTGCGTTGACTGAAGAAAACTGAATGCAGTTACTGTGAGGAATACGTACCCATTACCGCGTATGGATGAATGCATGAATAGTCTTGGAGAAGCTAATGTTTTTACTACACTTGACGCAAATTGGGGACACTGGCAGATAACAGTCACCCCAGAAGACAAAGATAAGACTATACTTGCGTATCACGCAGGACTGTACCGCTTAAAGCGAATGCCATTCGCTTTGACCAACGCCTTTGCGACTTTTCAGCGTGCTATTGATATAATATTATCACAGTATAAGTTGAAAACATGTCTTGTTTAATTGGATGACATCATCATTTCCAGTAAGAATATGGAAGACCATTTCGGGAATGTTGAGGGAATCCTCGAAAAGGTACAGAAAGCTAGAATTAACTTGAAGATCAAGAAGTGTGAAGGTTTCACGGACCAAGGGAAATACCTGGGACACAGGATAAAGCCATGGAAGCTGGAAATGGAAGAAGTCCAGACCGCTGCGATTCGCGAGTTCAAACCTCTGCGAACGCGGACGCAATTGAGATATTTTCTCGGGGTTTGCAACGTCTACAGAAGATTTGGGCCGCGCTCTTCGCATATCGATGCGCCCCTTACTGCTTTCTTGAAAAAAGGACAACCCGTTCAATTGAAGGAATTCGGAAAAGCCGCAACGGAAACTATCGCAAAGCTAAAACATATGCTGACCACAGCTCCTGTGTTATCTTTTCCGAAAACAGATCTTCCTTACTCCGTCGGTACGGACGCTAGCGATTATCAGATAGGGTGTGCCCTCTTTCGAACGCACGAAGACCGCGTAAGACATCGTATTGGATACTGGTCGAGAACACTTCACCACGCAGAAAAGAATTACTCTTTGTCAGAAAAAGAATGCCTTGCTATGGTTTGGGCTCTCACGACCCTCAGACCTTACCTACAGGGTGCTCACTTTACGGTCAATACTGATCATTCATGCCTCAGATGGTCCATGTCGATTACCGAGCCGTCGGGACGCTTAATGCGATGGCGTCTGCGCCTTTCAGAATTTGAATTCACAATCAACTACAAGAATGGAACTTCAAACATACACGCTGACGCGTTATAGCGACTCGACACCTTGGGAGAAACCCAATTAGAAATCGATGATGAGATACCATGTTTGGTAGCGGAAAATTCCAGAACGAAAGAAGAAGATCTAGAAGATCTAGGAGAGGATTATTAAGCGGAATTACTGGTAGCCCAGGCTACGGAGACTGATCCAGAAGATCAACTCGAACAAATCTTACTTAAAGACCTATTACTTGAACAAGTCACCGATGCCTTCTGCACGGCTATCCGCTCTCCTCTTAACGGGGGGAGGTGTTGCCCTTTTTTCTCGACGATCGAGGAATCTTTGTTCGAACTGTTGAATCATGTGAGAAAATCGTGATACCACACGCTCTAAAGAGCAGAGTACTGCATTTGGCACATTATTCGCCAATGTCTGGTCATCCGGGAGGTACAGAGCTGTATCTAACCCTCGGAAGGGACTTTTTTTGGCCAACTTTGGCAATGGACTGTCAGGTCACAGCTAAGGTATGCGTAACTTGTGCGAGAAATAGATTGGAGCTCTGGAAAAAGAAGACGCCACTGAAGCGGTTCCCAGCAATCGCTACTCTACAGTGTGCCAGTATTGAAATACTTGGGAAATTGATGCGCTCGAAGCGGGGAAACAAATACCTTTTGGGAATAACTAATCGCTTCTCTTGGCTGGTTAAGACTGTTCCGCTGAAACGGAGTACGGCTTCTGTGATAGCACGAGCGTTTATCAACCATTGGGTTTATTACTACGGACCACCGGATACTCTGCTCTCAGATAATGGCAAACAATTCGTTACAAGCTTCTTTCAAGATGTATGAAGGATATTTGGAGTTAAGAACGTGTTCAACACGACGTATCATCCGCAATGTAACGGGCAGTTTGAACGGTACAACCCTACACTACTCGCCGCAATTCGGCACTACATCGAAGAACACCCAAAGGACTGGGATCTTTATGAAGAAACGCTTTGCTACGCGTACAATTTTCAAGTGCATTCGACGAAGAAGCTAAACCCTTTGAATTGGTAATATCTCGCCGACCAGCGGCTTTGCCAATCAAGGTAGATTCGGACAGAACCGAAGAAGAGTCAATGCCAACGCCGGCTCAGTTTTGCATACACTGGAAATATGAGTTCCACAAACGCCCCACACAGGCTGCAAAAGAGATGGGAAAGTCCCAAGCGCGCTACAAGCGTAATTACGATGCGTCAATGCGACGGGCACTCCCGGGTATCCAAGTCGGAGGACACGTTTTCGTGAGACTGGAAAGGAAACATAGCCGGAAGACCGGAGAGGAGAAGGAACGGAAACGCCGTTATACGTTAGAGCCGATCGCTACAGGACCGCATGAAGTTGTCGATTTCGACGAATATACCGTGGTAATTCGGAGAGGTACTGAGGTGGAGCGCATTTCTCCCGATCGGGTAGTTGGTGCACCAGATCGAGAAGCTGACGTACAGCGAGAGGAATCCGCCTGTGGAGGTATTGAGGTGCAGGAGCCACCGCAGCCACTGGTTGTGCAGGAGCTTGCGAACATACCGCCATAGGGCAGAATAATTCCAAAACTGCCACGTGGTGAAAAGAGCTCGGAAATCCGACGTACAGGGCTGAACAACAGTTCTACGACACACGGTGCATCCGCCCATGACATAATCATAGCTCCCACTGTAGCAGTGAGAGGAGATACGGCGATCCGCACTCTAAGCACGCAGCAAACTGCAGTTTCTCCCTCAGATCACGCGGTGGACGCGAAATAAATTGAGGATGAAACCTCAAGTAGCAGAAGTCGTGAAGGCTCTACAGGGAGTCCTGATGACAGAACAGAATCGCCATTTGGCGTAGAATCAGAAGGAACCGAAGCTGAGATCAGCAAGCCAATTCCGCAAAACGGATTGAAGAGCGTCACCCTCCCTGATGAGGGAAGCAGGTCTCAAGAAGAGAAGAAGTACACAAGGGACAGCGCAGTTGTTAAAACGCCACATGGAGACAGTGTGACCGTATCCGCTGAACCAATTGCGGCAGATACCGAGCATTTAGGGAGACCCCCCGAACATCGGGTCATCTTAAATCCGGAAGAGAAGAAGCCCAACTAGGCAAGTCTAAGGCGTACAGTGGCAACTGAAGTCGCGTTTTCACCGCAAGGTTCGGAAACCCCGAGAAGGAAATTGGAAGCACAGGCCAGACCGGAAAAATATAGGGAAACCAGACGACTGGCTTTGAGAACCCCGGAGGCGGATGAGACGAGAGATCGTGATGACACGATTCCGGACGCTGCAGCGAACGCTACGGAACCTGTTGACAGGAGTGTCACCCCGACTAAGGTGTTCGCAACTAAGGAGATGGAATACATCATCGAGCGCATTCTAGATCATGGATTGCATGAAAAGGACAACAGTTTACTGTTTAAAGTGCGTTGGTATGGGTATCAACCCGGAGATGATACTTGGGAGCCCATACGTAATCTATCACGATCACACGTGCTCGAGTACTGCCGACGTGCAAAATTGGATGTCCTGGACAATATTGATGACGCTCTCTTCGGTTTGGTTGTGTCAGGAGAGCCTGATCGAATCTGATACCTACAGAAGTATGAAGTTACCCCAGGAGGAGGAAGAATGAAGTGGAGGTCCACAAGAACTTAGAAGTGAAGCAAAAAGAGGAGAGCCCTCGCAGAAAGAAGAAGAAGCAAAGGAGTGTCAGAAGATCAAAGCGTTTTATTTTGGTTATCTCAAGACTACCTTTAGTCGGTTTGCTACTGTGCCCTCAGGCAAGAAAGTTAGGGATTCGGTTTATCCCAGTTGATACACATCGAGAAGCGCAAGAGATTCAGCTTCT
Organism: Agarophyton chilense; assembly: GCA_030374765.1. Classification (NCBI taxonomy): domain Eukaryota; phylum Rhodophyta; class Florideophyceae; order Gracilariales; family Gracilariaceae; genus Agarophyton; species Agarophyton chilense. Next base: position 295,045 of record JARGXX010000096.1, read on the forward strand.
GCTGTCGATTTCCTCGAACAAGGTGGGGAGGAATCTCAGCGCCTTCGAGGAACTGCCTCAGATTGCCAAGCTCGCCATCGTGGGAAGTCACTGCGGGTCGTACAGGCTCAGGTACAGCGCTCTGCATCGCTGCAAGGACCACTGGCTGTATGCTGTCGTTCTCACCCAAAGCAGGATCCACGAGGATGACCTCTTCTGGCTCTTCGTTGTAATCGATTTCTTGCATCTCGTCAACGAGTACGTAGGCATTCTGAGCAGTTGGCTCGGGTATGTAACCAGTCGGCTGGGTTGGAGGCATTTCTCGCGGAGTTTCCCGCAGAACTTTGGCATGATCGCCGTCGATATGCTGGTTAGTCCAGGGGTCGTACCAGACCAATTCACCGCTGGGACCGGTTCTTCCGGGTGAATGGTTGCGACGGGGACGTTCTCTAGCCTGCTGTTCAGAAGGAACAAGGGTCCAGTCAATCTGGTCGATGACATTCATCAGGCGCAGAAATCCTTTGTGATTGGCACGTGAGCCCTGTACGAGCGACAGATCGAGATCTCTCGAAAATTGTCGAGCAATCGGGCTCATATGCCACAAACGATATGTGTCGTATACATCCCAAAGGATGAAAACGGCCATCTTCGCGATGAATTCACTGTAGACGACTACCCAATGACCGGAAAACGGATCTTTGGCGAGTAAGGAACCTACTTAGCTGATTGAATGAGGGAGCTCCACAGGACAGCCACAAGGACTCTCGATCTCATGCCAGTATTGAGGAATCGGCATGTAGCGCCCGACGCGCGGGCTATACCGAATTCGGTCTACTTAGAGCATCTGGTCTGGAACCAAGTATCCCAGTCGAGATCTGGTAGGGTGTTCCCACCGGGAGGATTCCCAATACAGATTATCACGTTTGCGGAGATAGCGGAATTCTGCGCGTGGTTGAGGACTGTCAGAACAGAGGGCCATGTTGGATACTTCACCAACACCGCGCCACCTTTGAACATCCAAAGCCACTAGGTTCTCGACATACGAGTAGGCATCGCCATTTGTTCCGGCACACCAGGTATCGAATTGCCAATCCTCATTGAGAGGTACCGAGCCGATAATGCGGAGTAATCGCTGGTACACCAGACGGGTGAATCGTTCGCGCACCGCGAGCAAGCTCTCGTTTCCGAAGCGACTGGTGGCATTGTTTGGGACGGCGCAATGGATCAACCAATCTGTTATAAACAACGCATGCCATGGGGTACCATCCGGAAGACGACCAGCGACCACATACTGATTCATCAGAGCTTCGTCGCAGACCTCCGCAGGGAAAACCCAAGGTGCTCGAGCGTATAAGGCAGAGTGCAGCAGGGGGTCTCGGCCGACGAAGTCCGCGTAGTGTGAAAACCTCTGTACGGAGGAGGACGCAGGTTGCAGAACAGCTGCCGTGGAGGTAAGGTATGCAAGACCAGGACTGGAAGCCGATTGCGGCGAAGGGACAGTTCGGGAGAGTGGAGTGGAACCTCTAGGCTGCGCAGAAGTCTGCCGAAACGGAGTGTTGTCGAGATTGTCAAAGAACGTATGTAGATTGACCACGTACGACGGAAGGTTGCTCATCGCGAGATGTCGGATACAAGAAAAGCTAGAAATATGGAATAGCGAGATGATCGCAAGGTGGAGTAGGAAAACGCAAGGTTGTGATACGAAAAGAAGAATCGGAATGTCCGAGAAGCGCGCTGCGATTGCTTTTACAGACAATGCGTCGTGAGGGCTCCGCTCTTAACGGGGGGGTATGTAGTATTCTGGATGCACCCGAGTTCGACCGTTCGAAATACTACGAAGTCGCGATACGGCATTCATAAGCTATTGCTTAGGCGATACTCGACTACGAGAAGTTATGAGAAGAATTAATTCTTGGAAAGGTTTGGACAAGAGAAATTTAAGTAGGATGTACTGTATTTAGAGTACACTGTAAGGTGCGATCACCAAATATTTTATTTGGTATTATTTAGATATTTGTGTAGTGGCACGCCACGTGTATGCATTACTGTACAGTACTTGCTTTGCCTCTCGGCACATTAAAGGTCGCAAGTTTCAGGTGAGGACGGCAGAAGGCCAACCAATAACCAACTTAAACTCCATCTTGGTGAGTCCTAGAAATCCTAAAGTGGTTCACCACAAAGGGGAACCTATAGTATCAGTCCTTAACCGTTCTGAGCTAAAGCTCTTTTCCCGAGGATACCCATTACTGTTGCGCATTTACCGCCCTTTTTCTACAGCTTTCTGTGTGTGTGTGTTGTTTCTTTGTTGTTTTCCCTACCGTTACCTGGTTATTTGTGTTATCACAAGGATTGTCGAGCCGATCTCGTGTGCATTACGTACCGCCGTATCTGGACATTTGCCTCTGGAATACACGTATTATCCCCATCGTTCAGGCACACCTCGCTGCTTTCCGCACACTCTTTTCTTATCTAAGAACCGTCGCTCGCAAGGCGACACCCGCTCTTCGCGGTTATTTCTGTGGATACCCACTTCACCGAGACCTCTACAGTCTTCAGTCTAATACCACATCGTCGCGGCAGCAACGGGCTATGCGGGCATATGCCAACAACCATGAGGTGTCGATTTCGGCTTCTGCGAGTGTAGCACCCTGCAAGACCTTGTAGCCTTAGACAGGAGGATTCCCATTTCCCTCATACTTGAGGCTAAGATACACATGTTAAGAGATCGGCAATCACGCGTGTGTTCACTTAGCCTATTATTCTTTTGGCCGTACTTGAAACAAGCTTACCGCCAGAAATTCTGGGGACTCTCTTTGACAAAAGAGAGAGGCACACCAAGGGGACAACCACGGCGTCGACCTGAAAGCCTTTCTTAACTTAAAGCCAAGGGAGGTGCGCGCCGCCGTTGCAGCCAGCCCTAGCTCATCGAAGGTAAGCCAAACTTGATCCAAAGTTAAATCCAAACATTGAATTATATCATACACGGCGAGACGTGTACGGTGCCGTACCACCCTTGTTATCCAGATGCATTGCGTTTCATGCGCATAAACTGCGTCTACAAAGCACGAAATAAGACAGAAGCGGGCCCTCGAATCACGTCTTCCAAAAGCCGTTCCCCACGATTTCGAAGCAGGGCAAAAGGTTTTGATCTATCTAGAAAAAGAGCTACCTCGATGGACTGGACCGTTTGAAGTAATCAGAGTTACAGGCAAACAAATTTTCGTAAGAGAGAAAAATGGCGAGAAAGTCCAACAGGGTATTACGCAAGCCAAACCTTATATTTCCGAAAAATCTGAAGTCAATTCTGAATTATTTATTCTTAATGGTTTCGATAATATCCTTAACTACGATTTCAAAAAGTTTTCAGACGAAAGTGAAGGAATCACGGGCAACGATGAAGAATCAATATGTATTTTTGAAACCCTGAAACCAAGTGGTCCTCGTTGGAATTCCCCAAAGTTCTCAGAAGCAAAGAAGAAAGAAATTGATGGTTTAAAGCGACGAAATACTTGGAAAGTTTTTAGACCTAGAACAGTTTCAAAAGATGCAAATAGTTTAGGATCTAGATTTGTGTTATCAATCAAGAATCCAGGAACTGAAGAAGAAATTGATAAGGCGAGACTTGTGGCCCAAGGATTTTCTGATAAGAAGCAGAACTACTTAGAGCATAATGTCACTTTCGTCTGCAATGGTACAGTTCGACTTATTATGACAATGGCCCCAATGTTCGACTCCAAGGTATGGAGTCACGATTTCACTCAAGCCTACATTCAGAGGAATCAAGACCTTACACGGAAGGTATACATACGACCTCCCAAGGATATGGATGTATCAAAAGACAGTCTCTTCCTTTTTATGAAACCACTGAATGGTTTAGCAGATGCCTGTGATTATTGAAAATTGACCATTATGTCACATCTACGAGAAGAACTGGAAATGACAGCTGTGAAAGGTGATATTCCTTGTTTTTTCAAGAAATCTGAAGGTATTCTTTATGGAAGCATGGGATCATATGTTGACGACTCGGTTATTACTGGTCAAGATGAATTTATTAAGTCCACAAACAAAATTCTAGAACGTTTCAAATCACGAGACATAGTTGTTGGTTTTTTAAAATTCGGTGTAACTCAAGTTACGGCCAACTGAGAACAATACAAAATCATCAAAAAGATTTCAAGAATAGAATGATGCCAGTGGAGAATACCAATATCTATGCAGAGTTCAGATCCAAAAGACCTCAACTTATCTGGCTTGTAATCTCAATTACACACATTTCTTTCTTCGTGAACAAAACTGCTCAGGTCACAAAGAAAATGTTCACGAAATCCATTGGACGAAGAATGACTGAAGTCATTAAGGAGATTCAAGGACAAGCAAATACTTTGAAGTTTGTGAAGCCTGATCAAATCTCTCTCTGTATACGAGCATACAGAGCTTCTTCACTTACGAATAATGAAAACAGTGCTTCCCAACTTGGCTTCTTTATTCTATTGGCTGATCTTTCCAATCATTGTAACATAGACTAAAGTTAAAAGAGCCGTCGAGTTGTGAGCTCTGAATAAGGAGGTGAGGATAATGCTTTTACTGATGATTTTGAGTTCGCATACACGTTTAAATTTGACTTGGAAACTTTACTCGACCAAATAATTCCAATAAGAATGTTCACGGATTTCAAGAGCCTTTTCGATTTCATCACAAAAGCTTTATCTACAGCTGCAAAATGACTATCAACCGATATTTCAGCAGTCAGTGAAGCTTATGAAAGAAATGAAATATCTGACGTTGGATTTGTGAAATCTGAAAACCATTCTGCTGACATTTTTACGAAAAAAATCAACAAAGCATACAGAAATATTTTCGAAAACAACCATTGTGATCACGAAATTGAACAATGGATAATTCGTCCATCTACTTGAATAATTGTTTTGCTTAAAAGAAAACTACGAATGTTGAAGACGTCTCGCGAGAGAAGAATGGAGAATTACATCATGAAATATGTTTTCAGATATCTGCGTAGATTAAACTACAATTCCGACTAGCGAACGTTAGATGGACAGGAAATAGAGTATTTATTTTGAAGTAGTAGTCTAGTCTAATAGACTTTGAATTAGAATGAAGCTGCTTACTTTGCGTGGGAAAGATCCACACAAAGCTCCAAGCCACTAAAGAACGTCTGTGTTCTCGGAATGCTAGATAAGTGTGCTAGATAGCTAGTTTTGTAAATAAAAAGCCAAAAAATCTAAGAATTTTGCATATTGCGCTAGTTCGGCACCTGAAAAAAAAATTTTGGAAATAAGAACTCCATGCATCTTAGTGTTCTGACCACTTAATGCAGTTTAATCTGCATTTGCAGTTTACTGGGCACTTTTGACCGCTCTAGGTGGAGATCCATACCAAGGCAGTCGTCAGTACCTTCTACCTCCTTACTGGCCCTTTTGCTTACTAGGCTTGTGCTGCGACTTCATCGGTGGATCGATAAAGTCGCAGGGAACCCCTGTCGGCCGACAAATACGCCATAACATCACGCATGATGCGTTTCTGAGATGTTGGTCGACTGTCGGCCGACAGAATGCAACGTGTACACCTAGGCGTCCTCAAAATTACAAAATTATATGTATTATGTCGGCCGACAGAAATGCGCGGGGACTTCATCGGGACCCCCGATGAAGTCGGAGCGCACCTCTGTCGGCCGACAGAGTGCACCGTGTACACCTGGGCGTTCCAAAATTATATGTATTATGTCGGCCGACAGAGGTGCGCTCCGACTTCATCTGGGGTCCCAATGAATTCCCCGCGCACCTCTGTCGGCCGACATAATACGTATAATTTTGTAATTTTTTTGGACGCCCAGGTGTACACGTTGCATTCTGTCGGCCAACAGAGTGCCCCGTGTACATTGTGGCGTTCCAAAATTATATGTATATTGTCGGCCGACAGAGGTGCGTTCCGACTTCATCGGGGGTCCCGATGAAGTCCCCGCGCACTTCTGTCGGCCGACATAATACATATAATTTTGTAATTTCTTGGACGCCCAGGTGTACACGTTGCATTCTTTTGGCCGACAGAGGTGCGCGGGGACTTCATCGGGACCCCCGATGAAGTCGGAGCGCACCTCTGTCGGCCGTCTCCAACTACTAAAGCACATGTTTGTGTGTGTGTGTGTGTGTGTGTGTGTGTGTCGCTGCGTGTGATACGAATGGGCCACTTGGCGGCGGAACAAGAGTGCCACGGCATCGGATTGGTCGACGGCGACACACGTGTAACAGATGACCAATAGCGTGCCGTGGCACTCGGCTGGGCGGAAGAACAGTGCTGAGGGTGACACGTGGGTAACAGTAGACCAATCGCGTGCCGTTGCACACCTTGCTCTGGGACAACTCCAAAAGCAGGGTTTTCTACCCTGCTCCGGGACAACTCCAAGAGCAGGGTTTCCCCACCCCGCTCCGGAACGAGTCCAAGAGCAGGGTTTCGCAACCTGCTCCAAGACAAGTCCAAGAGCAGGGTTTTTCCACCCCGCTCCAAGAGAAATGCAGAGAGCAGGGTTTCTCACACACCGCGTATGACTGCAATGAGTCCTCATTCCGCGCCCACTGCTGGGCACACAGTTGCGAACACTTTTGGCACTAGGGGAAATTTAGATGGGAACGCGGTGAGACGTCCACACGCACCAACGTGGTTTTTTGACGCTATCATGCCGACCGTACCTTCAACCGATGCAGCCAAAGCTCGCAGAAGGCAACAGTGCAAGCGTGCTGCTGTACGACGAAGAGCTGAAACTTCAGAACAGGCCGAAGAACGCAGGCGTCGTAACCGAGAACGCGCTAGAATTCGCCGCGCTTGACAAACAAACGCCGATTGCGTTTCAGTGCAATGATGCCTCACTGCGCGCTTACCGTTGGGCACACAATTGCGCACATGGGCGCTGCGAGAAAAGTCCAAAGAGCACGGCTTTTCACACAGAGCACGGTTCCTGACACAGAGCACGGTTTCTCAGCTCATAAGCGCTGCGAGGGTGAGCTTTCAGGGTGTTTGTCGGTTTGAACGAGGTACACCATGACACGTTCACGAACACAAACCAAATTCCTTGCGCAATTGTGCCGAATATACCTTTAATCGAAGCATCTGAAGTTTTGAGAAGACAACAGCGTGACCATGCAGCCGTAAGACCAAGAAATGTAACGGCAGAACAGTCTAAAAAACGCAGGTGACGTAATGGAAAAAGAGTCAGGAAACAAGGTGCAAATAGGACCACTAAAAAGCGACAGACAAGATTCGAGAGTGAAAAACAGAGTTCTTCTCAAAGTAGAGAATTTAAACCCCAGAAATAGCGCTCGCGCGTAAGTGGAGGTTTTGAATGCACTCAGCGCGAAATCTGTCATTCTTGATCAATTTTTAAGCTGATAAAGGGAATCATGTTACGTTTTCTGCAAAAGGTGGACATTTCAAAGAGAAAAATGAATGGGGCAATATATTAAGCGGAACAAAAAACCATCAGTCTTTTTAATTACGGTTAGTCACAAGTTCGTACAAAGGACAGCGTTTTTGCTTGGCACGAAATCCCTGCGAGCCTAAAGACGATACTTTTAGAGTTTTCGTCTTAAGACTTTGCCCTGACTACCAATATCGTACAGGGGCAATAGTTTGGTAAAAGGGTTGAGTTCCATATTTAAGATAACTGCTTTTTTCACGGCCTGCCCTATGTCACTCCTTCCCATAGTACATTTCAACCTCAAAACATGCGTGAAAAGCGGTGATAGAAAAGCATTTCGTGCGGGCTTTCCAGAAATTCTGCCCTGATAAGGTCTTGAATACTAAATCGTAGAGGATGACATTTTGTTTCTTTCGAAGTCTTCCTATGCCTCTCTACATCTTATGAACTAGCCATCCGCGTGCAGTGGCACCTTACTGCGTGTTTACCGCTAGGCACACAATTGCTCACATGGGCGTTACAAGCAAAGTCCGCAGAGCACAGGTTCTCACACAGAGCCCGTTTCTTCACACAGAGAACGGTTTCTCACATCTTGCGTATGAGTGAAACGGCGCCTCATTGTACAAGCCGATTCTAATTTACAATCGCTACAAACTACTTTCAAAGCTTTTTCTCAACATATGTAAACTGTCAAACGCGTGCAAAGCACGCTACGGAGCCACTCGCACCAGGAGAAGTGCAGAGAGCAGGGTTTCTCATACACTGCGTATGACTGCAATGACGCCTCATTGCGCGCCCACTACTGGCACACAGTTGCGCAAACTTTCGGTGCTGGGGGAAATTTAGATGGGGACGCAGTGAGACGTCCACAGGCACCAACGTGGTCTTTTGACGCTATCATGCCGACCGTACCTTCAACCGATGCAGCCGAAGCTCGCAGATGGTACCTGTGCGAGCTTGCTGCTGTACGACGAAGAGCTGAAACTTCAGAACAGGCCGAAGAACGCAGGCGTCGCAACTAGGCACAAAATTGCGCACATGGGCGCTGCGAGCCAAGTCCAAAGAGCACGGTTTGTGACACAGTGCACGGTTTCTTACAGAGCACGGTTTGTCACACGTCGCCTATGAGTGCAACGGCGCCTTATTGCGCCGTTATCGCTGGGCTCATCACCGCGCTCATGGGCGCTACGAGGTTGAGTTTGCACGGTGTGTGTGAGTTTGAACGAGGTACGGCATGACACGTCCACACACATTAACCGGATTCCTTGCGCAATTCTGCCGAACGTACCTTCAATCGATGCAAAGGAAGTTCTGAGAAGACAACAGGGTGGACACGCATCTGTGAGACGACGACATGAAACGGCAGGACAGACTGACAAGCGCAGGTGGCGCAATGCAGAAAGATCCAGGAAACAAGAGGCAAATAACACCACTGCAAGGCGACAAACAAGATTTGAGAATGAAAAACAGCGTCATTTTCAAAGTAGAGAGCGTAAAACACAGAAAGAGCGCTGGCGCGTAAGTGGAAATTTTGGAATGCACTCACCGCGAGGGCTGCCTTTCTTGATCATTATCCTAAGCTGAAAAAAGGATTCATGTTAATGGTTCTGCAAAACTGGGACCCTTCGAAGGGACATATGAATGGGGCAATATATGTAGTGGAACGAATGACAAGCAGCTTCTCTTCTTACGGTTAGCGACAAGTTCGTACAAAGGACAGCGTTTTGCTTGCCGAGAATGCTTTGCAAGCCTTAATACGATACGATTCCAGTTCCCGTTTTAACGCCCAAGCAGTTTCCAGTAAAGATGTGCTTTGCACTGACTAACAAAAACGTACAGGGGGAATGTTTTGGGAGTAGAGTTGGGTTCGACCTACGAGAACTGCTTTTCTCACTGCTTTCTCTATGTTGCTCTCTCCCGTACTACAAACCGTTCCAAGGTCAAAGTATGTGTCGGCAACAGCGATAGAAACACATGTGATGTAGTTTTTCGAGAAGTTTTTTTGTGAAAAGTGGTTGGATTATTAAAACTAGAGAAGAAATTGGTTTTTTTTGCATGTCTTTTAAACTTTTTTCAATCTTTTGCATTAGCCATTCTCAAAAATGTTTCTTTCAAAAGCCAGTCCTGAACGACAATTGCTACGAACTACTGTAAAAGCTTTTTCTCAACATACGTAAACTGTCGAACGCGTGCAAAGCACGCTACGGAGCCACTCGTCAGAGTACTAAAGCACATGTTTGTGTGTGTGTGTGTCGCTGCGTATGATACGAATGGGCCACTTGGCCGCGGAACAAGAGTGCCACGGCATGGGATTGGTCAACGGCGACACACGTGTAACAGATGACCAATAGCGTGCCGTGGCACTAGGCTGGGCGGCGGAACAGGAGTGCCACGTGGCAGGATTCAAGGACGGAGACACGTGTACACGCGCTCGCCAATGGCGTGCCGTTGCACTCGCGTGGGGGGCGGAACCAAGAGTGCCACGGCACGTGATTGAAGGATGTCGACACGTGTAGGAAAGTTGGCCAATGGCATGCCGTAGCACTCCCCGCAGGCGGAGGAATATTCGTGCAAGCGAGACGTGTGCACTCGCGCGGTCAAGGTAGATGTGTGCAGTGCAACACGAATATAACGCTACAAATGCATGTTTTCACAGACAACACCGTGCAAAGCACGGATCGGAGCCGTTTCGATCGGCGATGTAGTCGTCTAGGGTTGGGGTGAAGCCGTCGACGACGCATGCGGAATTGAGGAATGTGAGACGGGTTTGGCGGAGAGTGCGGGAGTCCTGGTTGAGAGCTAGTGTTGCGAATGTGAGTGTGACAAAGGAGGGGAGTGCGAAAGTTCCAATCTGTGAGATGATGGCGATAGTGTCTGGGGAGAAGAGGTCCTGAAGGGAGGAGATTGTTGAGTGGGGGTTTGCTCGAAGGAATTTGTGAGCGGTGATGAGATCGGAAAAGGAGGTGTGCTTTCCATCGCGGACGAAACCTGGTTTGCGGGCTTGGAAGGGAGGAGGAGGGGCATGGGAGGATGAGGTGACGGAAGGATCAGGGGAGAGAGAAATCCAATTGTTGACGGCATCGGAGCGTTCGATGGCACGGACTGTTTCGTAGTGCGCAGTGAGTCTGTGCTTGGAGGTTCGGGAGTAATGTGCTTTGAAGAGGGTATGGGCTTGTTCGAAGATACCTGCATCGTTGAAGTGGAGACTCCCAAAGCGTCGAATGTCGTCTACGATGTGATCGAGGAGGTGGAATTTGAGGGTGCCAAGGTTGGAGGTATGGTATGGACCGAGAACATCGACAGCTCTGTGCTTGAAGGAATGGATTTGGGAGGCGAGTTTGGCAAGACGAGAAGTGGTCCATTCGGGGACGGAGTTGTAGCACATGGAGGTGAGGAGGAGGTCTGTGGACTTGAAGAAGACGGTTGTGATGGGAGCGGAATTGGCTTCGTCACAGCAGCGGTCGAAGAAGGCGCCGATGAAGGGGAAGACCATGTCGAGAGCGCGGTAGTCTTTTGCTTCTAGCATGCCGCGGACGCCGTCAGTTGTGAAGAAGCCGTTGAGGGACTGGTCGCTTTCGGAAGTAGAGAAGTCGATGTGGAGGCCGGTTGCTGGGGAATGATTTTCGATGGCGGTGAGGATGAAGTTGGAATGCTTGAGGATGGAGGTGCGGACGGAGTGGAAAGAACGGCGGGAGTTTGTGGAGCTGATGGTGGTGAAGAGGTGTTCTGATCTGAGACGTTCGATGGCGGCGAGCTTGATGAGTTTGGAAACGCCGAGGTGGAAGTTGTGGAGGGGTTCGAAGGGGAAGATGTTGTATGGGGTGAGGAGGGGGATGATGTTGAAAAGGGGGTAAGACTCGAAGGGGGAGGGGTATTTTGCGAGGGAGAGGGAGTGGAGTGCTTGGAGAGCTTGTTCCTTGAAGTTGCGCGAGACTCTTGGCTTGCGGGCGAGGAGAGCTGCTTCGGAGTCCTTGAGGAGGGAGAAGTGTTTGTTGCGAGCTGCAAGGGTGAGGGGAAGAGATCGAGGGGGATGGGCGTGAGAGTGTTGGTGGAGTTGTGAGCGAGGGACAGAGCATCTGTGGCAGGGGTGCTGGGGGCGGGTGCCGTGGGAGATGGCGAGCATATCCTTTGCCTCGGGAATGTCTGTGCAGTAGCTGGCGATGATGGGGTGGCATTGACGAAGAACGCCGTCTGCGTCGCGGAAGGGGAAACCGGGGATGGCGGAAGAGAAGAGAGGTTGAAGGAGGGAGGAGATGGTCTGCTGTATGAGTTCCATTTTTGTTTGGCGGGGTATGGAGGAGAAATGAGTGATGATATCTGCATCTGGAGAAGGAGTGATTGGGGTGAAGGAGGTGGGAAGATAGCCGAGGAGTGTGAGATTGTCGGAGATGTATTTGCCGCGAAAGGAGTCGAAGAAGTTGAGAAGGGTGATGTGGAGGGGGTAGGAGGTGATGGAAGAAGATTTGAGAGAGGTAGAGAACTTGTCGGAGTAGATTTGGACGAGGCCGATGAAGGAGTCGATACCGGTGGAGTGAGGGAGATGCCAGACGATGTTATCTTTTGTGGACTGCATGATGGCGGTCTTGAGTGCGGGGACGACTTTTGAGCCGAGGGTGGCTGCCATGGGGTGTGCGAAGGCGGGGGAGCCGGAGGCGGATGTTTGGGAGATGGGGTGGAAAAAGGTGTTCTTGAAGTGTGCGAGGGCGAGCTGTTGTTTGAGGACATGGATTGCGTCTTTCTGGAAGAGGGTTGCGGAGAAGCGTTTGTGGGGATCGAAGATGGTGGAGGGGGCGAAACCAATGGACCTAAACTGCGGCGACAGAAAGATTCACGCTAGTTTTACCTCCATCAAAACTAGAAAAACTGCGGATATGTGCTAGTTTTCCTTCCCATACAAACTAGCACTAATGAACGAATGAAAATCTTTTCGGAAATTAACACCTCCAAATTTGGATAAATTCACGGGTTTTTCGGTCATTTCAATTCGTCCTTTTTTGACCACTGAACTAGCATTCCGAGAACACTGACGAAGAGCTCGAAACAAGAGAAATACTCCTCCTGTCCGACATCAATCCATCGAACAACTTTCAACCTCTTCCACAACAACTTCTCCATCATCTAACTGTCCTTCTTGTCCGTCTTGTTCCTCTAGCGCTTTCTACGCCCTTTAGACCGATTCCGCCGCCCCGAAGCGTTCTACACCGCTTACAGCGAATAATATTTTGCACAACAGCACCCTCCCTGGGACATGCACCTCTTGGCTACTGATTGCTGAGCAATACCAGAGCCAGCCACTTGGAAAGGCCTGCTGAAGCCGAAGGCCTTCCCGCTATTACTACATTACCGATCAGTGTCAGAGCCCGTAAGGGAAGTAGGCAAGAGCAATAACTCTACCATTGCTTACTTGCAGTTGCCCTCCAAGTACAACTGCATACGAAGCATCGACCACTTAGATGTCTGACAGTCCCTGGCCACAGGCTGTACAAACGCAGAGCTATCATGAGGGCCAAAAGCTTTGGGGTTACGTGTCCCTGTTATTTTCGGAGGGGGAGAGGCCGTCACAAAGAAAGAAGACAGGATTTTCGTTTTATAATGGAATTTTTCTGAAGGCGTACTTTGAGGCGTCGGTGGCCAAGAGAAATGGTTCATATGCGTTGGCTTGAGTGAGATCGAGGGCGGAGGTAAGTGCCAATTTTATTGTTTTAACGACCGGCTGCTGCAAAGGCGTCCACTCAAAAGAATGGGACCGGTTGGAAGTCGAGCAAAGGTCTTAGAATGGCAGCGTAGCCGCAGACAATCCGTTGGTACAAGTTTGTGAGTACCAGGAATTGTCAGACATACTTCAAAGAGAACACCGTAGACTAATTTCTGAGTGAAACTAACAGGCAGTTCTGTGTCGATACTTCCTCTGCTTTTACGTTGCAGTCCATGAACTCCACTTCATGTACGCCAAAAGCGCACTGTAACGGTCTGGCGTAGAAATGGAGTTCTCGGAGAGCTGAAAGATCCAAACAGAGATGGCGCTTGGGCTTTTCCAGTGACTTGGTGTAAACGGTAACTTGATCAAGGTAGAGCATGAGGTAATTTAGATTCAGTCTAAGTAGAGCCAAAGAGATCAACCTGGCAAACGCTACAGCTGCATTGTAGGGTTTTAAGAAAAACCCTGCCATTCGACGGAGCCAAATCGCGTTCTGATGGCAGTCTTGCGGAAATTTTTGTTCTTAATTCGAATCTGGTGAAAGGCGCCAATCAGGCCAAGCTGTGAGAAGATTGTGAAGCCTGCGACTTGGTCCGAATCTTCATGGATCAAAGAGAGGAAAGCTGCGTCAGGAGTGTTTATGGTGTTGAGTGAAAGTAGATCCTATGCCATTCTGAGTTACCCGGACATCTTGCGGACGAAGAAGACCGCGGCTCCAAACGACGAAGATAAGGGTCGGGTGATCCATTTTTGAAGGAGCTCATCCAGTTTGTTCGAGGGTTGAATAAGCTCGTTGCTGGAAAGCCGAATATTGGGACGAACTCGTGAAATGTGGTCGTGGTTGAGGCTGATTTTGAAGTTTAAGTCTCGTTGCGGTGGTAGTTGGGCCGATAGCTATTCTCTAAAAATATCCAAGAACTCGTTTATGATGGAAGCCAGCTCAGTGCGGCATTTATCAGATGATAAAGGCTGAATGCTGACAGCTAGTAGTTCGATTTTACGCCTCTTGACGAGACGTAGCATTCTCTTGACCGTGATTGACGGCATCTTGGCGGTGCGGGAGGTTATTAAATGGACTGCTTGACTGCAGGCGAGGACCTTCAGAACAGAACCATCAGTGTCCCTAATGATCTGACTGTACGCCTTCCAATGATTTCACTGACCAACTTCTCGGAGCCACTGTCGTCAGACGGTAATGATGTGAGGCCCATATTTCGAGTCATTCATGTCAATGAGGAAATTGGAGATGGGTAATGCTTGCTCTAGGGAAAGCAAGTGTGAGCTCGACTGGTGCAAGATCAGGGCAGTGTAGCTGTTGCCAAGTTTTGTGAAGGAGGAGGCTGAGAAGAAGAGTTCGAGGCCGCAGATGTGGGCGGCTTGGGCGGAGTTGAAGGAATGCAAGGCACCAGGATCAAATTTTATTGTGATTGGGTGCGCATTTAGGTACGCCGTGTACACCGTTTCTCCGGAGGGAGTTGCTTCGAGTTCGGATGGCCGAATTTGGACCCGATGGGGAGGTTCAGCGGCGGTATGAGTCATACTGAAGTGCGGCTTGACTAGTTTTTCGCCTGCTCACAAGGTCTTCGGAAGGTCCGTTCGGGAACTTTTGCCTGGCAAAGGTCTTTCGGGTCACTTAAGGAAGTACGGTTGCACTTCATGCCGCATTAATGTGACCGGTATATGCTGTTCTCCGTCACATTCCAGAATGCAACAGGGCTCATACATTTTGCCTTAGGACCCTTTTTAATAAAGTCTTGATCGATCAGGCGTTGTTAGAAAGACGTTTGTGATGAACGGTCCTCCTCTCGGGAACGGGGAGGCCAAGAATAGCCTGCATTGTTCGTTTTAGGACCCGCAGCTCATATTACAGCTGAGGAAGCGTTCGTTGGTGTTTTTAGATGACCGATTGGCACGGCAAGCGACTGTCAGGGAAGTTTTTTAACTGATTAAGTCGGAAACTCGTTTGAAGAGACAACTGAAAAAGCATTTAGTCTTGCCACACCGAGGTCTAGCATATCTTCAAGATGTCTTCTACGCGAGAGATATGCAGCTTCGTATGTCCCTTGGATTAGCGGAAGCGGATGATAGATACAAAAGCAGATGCTTTTTCGTTTGACAGAACAAATTCGAGCATCATAGTTTCTTGAAGATTGTCCTGTGCTTGGACCGGGATATTTTCCCATGCATATTGGATTCACCAGTCTTTGGTGGGGTCCCGGAGAAGGCAAGTAGCGATGCGCACTTCGCGCGACAGGGTCAATCGGTCGAGACTTCTGACCCTGCACATAGGAACTATAAAATACTGTACCTTGAGAGAGGTTCTTTCTTCAACGTTTCTATTAAACGTCGTTGTAACATTTGAGATTATCATTTGGAGCAATGATGTCGACCGTCCACGTTTGCGCTCATTCAAAGGAGCGGTGGCGGTTTGTCAGCTTTTTCTCGGTTGCGGTGGAACGACAGCTGTTGGTGGGGAGGAAACAGAGGTGTAGTGTACGTAAGAAATGAGGTGCGAGGTGGGGATGGGGTTGGGTGCGGGGAGGGGAGCGTGGAGGGGAACAGAACTTCTTCAGTGCGCGAAACCTGGATAAAGCCACCACCCTATTCCTCCTCAATGCCATCCACAGTTGGGAACTCGGACTTTTATCGTAGTCAGTACTTAGAAAACTATTAAAAAAACTAGTTTCAGCGTTTTGCAGACCCGGACCTAGCCCACAGTTTTTTGAACTTCATAAAATCATAAACAAGAAAGGAATTTGAATAATGGCCAAAAAAAAAAACAAAGTTATGTCATTCAATACTTGGTCGTTTCACCTCTTTTCTCTACCACCTGAATACAACGCTCCTATATAGAGCTGTAAGGTGAGTTAATAAATCCTTCGCTCAACTTATTCCAACATTTGACCACACATTCCGAAAGCGTCCCAACATCTTGGAATAGGCGCTGATTGGCGTAAATCCGGCGTGCTTAAACCCCCAAACGTTTTCCATAATGTTCAAGTCAGGTGAATTGGCCGGCCACCGTAAAACTTTAGCATTATGATCAACCAACCACTTGGTAGTATACACTGAACGATATATAGAATCCCCGCCTTTCTGGATATTAAAACTTTCACCAATTGTTTCGCCTGCAAATGGTAACAGTTCTTTCTGCAACACCTAGCAGTACTTCATACAGTACATTTTACCGATGCAAACGACCAGAATAATTGAATCATAGGACGAACACGCACCGCGAAGCATCACAGAATCCCCTCCATTCTGTCGCTTAGAAAGATTAATCTCTTTCTTCGTTTTACTGAGCTAATAATGAGCAAATTCATCTGGTCTATCTAGGTTTAATTTCTTTTTAACGGAAAAAATTGGTTTTCTCCATTTCTTCGTACAAAAAGTCATCTTCTCTCAAACACATAAGAAGGTCTGACATTTGAGGTTGTCAATATACTACACTGACCCTGTAGGTGATGGATGCGAGAGATCATCGGCCATTCAGCTCCGGGCGAGCTACCATCTAGGTGTTGTCAACCACGTGTAGTGTTGACATGTACCTTCTGGTTGAGTAATTGGTAGTACTTGTAATTGTAATTATATCTATTTTAGTACAGTAGTGGAGTGGCCACCTGGCACTGTAGCCAGTGCTGGCCAGGTCTCTGACACTAGGTCATAGACCGTGCCTTGCTGGCACTTCCCGGGTGATCTAAGGAGTGCAGTCCACTGAATATAGGGAACTGCACCTCCCCCATCCTCGTCTGATAAAGACGGGCGTCACTTGGGTCACGACTATACCTTTTGGTTCAGTGTTTCTCAACTACCACACAAGCTTTCCCGCGCGTCGACGCCTACCATCGTTCACTTACACGGTATAGGCTAGTCGCCCCGCCGTTTGCCCCTGCGGGTTTTCACGGTGCCCTGTTACCATCGAGGTTTACTACGTCTACCTTCGAAGGTTGAGCGTCAACACGCTCCCTACGGCTGAGCGTCACTACGCTCCCGAGACAAGACAGTAGCATACCCCAGAGGTGATTGTAAGACATTTTGGTCTCCCGACTTAGAAAGTATTTTTATGTTTCGTCGTACCTTCACGGTTCACACGAGATTACGAGAAGGATTGGACGCTCGTACACCTATTTGGTTTCAGATAATCCCGCAAAGCAATACAGGATACCACTATTGGTCACAAATGGAACGACTTAAAAGGAATACGCGTGGTGCGAGCGCCCCACCAACCCATAAAGGTCCTAAAGGAGCCCCATCGGCTCAAGCGATTCTGGAAAACCCCGAGGAGCTGCTCCGGCACCCTCGGGACAAAACCGTAAAGGTACATGATCTGCCGCCAATGGCAACGGAACCTCAAAGGGAATTACCAATTGAGGTTGCAGCGGAGGAGCTATATCCTTAGCTCGAAGAGCCAGCGAAAGCGCTCGTCACCCTCGCGGTCGAGGATGCATTAACCGTAAAGGAGAAGTCGGATACCCAGATGGTTCCGCCCTCAATGGATGTCGATGCATTTACCCGTATTGTGGTTGACCGAGCAGCTCAAGAGCTTTCGGACAGGATACCTGAAATGGTGAAACATTATTTCTTTACAGATGCTAGGGAGCATGTTTACCGCACTGTGCAGGACGTTTGGGTTTCCGAGAGATTTGCAGAATCCCGACCTACACAGGTGAACATCGCAAAGCGCGTACCACAAGGGTTCCAAATGGGTCATTCCACCCATTCCAAACACTTAAATACTGATAGTGAGTACCTACAAGGTCCAAGGCATATTCAAGAGGTCCCGGGGAAGGTAGATCCTCAGGACATTTATCTGCCACCAATTACTGGTTTCGTTCAAAAGGATACCCATGGAGGTGGTTGCAAGGACGATTCGTCTGACTCGTTGGATGAGCGAAGAAGAAACCGAAAAGGGAAGAAGCGGAGGACTAAGAGAGGAAAGAGTCGAGAGGATGATTCAGAACCCGACTCGTCAGACTCCAGTTCCGATACGAGTTCATCGTCGGATGATGACCGTAAAGGTAAGAAGAAGAAGAAACCGAACAGATCGACGAAGAAGTCGTCGAAAAAGACCCGAAAGGGTAAAAAATCAATACAATGAGTCGCCCGAGTCTGAGTCGAACACCGAAATGGACCTGGAGGTGCACCAACCATTGAACGATATGTTCACCAAAGCGTTTGATTGCAGGACTTATCGGTTGATCAAGAAGTCTTCTGAATACACCCAAGAGGTTGCTCAGAAGATTACTAAGCACCAAAAGACGCTCAGCTTCCAAATGGGTGACACCACCTTCACAGGTACGGATCCTATTGCGATGATTGAGTTTCTACAGAAGTTCAAGCTTGCATGTGACCAAAATGGTTTTTCCGAGGGCGCTGCTATGTGGCTATTTCGGTTTTACCTTAGAGGACAAGCATACTACTTGCTGCAGGGTAAGCTCTGCGGCAATACATTAGCGATGGATGAGGATGGCACAGAGATGTTGGAGTCATACCCAGAGGTGGTCAATTTCCTTTTGGAAACATACACCACCGATGAGTTTATCCAAGAGGCTGATTCGGAAGTCCTCGCCTTCCATCAAAGGTCTGGGCAAACCGAATCGGATTTTTCGCTCGCGCTGTGGAATCTGGCAATCCGCCGTGGTAATGTGTTCACTACCTCTCGGTTGAAGTCGCTATTTGCCGACAATGTCGACAAAGCCATCCGTTCCCAGGTACGCAATTACCTGGCTACTAACGGAAAGGTAGCCTACAATGGGCTGGCTCGATACTCCCAGGGCCTTGGAGATACGTTTCGGCTGGGAAAGAGACCAGCCGTGCCTCTTACCTCGAAGGATAAATCGAAAAGGTCGGTCTTGGAAATTGAAGACACCACAACCTCAGAAGGTAGCTCTCACATCGAAGTACCTACAGGAACCGCTATCCACTTGGTACCGACCCAGGGGCGGTTCTCGAAACCCTCGACGGTAGGAAATTGGTCGTCCACGCGTACACCGCACTCGGTAAAATCGCCGCCAAGTGCGATGAGCTTGAAGAGGATGCAGGGAGCGAGCTCCCCTAACTCGCCACACACATCCTACGCCACTGCTCCTACCAACCAGGTTTCGAAGCCCCCCTTAATGGTAACGCGAGACACCCAAACTGGAGGCCTCGTTTGCTGGTTCTGTCTCGCGACAGACCATTTGGCAAACAATTGCGCTAACTTACCTCCAGGAATGAGAGACCAGTTGATTCAGGCTTGCATGCAGAATCACTAACGCCTCTATGGTTCTTCAACGCAATCACCAAATAGGTTCCAACCCCGTACACCGGCACAGGTCAATACCATCGAGGAAACACCAAACTTGGACTCAACCCCTCCCGTATAGGAGGAAAACACCGAACGGTTGGCGTAATTGCCGAACCAAACCTGCAAGTAGAAGGCCAATCGATACCCAGAACCTTGAAGGTGGAATAGAACACGTCACAACCAGTTCCGTTTTGTCATATGAAGTACAATAACTATAAAGTAAGTGCTTCAATGTGTTTCTCCGATCGCCTTGCGGTTCCGGTCACCTGCGTGTTGGATACGGGGGCCGGCCCAAACGTTCTGAACTCCCGCGTCATACCTGAGGCGGTAATTCGGAGCTTGAGCGGACCTCCCGACAACAACCCGCTGGTGGATGCAAATGAGCTCCCATTAAACTTTCGAGGTATGCTCACCACTGTGGTGCCGCTCGGACACCTCAAGGTAAGACTGCAATTCTTTGTTGTCGACCGTTTACCAACAGACTGCCTACTAGGTACGAACTTCATTGACAGACATGTCAAAGCAATCCTTCCTGGTTCCCGTACCGTTGCCCTACGTCACAGGGGACGAATTTCCATTTTAGGTAATACGGAAACCAAACGGGGATGGTTCGTCAAACCGAAGAAGAGGATATCCACCGAAACGGTCTCCAACAAAGTGCGCATTACCAAACAGGTTGTTATCCCGCCAATGAACCAAATATTGGTACCGGTGTCGTGTGCGACCCCCGGGCTGGTCATACTACAACACCATCCGAGGTTAGCACATCGATACCTCACCTTGATGGCCAACGGGATTGTCTACAACATCCAAAATCAACCCTTGAAAGTGTGTCTCAGCAACTTCAGCAGTCATGACGTGAAGTAGCCGAAAAATACCAATGTTGGCATCGCACTACCGGCACCACAAGGGGTCTTCACCGTAGCTCACACTGATCTCGGCGAGGTCGCCTTCGATAAGGAAGGGGGGTGCGCTAATGCGTCCACAACCACAAACGTATCGATAAATACCAACTTGGAAGCAAAGGTAACCGATAAAGCATCGGTAGACAAAGAAGAGAAATCGGACCCTGACAGACAATGGCAAGATACAGTCCAGATCGGTGAAAAAATGGCCAACTGCGGTGCCGTATTATCGACCTTCTGGAGGAGTTCGAAACCATGGGGTCGGGCCATCTGGGCCAAATTAAGGCCACACAGCATCGCATCGAGCTCCTCCCTGACTCAAAGCCGATTTATCAGCAACCATACCGTGCAGGTCCGAAGGCGATAGAGATAGAACTCAAAGAAGTGGAGCGAATGCTCCAAGAAGGTGTAATTGAACCAGCCAACTCAGATTAGGCTAGTCCCGTGGTTCTGGTTCAGAAGAAAAGGGATAACCGTATGAGGTTTTGTGTGGGCTACAGGAGCCTTAATAGCGTGACCATCAGGGATTCGTACCCGATACCTAGAATGGATGAGTGCATTGACGCCTTGGGAGATGCGCAGATATTTACCACATTGGATGCCAATTGTGGTTATTGGCAGGTATCCGTAGGTGAGGAAGATCGAGACAAAACGACCTTCACGTGCCATGCAGGTTTGTTTCGCTTCACGCGGATGCCTTTCCGGTTGCGCAATGCTCCAGCCACCTTTCAGAGGGCGCTGGACATCATCCTTTCGAAGGTTGAGTGGACAACCGCCTTGGTATACATCGATGATGTAATCATCTACTCCAGATCTGTAGAGGAGCATTTTGCTTACGTGCGCCCCGTACTTACCCTCCTAGCTGAGGCGGGGGTGACGCTGAAGCTACGCCAATGCGTCTTCTTTACCAGAACGGTTGAATACCTGGGCCAAATCATAGGCCCGGGTACCCTAGAGGTTGCGCCGAGAAACAATAGAGCCGTACAGGAGATCAAGGTGACACGATCCCAGACAAAAGTACGATCCTTTATAGGTTTATGCAACGTCTATCGTCGCTTCGTGAAGGAATTTGCGAAAATAGCGGCTCCCCTCAACAAGAAGCTCCAGAAAGGTGAATCTGAACGGTTTGGGAATCTATCGAACGACGAAATGGATACCTTTGAGGAATTGAAACAAGCGCTGTTATCACCGCCAATCTTAGAGTTACCGCAAACAGGTCTACCGTACGCGCTGGATACAGATGCATTCCGTGCCCAAATTGGTTGTTGTCTCATGCAGGAGCAGCACAATGGAGACAAATTACCTATAGAGTACTGGATCCGCGCTATGAATGAGGCGGAGCAGAACTAAACGGTAACCGAGAAGGAATGTCTAGCAGTAGTGTGCAGCATTTTGATGCTCCGTCCATACCTTTATGGTGAGCGCTTTACGCTGCGCATGGACCACGATGCGTTAAGGTGGATCCTCGGAATGGCAGATGCGTCTGGTAGACTTGCCCGTTCGAGTTTGAGACTGTCGGAGTTTGGATACGACGTACAGTACCGTCCAGATATCAAGCACAACATAGCTGATGCTGTGTCACGCTTAAACACCTCAGGGTTAGAGACAGAACCTGTGGACGATGACATCCCTTGCTTTTTGGTGTAATCAAACCAAAATGGTACCGGCGAACACGTAGAAGGATGTTGGGACTTACCTGAAGAAGGTGCATAGCGAAACACCGGCATGGCACCGCAGATACTGACCCTAGAGGAAACGAACGGCATGCCCGTAACCCTAGAGAAATTTCTACGAGAACAGGCCCAGGATGCGTACTGCAGAACCCTGGCTGACCAAATTGGTTTCAAAGGATCACCGTTCGATGTGGACCACAATGGGTACATCGTGAGAAGGTCAACCTTATATGGTAGCCTTCAAAGGGTGGTTCCGAAGGCGCTGCGGCCGAGAATCTTGTATCTCGCGCACTACCCGCGACTATCGGGACACCTCGGTGCCACCAAGATGTATTACATCTTGAGGCAACAGTTATATTGGCCTCATATGGCCCATGATGTCTATACCTTTGTAGGTCAATACGAATCATGTGTTCGTACCCGCCGTGGTATTCGAAAGCATCGAAAGTACCTCAAGCTGTTTCCAGCAGCGGGTCCGCTGGAGTTTGTTGCGATAGACCTTCTAGGACCACTTCCCAAGACCAGGAATGGGTATCAGCACATTCTAGTGATCACCAACAGGTTCTCGAAGCTCACGAGAGCGATACCTTTAAAGGATACGAAGTCAACAACCTCCCCTAATCCTATAACCTTCAGCTACACCGGTCAGCGCAGACCACTCCCTTTGATTTGGTTCTTTCGCGACACCCGCCAGGTATTGTAGTGCAGGGAGATTATACCACCAGCACTGCAGCTGGCGCACTGACCCCTGTCCAAGTCGAGCGAAATACCATTGTGAGGTTGAGGAGGGCTCTCAAACATGCAGAGAGCCGCCTCACTGCAGCCCAGAAGCGGTACAAGGCCGACTACGACCGTAGGGTAACCAAAGTGGTCTCTGTATCCTCCGGACAATATGTCTACATAGAAAACCCACCTTCAGGTAAAAGACCACGACCGGGTGATGAAGCGGACAATGAAGCTATTCATAGAGATATCAATTTGAAGCTTCTATCCAAATCAGTGGGACCGTATAAGGTATTGAACGCATCGGACCACACCGTTACGATTGAACCAGATGGAATACCGAATACGATATCAATTGACCGTATTACGGTAGCACCTGAAACGGTTCAACATAGCATTGAGGCAGGCACCTCAGCCCGAGAGCCCAGAGCGGTAGCTCTGCGCACTCGACCCTCGGAGGACCCCACCCCAATTGATGTGAACGATGACCTTCAACGGGATGATCCAGATTACAACCCTCTAACAAGGACGGAAATTGAACCTCAAACGGTAAGAGTGGGAGCTCCCGACCCGGCTCGCACACACAAAGCTCCCAACTCGGAACAAATGAACCCTCGAGGTAGCGTTCCCCCGAAAGATCAGGACCACATCTCAGAGGAATTTCCCGTCGACCGTCTGGTGAGCCACACGCGAACCTACAATGGTCTGCAGTACACCGTAAGGTGGTACGGCTGGGGCCCAGAAGGGGACACCCTCGAACTCCCAGCCGCAATACCCCCACACTTCCGTATCAGGTATTGGCGCCGTCGCAAGGAGCCGATGCCTGCAGACGGCTCACCTTGGACCTTCGTGGTACTCAGGCCTAAGGAAGGGGGAGAAAAGACGTCGTTTTTCGCAAAAGGTGGGCGCATATGCGTGTCAGATTACCTACAGGGGAGGAAACGAAAGAAAAACCGAATGTAACAGTAGAAGAGACAACAAGAGACAACAATTTAATTTAAGAAGGAAACAATAAGGAAGTCAAGTGGCAAGCAGCCGCCACAAGAACCTCAAAGGTGAAGCGACACAAAGTCTAGCCCCCGAATCCGGGAGTAGAAGGACCTGTTCGTTTAGGAGCAGTGGGATCAGGAGGACCCGTGGTGTTGAGTACTCACGGAGGAAAACTTGCAGAATTGCTAGGAGCCATCGACCTAGGAGGTAGCGAGGCAGCGGTAGCCCCGCCACTGGCGAGTGGAGTCGAAACCAAAAGAGGATGAACGAAAGGAACCGCCGGAGCGGGTGGCAAAACAGCAGGGCTCAAGTTAGCACCTAGAAGGGGATCCGTCAAAGGATCAGATGGCGCATCAGCAGAGACGCTTGCCAGATTGGCAACCTGACGGGTGGCCAGTTGGTACATGTCCAACTGGAACTGATTTCGGAACTCACCAAGTTGGTTCAGCACCTTCATGTATTGCGCATGGCGCGGCAGCAAACCTTCAAGGAGCGTTAATGCAGCAATCAGAGAGGTAGGCCCAGCCCTCTGAAAGTTGGTGACGCAAGACTGGCGAATTCGAGCCAGCAAACCAATCACGGCCGGAGAATCCATCATAAGATGAGGCGGAGGACGAGAAATACCCGCTAACAGAGGTCGAACCGGACCACAAACCCGCGAGGAGCTCGGTTGAGTAGGAGTCACACCCGTAGGGATAGGCGACTTACGACCTTGAGGTAACGGCTCGGACGGGAAGGGACCAGCATAACGACCAACCGGTGTGTCCACAGTACCGTGATAAGGTTCGGGACTCGCGGGAGCTCCATAAACAGGAGGCTCCCCGTGATAATATTGGGCGTGGCGAGGCACAATCTCCCAAGTTGCGGGATCGAAAGCCTCCCAACCTTGATGGGAATCCCAATGATAATTTATGCTCTGCTCGAGATACGAGTCCAAATCCTTCACGGTATAGTCAGTCCCCTCAACGATGTTCTCGCAACCAAATCTGAAAATATCCTGGACAACCCTCGGAGGTATGAAGAAGATGCAACCTACAGGTTGAACACCATCTCGGTATATGTCAGAGTCGGGATTGCGACAATCCCAATCGATACCGTAACGGGCGGCCTCCAGAGCCAGGATGGCAACCAATACGGTCCACTCCGAGAGGGAATCGACCAAATGAGGTAATACCGCTCTAGGTTCCGGGAAATCTGACTCCCGAAATACGCCAAGACCGGCGGAGAGGGCACGCTCAGTGATAACGGAAGCTCATAGGACTCCCACCACTCCGGTCGAAGCACGTACCAGTCGCGTCTGTCTTTCCCAGGTTGTGAGAAGAACTCGACGTTATGAAACATATGCATAACGCGAGTGTAAGAGTTGCGAGTGCGAACGCGACTCTCCGTCGCTGCATCCTCGCCCCACCTACTACGGTCAGCCCAATTGATAGTGGTGAAAGGCCGATTCAGGGAAACCAAGTCAGGTGAAACCGGAAGGTAAGTCTCCGGAATAGACGGGTACTGGCACACTTGCACCCCCAATCGACGGTAGTAATCCAGCTCCGGTTCGATGCGCACATACGGCAAGTCGCTCGGATATATCGGCGGGATGAAATACCTCAAAGGTGTATGACGCTGCCGACTATGGTAACATTCCAGTCGACCCTGAAGAGGTTGAGAGTCTTGGTCCCGTTTCTTGAAAATCAATGGAACGGAGCGAAGGGGCTCGAAGTCCCAACGGGACAAACCCAAGTAGGTATCCAATTGTGGTCTGGTAAGAGCTTCCGGCAATGACGAATTGCCCACCGCCACAGGCCAATCGTGCTTCAACAGGTCATTGTTCTTCACCTGGTCGAAGGTATATTGTGGAGCAAAACCCGGCGACAGGAAGTGCTCTCAAGGTGTTCGAAGCCTTGCTCCCTGGGTGAGGCAGACTCAGAGACAGAGCCCTCCGTTCCACCCGTAGTGTGGGGTGTAACTCCCACGGGGGATTCCGGCAGTACCGACGGAGGTGAGGGGTAGAAACCGTTGGATCGGGAATGGGTATGGGTATCCCAAAGAATGGGGGAAAGTCCGGCGAAGAGGAAAAACGGGGCGAGGGTCGGGCACTAACAGGCACCGGACCCAAGAACCAGAAAAGGGGCGAAACAACAAAAGAAACCCAATACAGGGTCGAAAACCTGTCCTCGAAAGGAAACACAAAAAGCACGCAACAAGTAAGCAGAACCCCCACGGGGTATCGTGCACGCAGGTCGTCTGAGCCGTCCCAAGGGGGTGGTTGCACGGAACCCAAACGTGGGCACTCTCCAAGTGGAGTCATGTCCCCACGCAGGCGTTGCTAACCAGAGCCCGTTCCGGGTTGTAAGGCCGAAACGATGGCGACGAAGAACCTCTAAAGGTATCGAAGACCAACCTTGGTTACCATTTACTCTGAGCTTCGGACTGTCAGATCTCATCTCCCTAAGTAGGGCCCACTAACTAAACTCTACAGTAGTGCACACCTGCTCAGGGCCATACACGTGGAGATCCCACTGTCAGGGCCCAAAAGTCCAACGTTCTAACAAATATCCGAAAATCGGTGCCAAAATTAAGCCACGTGTATCACGGGGCCAATCCAACCATGGGCCATCCGAATTTTCACTTCATAGGCGAACTCTAACCAGAAAACAGTGCCACCTCAGCACACCTTAGAGGGGATCATAGTCATAACCCTCGGAGGGTTCAATCCTCATTCTATGAGTTGCATCTTCAAGTATCCCCTAACTGGGCGTTGCTCTACATCTCCCCCTCCTTAAGACGAGGAAGAACATTCCGAGCCGCGGGTGTCTCGCTTTCCGGTCACTATATATACTTCTCTCCCAATGGGGTCCTTCACCACTTCTGAGGATCGCCACAAAACCGGGACATCGGTACAACTTTCTTCTACTCCTCCGACTTTCGGCGATAAGCAACTTCTCGCAACAGAAATCTCAACCAGCCCTCTCAAGGGAATGAACCCATACGTCCTCAACCCACTCTCGGGGCCATCGGCCTCCGCGCCGGCGGACAACGAAGCTCCCCAGCAGGGTGGATATTTCTCCGGTTTGGATGCGGCTCCGTCAGGTACCGAACCTTTCGCCTCGGCGACCAACCGACATCCTCAGGAGGATTTGGACATTAACGCGGTGGCGTGGAACTCCGCTCATGCGATGCCCTTGGTAGCAAACTCAAGAGGTTGGATCTCAAACGAATCCTTTCGAAGGTGGAGTCCCCTTACCGATCCGGTGATATATTCCCGCGCTCCGTGGTTCCATCCGACAGCGGTCCGCGACGATGAGCTCGTCGACTCCTACGCGGAGGACGGCTTATTGCCGGGTGGCCTACCTGTCGAGGTTGTACGTTCTCCCGATTGGAGGGCGCAGGTAGCCATAGAGCCTCAGTATCTATACCGCGGTCGCGGGGAGTCCCTCGACAAGGCGCGCGCAGCGATGGCGGCTCTGGCCTACCAGCGATTGGAGAGGTCACGCTTTGACCATCTGGTTCCCCCGGAGTACGGGTTCGATGTCGCCTATTACCGCACGTACGATGAGGTCTCCTACGGGGATAACCTGGCAGCCTTTCCCGAAGCCGAGTTCCGCGGACCGGGTTTCCCTCTCCGAGAAGATATGCTCCAATGGAGTCGTCCCATCCTTCGGGCTGAATTCAGGTACCTTCAACGGCAGTTTACCCAGTATGGGTTCGATCGACGCGTGCGCTTCGAGCGCCGCTCGCGCTCCCGTTTCGGGTTCCTTGTCCCGTATCCTCACGTGGAACTGGAGCGTATCCGTAACACGGCGAAGGTTGCGCGATTCGTGCCCCTTCCAGCTTGGTGGAGTAAGGTCGAGGTCCCCCGAGGGTGCTTTGCTGAACTGCCCCCATGCATCTACTATATCTGGTCTCGTTTGATGCACGACCCGAAATCGGGATACTGGGCCCTCGTTGCAGCCGAGTGGGCAGCCCGCGTAGCGGCGCACCTCCTCTGGGATGCTCATGACCATTTCCGTATCTGGTATATTCCTCCGATGCTACGGACCATCATGCGTCAGATCGACCTTGTCCCAGCGTTGGGTTCGGCCAGCAGCGTGCAGGACCTGTATCCAATCTTGGACGTGATCGACAACACCCATTGGGATCGAGTTCCAGTGGAAAATCAGTCCGCAGGGGAAGGATCCGCGCGAGACAAGTCTCCTGGCCGGTACGATCCGGGCTCCGGTAGCTGGGTCTGTTACAATCCCTTCGAAGGGGTTCGCATCAGCGCGGCGCAAGCACGGGCGCTGATTGACTCGCCTCGACCGATGCCGGTGGGACACCCGACGGGGTTCATTTATACCGACGATTACGAGTACGAGCCTCCAGTAGACCTGGACGATCCAGCGTTGGATAACGACATGCCAGCTCCTAGTGGAGTACTCTCTGTGGAGCCATCTGCACCCTTCTAACCAGTGGGAACGACCTCAGCTGCGGCGGCGAATGCATCCGGTGGCGGTCCATCTGCTCCCCCCTGGTGGGGTGTGAACACCCTTGCGCAGGCGCCGGTTGCCACTCCGCAAGCGGATAGTGTGCGACAAGGCTAGTGAACGCGGGCATTCCGATTCCCCCAGGTATGACGGATGTGAGCCAGATGTTGGCTTTCGCCTCGGCGTACCATCAGGGTCAGAATCCCAACGGTGGGGCGGGTCCCTCCTCGGGCTTTCCGTAGTTCCGCCTTCGGGAAATTGTGGAGTCCATAGCTTGGCGACAATAGTAAACTTCTGATATTTGCATAACTTCTTTTCTTCTTCCTTCCTAGGATCCTAACTTCTACTTCTTTTCTTCTTCCTTCTTAGGATCTTCTTCATCTTCGTCTTCATCTTCTTCCCTTCCTAGGGTCCAATCTTCTTCTTAATCTTCTTTTCCACTCCGTGGGTTTTCTTTTCCTTTTTTTCATCATAAACTGTCCCGATAACCAGTGCTGTGTTCTTCGGTTAACGGCGCTAGGCCGAGGGCCAGTAGACATTCCCTCTCAATACGTGTTCTTCGGGATACTCTCCTCAATTCCTCTTCAGAGGTCCAACATGTTCCTCACCTCGAGGTCCCATCCACACCAGTTCCCGTGGTGGCTTACCCGACTTGGGCACGATCCAGACTTGGAGGCAATGTTACCCGAGCGCGTCGGTGATAGGATAAAACCTTAGACCTCGGAAGGTGCTCAATGGGTTCCACTGTATCCTCATCAGGCGAGAATCCGTACCATCGGACTTGGTAGCGGACTTCTCCCTCGGGGGTGTAGATGTGACGCACGATGCGATCGATAACGAATTCCTGCGGGTACACTTTTCCCTGTTCGGGCTTCTCTTCCATCTTGGAACGCTCTAGTTCCCTTGAGGGTGTCAAAGTAGGGTTTAGACACACCCCGGTGGGTTCTTTTCCGTGTTGCGAGCGGGTCTCAGCACTTCGTCCAGACGGCGCGGAGTGGCCTGTGGGCTACGTTGTAACTTCCGTCTACGCCGTCAAAACGGCCCAGTTTTGGATTCTTCTTAAAGCTGATATCTTCCCGATAACAACGGTGTTCTTAGATTCCGTGACGGTTGAGAAACCGCGACGCGGTAGCGTCTCCAATCTCAAGGGGGTAAGACTTCAACGTCAACCCGAGCTACGGTGACGAAGGTTGCTCCCGTGCAACGCGCCGTGCGACGGAGGCGGTTTGCGCGACGGTTGGTCGTCAGAGCCTTTTGATTGGCTCGGTGCCATTCGACGTGTGCCACACAAATGCGCTGGCGCCCCGTGTGGGGTGACCGCTCCTTGTGCGGGAAAATCTGCCTATGCAGATGTGAGGTGGCGCTTTCGACACGCGCTAGCACTCTCCTGAGCTGTCCCCGACGGGTCTCACTCATTTCTTTCCCATTCCTGAGGGTTCCAGTGTCTCCATAGGAGTTCCTATTCCCATTCCATAATGGAGAGCCAAATTTGGTCGACCTCGTCGTCGAGATCTTCCCCGTGCGGGTCCGCTGACACAGCTCGTTCCCGAGAAAGCGGGGTTTGGGTGTGCGACACCTCAGTGTCTCGTCCGCGGCGGCGGGTGATCGTCGGCTCTGTAGGCGTTCCGGGTGCGGAGTTCTCCACACGACTCTCCCTAGGCGGGTTTTCGTCATCTTTTCTGACGTCGTGCTCGGCTGGGTCGGCGGTGATGTCGCTACCCATACGCTGGGGTTGTGACTTCTCTGTCGCCGGCTCGGTCGGGCTCGCCGTCTCACTGTGAGAACTAGATTCCCTGTTAGGGCGACTGGCTGACGCCGAAACATCGTCCTGCGAAGGAACTAAGTCCTCCTCCCCCTCCTTAGGCGGAGAGCCAGGAGGCTTGATTACCTCCGGTGGGGGAGTAACTCTGTAAGAGTTCGTTGACTGGGCCCTTGAGGGAGCGGGCCCAGGTTCGGGAGTATCCCAAGTTTCCGGTAGGTCGGATAAACCACGTTCCAGGTGCGGAAGTATAACGGGGCGGGTGTTCGAATCTCCGCCTGACGGGTTAACTTCCATTGAATCATCCCCTGTGGAGGGCGTTGGTGCCGACACCACTTCCACATTTGGGTTGGGCGCTCGTGTGATGCGGTCCCTGGAGATCCGTTCGTGGCGGTTAACGATATCCAATACCACCGTGTCCGGGTCTACAGAAACCACACGATAGGGTCCGTCCACAACTGGCGAAAGCTTGTGCCTACGTTCCTTTTCAGGATTGTAGTATTCCTTTCGAAGGAAGACGAAGTCGTCGGGCTCCACCTGAGGTAGAGGTTTGCGAACCCGATTGTCAAAGTCCTTCTTGTAGGCGCGTTGAGCTTTGTCCATTGCTTTCCGGGCTATCGGCACCATCTTCGTAAGCCACTCCTTCCAGGCTTTTCGGTACAATCCCGGTGACGGGTACGTCGAAAGCGTCGGTTGAGCCTCGATGGCGACCGGCGGCGGTGTCCTCGACAGTACCAGCTCGAATGGGGATAACGATGTAACCCGATGGACCTGGGTGTTGTATGCATACGTGATAGCGTCTGTGTACAAGTCCCAATTTTTGGGGTGATCCGCAACATACGATCTCAAAGCGTTGAGTACCGTGCGGTTAAACCTCTCCACCTGGCCATTCCCCTGAGGGTGATACGTAGTAACAAATAAATTCCTTACATCAAGGATTCGACATACATCCTGAAAGAACTTTGATGCGAATTGCCCTCCGTTGTATGATAACAACTGCACCGGCGGTCCATATACAAACACCCAATGGGTCACGAACGCTTGCACGACGGTAGCGGCGGTGATCCGATTCAGCGGCACAGTTCTCGTTAGCTTAGAGAATCTGTCAGAAATGACAAGCAGATACCGATGACCTCGGGGCGTCCTGATAAACTCCCCTAGGATGTCTATGGCCACGAATTCGAGTGGGGCCCGTGCCGGGAACAGCGTCAACTTCTTAGAGTGCTTCCGATGTTTGACGTCATTCTTGGCGCAATTGGCCCAGGCCCGTCTGACGGCGTAACAATCGAATGCCATTGCCGGCCAGTAAAAGTCCATTCTCAACGTGAGGTACAGTTTTCTTCCCCCGGGGTGGGCGCCAACCTTCACATAGTGAGTGAGGTGTAATACCCTCTGTTGTAGGGTGTGCGGCACCACTATCCTCGGGCGAGGTCCAACGGTCCTGATTAGGTAACCCTGATCGTCGTCCTCGAAAGGTAACTGAAATCCTCCGTTGAGGCGAGCCCGAATCCGTGTACAGAATAGGTCGAGCTTTTGCTCGCGTATCATCTCCTATGGAGAGATAGGTATAAAAGAGCCGGTCGGCGAATCCAGACTCTCGTTGACGAGTATATCGTCACAAACATCATCCGTCAGCGGTTGAGCTCCTCCCTCGAGGTCCGATACCATAAAACATGGGATGCCATCGTCCTCGTAGGGTTCCGATTCCGCTGTGGTTCCCAAGCAGGATAGTGCATCAGCCTGAGTGTTCAGCTTCCCTTTCTTGTACAGGATCTCAAAGTCGAATTCCGACAGTCGGAGACGCCAGCGCATAAGGCGGCACGAGGGTTCGGAGATCTCCAGGAGCCAACGCAAGCATGCGTGGTCTGTATGGACTTTGAAACGAGTACCCATCAGATAGGGGCGAAGTGTAGCTAAGGCCCACACAACGGCTAAACATTCTTTCTCGGAGACCGAGTAGTTCCTTTCATGGACATTCAGGGAACGTGACCAGTACCCAATAGGGTGACATTCACCATCATCAGAGGATTGGAACAGTGCACAACCTACTTGGTTTGCACTAGCATCGGTGTCCACTTCGTAAGGGAGCCCAGGATTGGGTAGAGCCAAGATTGGCGGTGATGTTACGGCATTCACCAGTGCCGTGAAGGCAGACGCTTCCGCGTCGCCAAAAGGTTCCAGTTCAACTGGTTGTCCCTTCGTCAGGAGCCTGTTGAGGGGGGTGGCAATATCCGCAAAGTTCGGGACGAATCGGCGATACACGTTGCACAGACCTAAGAAGGATCGCAACTCCGTTGGAGTTTTCGGGTGTTTTGCTTCCTTCAAGGATTTCACTCGTACTTCATCGATTGAAAGCTGTCCGGGACGAATGATATGACCCAGGTATTTAACCGAATCGGTAAAAAACTCGCACTTCTTGAGTTTCAAGGTGATTCCCGCGTCGCGGAGTATCTTAATTACGTCCCTGACGTGTTCGAGGTGGTCATCCAGGTTGTTGGAGAAGACAATAATGTCGTCTAAATACACTAGACACGTCCTCCACTTGAAGGGAGCCAACAGAATGTCTATCGCCCGTTGAAACGTTGCGGGGGCATTTGTCAACCCAAAAGGCATCCTCCGGAATCGGAAAAGTCCTTGGTGACACACGAAAGCCGTTTTTTCTCGATCTTCCTCCCTAATAGGGACTTGCCAGTAGTCCGAATTGGCGTCGAGGGTAGAGAAAACAGTAGCGCTCCCAAGGGAGTCGATGTATTCGTCCATCCAAGGGATCGGGTACACATCCTTAATGGTTACCTCGTTCAGGCGTTTGTAATCGATGCAAAAACGCCACGATCCATCCGGTTTCGGAACTAACACCACTGGTGAGGCCCAAGCGGACTGGGCAGGTTCAATTACGCCCGCTTTAAGCATCTTCTCCACCTGAGATTTCTCCTCTTCCCGAGCTTTCGGTCCAGCCCTGTAAGGGTGTTTGGCAATAGGCCGAGTGTTCGGTAACAAGTCGATGCGGTGTTCTGTAATCCCAATAGTTCCAAGGGAACCATCCCACATGGGGGTAAATTCACGAAGCATGTGCCTCAGCTTCTCCCGATGAGATGCGGGTACATGGTTGAGATCCCATTTCTCCAATTCCTGAACAGGATCCGTCTGGTCTGCTCCTGTGATAGGGGCCGTAACCTTCTGAGGTTTAAAGTGTTCAGCGTGTGGAGCTGCAGTCGTATGCTCACCGTCTTCCGCGATTTCGGCAGTGTCCTCCCCCTCCTTAGGGTCCGCCACACCAAGGACCTCTGCGATAGAGATCTTTGTAGGTACGACCGCATGCGGGTGTGGAAGAACAGAACCCAGGATCTGGTGTTTGACCAAATGCTGCGTTGTCTTTCCAAAGTTGGCTACCAAAACCTTGAAAGGTTTATCCGGTTCCACGGAGACAACCCCATTCGCAAGGGCGAGTTGACGTTGCGTATACAGAGACGGGTTCGGTTGTACCACATGCACACCAATTTGCTTGGTAACAACTGTGACCCAAACTTGGGTTTCTGGCGGGATAGCCACTGACTTCGCAACCTTTACCCGTGTAGACACCGGGTCCTTCTTCACAGATTCCTGCGCGACAGGGAGAGGAACGCGTGTTCGCGCTGCTCCCTGTAAGGGTTTACGAACGATTGGGATCGTAGACCCGTCTTCGAGTTCCACAGTTCTATTCCGAGGAAGGATGGCTTCCACGAAGCGGTCGCAAAAGTCACAACCCAGTATGACTGGTGCTGCAAGTGAATTGCATACAATAAACTCTAGTTGAACGAGATAGGAGCCTAACCTCACCATGAGGGAAATTGTACCCAGTGTCCGTAGCGGGTTGTTGTTCGCATCGGCGATATCCAAACGTGGACCGGTACGAACTTGAACCCGGAGCAGCGGGGGTAACAATTCCACATGAATTAAGTTAGGAGCGGCTCCTGTATCCAGGACAGATATTTTACGAACCATAAACTGGTTGGACAGGCCGAAGTCGGCGAATACTTTATAATTCCGCTTGGCCATTACCATAACTCGATCCGGAATACGGAGATTACGGGACCGTATCCGCGGGCGACGGAGGACACTAAAGTATCCCGAGTTAACGTCGGTGTCAGCCGTTCTCCTTGAAAGGATAGTCACAGCTGGGGAGCGAAGCTGGAGCGCCTCGGGCGTCTTCAACTCCGGCTTAAAAGACGCCCCTCCCGCAGGGGAGACTCCCAAGTTTAGTTTTTCGAAGCGGACCCCACCGAATTCGGTGCAGCTGCCTCGAAGGGGACCGGTTGTTCCCCGTTCGCGGGTACAAGTTCTGTATCCCTGTCAGCAAGGTGAGCTCGGAGTATCCTTTGTTCCTCATAGGAACTACTCGGGACTCGAGCTTTCTCCTCAGGGGTCAGAGCCTCGTACTGAGCGATAATTCGTGAACCCTCCCGCAGGGGAAATGTGCAGTCTGGTGCTTTGTGACCACGGAGGTAACACAAATAGCAAATCAGCTCTGCCGGGTTCGGTTGTGGACGTGAATCCACGCGAAGTGGTGCTGTATCCCTCCATCCGGGGCGAGAGAACCGAGCAGCGGTGTTCGCAAAAGGTAGCGATGCGGCTGGCACCCTCCGTCCTTGGGTATAGAGCGCAGGGTCTTCATCCGTAGTCGGAGCGGATGTCGACGGCAACTCAGACGTACCCATAGATTCGGGGTTACTTCCCATGAAGTGAATGTTATCATTGACCCCCACAGGGGCAGGGCCTCCTGCGAGTGACAAAGACGAGTTACCTCCATCGGCGAGGAGTGCACGTGTCGGCCGACTCTTTCGGTTCTGCCGGGCACGGAGAGTATCCCCCTCAGCCTGGGCGTACTGAACCAGTTCCAAGTAGGTCAGCTTGCGCTTCTCTTCCCGATGTCGGGCAACCAATGCCCTTATCGAGGGGTCCAAACCATCCACAAACATGGTGCATCTCTCGTAAGCGGGGAATACATTCCCGCATCGGTGAAACGCTTTATTCAAGCGAGTTGAATACACCGTTTCGGTTTCCATCGGCTTCTGCCGCGTATCCCTTAATGAAAGGATTGCTTCCTGAATCGCATTTCCAGTAGCGTATGACCTCAAGAGGTACTGCACCGCTTCGGGCCAGCGCGTGACTTCCCCTTCCGAGGCTCGGGATGATCCACGGACGGAGTTGAACTGGTCTTCAGCCATCCCCTTTAAGAAATAGGGTAATGCAAGATACGCTTGCACTTCACTCATACCGAGGATGTCAGCCTCCTGGACGAATCTCGCAAGGAAATCGAGCACCAGAATTGGGTCTGTTCCTGTGAACTCCCTCTTCTGTAGGGTGATGCTCAGCCTTTTGATGTAGTCCTTGACCTTACCCGTTCCGCGGGATGTTCGATCTCCCGAAGGGTTATCCAACCGGTAATAGCGGTACGATAGCAGCTTCCGATAGAGAGGATTCGTCGGCTTCAGCTCCCTTAATCCAAGGTGTTTCCTACCCTTCTTCCGGGTACGGATTTCCCCTTGAGAGGTGTAAGTAGCCTTCGACCGAGTCGCCCGGGATGACCGGCGTCCATCTTCACTATCCGAAGATTCGGAGGACGAACTCGATGACGAGCGATTGGGATCGGAATCCGATAAATCCTCTTGGAGGTGAACCCTCTTCTTGGACTTGCGGCGGTCCCGTTTAGCGGAGCGGTGTTCTTCGTCTTCCGAAACGTCCGGTTTATCCTTCGAGGCTTCTGTGTCTCCGTCCATACGGATAATGGCCTCGAGGGTGTCCAGCCGAGCTCGGAAGCGTTCCGCTTGCACGCGGTGTTCCTCCACGAGGCTCCGGTACTCCTGGATAAAGACCCCAGGGGTACCAAAGCTTTCCAAAAGGGAGTTCACATCCCTCCTCAGGGTACGAAGGTCATCGGTGACTCCCCGCACCTGGGCGTCCTCCACCTTGAGGCGGAGGGTAGTAACCTCCTGAAGGAGCTCGACGTGAGCCGCGTTGGCGATATCGATTCGAGTCTCCAGGCGCTGTAATTCAGGGTCGGCCCGACTTCGGGGTGCTGCTGAGGGGGTCTCCACCACTGGAGCTGGGCCCACAGCCACGACCTCTCGAGGACCTGAAACCACTGAGGGTGCTCTCCGAGTGTCCGGATCGATACCGGAATCGTTCCGATCTTCGGGAATTGAGCTCTTCGACCTAGGCGAGGCCGGGGGCACTGAATCCGCTTGACGGTTCGATCCATTCCTGGAACCACGGGTAGGCGGCGACATGCTGCAGACACGACACCGACGATTCGGGGTAACGATGAAATTCGATCACGAGATTCCCGGAGAACGGATGACGTAACACAAAAGAAAAATAAAAACCAATTCCACCCTTTCCAAAGGGGACCACTACAACAAATCTTCAGGACGGTGCTTCCTCTTCCAAGAGATATTCCAACACGTGGATGACCAACCCAAAAGTCCGAGAGCGGATTCTAAGTCGGGAGACCACTTGTGGAGCAAAACCCGGCGACGGGAAGTGCTCTCAAGGTGTTCGAAGCCTTGCTCCCTGGGGGAGGCAGACTCAGAGACAGAGCCCTCCGTTCCACCCGTAGTGTGGGGTGTAACTCCCACGGGGGATTCCGGCAGTACCGACGGAGGTGAGGGGTAGAAACCGTTGGATCGGGAATGGGTATGGGTATCCCAAAGAATGGGGGAAAATCCGGCGAAGAAGAAAAACGGGGCGAGGGTCGGGCACTAACAGGCACCGGACCCGAGAACCAGAAAAGGGGCGAAACAACAAAAGAAACCCAATACAGGGTCGAAAACCTGTCCTCGAAAGGAAACACAAAAAGCACGCAACAAGTAAGCAGAACCCCCACGGGGTATCGTGCACGCAGGTCGTCTGAGCCGTCCCAAGGGGGTGGTTGCACGGAACCCAAACGTGGGCACTCTCCAAGTGGAGTCATGTCCCCACGCAGGCGTTGCTAACCAGAGCCCGTTCCGGGTTGTAAGGCCGAAACGATGGCGACGAAGAACCTCTAAAGGTATCGAAGACCAACCTTGGTTACCATTTACTCTGAGCTTCGGACTGTTAGATCTCATCTCCCTAAGTAGGGCCCACTAACTAAACTCTACAGTAGTGCACACCTGCTCAGGGCCATACACGTGGAGATCCCACTGTCAGGGCCCAAAAGTCCAACGTTCTAACAAATATCCGAAAATCGGTGCCAAAATTAAGCCACGTGTATCACGGGGCCAATCCAACCATGGGCCATCCGAATTTTCACTTCATAGGCGAACTCTAACCAGAAAACAGTGCCACCTCAGCACACCTTAGAGGGGATCATAGTCATAACCCTCAGAGGGTTCAATCCCCATTCTATGAGTTGCATCTTCAAGTATCCCCTAACTGGGCGTTGCTCTACATATATCAAAAGGTTCATACTGACTCGCCGTCCGGTTCGCCGCACCGAACGCGAGATTGTGAGCCCAATTGGTTTGGGTCGTCGAAGGAAGTCCACCACTGCGTTGGTACGGGTCAGCCGGAGTCCCAATGGAGAACTCAGTCGCAGGGACAGGCATACTGCGAAACCCAATGTTGGTAGGCGTTCGCGAAGTCGAGCGAGTCACCCTCTTCGTAATACCACCGCGTCCACGGCCACGGGATGGGCCGCTACCTGACATGTTTGGGAAGGCCGTAGCTCGACCCAACGAACGAGGTGATGACTCGACCTCCACCGCCGCGGTGAACACCAGCGGGTATTCATCCTTCTGAAGTAGACCCTCCTCGGTCTGTTCTGAGGAGACGGCCAACGGATCCAACCTTTCCGGTAGTACCGACACTGATCTTTCGGGTACAACAGTGGCCGGCGTGCGATCGCGAGAGGATCCAGACCTTTGAGGTATCGTGGAACTGGACCAATCCGACCTTAAAGGCATAACTGCAGGGGTATCAATCCCCTCGGAATCTCCGACTTCTTCAACCTCAATGGTAACCGGCATCTCACGTCTCTCGAGCGCTGGTGCTGCTTGTGGGGACGACCCACCCCTTCGAGGTATCGGTGACGAATCCGCGATGCGGCTCGAGGTGCACCGACGTGGTACCAAATGGGTTCGAACGCGTGCGCAGAGGCGGCGCAATCCTGTCATTGCCGTGACGGTAAACCGAAATGCAAAACCGGAAAAAGGTCGCGTAATTACCGACGGGGCCTCTCAACACCAATAAGGTCTCACACCCGGAAGCTTCCACCACGGACCAAGGCCAACACCTCAATGGTTGTATCGACGCAGGCTCAGGCCCCACCGGCGCCATGAGTCAATACTTACAAGGTAGACGAAACCTGAAAGGTCTAGAAGACAGGAAACCTTCGGGGAAAAGCCGGACAGCACGGTTACGGTCGCGACGCCGCCAATTAAGGGCAGCAATACCTGAAGGGTTGTCAAGCCGTACGAACGACCAGGCGGGACGGCGCGCGCAGGGAATTAGGAAGGAACGGAAGTTTGAGTAACCGGGAAGGGTGAGATACCAACCTGGTTAGACATGGAGGCTATGCGGAAGCAGAATCGCAAGCAAGCAGGGCCACTACCGAAAAGGTGTCCGCGAGCGCGCTAGATACACTGCATCGCCCTCATGAGAGTCACTACCTGAATGGTGGTCGCTCAATTAGGGCGCCGACCTCGTCGTGCGCCCTCCCCAACCGACACTGGCGCCGAGTTCTGAACTTCAAGGGATCGCGCGCCGCGCGCAGACACCACTCCGATGCCCGCGCCACTGTCGCTCGCTACACCTCTATGGGTTGATGGAAGGAGACCCGGGGTGTGCCTCACGCGTAAGAAAGGGATCTGTCGTATAATGGCAGAAGGTCTGGCTTTTGAGGTTGTCAATATACTGCACTGACCCTGTAGGTGATGGATGCGAGGGATTATCGGCCATGCAGCTCCGGGCGAGCTACCATCTAGGTGTTGTCAGCCACGTGTAGTGTTGACATGTACCTTCTGGTTGAGTAATTGTTAGTACTTGTAATTGTAATTATATTTATTTTAGTACAGTAGTGGAGTGGCCACCTGGAACTGTAGCCAGTACTGGCTAGGTCTCTGACACTAGGTCAAAGACCGTGCCTTGCTGGCACCTCCCGGGTGATCTGGAGAGTGCAGTCCACTGAATATAGGGAACTGCACCTCCCCCATTCTAATCTGATAAAGACAGGCACCAGTTGGGTCACAACTATACCTTTTGGTTCATTATTTATCAATAAACACATAGTTTTTACCGCGCGTCGACGCCTACCATCTTTCACCTACACTTTATAGGCTAATTGCCCCGCCGTTTGCCCCTGCGTGTTTTCACGGTGCCCTGTTACCATCTAGGTTTATCACGTCTACCTTCTAAGGTTGAGCGTCACCACGCTACCGAGACAAGATAGTACCAGACCCCAGAGGTGATTGTACGACACCGCTTTAATTCCTTGACTTTCTTCTAAATAAAAAAGGAATGCACCGGCTTCAACCTTTTGTCCTCTTTTCAAGACGGCTTATTGTAAGACGTAATGGTTTTGGCGAACAAGGAAGCCAGCGTTGACTCTATAGGGTTTGGATTGGGGCCATAAAACTTAACCCTTCAAACGGGCCCCGTTTTTCAAGATTTTCTGCGACAGAAGCAATATTATGAACCACAGAAGCGAAATGTTTTTGTTGGCTTCGCCGCAACGGCAACGCGTGGTGTATTACATCGTTTCTAATCATGGAAATCAATGTATTTCGAGCGCTGTGCGTTTCTGCGAGCAAGAGGGGGGTGAGTAGAGTTATGGAAAAGTTGCAGAATGCAACGAGAATTATTCTATAAAGAGTTATTACGGTCGAATGAAGACTGGGCTGCATTTAGAAGTGGCGTTTGTGTTTGTCGTTGGAAAAAAAGATTGATTCAAATGTTTGAAAATTTTGATCACAGTATACCACGAAGTATGCACATTGAAGTGAAAGGACCTCGCTTATCTGTAAGGTGCTGATGGGGGGCAGGGATACGACGACTCTTTGGTTTGAATAACTGATGTGGGCCGCATCAATTTATTCGTAGACTAATCACGTGGTATCACGGCTCTTCGTATTTGGCCAATCATGTACTCTGATGTGCGCGTGGCGTTCACGTTTACTGCTGTTTAGACAGACCCTCAAGAACGGGCCTCAGCATGTGGGTGTAAAACCCCAGATTTCGCATGAAACATTACAGTTTATTTAATGGAATTAGACAACATTAAACATGCGTTACGTTTCAAAAACACTTTCTTTCATAGCTACATGTTGAAAGTTTTTGGGTGCGGGGCCCAGAGCCGTGGATAGCCGAAAGCCATATATTCCTTGTAGATAGACTTAAAGCTGTAAGTGGTACCCCTTTTCCGGCAGTTTGACAATCGTTTTTCATGGTTTGAGCTCTTAAAGATGATATTGTGCTTCAAAGAATTCTTTAAAAATTCTGGATGGCAGTTGTAAAGCGACCGAAAGCTCTCGCTAACTCTTGTTGAGAACAGCAGTTAGTTTTTGCTGTTAAAATCATGCCATTTTTTAAATCCGCTAGTGGCTTTCCTCGACCCATTTTTTCGACTTTAAAGGATCTGTACTGTAACAAAGAGGATGTTGAAAGAGGTAGAGGCTTTTGCTTCATTGTATTAGCGCGCGCTTTTGTCTCATTTGAACTGTTTTACATTGTACTTTCATTGGATTTTGCAGCGCTATTTAGTAATCCGTGTATGAAAAGTTAAGTACTTGTGAAATATCTGATTTGAGTCGTTTATACTATTGATAATGTAGGGATGCTCAGGCTGGAAGGATAAGTTTGAGGGAGAGGCAACATATTTCTGATAATCAGTGAGGAAGGAGGTGGCTTTGTTTAGGTGTCGCGCACTAGGTATTACGTCGTGAGCGTTTACATTGTAACACTGTCCAAAGAAGAATCAATTTCCTGCTGCAAAGC
Source organism: Agarophyton chilense (assembly GCA_030374765.1). Lineage (NCBI taxonomy): Eukaryota > Rhodophyta > Florideophyceae > Gracilariales > Gracilariaceae > Agarophyton > Agarophyton chilense. The sequence goes on from JARGXX010000096.1 coordinate 335,894, forward strand.
CTCTCCAGGTTGGCGTTCGTATTTGTGGCTGTGGTATTTAAGCAACACACACAGTTCCACGGAGAAGTCAAGAACTGCGAGGATCAGGGGGACGGCGATGTAAAGAGGGCGCACTCCGTAGCTCGTTGAGACATCCATAGTGATAATAATCCTCCGAATCAACCAAATATTCTCACCGGTGAGAGATTCCAAAATATGACGCGCATGCCATCCATTTCCGCCCCGCAACATGTTTAAAGTTCCTATTTTCGTCTCCTGGTAAACCACGACGGCTGCAGTTATAAGTGCCGGCGAAGATGTAGTCACTGCCACAAAAAAAATAGTGAAGCCGTCCAAAAAGACAGAACTCGTTTTGTTCTTCATCCATCTCGTAAAAGTCCGCGACACGAGTTTGTATATAACGACAGCATCAATCGCGAGTAATGCAGAGAGCACTGCTACACACACCAACATGAGGTCAATGCTCGTGGGTCGGGGAGAAAGAGATTTTTCTTCTGAAATAGCAATACGAGCTATCAACTGGTCAACGGCGTCGCTGGTTCTATCCAGTTGGTTCCGTGCCTCTTCCATTGCATTTTCTTGCACGCTATTTTTATTTTTCCTACTTTTCGAAATAAGAAGTGCTTGCTGCCATGGAAATCCGGAGCCAATCGGTGGATCAAAACTCCAGGAATTAGCTTCTTCCAACAAGTCCATGAAAGTATCGTTTTTGTCTAAAGGACGGATTCGAAGGTAAGCGCAAAAAGCCCTTCGGTCGTAATCGAGCCAGCTACTGCGATAGCAAGGTTTCGTAAACTTTTTTCGTCCACAATTATTGTTGTTTGCATGCCAACATTCACTCCAATCGGATATTGGTGCCACGGCACCCATACAATCTTCACGTCTCGCCTCCGTGAAGCCAGCAATGTCGACTGTCTGATCTGGAGCACCCACGGAGCAGTCAACCCCAAGACGGCCGAATGTATCATTTCCAAGAGCTAAAGCGGTTGAAAAGTCTTGAAATGGAGAAGGAATCTCAAATGTTCCGTTTGCTTTCTTATGCATGATTATTGGCATTGGGAATAGACCTACCTCATCTTTCGTCGAGTAAGCACGTCGCGGCAACCTATCCTTGCTGTTTCCGCGCCTCAGCACAATGATGGTTGAAGGTATAAGGCCGGAGGAGTTTGCGTAAAGGTAGTGGAGTTCCAAGGCTCTGGATCGTATGACGAAGTTATCAATGTGGCCGGCCAGATTGGAGCGGAAGAATTTCCAAGCTGTTGAAGTTGGAAAGAGTTTTCTGTCGGTGGACTCTTTTATTTGGCCAAGCATTTCATCAATGCTTCGAATTAACTTTATGTTGGAAAGGTTTTCTTCATTTTCGTTGACTACAAAGAGACCAGGGGATATTAAATTGGCATCAAACGTGTCACGGGCAAATTGGTCCTGTTCAAAAAGCAAAGATGAGTTTGGCGATGTTTCACGTCCATCTGCGCTGAAGGCCAAGAAAAGTAAAGTGCAATAGCGCAATGCATGAGGTACCATCGCGGGGCAATGCAAGCTTAGTCGTCTGCATGGAAAGAGGTGGGGGGGTTTGTTATCTTAGGTCCAAAAGATATAAATGATTTACAAACGAGGTGTTTGGCATATTCTCGCTTTTCTCGATAGTGGTGTCTTATCTGTGTAGCAATTGTGCGGTTTCATTGATGTAGGCAGCCAAAGAAAACGAATGCTGTACTTGTGGTTTCTAGATGGTGCTGGAGACGGAGGTGCAAAGTACATGGATACTCCAGGCCGAAGGCAAGTAAGTGTTTACTGAAGGTCAGGCGGCTGTTTAATGAGAACCACATGTATACGATGATATGCGAATGCTTGGGACCTATTAATACCAGACAGGACACGTACAGTAACAGGTAAGGTTAAAGGCTAGACGAATACTACACTGTACGTCATGAAAGCATGCACGTTTCGCTTCGAAGAGGCGCAACGCAAACGCCAAAGAGGCAGGTCGGTAAGGTTTGCAATTTTTATCTACATAGTGCCTCAGTTGCGCATGGGGGAGCACACAGGAAGGATGATGAACGAGGTGAACTGGAAGACTTTTATGTGGTGGAAAGTCGGAGGAGCACATGCAACACAGCAGATGGAGGTTGGCGAGGATTGGTGCTCACTGCGGCGCAATTGCGCACTGCAATGGGGGCATTGCTGTAGGCTCCTACGGGAGAGATGTTGGTACAGTGGGGCGAAGATGTTATGTGTAGCATGGGGTTGCATGCTGATGACTACTATACTATTGCAACAAAGTCTCTGTAAGCGCTGAAGGGTAAGGGTTGAGAGTTGGCAGGCGGTGGTGAGACGAAGAGAAACAGTCATTTCGACAGCTTTTCGAGCATTGAGAGGGAAAAAGAGGAGGCACCGGCAGCCAGGCTGGTGGCGAAGAGAAGAATCATGACATAGACCCAAAACACAAAATAGATGGCCACAGAGATGAGTAGCCACTGGAGGCGACGAAAGCCGGTCTCGGCGGGAAGCGCATTGGTGGCGTAGACGAGGGCGACGACTGCGACGGCCTCCAGCACACTGAACACAACGGCGGTGACGGCGGGGCGGGGGGCGGAGGTGGCGGCGGGGAGGGCATCGTCCGGAGTGGCAAAGCGCATGAAAACAGCGGCCAGGGCGGCGTAGGCAGCGGATGAGCACACAGTCTTGTTGAGTAACAAGAAAAGGACGGCGAGCTCGACGGATGAAAATAGGTTGGTGAGGCGCACGGACAGCCACCAACACATGGCGTTGAGGGCGAAGGCGGAGGCGAGCCATGCGAAGATGAGCAAGTCGTGCGGGACGAGGGGGGGGACGGCGAGGGGTTTGGCTCGGAATGCGGCGGCGGAGGGATGCAAGTGGTGGGCACGATTGTGCAAGGAGAGCATGGCGGCCAGAAAGGCGAGAACGGCGGCGATGTGGGTGAAAGGGTTGGCGGTGCGGACGTGGTGCAACTGGGAGCGGTAGCGGTACCACTGACGGTTGAGATGCAGCAGGACAAGAGTGATGATGTTGGTGGGGCGGGTGAAGGGCGGGGAGGAAAAGTCAATGATGGTTTGAGGACCGCAGGCGTGGGGCGCAAGCTCCCAGCGCAATCTCGGGTAGTAGAGATAGTGCGGTATGGTGATGGCGGGCGGAAGACGCATGGGATGGGAAGCGGGCGAGGGCGCGACGGAGGAGGAGAAGGAGGAAGGGGAGAAAAGCGGGGCGTGATGCAGCGGGATGAAGCGGTTGAGAATGCAGGCGTGCGGATGCGGGTGGGCGGCGCAGAGGCGCGACACATTGGACGAAGGATGAGCCAAACGACGCAAGTGGGCGTGGGCGCGCGCACTGGGCGTGAGCACGAGCAGGTTGGTGGAAAAGGCGCAGGGCTTGGTGACGGGGGCACAAAAGACGCAGCTGAGCAGCGGGGCCAACGGGGAGACGACGAGCGAGTAGGGCGCGATGTAGATGAGCTTGGAGAAGTTGAGGGCGAAGAGGGCGAGGAGCGGCGAGGAGGAGGAGGAGGACATTAGGTTGTAATGGATGATGGCGTCGGCGCGCACGACGGCGCGTACGACGCGCGGCGATAGAGAGGGGGACGTGAGCAGCACGAAGGAGGCGTTGGGCGGCAGACGCGCGTTGCGGCGCGCCGAGAGCAGCGCGGTGCGCGCGGCGAGCAGCTCGGCGACGGTGGTGGCCGAGGTGGCCAGCGCTACGGCGGCGCGCGGCGCTACGTCGGCGCGCGGCGCTACGTCGGCGCGCGGCGCTACGGTGGGGCGCAGCGCTACGGTGGCGCTTGCGCTCGCGCCTGCGCACGACAGCAGCTGCAGCAGCAGCAGCAGCAGCAGCAGCAGCGGCAACGGCAGCGGCAACGGCAGCGGCAACGAGGGCGCGCTCGTGGCGGACATGGTGCGGCGAGTTTCGGTTCGCGTAGCGAAAGAGTTTCGGTTCGCGTAGCGAAAGAGTTTCGGTTCGCGTAGCGAAAGAGTTTCGGTTCGCGTAGCGAAAGAGTTTCGGTTCGCGTAGCGAAAGAGTTTCGGTTCGCGTAGCGAAAGAGTTGCGGTTGGCGGAGCGAAAGAGTTGCGGTTGGCGGAGCGAAAGCTTTGGTGGGGGCTACATGCGTGGCGGGACCATTACAGTTGTAAAAAGGAGCATTTAAGGCGGCGGAGGCAGGCGAGAAACAAGTAGGGAAGGAAGAAAACAAGTAAGGAAGAAAGGAAGAAGAAGACCAACAAGGTTATGACGGCGATCGGACACAACGTGCTGCTGTCGGCGCTGCCGCAGCGCGCGCCCACCGTGCCCACCGTGTCGGTGCTGCACGCGACGGAGCGAGCGCTACTAGGCGACGACGCGCTGCAGCCGCCGCCCGAGCACCACGTGGTCATGTGGTTGAGCGCGCAAGCTGACGCGCCGCTACTGCCCGCGCTGGACGCGCCGCTGCGCTTCATTCACCGCCACGCGCAGAGCGCGCCGGGCGTGCTAGTACACAGCGTGCGCGGCGAGTCGCGCTGCGTCGCCGTCGCGCTGGCGTATTTGTTACTGTCTCGCGACGCCACGGCGCCGTCGCGACGGCTGTCACCCCGTGCGCAGGTTGCTCTCCTGCTTGCCGACCTTCGTCGGTCGTACCCGCGCGCTCGACCTTGTTCCTCGCTTGTCGCCCAGCTCTCCGCCGTCGCCGCGCGGCCGCCAGACAGTCCCGCGCTGTACAGCTTTCCGCCGGCGCGTGGCCCCGTGCTGCCGCTTGACGCGCACCAATTGCTCACGCTCCTCGCGCGTCGTCCGCACCCCACCGTGCACTCGCTGCTGCTGCGCGACCCCACGCCCGCCACGGCTGTTGCCTTGTGCGCGCGCTGCGCCGCCCCGTTGCTGTCGCCCGCCGCCTGTCTTCCGCCGCCCTCTTCGTCTTCGCCGTCTTCGCCGTCGCCGTCGTCGCCGTCGTCGTCGTCGCCGTCGCCGTCGTCGCCGTCGCCGTCGCCGTTGCCGTCGCCGCCCGCGCTGCGCGTGCTGCCCATGCGCTGGATGGCACGCTGTCTCACCTCGCACAGCGCCGCGGGCCGCCTGTACTGCGCCTGTGGCGCGCGCGTGGGGCGCTACGACCTGCGTCCCGAGCTGGCCGCCCTCTCTCTTCTGCACAGCGCCCTGCGCTGGCGCTCGCCGCCCCCGTCGTCTCCGTCGCCGTCGCCGTCGCCGTCGCCGTCGCTGTCGCCATCGCTGCTGCGCTCGCTGCTGCCGCCGCTGCCGCCGCCGTCGTTGTCGCCGCCGCCGTCGCCACTGCGCTCGCTGCTACCGTCGCCACCGCCGTCGCCGCCGCTTTAGGCGCTTTAGGCGCTTTAGCGCTGTACACAGTGTAACTCTTCCTTACTGTAACGAGCACATTCAAATCCCCGCGTCGCCACAGCGCACCCCCGTCGCTCAGCGCCCCACTTCCACTCCGCCACCGAAATGGTTCCGCCGACTCCTCCCCCCTCCCCCTCCCCCCCCCCGCCGCCGCCGCCGCCTCGCACCGCGCCCGCGCCGCGGCCCAAGCGCGGGCTGAGTGCGCGTCTGCGCACCATGCGCTTCATGCAGCGCCGCGAGGAGGGTCAGATACGTGCCCAATTGTCCGCCGCCCACGAGAACGCCCAGTGGCACCAGGTGCAACCGTCCGCCCCGCGCGCCCCGCGCGTGCTCGTCGAGTGCGGAGTTTGCGTCGACATCGCACCGCGCGCCGCCCGTCGCTCCTTTGGTGGCTTTAATCGTCTCTACGAGATTCCTCAAGCGGCTGCTCCTCATTCCCCCGGCCCCGTCGTCGCTGTCCCGCTCCCCGACCCGCCGCCGCCGCCGCCGCCATTGTCCAAAGCGCACGTCCCGCCGCCGCGCCCGCGCCCGCGTCCGCCTCGCGTCAAGCCCGTTATCCGCAAAAACTCCGCCCTCCGCTCGCGCTCCCACCGCCCTGCCCACCGTTCCACCTGACTCGTCCATCATCTTACACTCTTCCTTCTCCGCAACACACCCCCCGCGCGCGTGTCAATTTTCTTTACTCTTTTACTCTTCTTCAACCGCGCACGTAAGCAAGCAACCATTTACTACTACAAACCTCAATAAAATCAACACACAACTCACCATCGTTCGTACCCTGCTGCCGCGCAATCGCGCGCCAACCTCAGAGCACCCCGCCTGGCATCGGGAAAGCCTTAGAAAACTCAATCACCTCCTCGCGAAGCGCCTTCACCCCCGCGTCCTTCTCGGCCGCCGGCCCAAACTCCTTCATCTTCGACCCAACCTCCTTCTGGATGCTCAGCGCCAGCGTCACGGCCCGGTCCAGGAACGCCGCAACCTGCACAAAGTCCTTTTCTACTAGCCCCCGCGACGTCATCGCCGGCGCCCCAATGCGCACCCCCCCGGGGTTGAGCGCCGAAGTGTCCCCGGCCACCGCGTTCTTATTCAGCGTGATGTGCGCCACATCGCACACCTTCTCCACCTTGGAGCCACCAATGCCCTGCGGACGCAAGTCCCACAGCACCAGGTGGTTCTCCGTCCCGCCCGTCACCAGCGAGTAGCCCATCTTTACCAACTGCTCCCCGAGCACGCGCGCGTTGGAGCACGTCTGCTTGCAATACTCTTTGAATTCAGGCTTCATCGCCTCTTTCAACGCCACTGCAAGCGCCCCGATCGTGTTGTTGTGCGGCCCGCCCTGGCACCCCGGGAACACCGCCATGTTCACTTTGTTCTCCCACTGGTACACCTTGCCGCTATCCTTGCCTTCCGCGTCCAGAATCGGCCCGCGACGGTAGAAGATCAACCCCTGACGCGGCCCACGCAGGCTCTTGTGCGTCGTCGACGTCACAAAGTCACACAACTTGAACGGGCTCGACGCCTGCCCTGTCGCCACAAGACCGGAGATGTGAGCCATGTCGCACATCAGCAAAGCGCCGCTCTTGTTCGCAATCTGTCGCAGACGCTCAAAGTCCCAGTCGCGCGGGTATGCGCTGGCCCCGCAGATTAGCAACTTGGGACGAAAAGTCAACGCGCTTTCCTCCAACTTGTCATAGTCAATGTACCCGCTCTTCTCATCCACCTTGTAAGGAAGCGACTCAAAATACACACTCGTCGCCGAAATCTTCCTCTTCGCCGTGTAAAAGCCGTGCGTGAGGTGGCCGCCAGACGGAAGATCAAGCCCCATGATGCGGTCGTGCGGGTTGAGCACCCCCGTGTACAGCGCAAAGTTGGCGGTGGAGCCCGAGTACGGCTGCACGTTCACACCCCACGCCGAAGCGTCCAATCCAAAGCACTCCAACGCGCGTTTCTGTACCAGACGTTCAATGTCATCGATCACCTCGTTTCCACCATAGTAGCGAGCGCCGGGCAGACCCTCCGAGTACTTGTTGGTCAACGACGACCCCAACACCTCCATCACAGCGCGAGACGTAAAGTTCTCACTTGCGATCAGCTCGATTCCCTCGTACTGACGCTGCTTCTCGCGGACGAGAAGCTCGTACAGTTCCGGATCCACTTGCTCCACGGGGCGGTTGCCCTCAAATCCGGCAAATGCATCGTTGTAATGGCCGTTCACGTAGCACTCTGACATGGCGTTTCGAAGATGAAAACTTAACTCAACAAGATACAAGACACTAGCAGGGCAGAGAAGTACTTTTTGGAAGAAAGTACGGCAAGTATTGTGGACGATTTTGTTCACAAAGACCTCGTGCACATGAACGTTCGGAAGAGCGATGGTGAAAGTATTCAAGCAGCGCTGTCGGTGTCAGGCACAAATCGTGGTCGAATAAATACCAATCACAAATTGCTGAGTGGCCAAACGGAGCGCACTCGATTGCCAGGCGCCTCAGCAGGCCCCGTTGGTTGAGCCAATTCAAAACCCATCACATGTTGCAAGCGAGGCGAGTTGCTGTCACTGCTGTGCACCGCGCCCTTTGTTACCAAACTGCTCTTCGATGGCATGTCATCCATGCGGGCCGTTGGTTTCCTGTTGAGACCGATGTGTCGCGAGCATTGGAATAACCATTTTCCTTAATTCTGCGCTAAACCCAGCTGGGCGTCTGCAATGCTCATTTCTTCGAAGAGCCATTGGACTGGATACGCACTAGGGAAGAGCATCATACATACATCTGTACCCAAACTGTTTTCTCCTACCTAAGTCCCTGAGCTTGATACCAACCAGCTCGCTAGTTTGACTAGAGAGAGCTGGTAGTCATCAGACATTTGCGGTGACGATCAAACGTCCACGCATAACGAGGGGAGGTTGAAATAGAAAATGCGTCACACTTGGCACATGTAATATTGTATTGTATTAAATTATTATGGACGCGTTCGTACGCATCCACTACGGAATCTACCAACGTAAATACCAACGTAAATACCAACGATAACCTTGGTACATCTACAAAGGGTAATATCAAAAGAAAAAACAAATTTTTTTTCTCCAAACTTACCTTTGTATAATCCGCTAGTTAAGTTTCTTCGCCTTTTGTCTACGAATGTGCTAGTTCTGACATGGATATTTCATGTTGATAGTAATGCCTCCCTCGATAGATCTACTTTCTAATACAACGTTTCTATACACCAACGACATGCAAAGTATCTATCTATGACCCTCAGCGGCTGCTGTACGCTGCATCAGCATAAATTGCGTAGCAAAAACTTTGCTCGGGCATTTCCATGTGTTGTAATTATACAACATCTTGCGGCATATCTACAACGTATACGAAAAGTTACAGTGCAATGGCGCAGCTCCTCCGCGTCGACTTTCGCATCCACTTGGCAGATCACAACTTTAATCGTGTGCAGTTTCGTTGGTGCTGTCACATATGTTTTTTATTGCAAAGAAAACAAATAGAATAGCACTGTGAGCGAGAAAAAAGCGTTTGCTGTTGAATTGTGGCTCAGCAGGATTAAACCATATTTGTATATATCGGTTTAGACGCGCCGGAGCAGACTGTCGCACTGTTGAACAGAGAAGATATCTACTTCATTTTGGTCTACTCCGAATTCCACAACGTTCCACAGTTGCATGATAGAAGTACAAGCGGAATTAGTGCCCCAACAGATCATGCTGATTGGTGTACATTTGCAAGAGCCAGCCGATGCTGTTTGAGAAATCACACATTGGTGAATGAGCAAAGAGTTGAAAAACAAACGCTGGCGACTATGGCCTACTGCAATGGATGTTCGTCTCTCTAGTCGTTCGACTGTTCGTTCGCGTCCGGAACCATGGGTTGTTGCTTTGTTCTTTTTCTTCAGCTTTCACATTTCAACATGTTATCCGCGTCTAGCTTTTTAGCCATGAGCAATGCTGTGGATACACAGTACCATGCTGTGTGACGTTCACTTAATCAGCGGACCAGAACTCGCGGAATAAATGATGCAGAGAATCAATCAAAGCAGAGATGTGAGCGTTGGTCCTTTGTTGTTTGCGCTCAGAAGAAATGTGTCCCTCGACTATGCTGACGTCGCACAATTACAAGATTGGTGTCAAACTCAGTAGTACAGACCCCGTGGCAGCACTGAACTTTGGAGTCCATACTTGTCTCGGGTATGTGGGCGTAAATCAGCATCAAGGCATGTGCAGTGCGGAGCTGCGAGAGCGCTGTGGGTTTTCTCACACTCGTTGGCTCATCGGGCGCTTCCGCCTGTGTGCTTCGAAGCACAGGGCGTAGTAACATTATATTGATTTCACGGAGGAGCTTTAACAGTTAAAAAGTTATATTATGCTACCAAATAAGAATCATGTGCCAGTCACGTGCATTTGTTTTTTTTGGCTCCCACCGATCACAATTTGGTCAGTGCAAAATGCACAAGCATTTTTTGTTGAGAGCTGTCGTCACAACTTGCGGCAAGCCTTACATTTGACGTCGCCCTTGGTTCTGCACTTGGGCTTGCATTTGTGCTTACAAGAACTCCTCGATGATTCCATCGCTAGATAGACGCCAGACGGCAAGGAAATAGAGTCAGCCGCACTTTGTGACACATCAGCATCACAACCTTTTCCGGAGTGTCTTTCTGCAGCGACTGGGCCCGTGGCGGGAAATGTGGCCGCACACGGGAACGCGTTGGGCACTTGAGCCGTTGTGCAAGTCACTTTTGTATCGATGTGCAACATACATCCCGATATCTCCTTGTGATCTGGCGCGAAGACCTTGAGCTGATGGCGTTTTGGACAGGGGTTGGCAAACAAATCTGCCACGGCGAGAAACGCTTCGCCAATGAGCAATCCGTCGCATGTGGTGTCGTGTTCCCAGCCTGAGCAGCTCGCCTCCTGATCGAATCCAAAGTCATGGTACACAGCAATTCGCAGCCTTTGACAGTACATGAACGAGCGGCTTTGGGAAGCGCTTTGCATCTCAGCGCACATGAGAAGCAAATCAATGTTAATGTGCTCCGTCGTGCAGTTCCAAAACGGGTCGTGGTTGGCTCGTTTCACTTGAGTGACAGCTAGCGGCGAATTGAGCATGTTGCGTTCCAATGATACGCTAGCGTAGCAGTTGGGCGCAATCTTTGTGTCCGACGCGACAGAATTGCCATACATGGCAGTGAAATGGTGAAGGCTTGCGGCAGCCTTTTCATAGTCGGTGATTAAAGTGACACATGGCGATACAGTGCCGCCACTGTGGCTTATCCTAAACGTGAGCTCATTGGGCGCAGCAGCTTGAGACGCGTTGCACATTGCGTTGTACGCGGCGTCGTGCTTGCGCTTGAGCGAATCGTGCTGAGCCCTGAAGCGGTCGTCCGTCCAAAGACGATCGGATTTGATTGCGGGCAGACCTTCACATGACAAGACGGTAAGATTGAGACTTGTGCTGGGAACGGCGTACGAAGGATGATGATACATATCGATGTCCAAAGGCAGAGCAGGCACAAATGGCACGACCGATGACGACCAGTACAGACACAGGCGTGTTAAGTAGGAGCAATTGAGCGACGGGGCGACGATGAATCACATTGTGACGAGTGCACGAGAAGCAGCTGCTGGCGAACACAAAGGGGCAGCGTGAACGAGCGCGGAGCGCGACACAGGGCCGCCAAGTCAGCGACGACGGGCGGCGGGCAAGCGCAGGGGACACAGCTGATTCAAGCCGCACTGTGACGTAATACTTGTATATCTACAGTTGTGCATTAAAGCCAACCGCCACCGATGCGCGCAGCGAGTGCAGGGCGCGCGTACGGCGCATGCTCCACGTGGCCAGCGCGTGCCCAATCGCATAGCTGAAAAAGCTTCGCGCGCTGTGCAAAAACCATGCGCTGACGTATGTTGAAAAGCCGCGCACCTCTCCTTGAGGAAGGGACCTGCGCCGCCTCGGATGGCCAATGGTTGCCCGTCAACACCAACTTAGCTGCTATGCTACGAAACCACAGATGAAAAAGCTCAGAGCTGTCCTTGCCTGTCTCTACTATCCGTTCGTTCAACGTAGCAGCCTCTTTGTCCACCCCCTCCCCCCGGTGTTGAGCCGCACGCTTAGCTCCGCCCCGCTATAACCCTCCCCTTCGCGCTAGTGCTTCGCCAAGCATTCAGCTCGCCTCAGAAAACCCCACTCGCGCTTCTGCGCGCCCTGTTGTCGCGTGAGACCTCCCCCTCGCATTCTCAACAGTCGTTTCTCACTACCTCTGCGCTCTGCATTAATGGATTTCATGGAACAAGGCTCAGCACCGCCGCGCTTCTCCCTTTCCCCCGATGAATTGGTTCAGATGGTCGAAGAACGCGACCGTCAGACGCTTCGCAAGCTTGGCGGTCCTTTGGGCATTACCAAAGCATTGTGCTCCCATCCTCAACATGGAATTTCTGCCGATGAAATTGCTGCAGGCACATTAACCCGCTCTGAGTACTACGGAGCCAATAAGTTCAAGTACCCCCCGCCAAAGAGTCTGTACCGACTCATTTTTGAGGCCTTTCACGACCTAACCATCATTATTCTCAGTATCGCCGCAATTGTCTCTTTAATCATTGGTAGCGCACTCGAGGAGAACCGCGAACACTATGGATATCTCGAAGGAATTGCGATTGTGATTGTGGTTATTGTTGTTGTTATGGTTCAAGCGTTAATTGATCGTCAGAAGGAGAAAAAGTTCAGACAACTCAATTCTGTCAAAGACAATTATGCTGTTCAGGTTGTGCGTGCTTCAGCTATTACAAGCGTTGACGCGGAAAACATTCTTGTGGGTGATGTCATTAAGATTTCTGCGGGTGACAAGATTCCCGCCGATGCAATCCTCCTGCGTGGCTCGGCGCTTAAGACCAACGAATCCGCAATGACTGGCGAACCCATCGATATCCATAAAACTGTCGAAGACGATGCCTTTATGCTGTCCGGCACAACTGTTTCGGAAGGCGTTGGTTTTGCGCTCGTTGTTGCCGTAGGTGAACGTTCGCAATGGGGAGTCATTCTCAAAGGTCTTATCGTCGAACCGGAGAATACCCCACTTCAGGATCGTCTCGACACCCTCGCCTGGAGCATTGGAAAACTTGGTATTCTGTTTGCGGTTCTGACGTTCCTCGTTTCTCTTATTCGTTGGATTGTCGACTCTGCTGGAAAAAATGATTGGGATGGAAATTTAGTTCTTGACTTTTTTATCGACGCGGTTACCATTGTTGTCGTTGCGATTCCCGAAGGACTACCTCTTGCGATTACTCTTGGCCTTGCGTTTGCCATGCGAAAAATGATGAAGGACAACAATCTTGTGCGACGATTAGAGGCTTGCGAAACCATGGGATCTGCTACCCAGCTCAACGCTGACAAAACTGGAACGCTCACACAGAATCGAATGACTGTCGTTGAGGCCAATTGGTATGGCCCGTTCGCTGTGTACGATGAAACACTTTCCCCTGCACCTGACAATTTGTCCGACCAATATAGAAACTTGCTCTGCATCAATATGGCGGTGAACACTCAAGCGAACCTCCAGTTCAAAGCATCTGGAACGGTCGACCACCTTGGGAACAAGACTGAATGTGCGTTGCTGCAACTTATCCACTTGTGGCAGAGAGACTATCGTGAAATTCGCCAAGACCGAGATATTTTTCGCGTGTACATGTTTGACTCCATTAAGAAAAGCATGAGCACGGCGGAGCGATTGGGTTCGGGCAAAATACGCTTGCATACGAAGGGCGCACCAGAGCTACTTGTGAAGAAATGCGTTCAAAAGCTCGAGCCGGATGGACATACATGCACTGCTCTTGGTCGTGAAGGGCGACTTCAAATTCTTTCCCATGTAAAGGCCATGGCGAGCAGAGGATTGCGCACTCTTTTGTTGGCCTACCGCGATATTGATCACAGTGAAAACGACGAAGCTTTTTGGCAAGAAGCGTCCGACGACAACCTTACATATATTGGTGTCGTTGGTATTAAAGACCCTGTTCGTCCAGAGACCCGTGATGCCGTCCGACAGCTCAAAGAAGCTGGTGTAACTGTTCGTATGGTGACAGGAGATAACAAGCTTACTGCCACATTCATTGCGAAGGAAGCAGGAATACTGGACCCTGACGGTCTTGTTGTGGAAGGTCCCGAATTTCGGGCGATGTCACAGAGTGAATTGGACAAGAAGGCGTTGAAGATCCAGGTCCTTGCACGCTCAACCCCAAACGACAAGCTTTTGCTTGTTAGAGAGCACAAAAAACTTGGAGAAGTAACTAGTGTCACAGGTGATGGAACAAACGGTAAGTGGGCGATATCCTAATTGTATCTTGGAGCGCGTCGGTGGCTTCAACGCGATTGTTTTATGAATGCCAACTGTGCACTGATTTGTTTTCTTTCTTCTGCACATTGCTGCTGTTTCCTTCTCGTTTTGCAGATGGTCCTGCTCTGAAAGAAGCCGATGTTGGTTTCGCCTTAGGTATCGCCGGTACAGAAATCGCTAAAGAGGCATGCGATATTGTGATTCTTGACGACAACATTCAGTCCATGACAAAGGCCGTGCTTTGGGGCAGAAATGTTTATGAGTCGATTAGAAAGTTTCTTCAGTTCCAGCTTGTGGTGAACGTGGTTGCCGTCACTCTTAACTTCATTTCTGCTTGTGCGGGGCGTGACCTGCCACTGGGAGCTGTACCGTTGCTCTGGGTTAACATGATAATGGATTCCATGGGTGCTTTGGCTCTTGCAACTGAGCCCCCACGTCCCGAACTACTTAAGCGGAAGCCTTTCGGAAGACGAGCGCCCCTTATCAACCGCGCAATGTATCGGAATATCATTGGAATGAGTTTGTATCAACTCTTGGTGTGCCTTGTTCTGCAATACGCTGGAGAGGCTATTTTTGGTCTTGAGTGTTTCGCTGCCAATGATTGTGAAGCGAGAAATCTGGAAATCAGAAGCATTATCTTTAATGTGTTCGTGTTCATGCAAATCGGCTCCGAGTTGAATTCCCGAAGAATCTCAGGAAAGAATGTGTTTGCAAGATTGCATCACAGTGTCATGTTCATCGTAATTATCGTCATCACAGTCTTGGTGCAGGTTGCCCTCATGTTAGGCGTAGGTGGAACAAGAGTCGGCGACTCCATTGGCATTGGGCGTATCAATGCCACCGCATGGGGGGCTTCTCTCGTCCTAGGAGCGTTGACCTTACCATGGGGTTTCTTGGTGCGGTTGTTCCCGTTGGATTGGTGTTATGGACCATTGGACGAGAATCCAACCGAGATGTCGAAGTTCGAGAAATTGATTCGCATTCCACAACGGAAGAGTCTGTACAACGGGCCGGACGAGGAGACCCCGGGCCCAACGAAAGAGCCGGTAACGAACGAATCGGATGACTCAAGTCCTGTGAAAGACGAATCTGAGGTGCCGCAACCGTCACCGTCTTTAGTCAGGTTACGAGTTTTTGTACACGCGGTTGCGTTTGTGAACGTTGTATCCCGGGGGAAAATGGCGTCCCAGACATCGTTGTAGGCGCGCGTCCTTCTCTTGCAGTGGTTTTCAGGTTCCGGTTCCCGAAGGTGTGTTTGGCAACCATTGCTGTGCCCGTCGTTCTTTTGGTCCCCCCCCCTACCTACCCTCCTTTCCTCTCTCTTTTCTCGCCTCTTTTTTCTTGCAAGACACTTCAATTGCGGTGTCCGTATATTGAATATTACAACCGTGAACACGGCTCAGTTTTTCTCTTGTCTATAATCAATAATAATAATCAAAAGAGCCGTTTTGTCGTTTTTTTTGTTCAGTGTGGTCTTCCCGTTTCGGAGATAACGGTACGTGCTCTCACTTGCGGCTGACATTTCTGGATGGGTGATATAAAGGAAACTGTCGTGCGTTATAGCGTGTTACAGTGATAACTTGTTTTTCCGGTACAAATCCTCACGACTTTTTTTGTCGTTTCCCCTTTGGCCGTGCTATCAAAACTTGAGGAGGAGCAGAATTCGCGCCGTTCTGTGAAGACGTACGGGAATACTTCTGGTTTCGTGGATTTCAGTTCAAAAAGACAGGTGTGCAAGAACTCAAGGGCATGTGGATCACTATTAGTGATGCAATCTGTGTGCCCACCAGCCAATAGAGGACAGCGATATAGTTGTGTGACTTATGTCAAGGGTGGAGTGTGAACAACTTCTCAATCTCCTTTCTCCGCGTCACTCCTCCATTTCCTTCTGGTCCAAGACATGATCGCTTCGTTTTACACCAGCAAGTGCCACCATTTGTGCTCAAGATATTTGATGTTCACTCGGGGCTCATTGAAAATTTCGTCAACAAAAACGCAAACATCATATGCACCCTTTTCATGTACTTGATTCCAACATACATTGGCAAGCTGTTTTCATTTGTCCATTTCCACGGTGAAACGCTCATGTAGCTTTGCTTCTTCGCCATCAATTAAAAACAACAACAAAAATGAAAAAAGGCCTTGCTTCGGCTTGTTGGTAAACACTCTGCACGTAAACACCGCAAAAGATGACGCGAAGCGCGCCTGTGTTTGAATTCCCTCAACTGTTCAATTATGTCACAATCATGAATATCTAATTAATTAAAGTTGTTCCTTCTTTTCAGTTTGATCTTCTTGTTCCCCTTCCGTTTTGAACGATTGCACAAGTTATCTGACAAACGCTGACATGTCTCATGAACACGCGTGATTGATGCGACATTCTGTAACCTTACTGTCAAAGAATGAGTTTGATCGGCCTATCCTGGTGGAGGACCTCAGGTATAGCTCTTGCATGCGTGTGCTGAAAAATACACCCTCCACAGAAGTGTTGGGCTTTTATAGATATGACCGCAAGACAAAAAGGCCACGGAGATGAAAAAATGTGGGTGGGTGGAATGGTGCCAGTTTCGCTAGTTGATCTCAATGGGACATCTCAAGCTAACCCTTTAGCAATTGCTACAGTGTACCGTTGGCAGTGCGTAGGTTTGGCGCAAGTCTGCTACGAAGGTATTGCTGGATTGGGAATGGAGGCAAGGACGAAGGCCACCCACCCAGTCACACGCATCAACGAAATCGCGCGAGCCTTCGACCACTGAGAATTAAAAGAAAAGATAAAAAAATACTGCAAACTTTTTGCAACCTCAACAGAATCAAGGCTCAAACACCTCCTCCGCTCACCAATGACACCTCTGTTGAGCGTGAGCGACAGTTGCCCACACCGACTCTGCAAAAAACTGTTTCTCCTTGGGTGTAGACGTAACAAAGTATAACACTACGCTGCTGAGAGAACCCATCAAGTCATATCTGCCAACAACCCCAATGCAGCAGGTGTATCTGCAGTCGGCAGCTTTTTTGCAGAGCCCGTTATTCCACATAACGCCGAGGGGCAACCGTTCCTCCACATGTGCTCGACGAGCTGGCCGACCGGTCACAGCAAATATCAACGACACCACTGACCGCTCGCGGGAGGATGAAATCGCTGCCAAGATAGCAAGACTACGCAAACAAAAGCGACCCGAATCGCACTCATCTGGTGGGATTTCCGACAACGGCAATCTCTCAGAAGCGCCGTCACCTCAAAGTGAACAACGGGAACAAGGCCAAGCCGAAAAGCCCCACTACTTCAAAGATCTTCCAGACTGGAAAAAGGAACAAATTCTCAATAACCAAATTCAAGAGGCCGAACAGTTCTTTAATAAAGGCTCTACACCCACTTCCACGACAGGTTCTCAACAAGCGAAGGTGAACCAAGCCGATTACCAACCAAAGGTCTCTACGTGGGGGGTGTACCCCCGTCCGGAAAATATTTCTCAAACATTCGGAGGTGGTCGACGCATACAAAACGGCGGCGTGGATTTAGAGAGTGATGAGTCCAAAGCGCGAGATGAGGCAGTGCGCAAGCGATTGGAGGCGTATCGCAAGAAAATAGGAATTGACACGGAGAAGGAGGAACAGCATCGCGAAGAAATCGAACAAGCATTGGACGAGTCGGAAAAACTGATGAAGAAAACGTTACCATACAACGCCATAGGATGCCTCGAAGGCGTGGTGTCGTTCACATCGGAGCGTTCACGTCTCGGCGGCAAGGTATTTCTTTCGCTGGCGTTTGCGTACGAAACTGTAGGTCGAAGAGAAGATGCGCGACAAATCTACTTGCGCTTGCGTCGCAGCCCGTTTCCAGAGATTTCAAGCAAAGCAAAACAGCTTGCGCTAGGGTTCGAAGCGATGCAAGAACTAGGGGTAGTGGACGAAACGCCGCAAACGGGATACCGGGTGGCGAGGTTTTCACTTCCTGACTTAAATGCGCAGGTGGAAAAACGGTATGAACCGGTAATGCGACACCAAGACGAAATCGACAGTAAGACGGAAAAGATCAGTTTGGCGACAAACATAGCGCTGCTTTGTCTGATGACGAGCCCACTTTTGGTGCTACTTATTCTGGAGTGGTTGAAGCGTTGACGTAGAGGACGTAGTAGCGGGAGCGCGATTAAATACACGGAGAATACGTTTAGCCAAGGCGTCCAAGCTGTGCTCAAGCGATGAGACCCAGTTGAGCACCCCTTCTGGGCGAATATCGCGCCCAAATCGTTTTCCCACGCCTTGGCCGTATCCAAATCCGACCCCGACGGCAATGGCAGGGCCGCAGAGCGCGCGCGGCGGCCCATAAGCCTTAGTCATAGGCCATCCGAAACCGCATCCAAAGCCGATTCCGACGCCGATGCCGACGCCGGCCGGCGGGAAAATTGAGGTGGCTTTGCGAAAGTTGTGCGCCGCCTTGGTGATGATGCCCGGCAACCCCGGCAGATCCGGTGGCTTATCATTGGCGCTGAAGCATATGGCGCGGGCACGCGATCTTCCGCAGAGCATGGTTTAGGGGGAGTAGGGGAGGGAGGTAGGGGAGGGTGGAAGGGGAGGAAGGGTGATGCGAATGGGGCGCAAAGTTGGTGGAGAACACTCGCACATCCACGGGGCTCTTCGTCGCGAGCGCCGCGGAGGTGTGTGTGTGCTTCGCAGGGCGCGGCACGCGCTCGGCACGCGCCACGGCCCCGCAACGTGGCCACGCGCCTCGTTTCACATCATTGATCTGCGTCGAAACGTCGCCAGCCGCCACATTTCCATCATGAGGCGATCGTCGCATCCAATTTCTCCACTACAATACCGACGCTGTCGCGCGATTTAATCGCCCGGCCCCTTTGTCAACCTGCCCCTTTGTCAACGTGCCCCTCCAGCCCAATCCGCTCCAGTCGTCGTATGCTTCGACCTCACGGCCGATCTATGGCTTCCGCCGCTTCCACCTTCAAATATGTCATTCTGGGCGCCGGTAACGCCGCCGGCTACGCCGCGCGCCAGTTCGTCCAATCCGGCCTTAAGCCTGATGAACTCTGCCTCGTCGGGTCGGAACCGTACTACCCATACGAACGCCCCGCACTGTCCAAGGGCGTTCTCATGAACCCCAAGGCGCGACTGCCCGGATTTCATACTTGCGTCGGATCCGGCGGCGACCGTCAGCCCCCAGAGTGGTATAAGCAACATGGCATTGCTTCCAAGCTTGGCAAACCTGTCGTCAAATTTGATGCTGCAGCGAAGACCGTTGTGGTTGAGGGCGGTGAGACTGTTTGTGCAACAGAAGCTCTAATTTTGGCCACTGGCGCGCAGCCCATCCAACTCACCAAGACAGAGGGCCACAATCTCAAAGGCATCCACTATCTCCGCGAATACGACCAAGGTGTCGCACTTGCCGACGCGTTACAGGCCAATAAACACAAGTGGGTCATGGTTGTTGGTGGCGGTTACATCGGCATGGAAGTGGCCGCCGCCGCTCTCACTGTCGGATGTAAGGTCAAGCTTGTCTTTCCCGAGGACCATCTCATGTCCAGACTCTTTACCCCTGAAATCGCCGCCCATTACGAGAAGGTATATCAAGAAAAGGGCGTTGTATTCCTTAACAAGGGACGTCTTTGCAAGGCGTTTTTGGGTGATGCCGACGGTCATGTACGTGGTGCAAAAATCTGTCAGGAAGGGAAGCCGGATTTCGATGAGGAAGCGAGCCTCGTTGTTGTGGGGGTGGGCGCCCGCCCTGAAACGGCCCTTTACAAGGATCAGTTGCTCATGGATGAGCGCGGTGGCGTCATCACCGATCCCTCGCTCAGAACGTCGGTAGGTGGAGTATATGCTATTGGCGACATTGCAAATTATCCTCTTAAGATGTACGGAAATCGTCCGCAACGTACGGAACATGTACAGAACGCACGTGAAACTGCCGCGCATGCTGTGAAGGCCATCATGAACGACAACTCGGAATCGTATGACTATCTTCCGTACTTCTATTCGAGAGTGTTTGATTTGTCGTGGCAGTTTTTCGGAGACAATGTCGGCGAGTGTGTTGTGGTCGGTGACTTTGATCCGCAGTTATTGGCTGTTTGGGTTAAAGACGGAAAGCTGATTGGTGTGTTTATGGAGCATCCTTCCGATGATGACACCGCCAATATGAAGAAGGTGGCAAGATCACAACCCGCCGTGGATGTCGATGCGCTTGGCAAAAGCTCGAGTGTGGAAGAAGCATGGAAGATGTTGCTGTGAGTTCAAGATACAGTACGGCGTTTGCGATATTTGTACGACGGGTAGTAGCGAAGATAAGTAGTATAATACGTAACAAAATGCAGTTCGGTTTCAAACTACACCAACCTTGTTGTGTTGTTTATGTTGTCTCGTCACTTTGATCGCTCTTAGAAAGCCCGTAGAGAAAGAGTGCACTGCCTACGACAAGAGCGCTTACGGACGTTCCGGCTGTGGCAAATAATACCAGACTACGAAATACCTGCCCCCCAAGCAAATCCTCGCCAGCGGGATTGGCTTGGTAGGTCTGGCGCGCTGCGGCAAACGCGGAATAACACAACGCTGAAAGTGGAAGACTAAGCGCGGCGGCCAAGAAGGCTTGTGCCCTGGTCGGAGTGAAGACCTGACGCTTCAAAGATTCTTCACTCAGTTGTACTGGAGGCGGTGCAGTCACTTCAACAGTGCGCTGCTTGACGCCGTTTTGGGCGCGCTGCTCAAAGTAATTCTTGGCAGTTTGAAAGTCCTGGTTGAGAATGATCCAACCCTGCTGAGCTGGGACGTACTCGGAGGTGATAGGACGGATGTTTTCGACGCGCTCGTAGGACGGGGGCTGTTTGGATTCGATGTACATTTCTTTGACGAATTCCTCGAGAAGAGTTATGTCGACAGTATCTCCCGACGAAGAGACGGCGGAGATGCGAGCCAGATCGACGCGACCTTTGCCGGTTGCGACGGCTACGACTTCGCCGACCTGCACGGTGTGCTTCTCGCACATCGTGGGGAGCCTGGCTTGCCTGGGACATGGGACGCATGGTGTGTGCGGGGCGTGGATGGTTATAGTTCGGAGTGGAATTGGCGGGCGGGGCGTTGCGGAGAAGTGGAATATGAAGGACGGGGTGAGCGACATAGTTTGGGCAATGAAATATAGACGTGAGGAAGAAGACAAAGAACAGCCGGTGAGCGGAGATGGGAAGAGTCGGCAGGGGGAAGTGAACAGGTGCCCGACGCAAGACCTCAGGACTTCAGCGGCGGATCCTTCGGATTTTGTTTGGGGAGATCTGTTTCAAATAAGCCAACCATTTCGAAGTACCTTCGTAGATTGCTAGGTTAGCAAGCTAACCTGAAGCATCCTTGTATCCCCTCAGTATCCCTCGAAACCGTTTCTCTACCCAGTTTTGCTGTCTCTATGCTGTCTCTATGCTGTCTCTATCTTCTTCTCGAAAACCAGAACGTCCAATGACCGTGAGGCCGTCAACGTTTCCTCGCGCATCCGTAGGAATAAGAAAGAATAAGAAGGTTACAGCCATGCCAGCTTCAGCTACGAAGGTAGCTGGCTCCATATCTCAACCAACGCCAGCTCAACGCGTCCTCCCGTCGCCTGATTCCACTCGCACGCACATTCGAAAAGGAACATCTAACCGCCAATTTGCATATCTACAATTTGCACGCGCCCAATGGTAAGCTCTCAAACCGCCTCACTAGCCCATCGTCACGTGCATCACTATGGTCCCCATCAACCTCCACTCGGCACACCATCACAGCTCACCACAGCAGCGACCTTTAAGCGCTGCCACCGCATGAGCTCCCTCTTCTTGCTCGTCTCAGTTATTCAGAGACTTCTGTTTCTTGTCCTTGTATCTCACCATGCCTGCTTCGCCGACTTTGTCCAAGCGCCAGAGCCCCTTGCTTCTCGGCTCCCCTGTTCTTTCTCCTTCTTCGTCAGACATTTTCGATAACGCTGCACATGAGTTCACTCTCAATGAAATTCCTACCATTCCTCGCGCCCACCTACAATGGATGCACGATGCTCAACAGCAGCCTGCTCTCCGAGCATCTAGACTGCAATCCAAACCTCTATTCGATGTACAGAACATGAGAGCTTTGCTAGATCATCATCATTTGCAGCTTCGGGATACGCTCTACGAGCTCTTTAAACACCCTGATTTCCATGCTCATCACGACCTCTCTTTATCCCAACAACGAGCACACGTGATGAAAATGTGGAAGAAAGTAGCAGCCCTTGGCTATCTGCAGAATTCTATTTCTGCTGGAACTGTTGAGGGTAGACAACGATACGAAGCAGTTATAGAGAGTTGCGGCCTACTTTCACACAGTCTAGACATAAAAATGTCTGTCCATTACGGATTGTTCGGAGCCACAATAAAGCTTCTTGGCGATGATCAACAGGCTGCCAAATGGGTACCGCTTGTTGAAACCTGTGAAATGCTCGGCTGCTTTGCACTCACTGAATTGGGACATGGTTCCAATGCACGCGGTGTTGAAACAGTTGCCACTTACGATCTGTCTTCTCGTTCGTTTGTCATTCATACCCCTACGGATTCTGCCCAGAAGTATTGGATTGGCGGGGCGTATCAAACTGCTAGATGGACCGTTTGTTTTGCACAATTGTACGTGAGGGGCGTTCGTTATGGCGTTCATCCGTTTTTAGTACGAATTCGAAAAGAGAATGGTGAAAATGTTCCTGGAGTTACTTTGGGGGATTGCGGACATAAATGTGGTCTCAATGGTGTGGACAATGGTAGGATTTGGTTTGACCATGTTTCCGTTCCGTGGGGACATATGCTACGCCGTTATGCTCAGGTTTCTGTAGATGGGTCATACTCCTCAAAATTCAAAAGTGCTGACGAGCTTTTCGGAGCGTCTCTAGCCTCATTATCTGGGGGACGAGTTAGGTAAGTTGGTTTCATCTATGAATTGCATTGCTTTTGGTTTGTTTTCTCATATCTGACGGTGATTCATTCTTTAAGTGTGGCGGCTGGGTGTCTGAATCAGGCGAAGATTGGTCTTTCGATTGCGGTTCGTTATGCACTGTCTCGAAGAGCATTCGGACCCCGTGATGGAGAAGAAGTTCGACTTTTGGACTACCAAAGTCATCAATACCGTCTCATTCCCGGGATAGCCACCACATATGTTATGTTGATCGTTTTGAATGAACTCAAGCACATCTGGCATCATCAAAAGCTTGGAAAGAAACTACATATCTGGAGTTCTGGCTTCAAGGCGCTAATGACCTGGCATTCGCTGTCAACTCTTCAAGAGGCAAGGGAAGCATGTGGCGGACAAGGATACAAATCGGAAAACCGTATTGGGCCGATTAAAAATGGTCACGATGTGGCTGTTACTTATGAGGGAGACAATCACATTTTGTTGCAAGCTGTAACCAAGTCCGTTCTGCCTGAATTCGTCCGTGGGGTGAAGAATGGAAACGTCTTCAAAGGGCATTTCTCTTATTTGAATGATCGCAACGCATTGAGAGACGTGGATTTAAAAGGTAAGGACGTGAGCAGTGTAGAATTCGCAAAGATTGTGTTCCGCAGAAGGGAAGCTGCTGTGTTCGCAAGACTGACGAATCGCCTGCAAATGATGCAGAAGAATGGACTGACTGCACTGGAAGCTTTCAATTGTTGCGGAATTGTGGTCGAAGAAGCTGCCCGCTCTCATACCGAATTATTGATCGTCGAATTGTTTGAAAAGAAGATGACGCAGCTTGAGGAGGATGGGAGGCACGATTTGGTGAACGCTTTGCGAAAATGCGGGTCAATTTATGTGTTAAAGCGTATCGATGATGATAGTGGATTCGTGAGAAATGGTGCCTTGAGCGGAGCAGATGGGTTCAGAGTTCATGAACGACTGCTGGAGATGTGTAAGGATATCCGGCCTCATGTTATGGACTACGTGAACGGCTTTGGAATTCCGGCGCACTTGCTTGCGCCTATTGCGTTTGACTACGTCGCTCACAACAGTCGGGCCAGACTCTGAGAGCTTGTGAATATGTAATACATATTAAAAGTTGTTTGCTTTCGTGTGTTGTAGCTGAAACGTTAATTCGCGTGATCTCATGGGTTGGATCAATCACACGACTCAAATAAGCCAGCTTTAATGATCTTTCTTGGTGTATTGGGGAGGGCACAATTCCCATGAAGATAGAAACCAGGAACGGCCCGAAAATAACACCGTCACTTCACAGTCTCCCAAGCCAATTTTCAAAGAAACGCATGGAGCAGTATACTCACTCGTAAACTCGCAGCAGCATTAGTTTGGCGACGGCATGAGAGAGGACGTGGTTTCAATCGTGCTTTTCGACCCTGACGATAGGACGGGAAAACGAAGACATCTGACTGTCGGGAATTTTGTGGACATGTCGCCGGCGGCGTCTGCAACGCAAACGCGGAATCCAGTCAACAGGCACGGGTGCCACGTGTTATCGCCGCGCACACCCAATGTGATCAGCTCGCGATCTCGGTGCGGCGATGGGCAGAGTCCAAAGCTGTCCTGTGCTTAAACGGAAAGCTCTATCATACAAGGATACGAAGATTTGTACATTTCTTTGTATCAGAGAGTGTTTTTTTTGCTTCGGCTTTGTCATCAACACATCGCACGGATATACCTCTCATATCAATCGGTCTAACTGTCACGATGCGCTGCCACCTAGCCACCGCCGTATCAATACATTCGCCAAAACCTCGCAATCATCTTCAAATCGTACTGAACGCAGTCACCCGACCTCTTTCAGATGGGTTAAATCTCGCTGAACATCTTGTTGCAGGAGCAGTAGCTTCTGCAGTAGCAGTTGCATCTATGCATCCCATGGACACTGTTAAAACTGTAGTGCAAGCTGCATCAAAATCGAGCTTGAAAGTGGGTACATTTAATGCCCTTTCTTCAACGTTGCGAACCGGCGGACTACCGGCGCTTTACAAGGGGTTGGGAATCAGCCTGGGGGGGCAAGTGCCAGCTGGTGCTATCAAATTTGCAGCCTTTGAAACTCTTACACAGTTTTTCGCTAACAGTAGTGCGAGTGGAACAAATGGACCTGTTGTCGATTTCTCGTGTGGTGCCCTGGCGTTTATTGTTTGTTCTGTCGTGTTAGTGCCGGCGGAATTGATGAAACAACGTTTGCAGGCTGGTTTATATCCTGGTTTCGTTTCCGGCATCAGGACAATCTTGAAAAAGGAGGGCGCTAAGGCACTTTATACCGGTTATGGAGCAACCCTACTGCGAGATGTGCCATATACAATGCTTGAATTTGGCTTATACTCTCAATTTAAGAAGATATTCCGAGCAGCGGTCAATCGTCCAAAACTAACGCCTCAAGAAGAGATCGCCCTGGGGGGAATCGCAGGTGGCTGTACCGGCTTCCTCACTACACCTCTTGATCTTGCTAAGACTCGTCTCATGACGCAAGTATCTTCTGGATCGCAGAGACAGTATAAGGGTGTGGTCGATGTTCTACTCAAAGTGCTTAAAGCTGAAGGCCCAAGTGGCTTGTTTAAGGGGTCTACAGCTCGAGTTGTATGGCTTATTCCTTTCACTGCTGTCTTCTTTGGTGTTCATGAAGCAACCAAGCGAGCGCTTTTGAACCGAAAGCTTGAAAGCATTGCTACCGTTAAACCAAAAACTCCGTAAGCGTTTAGCTTCAGCGATTAGTATACGACAGCTCTAATGCTATGGAGAGTATTTTGTTTAACAATTATGAGTTATGGAAGAGGAAAGTGGTGGGGAGAGTAGCTAGGATATGCACCTTCACAAGAGGGAGACTGATGCACTTACACACCACCAAACTAACAATGCTACGCATTTTTGACTCGCTTGATGCTCGTTCCTGCAGCTTTGTAAACGCAGCGGACTATATTGCAAGAGAATTCTAATTTGGTTGCTTGCCATAAATGAGTTGTACTGAGTGTCATCTAATTAACAACCACATCTTTTGTATATTGATGTCCGATCTGTGCCCTCTGAACCCTCCCGAAAGGGCAATTCAACTCACTATTTTGGACAGTGAGCATTGAGAAAGTTGTAGAGCCTTGTAGAAGGAAGTCTCTCAGCACAGATAAAACAGTGGTCCCTATATGAGACAAACCCTTCAAGCGCGATTGTCAGGCACTAAACATATTTGGCTGCACTAAATGGCAAGGTAGTCACCTTTCTGCTCCGCTATCCAGATTCTAGAAGCCTTGATCAATGCGAGGTGATTTATACATGCACCCGGCGCCTCACTTGCAGATCTACTTTTCCCAGTGATCAACAATGTAGGAATTCCACTGTGAGATATCTGTTCCATGTGCCCCTTCAGGAAACGCACACGGGCTCGCTGCCGGCTGGCATGCACTTTTCCCTCTTTGTCGATACTAAAGACTCCCACCCCATCAACCCTCGCTCTTTGTGAGGCGGGACATATAGTGAGGAAGCATACCTTCAGGTTGGACAAAAAAGTGGACTGTAACCACCTTCGTTCCGGAAGAGAAGGTGGTTATTAAGCCTGGGACATTGTTTTCAGATACATAGATCAGATGGGGGTGCATTGTAATTTCAGACAATGTGTTACCGCACATCTCAAACTCTTTCGCAAATCGCAAATCGCTGACCTTGTTTTTGTATGCGAAGGATGTATTATCTTGTTCATGCTGAATGACTAAACTGCGATACACAGGGAGCCGGAGGGCGGAAAACAAAAATGGATACTGTCGACTGTTATGGAGTGCTCCGAACACCAGCAGCGCAGAGATCGATGCCGAAATCGAGGGGCTGGTATGTTTATCGAAGTTGTGGCCGTCACACTCGTGCATTGATGCAGCAATCGAGCAAGTCTCAGAACTGTGGCAACCACCCCCTTCTTGGAAGACAGGTATGGTTCCTGACTATCTCATGCGATGAATGTCGGTGAAAGCATTACAAGTAAAGCGCATTCCGACCCGGGAGGTCATTAAACTCATCCAAGCAATCGGTCAGCTTGCCGGTCGCCCTTGCGGACCTGGTCGAGAACAACTCTAAAAACCTAGTGCGTTCTTCAACACACTTATATAGCAGCCTAGTAAGCGTAACACGGCTGTAGAAATGTAGTGGGCGGCTAAAGTGTAGAAGAAAGTGGTACAAGTTGTTGGGGGTCCTTAGTAAGCCTCACACGATACGAGAAATTATCGTAAGTGCTCACATAAAGAGAGAGAGAGAGAAAGCGCATCCCATGTGACATGATGAGAATACTGGGGAATCGGGAGGGACAGTTGTGTAAAAAGAAGGCAGTTTGGGAGAAGATGATGCTTGAAGAACATTCGCCCCCGGTTCTGTTTTGAACCGATAGCTGTCGCCACTGTTGTATTGGTTTTGAGTATCATTGGGCGAACTGGACTCAGGTGCGGAAAGAATTCGATGGAATAGGGATTGCTGTATCGAGGACCAATCCCATCACGCAATCCCCGAGCGCATCGCGTTTGAAATCCGCTTGCAAACTCATTACTTAGGATGCAAACCCGTTGCAATCTCTTCTCTTAGAATAGGATTCCTTCCTTCATCTCAAACTCTTGAAATGTGGCTCTCTCTAGTACCACTTCTCTCCTTGCTCATCATGCCCAATAGCTTCTTTTACCAAGTTCAAGTTAGGCTATGACGATCGAAAACGTTAAAGAATCCTTTTATTAGAATGGCACCAGCAATGGCACCAGCTCACCCGAAACTAGACGTTCACTGTTTCTTGCTAGCAACTCTGTCGGTACACTTAATCTCAGCATTCGTGGCTTCTATCGCGCAATTTGATATATCGATTGCTTTTGAGCGTACCATCGTATTGCAATCTCTTGCGACGTGAACAGTTTCGGATTGCTCACTTTGGGATTGGAATCGATTGCTATCCCATCGCCGACTATTTTTTTGAGAGAACGTCGCTTACTGTTTTTTTACAAATGGACAGAGCGAACCCAATCACAATCTTTCCGTTGCGGTAGTTATAATCGCCACAAAAAAGAGCGGTGAAACAGCGGACCAACTCGAGCTCCTGCTGGATATTTGCATTTCGGGGGAAGCTAGGCCTTTAGCTTGCGCTCATTGCTCCGGAAAGCAAATCTTAAAGAGTACCGCCATGGAGAACGAAGCAGAATTCCCTCCAGAACTACACGCACACCTTGGCACGTGGAAAGGCATGTATTCCATCATGGATCCTAACACCGGGAAGCAAATAGACAGATACCGCAGTGTTCTGGAAGTAGGAATTCGAGGCAAGGCCTATTCGCAGCGGAATACGTACATATGGGACGATGGGCGAAAACAGGTGAAGGAGTTTGGAGGAGGGCCTACTGATGGTGGGTTTGAGATTAGAAACAATGTACTTAAAGGCACTGCACGAAGCATTGGCGGAAGCAACTTATTGTTCATAGCAGGACTGAAAGAAAGTGATACCGATGCCACGTTAATGTATGAAATTGTGCAAATGCTGGGCGATGACAAACGAGCTAGAATGTATCAAAGAAGTGACGGGACGAAGATAATTTCAATAGTTCATGTCATCGAGGAACGCGTTTCCACTGATGATGTATTCTTTGACGTGAGCTTTGCGTAGCGATCGTTGGGGTTGATCTGTGCGCATTATTCAATCTTGAAGGAGTTGAATTTCGTGCACCGCAACGGTAACGGTGGAAGGTTGGTGCAGATCATTCACTGAAGAGAGAACGGGCCCATGTGGTGCTCATGGAGAGGGGGATCTTGGGCCAGTGAAAAATACGCCCAACGTTCGGTGTTACGTAACGCATAGACTGCAGGGCTTGCCGTACAGTGAGTTGCTCAAACACTGAGAGAGAAAGAAATATTAGAGGTGCGCACACAAGCAAAGAGAGAAGTGAAGTTTTGTTCGTTTACATAAACAGTGTACAAGCTTTCAAAAGTAAGCGACGGAGCGCGGAACGAATACGATAAGGCAGTTCCGCAACAAAGTAGACCTCACCATGCCCCCCAAAAAACATCAAAAGTAAATCCCGCGACAAGAAGAAAGTTACAAATCAGGAGGTGCAAGTAGAGGCGGTGCAGTCGGTAGCGAAGGTGTTGAACAAAGAGCCGAGTGACGAAGAGCGTGGAAGGAAGTAGCAGCAAACGGAACTACGACGAGCCGATTGAGCATTTCATCAACGCCCCTCCGCACTCGGACAGGAATCGGAACGCGCAACATAGTAGAAACAGCAGTGCCGCCGCCCCGACAGCGCGGACACCTCGTTCTCATACTACCATGACATGCGTCGCAGCGAGCACGCGAGCTTGAGGATGCTGCATAATTCCAGCGGCTACAAAAACAGTCGACGTAGCCTTCTCCGTTACACGCTTCGCACGGACGACGCGGTTGAGTGGAGGGAGATGCCGAGGATAAGGAACCCAACAAGAGGCCGGCGGCGGCGGCAGTAGCGCCTAATAAAACGCCCGGCAAGGAAGACTGCAACGGGCGAGCGAAAGGGAGCGGTGAGACAGCAGCAGCAGCAAAAGCCATATCGACACGGCGCGAGACGCGGCGCAAAACGAGGCGAGGGGTCGGGGACGGAGCGTGAGGCCGTGCGGGAAGAGAGTTGAGGAAGAATGAGGAAAGTGGAGTAACGCAGAACGAGGTGTGGACAGGCGGCGAAGAGATGGATGGCGGCAGTGTGCTGCAGCCTGGGGTCGCACTTGTAGCGCGGGCGTGCGAGAGGGGACGGCGACCTCCATAAAGCAGCAACACAGCCAGCGCACACAGCGCTGCAGTGCGCACCCCACACGTGCGCAGATCTTTTCGGCGCCGCGCGATGGCAGCCACCAATGCGCAACGCCACGCCACGGCGCGCCAGCCGCCGTCCAATCACGCGCGCGCATTTGGAAGCGTGTAACCGGCAATCTTGTCGAGTCGCCTCTTTGCCCCACGCTGTACACGTCAACAACGTGGCACATCAAATTACACCTCATCATTCGTGGAAGCGTGTATGACGTGGTAACGTGTTGGTTTTTTTTGAGCTGCGCGCGTTTCGTTACGCGCTCGCACAAGCAAATACGGCGCGAGATCGGGCGGTGCGCACACGCGCTGTCGGCGTACTGCTGCGCTTTGTGTCGCCGCATTTGGGCGCCTTCCAAATCCTCGTCCTTCGGCCCCCGCGCTGGTTGCACGCGCCTGCGCGCTTGCTGCGCCGCTGCCACTGCGCCGCCCATCTGATTCTTTTCTCGCCTCCTCTCGCTCAAAGTGTCTCTGCTCTGCGCGATCCCTCCATCCACGCCCCGCTCCATCAGCCCCGTCATTGCCTCTGCCGCTGCCTTCGTTGCTGCTTCCGTCGCCGCCTCCGTCGCCGCCTCCGTCGCCGCCTCCGTCGCCGCCTCGTTTGCTGCCTCGATCGCTGCCCTCGTCATCGCCTCCATCACCCCCCCCCCCCCCCCCCCCCCCCCCCTCCCCCGCTACCATGACTATCGCCTTCGTCACATCACCCATAGCCTCCCGCCTGCGGCTCCGTCGCTCGCCGTGGCAACCATGTCCGCGTCGTTGCACAACCGCCAGACGGAGCGTTCGCGCCTGTGCTCATGAGCCCAATTCCGCTTCTCCGACTTCTGCCTCCTCCCGCCTTAATGCGCCTCCCGTCCCGTCTGCGCCCAGCAACAACTCACCCGACTCGTCCTTCGCAACCCGCTTTGGTGACTTGCGTGGCAGAGCCATTGAGCCGGTTGCCGTCGCCATGGAAAGGTTCAATCGCTCTTTTGCGCGTCCCATTCCAATTGTGTATCGCTCCGTAATCAACGAAATGCTAACCACCACTCATCTTGCTGTCGTGTGCGCCATGTGGCGTTTCGACGCCGTCTTTGCTTTTGGATTTGACTCCATCTTTTCTTCATTCCTGCGCTTTTACCCGGATGAGGCTGAACGTGAGACATTGTATCGCGCTAGTGCGTCGGCACTCAAGCTCGACATAGACTTCATCAAGAGCAGTGCCGCATCCGTAAGCGATTGGCTGGACGGAAAGACCGAGGATGACGTCTTCGCAGCACTCAATGCCGCCCCCCCTTCACCAACCACAGAGGCGGTGGGTCCAGTTATTGAAGCTCTGGCCTACATTCGCGACTCCGCCGATTTCGATTGGTACTACAGCAGGTTGTTTGGCATCGGTCTCATTCAAGTTA
The DNA here is from genome assembly GCA_030374765.1 of Agarophyton chilense. Classification (NCBI taxonomy): domain Eukaryota; phylum Rhodophyta; class Florideophyceae; order Gracilariales; family Gracilariaceae; genus Agarophyton; species Agarophyton chilense. The sequence continues at coordinate 366,683 of JARGXX010000096.1, forward strand.
TGAATGCCGTAGGTGTCGAACTATCTGCTGCGAGCGCTGAACGGTGGGCCGACAAGATCGGACTCGTTCAGAGCAAGTTTACCTCTGAGATGGGAGCCTATCTATCAAACATGGAGCGTTTGAAACAAGCGGAACAGATTTTCGCCGAGGCAACGGCTAGGGAAGCTAAGAAAACCGCCGAGCGTCTGGCAGCCAAAGCTGAAGCTGCTGCCAAGGAAGCTGCGCAATTAGAACAGGAGGAACAAGGCGATCAGGGTGCTGAACAATCGCAAGTGCCAAGTGCCACTGAAGAAAGTTCTACGTAACTGTGCTTCCGTGTTGCGTTGCCCAGTAAAACTACTCTTTTATTCTTTCAGGCATACCATTTTTTGGCATTCGTGGCCCATCGCCTCAGGACACTACAGCAACTCTGGACAACGTGCACACGGCTCTTTGATTCGGTTACTTTTTGTTTGTCTTACTCCATGATGGACGAGAGCGACCTTGTCTCTTTGCGAATTAGTCTTGTAGTTGCAGCCTATCTTGCTCGTGCGCCATCTATTGTCGGCAAGAAACCACACGAGATTTCTGTACATTTGCAATTGGCGCATTTCAAACGCTGTTACTCCAGCGGAGCTCCTGTTCTTCCTCAGCGTGTGCGTCAATTCCTAGACACTCCTTCGTGTTCAGTCATGTGTTCTGGTTGGCAATAAACGGGCTGAAAAGCGGTGCCGTTATGAAGAACAACGCGTAGAACGGCGCAGTAAGTGTAGAAAAGAAAGAGAATATTGGGTTTTAACCAAACTTTCCATATGCTTTGTGTGCAAGAGTACCAACTGGTTTCTTATAGTACAAGTAACCCACAAACACGCCAAGCTCCAGAATAATAATCAGGTACAATACCCAGTGCGTACCAGTGCGCGCAATGTGATGCGCGTCAGCAACAACTTCTTTCAGTTTCTCTTTTGTTTCGTCGTGAACCGACGACATTTCGTTGTGGGATACATGTAAATCAGCAATTACTCTGTGCAATTCGCCTACGTCCTTCTCGAATGTAGTCAATCCTTCGCGCAACGCTCGAATTGCGGAGTCTACCTCCTTGATGTCAGACGAAAGGCGACGCAGTTCCTCACGTTGTGATACGACACCTTGTACAAGACCGGAGCTCTTATCCATGATCTGTTTTGCCACTTGGTTGTTGGATTCAAATTGTGGGGAACGGGCTCCGAGTTCGTGAGCCAGTGCGGATCGTAAACTGGCGAATTTTGTCTCCAACAGGTTTAAAGACTGGCCCAAGTCGACTACGTCCTTTTTCTTGTTGGCGGCTTCTGCGTCGTCGACGGCGTGTCTCATTGTATCGGCAAATTCGTTCATGCGATCGCGAACTTGTTTCTGTTGTTCGCCTGCTGTTCTTTGTGAATCATAGTCCGCTCGAGCGCGCCACAAGAGCGCTTGAAAGAGGAGCAAGAGGAGGGCGAGGTGTATTGTTGAATGTAGCATGTTGCAAAACAAAAAAACGACGCCGACGGACGGGTTGCTGAGGTTTCGAGTATAGTTAGCTAGGGTGAGCGTTGATGAGAGAGATTGGAGAGTGTCTGAGTGGTTTCTGTTTTAGAGTGGGCAAGGAGGGCAATAAAGCAGAAGAAAAAAGCACAAGATGGTTGTGAATGGGTCGCTGAGCCAATGTGGATCGATAGGCGAGGTTGTTCAGGGGTGACTGAATACGACAGCGCCGCCAAGGTGCTGCACTTTGCACTGCTGCATGACACATGAATCGTGCGTCGTGCCGGAAGAAATCAATCAACAAAAATTCAAGTTTCAACAAGAAACATTGGATCAAAGATCCCATTATTACACGCCAACTACATGCTGCCACCTGCCCGATCAGCACGAGCATTCGCCGTCTTCGTCACATGCACGTTCGTAGCCTTCGTATCCACCAGGTCTTCGTCTGCACTGGACATCTCATTTGGCTCCTTCACATTGGCTCCTTCACATATACATGTTCGACCCAAGAGAAGAAAAAGCGTCCGTTTCACTATGATGAACGGCAGCCGAGCAAGCCGAATGGCACTCCGTCTTTTAACTCTTGCCTGTGTCAACACCGGCGTCTACTTCGTCTATGTTCGGGCCATCAAAACTGCAAAAGCATCAGGTGTACATGGCACGTTCCATGAGAAAGGCGACATGCGGTACGATTCAATCGTACGCTCATCTTACTCCTCATATGTTGATTCTCGGAATGTTAATGAGACAGGAGACCCATGATCACCCGCTCGAATGTAGAGTCCAGCTCCTTCACAGATCAACAGCAAGTACCTGCTCAACCTATGAAATGAATCTGGGAAAACAGTATTGAGCGCAATAATTTCTTTAGCAAAGCTGGCAATGGGTGAAAACAGGTTTCCCGCGTAGGAAAACGAGCAAATACAAAGCTCGTTGCTTTCCCATGATGGGCCTGTCAACGTCGTCAAGCCCAGCGCCATTTTTTACCATGCAAACGAGCGCTTCTCCCCAGTTTCCGTTTTGGCTGCTCGATGTTCGAGTTTCGAAGGTTCTTTCGACCCCATGGACAGCTGTTTATTCTGCAAGTATTGAAACAATATTGCGGAAAATTGCAAGTATCAAGCCGGCCATAATCCACTATCTCTTGCTCATGAGATTCTTAGTGGTTCGCTTGTCGGCTAGATCAAGTGGAGTATCTGCTTTCCCTACTATCCTAGAGGGCTATGAAGTGAATCGATTTTTGGTGAGCTTCTGCGATCTCCGTACATTACCATACAAGCCTATGAACTCGATCCATAGCGATTTTCATATTCTTTTCTTCGACAGATTGTAGGGATGCCTACGAATGGCGGTCTCTAACCTTAGCATCTATACATTAATTCATTCAAGACGTGCTAGTGATTGATTCCATTGCGTATTTTTGCGTTTTGTATGAATCATTTTATGTTCTTCGATCACATGTTGCTCATCTTTACCAGCGTGGCAACTCGAGAGCCAAGCTCCTGATCACATTGAGTCCAGTACCCTATCCAGGTGTGTTTTAGCTTCTTCGAAACCTTTGGTGCGTTGAGAGCCTCCGCTACCCTAACCACCAGTCTTTGGCGCCTCGCTTGATCAAAGCTACGCCAGCGCTCGCCAGCTTGTCCAAAGTTGTTCTGCTTGGACAAAGGCCTCCTTGTTTGGATGCCATTCAGTTTCCCTTTCACGTTCGGCACCTGCCCTTCGCCCACTGTATCCGCCCTGCTTCTTGTGCTGGGAAAGTAATTCACATCGCTCTTTCTCATCATTGTCGCGCCCGCGCCGTCAAACTGCCTGTTCATGAAAGGACATCGCGGGGCATTTATCGGAATTTGTAAGTAATTAGCACCGAGGCGATAGCGCTGTGTATCTGCGTAGCTGAATATCCTGCCCTGCAAAAGCTTGTCCTGACTAAATGTGATTCCGGGGATGACGTTCCCAGGGGAGAATGCAATGCTCTCGCTTTCCAGGAAATGGTTGTCCATGTTTTCGTTCAAAACCATACGACCCACGGTAATCATAGGGAAAACTTCTTCAGGCCATGTTTTGGTTGGATCAAGGGGATCGCCCCATGAATGATCCAGCTCGGTTGCAGGGTCCATTAATTGAATCTTGAGCAGCCAAGCGGGGAAACGACCAGACTCTATAGTTTCTATCAAATGATTCGTCGCGTGACTAAAGTCCTCGCCACCGACCACCTTTGCCTCTTCGTCCAAGAGATTGTATTCTCCCTGTTCACTTACCCAATGGAATTTGACATATGTCTCTCGACCTTCGTTGTTGAGAAAAACAAACGTGTGCACGCCCGAGCCTCTCATCGTGGTATAGTTTCTCGGAATGCCTACGTCGTCAAGCAGCCAGGTCATCATGTGCATACACTCCGGGTGAAAGGAAAGGAAATCTAGAATGCGGTGCCATTCTTGCTTTTCCGTTCTTGGGCTAGGTTTGAAAGCATGCACCATTTCTGGAAACTGAATTGCATCACGAATGAAGAACACGGGTTCCAAATTACCTACCAGGTCCCAGTTTCCCTCGCTTGTGTAAAACTTTGTCGCAAATCCTCGCGGGTCACGAAGCGTTTCTGGCGAACCTCGTGAATGAACAACGGTTGAGAAACGAACCGCCACTGGAGTACGCTTTCCAACATGTTTGAACGGATCGGCCTTTGTGAATTTTGTGATATCTCGCGTGCACACGAAAATGCCCTTTGCCGCTACGCCCCGAGCATGAACTCGGCGCTCTGGAATGACTTCGCGATCGAAGTTGGCGAGCTTTTCCACGAGATGAAAATCAGACAGGAGTACGGGACCGCGCTCGCCTAGAGTGAGCGAGTTAAGAGAATCATCTACAGGCGCGCCGCTGTTGGTAGTGAGATGCACTGAGTCGCGTGTATCTGAAGGAATGGTTTTGTTGAGCTCCATGCCGAAAGCAGTCTGTCGCAGCCCAAAAAAAGGGCTCGGGCAAGTTCAGCTTCCAGAGTCTTAATTACAATCCTAGTTTATTCACCGTTGTGAGTAGAAGAGATAGCGTGGATGGAAGCTCCACATGTTGCCTAGGGATGAACAGTGAATATGGGGATTGAGTTGCATCACGGCGCATGGCAGATATTCCACTCGAATGGGCGGCAATCTGATCGCAACCTCTACACCCAATGGTCGTGCGGGAAATAGTGGTAAAAACTTCGGATATCTGACAGGTCGATAGTGCCCATCGAGATCAAATCTCGAGTCTGCTTTCTCCAACATTCGTGCTTTTTAGCTCACCGACACCAAAACCTTCGTCACCTTCGTCACAGCCTTTTCATGAAGATGTCCTCGAACTCAGCTTTGAGTTCAGAAAGGGCTTTCGTGTAGCCATCGTTGAAGCCCTTCTCATATGAAGCCTCTGCAAACTGTCTCCGGTCTTCACAGAGTATTTCATTTGTTTCGTTGTTTGCAGTGGCAAAATCTGCTGCCCCTTTGTCATCAATCAAAGCCGATCGTAGCCCCGCCCCAATTGCTTTTGACGGAATGTGAAGTAAAGAAGCAATGTGGCGTGCTCTTTCCATAACCTCCACGGGAAAGCCCGCGCGTTCCGCAATAGCTAGACCAAGTGACTCGAAAGACGGACCTTCGACTACTTTGTGAGTCGCAACCCACCCACCTCCTTGTACATTCGTGCTTTTTGGTAATGTTGATGACTTTTTCTGCACCACGTGAAGGTGGTAGGATCCAATATTATCATATATTGATGACAGATGATTCAATTCGTGATAGTGAGTTACAAATACCGTTCGTGGCCTTGTGCTTCCGTTTTGAACACCCTTCGCTAGATACTCTGCGACGCTCCAAGCGATAGCAACGCCATCTACCGTGCTGGTTCCGCGACCGATCTCATCCAACAAAACAAGGCTAGTCGACGTGACATTGGACAAAATACATGCTGTTTCCGCCATTTCCACCTGAAATGTACTCCGCCCCCGAGCGAGATCATCGACAGCACCGACCCGAGTGAAAATTCTATCACAGATGCTCATTGTGGCCGAACGAGCTGGTACAAAACAGCCACTTTGCGCCATAATACAAATCAGGCCAATGCTCCGCAACGCACAACTCTTTCCGGCTGCATTGGGTCCGCAGAGGATCATCAAATCCATATCATTGGATAGTGAGCTTTGCCCGATATGGAATGAATTGGGGACATAGCTCTTTCCAATGGGTAACGTCTGCTCGACAACAGGGTGTCGCGCGTCTTCCAGTTCAAGAATGCGAGTGTCCGCGGGCAGCATTTGAGGTCTTACATAGCCTTTTTCTTCTGCTATTTCTGCGAAGCCAGCGAGAACATCAATGGAAGCAATTTGTCGCCCAAGTTGCCTCAAGTCGTGTACGTACTCTGCCAATCTGTTTCGCAATTGCTCGAACAGTCTCAACTCAAGTATCAAAACTTCTGCAAACGCAAAATTATGTGACAGCTCCCAGTCTTTCAGCTGCTTGAAGCGAAACCTAAGCTCCGCTTTGGTGCTTTGCACTCTATCATATCCAAGTTTGCTGAAATACATAGGGTCCTCATTCATGATCTTTTCTCCAACAGATCGGGGGATTCTGAGTACATAACCTGTACTCTTAATGTGCTTTATGCGCAACGTTTCAATGGAAGTTCGTTGCTTCTCCTGCTCTTCTAGCATAGAAATCCAAGACTGCGGTTCACGAATCTTTTTGCGAAGAATGTCCAATTGTTCATTGTATCCATCGCGAAAGATTCTTGTGCCCCCAAGATCCCAGTTTTCCTTAGATATGTTTCCGCTTTGGATTGCCAACGCACTAGGAACATATGATGGAGCTGGGTCAATAATAACATCCGTCACTTGTCTCGCTAATGTGATCAGTTCGTCATGAACAGGGGAGCATACATCGTTGATGTAGTTATCGTTTTGTGTCAATTCCTCAACAACATTATTTTCCAAACACCGCCAAACAAGGGATAATATGGTTGGTACTTGTAAAATTGATTCACAAAGCCATCTCATCTCCCTTGGAGTGGTTCTTCCGGTGCATATTCGACCCCCAAGTCGTTCTAAGTCGGCAAAGTTCTTCATTACATTTTGTAAAACTTGTCTGGTGTTATTTTCATCCCAAAGCAGGCCCTGTACAACCGTCTGTCGCTGATTAATGAGACTTAGACATGAGGAGGGGGCGAGAAGCCATGATCGCAAACATCGGGCCCCCATCGATGTGGTGGTTCGATCAATCGCCCATTGAAGAGAACGTTCCTTTACTCCGTCTCGAACAGTCTCTATTATTTCAAGATTCTTCAAACAAGCAGCATCCAATAGCATAGCCTGTGATGGAGAGAAAAGATGCAAAGCGCTTAACGGCATAGGCGAACCTCCGTGCTCTTGGTCTTTGCAGACAGTCATCTGCTGAACATATTTTATTAGAGCTGAGGCAGCCTGTGTACAAAACGGTCGTGTACGGCAATCAAGCGATTCGACATGATCAACTTGTTGAAGCTGAGCCAAAATACGCTCTGCGTCTGGAAGCGGTGTATTTTGACGATGAAGTACCACTGCGAAAGAGGAGGCATTCAAAATAGACGACACATGTGAACGAAAGTGTCCACTATCCGACTCTATGGTAAGCAATATTTCCACAGGTGTGATGGTAGCCAAAAGACGTTGTAGCTGATCGAAAGATGAACCATCTGTAGCTTTGAACTCTCCGGTAGAAACATCAGCATAGGAGAACCCGAATTGGCATTGCATCTCAGATGATTCATCATTGGCACGTGCAGGCCTAACAACAACCGATGCGATGTAAGAGCTGTAGTTCGATTGTAGTAAAGCCTCGTCGCAAGCAGTTCCAGGAGTGATTAATCGGGTGACTGCACGTTTGACGAGCTTTCCAGTTTGAGTTTGGGCAGCACTTTCGACCTGGTCTACTACTGCAACAGTTAGATTTTTTTCAATTAGAAGCTTTATCTTCTCATCCACACAATAGTGTGGCACGCCCGCCATTGGTACTTTTGTTCCCAAGGCTTTCCCAGCATCCTTTGAAGTGAGAGCAATCTCACACACAGACGAAAGGGTATACGCATCTTCAAAGAAACTTTCGAAAAAATCTCCGACCCGATAAAGAAGGACAAGTGAGTCATCACGAGGTGTATGCAGTCTTTCAAGTAAAGAATGCTTTGTTTCGACGTAATGTTGCATCATGGGCGACAATAATTGGACATTAACATTTTCCGTAGATAGATCCCCTTCGATGGTAGAATTCTGTATCTTGGGTACGGATAAAGAGCTGTTTACAGAATGGCTTGAAAAAGTTCGTGCGACCTGGAGGTGTAATGGAAAGGGAGAAAGGAAAGATATCTTAGGCAGAAGACCGCCTGGAAAAAAAGTGCCCCGCCATAGTCTCCCGTCCAGGCGACGTCCAATCCATGGCGACGCCGGAATGGGCAGCCAGGGCGTAGAGAAAGCCGTAATCCCGTTGGTGTTTGCATTTCGTACCATTACCTTGACAATGAAGCTGGAAAGTTGAATTCTTGAACTGGGTTCTGTTCGACCCCACAATTCTAAACCAACCCGTGCCGTGCCCCTCGGTCTGAAACGCATATATTCGTTTTCAAAGTACTATCGTACGACCCCCTCAATGTTGAGATCAAGTCTCAGTGCCATGGATCTAAGTGTCTGACCGCCACCAATGCGTCAACTCAACACGTGTCTTGTCGTTTTGATTTCAAGGCTGGCTGCCGTTTGTTCTAGTGCACCTGCATGAAGAGGGGATGTAGGGTTGTTTCCACACTGCCTCCGCTTTGTTATTTGGCTTGCCAATAACCTCAAGAACTAAAGTACAATGCCCCCACAGACATAATCAAGCGTTGCCCGTTAAAGATTTTTCTGTTTAGATAACGGTATGAATAGTTTCGTGCCCTTCTGTCTCTCAAAAAAAATTTGAAATGGTATTTCTAACGACTTCCGTTCTACCTTCGTAGATTTCCTCACTTTCACATCGAGGGAATATTAAATTCAGTTTCTACTTTATAAACACATGAAAACCACCTAACGGGTACATTTACTTATTGAGAGGAATTCTGGGCACAAGTCAACAAACAACTTCCTGAAGAATTGTGAGGGAATGTCTTGGGGTCGATAAGGGCTTTTCGGAAAATTTTCCGGAGCTACTGTATTTCATTGGGTTGGACGCTGAATCTCGGTATGCTAAGATTGGGACTTTCCTTCAATTTGGTGCCAAGGTGTCTCTCTTACGACACCCTTTCATTTTTAGCAGTTTACATGAGTAATGGATGTCTCTTCGAAGATGTATGAAAAGTTTGAAAAGGACAGCCCACAGGAACCGCTGATACGTTAAATTTTCTTAGCCATTCAAAGATTAAATAATTTCGCCAATATGGCAGTCGCAGGTAATACAAAAGTCTCGAATGAGGCCAACCTAAACTCCAACTAGGATATTGTTTTCATTAAAGAGCATCAACGATCAACCTCCTGTGAAAATGTTAATGTAGAACAGAACGATATATGGTCATGGTCAGTGAAACTTTTTTTCGAGATGAACATTCGTATTAAAACTGAAGGCTTCACTTACACCCTATGTAGTTCATGATTATCAAAACAGGATGAAAAGAAAACATAAATTGCAAGTTAGACCTGAATTCGATTCATGTTCTTCGAAACAGTACGATGTTTGATGCTGTTACTTACGCTGCAAGTTTCAATAGTTCGCAATATTCCCAACACAGAAATAAAATGAAAACGAACCGAATAGGTCAGTATGAAGAACTGGGAATTCGCTACGTACACCTCATATTCGTCGATAATACGTACAATACAATGTCCTGTGTTCCGATGATGGTCACCGCGTCAGCTACCATGTGTCCTTTTCCCATCATGTTCAGAGCCGAAAGATGCGCAAACCCTGGCGCTCGAATACCGCACCTGTATGGACGATTAGTACCATTCGACACTAAATAGACTCCAAACTCTCCCTTTGGAGCTTCAACAGCAGTGTAAGTATCCCCAGCAGGTACAGAGAACCCTTCAGAATAGAGCTTGAAGTGATGAATGAGTGCTTCCATTGATTGCTTCATATTCTCACGTGAAGGAGGTGAAATCTTACGGTCATCTACCTTGATTTCTCCTTCGGGCATTTGGTTAAGGCACTGAACAATGATATCCAAAGATTGTCTCATTTCCTCTACTCGGATAAGATAACGGTCATAACAGTCTCCGTTGATGCCAACTGGGATCTTAAAGTTAACAAACTCATAGGCATCGTACGGTTGCGCCTTTCGTAAATCCCATGACACGCCAGATCCCCGAAGCATGGGTCCTGAGAATCCCCAATCAAGAGCCTCTGCGGCAGTAACTACGCCAATGTCGACAAGTCTTTGCTTCCAGATGCGATTTCCAGTCAACATTTCTTCAATTTCATCAATTCTAGAAACAAAAGACTTGCAGAAAGCATAAATATCATCCATGAGCCCGAGAGGAATGTCTTGAGCAACGCCACCTGGTCTAACATATGCTGAATGTAGGCGAGCACCTGAGACTCGTTCGTAGAACTCCATGAGCTTTTCTCTTTCTTCAAAAGCCCACAGAAACGGAGTCAAAGCACCTACATCCATTCCCTAGTATCACATAAAGGTGGCGGCAACAATGAAGGAAACGGTTAATTCGCGCTCACGTATAACCGCAAGTGAATGAGATGTAGCGCATACGTACATGACATCCGACTGCGAGAAGATGGTTTAGAATACGAGTGATCTCCGCGAAAAGTGTTCGAATATACTTGGCGCGCATCGGAACCTCAATCTGAAGCAGTTTTTCGACAGCCAGAGAATAGCATTGTTCCTGAGCCATCATGGACACATAGTCCAAACGATCAAAATACGGAAGCGCTTGGAGGTAGGTTTTGTACTCGATTAGTTTTTCTGTACCGCGGTGTAGAAGGCCTACATGAGGGTCTAATTTGACGGCGACTTCGCCATCAAGTTCTAGCACGAGACGGAGCACTCCGTGAGCAGCTTCGTTCGCAAATCCGGAGATAGTTAGCTTGGTATTTATTCCAAAACAGGACGACTCGTGCGCGATTCCAGAGTAAATACAGCAGTAGGCAACTTACCCTTCAATAACAAAAAACATTAAGGCATTGCAACAAACAATAAATGGATGATTGCATAGTTCGTTTTGTTAGAAATCAGCAACTCAACGAAATTGTGCCGTGGGTAGCATGCTAGCTTTTCAAGACGCTGGCTTTTAAAGAAAGGAGAGAGCATACCGGGTGCTGTGGACCAAAATTGAGCGTAAAGTTTCGGATATCGAGCTGTTTTTCTCGATCAGCACGCATACGAGCAAGTTCGTGAGGCTCAAGCTGATCAAAATGAACATCACCAGCCACATTGTTCACCGCGGAGTCGATGTAGTGCGGGTCAGCCTTTTTCGAAGAGCCACCCGTCGCCAACTGACCCCCTCCCGTTGCCAGGGCGCGCACATTGGAGCAGCTTTGGTGAGAGATGGAACCGAAACGAGAAGCGAATGTGCGCAACATGGTATTGGTCGTCGGGGCGGTGTCCTGAAGATAAATGAGCTGAGCAGGGCGGAGCGGTTTCGAGGTCAGTGAGGACGTGAGGAGTAGCTTGCGGGTTGTGTAGCGCGATGAGGGAGGTGTGTGTTGCATCCGATGAGGTATTGAAATTCTGGTAGTGCGTCCCAGGGCAATCGAATGGTCTGACTTCCATTTACAGTGACCACTGTAAAGCAAACGAAAAAGCCGCTCTTCGGAAACCTCACATGGCTTTCAGCGGAAACTATTTGCGACGGACGAGTGATGAGAGAGTGAGATATCTGGACAACTGCGCCTGCGCGTGAGGGAAAGCTAAGGTGCGTCATACAGTGCGTTTCAAAAACATATCCCTTTACAAAAACTGCGCCAAAAAGGCATTTCACGTACTGTAGAGCACATTTCACAACAAATAAAAACCACTAAGTCAATAACACTGTTTCAAAAGTATATCCTTTATACAATCATTCGCTCAATTATGGCTCGTGGCGCACCTCTGACACGCTCTGAACAGCTCGAAATCATGGAATTAGTAGGTCAGGGTATGATTCCAGCAGATATAGCCCGAAAACTCAAGCGCAGCCCAAAAACAATCAGCAACTTCATCAAAAACCCCGCTACATACGGAACAAAGCGTTCAACCGGCCGTCCTACGGCACTATCCCCGGCCGATAAGCGCGGAATTAAGCGAGAACTATGTCGCAACACTTCATCTTGCGGGAAAATTGTCAAAAACCTAAATTTGCCTCTATCAAGATCTACAATATGGCGTGAAGTCAACCGTCAAAATTTGTTCAAGTACACAAAAATGAGGAAAACTTTTTTTTTAAAAGATAATCACAAGAAAAGTCGAGTTGAATGGTGTGCTCAAAAGGCTTATTGGAAAACTGAATGGAATAATGTTATCTTTTCCGACGAAAAAAAGTTTAACCTTGATGGTCCAGATTGCTATAAATTTTATTGGCATGATCTACGAAAAGAAAAGAAGGAATTTGTGACTAGGCATTCAGGAGGCGCATCAGTAATGGTTTGGGCTGGAATCTCCACTAAAGGAGCAACTGATATGGCTTTTGTTGAAACTACAATGAACTCTGAGAAGTATGCTGAGGTTCTAGAAAACTATCTTTTACCTTTTTCATACTGTATGCATGGAGAAGAATTCATTTTTCAGCAAGATAATGCACCTGTGCATAAGTCTAATTTTATGAAACAGTGGTTCAATAGTCTAAATATGTCGGTTATGGAATGGCCTGCGCGCTCTCCTGACCTCAACCCTATCGAAAACATTTGGGGAATGTTGGCCCGAATGGTTTATGGGCAAGGAAGGCAATTTGATACAGTTTTTGATCTGAAAAATTGTATCAAAGATTGTTGGGAAAAGATTGACTGTAATGCCATCAATCCTTTTATAGAATCAATGCCAAAGCGTTGTATAAGTGTTATACAGGCTAAAGGAGCAAAAATAAACTACTGAACTCGCGTTAGAATAAAAAGGATGCAATAAAGGTTATGATTTTGAAACAGTTTTTTTACTTGAAAATTTTTTCACACTGATTTTGTTAGTTTTACTGTAGCCAAAACGTCGATTTTTGGAAAATTTGCGCGAGGGATATGATTTTGAAACAGACTTTACTACAGACTGGAGTAGCGAACACCGGCGCCACCATTTTCCTTGTGCCACACGCATTTTTGACATACTCACTCACATCTATCTAGAATCCGTCTGCTGCGCGCTCGTCGTTCGTATTTCTGTAGGAACCAAGTGCGGAAAACATGGGAAAGAAGGGGGGCAAGGGAGCCGGTTCGAGCTCGGGTGGAGGAAAGGGAAAAGGGCAAGCCGGTCCAAGCAATGCGAGCAAGGGCGGAAAGGCAGGCGGGAAAGGCGGTAAAGGCGGAAAAGAAGACATGAAAAATTGCAACCACGTCAAAGCTCGTCACATCCTCTGCGAAAAATACGGAAAGATTGATGAGGCGTATACAGAGCTGAAGGAAAAATACCCCGGCAAGATTCCCCCTGCTAAGTTTGGAGAGATTGCTAAAAAGTATAGCGAATGCTCTTCAGCCAATTCTGGGGGTAATTTGGGCTGGTTTCCTCGCGGAAAGATGGTTGGTGCATTTGAGGAAAAGGCTTTTAACACTGCGCCTGGAGAGGTCACTGCCCCGTTTAAGAGCAGCGCTGGGTACCATATTGTACTCGTTGAGGGTCGTAAGATGTAGGCTACAGCTTTATCTGCTTATTGAAAGTGTTTCACATGTGACAATATTCAAATGTGGTCGCACCTGAACAAAAACTTCTTTTTAGCTAAGCTATTCCGAGCACAAAGCCCCAGTCGCGCCCGCCACCTCACTTGCCTTCGCCTCATTTGTACGGAAAGCGCTCCTCATCTACAAACCCCGGGCCCTCGTCAACAGAAATCCAACGACATCAACTTTTCGCGAAACAACTTTGGAATTACGGAGCTGTCCCACTCGAATATCCCAATGAAAATTAGAAGTTACCGTTATCTTGCTCGTGAATCATCTGAATGTTATTCCGTTCCCTTTATTGGCACGGCCTCCGTGTTCTTTGGGAAAAGTGCGATGAGAGCCAACGCGTTCATGTAAGAATGGCCCGGAGTTTTCGCGCCTCCAACAGGACTGCCTCCTACGTCACCATATAGAGGAACTGCCTTTGTCATCTCAAGAGCATTCTCATTCAAGGATGGTACCCACGTACCTCTTCACCTCCAGAACAGCACATTAACGTTGCGATGCAGTGGGCCTTCGCAAAGTGGTATTTCGTAACTCTGGCGACAATACCTTTTTTCTCTTTTCAGATTCTTGGTACTTTTTGGTACACGTTCCTATCTTTCGCGGTTGACTTTATCATCGAAAGAAGGCACCCAAAGAATCGGTGAATCGGTGCATTTGATTCACAATTTGCACCGGTTAGATGTTTCACGTATCGTGAGCACCCAGTAAATCTCTCGTGCAGAGCAGTTGAAAAGTTTGAATCGCCTACTCGTTAAGGAATCCTTACTGAAGAGGTGTAGCAAAGGCCACTGAACATTTGACGTGATCACTTTAGTATCCAATTTTACCGACCAAAACAAAACACCAGTGGGGTTGTAAGATATAACTTTCAAGTTGTAACAGCAACATAGCCTAACTTAATTGAGCCACGTGAATAATGGGCGAACCAGTCTTTGCTAGGCGCTGATGGTGAAAACAGTTCTGTTCACGCTCCAAGGAAGTATCAGGTGCCTTCAGCAGCCCCCGTAACCTGTTTGCACGCGGCCCACTCAAGATGTAGACAGAAGTTGGCTTGTGGAAAAATTCTTCTCTGAACTCAGCAAATTTCTTTAGCATGAATCACGAGGAACCTATCAACTCTAAAAGTTATCCGTAGAATGGCTACGAACGTCTTAGACACACTGCAAACGTTTTGAAACACCATAAATACTTTTAAGAACTGTACGTACTGCTCATGCCCCACGCCAAGAGAAAAATAGATGGCCAATACTTATCGTATCGGTCTGAACAGCAGAGCTACGGAAGCTACATTTTTCTGACTACATCTCAGAACATCATTACAGTTGCTTGAAAAACCGTGCGAAAACTGCGATGGGAGTTTCACAATACATTTTTGACAGGCCCTATCTTCAAGAAGAAATCTAGGGTCGAATTCAAAAGCAGAAGTGGGCTTCTGGCATGTTGACGCCTTAGCATTGACCTGTTTCTGTGATGCTAGTACAGTTTACACTCAAAGGTCACCGGATGATTTGTGGGGCTTCTTTTGGTACTCGTCCCTTTCGCATCGTTCGTCCTGTTTGGACCGCATACGAAGGGACTAGGCAGGGACTGCCTACTTGTGGCAATGACGTCGATTGTAAAATGGAGCTTTCAGCAGTTGTACCAGACGATTACTTAAAGATTTTTCTTTACTCCGATTGCATACGTCATTGTAGCAACGCCCACATCAATTGGAGAAGACAAGATGGTCGCCACCAAGTCAATTATCTGCTTCGCTGCACTCATTGCCAGTGCTTGTGCTGGGCTCACTGGCCGCAACGCCCGTGAGTTCCTTCCTTCTGACATCACAGGTGAATACTCATTGTTTGTTAAGCAAGGAACTTGTGCTCCTACCGTCGAGTTCAAGTCTTTCAAGGAGCAGGCCCCTGGTGTTTACGCTGTGCCACACAATCAGATTATAGAGGATGGGACTGTTTGCTCCGGCGACGGCGAACTCACTGTTGTTAGCAAAGAGACCATCATTGAGAGCGGTAATGAAGAAATTCTCAACATGAAGCCAGTTGATGGTATCGTCAAGGAGCTCAACAAACAAGGTGCCACTTTCATGTTGGGTTACGAGAGGACTCGTCGTGAGTGCGGATCAGCCAAGACTTCGGCTAGGTCGGTCGCCGTTTTTGTTGATGAAGAGAAAAAGATTCTTATTCCGGGTCTTATTACTCTCTTCCCGGGAGCGAAGTACATGGTTGTTTATGACAGCTCCTCTCCAACTCCGTGTACGTACTTCGCCCAGCATGATGACCGCACAATTGGCGTTGTCGCCACTCCGATGCCGACCCCGACTCCCGCTCCGGAAGTTGTTGCTACTCCGGCTGCTGCTGTCGAAGAGCCCTCCGCTTCCATGGAAGCTGCAGTCATTGAGGAAAACAATGATGCCGGTGTCAGTGCCGGAGGTGCCGCTGGTGCTGGAGCCGCTGCCGCTGATGGAGCCGCTGCCGCTGATGGAGCCGCTGCCGCTGGTGGAGCCGCTGCCGCTGGTGGAGCCGCTGCCGCTGGTGGAGCCGCTGCCGCTGGCGCCGCTGCCGCTGGCTCAACTGACTCCGATGACATCATCGAGGTTAACGATGTCGCCGGGGAATCGCTCGAACCGAGTTCAAGCCCCGAAGAAGACGACGGCTCTGTTTGCTTCCCAGCTGACGCTACTGTCGAACTTAAGGATGGATCCATTAAAACCATGGATACTCTTGAACTTGGTGACCTTGTGAAGGTTGCCGCCGGCGAATTCTCCCCGGTGTTCATGTTCTCCCACAGGATGGGTGGCGTTTCATACACTTTTGTTCGCCTTGCCGCTTCCTCTGGTGAGTCTTTGACCTTGACTAAAGGACACTACCTCTACGTCAACGGCAAGATGGCCGCCGCCGAAACCGTTCGTGTCGGTGATTCTATTGAGACTGAGACTGGTTTGGTTTCTGTTTCTTCCGTTGAATCAGTCGTTTCCCATGGACTTTACAACCCGCAGACCATCAACGGCAACATCTTTGTCAACGGCGTCAAGGCTTCAACCTATACCACCGCTGTTGAGACCAATACTGCTCATTCTCTGCTTCTTCCACTTCGTGCAGCCTTCCGTTTCGCTGGCATGACCACTTCCATGCTCGACAACGGAGCTGACAGGATTGCAGACATTCTCCCCACCGGCGGGCTTGTTATGTGACTGTCCAACCAATACTAACTGTAACTATGCTCAGCACGTTTGTGACCTAGTATTTCGAGATCGTACAGCGTGTTTCCGAGAGAAGACGAGCGTTGATGTATAGGTGCTGTGTATAAAGCACGTGAGTAAATAAATTCACCTGCGTACGCACATCATCTTTGTCTAGAATGTTTTTACATGTAAAGGGCAAAAGCAGTAGGGACCACGCGGGGGATGCGCTTGGATAGCGACAAATTCCACCAACCCAAGGATGCTACACGACAAAAGAAAGGACTGGTTCTGTGAAATAGTGATATGTTTGTTTGTTCTCTCATGTACGGTATCAGTCTAACATGCATGTGTTGTAGATGAAACCAAGCTCAATTCTTTCGTATTCTAGGCGGAGATTCATCCGGGGGCCACAAAAGATAGGGGTAATTCTCCCAAAACTCATCTTTGATAATGTCTACATGAAGAACGTTATATTCTGTCTCGGTTCCATCTCTTCGTTCCGTTTCTTGAGTCACATCAAGAGTAGAAGTTGGGGTTTCATTTGAATTTGTTTCCAAGCGTCTTCGCTTTTGTAAGCTCTGTTGATCGCCGACTGGTTTTCTTATGATAACGGACCCTTTACGAAACATCTGAGGTTCATTGTTGTAGTTAATACTAAATCGGGAGAATAATATCTCATTCTTCTCTTTTGAATTAGTGCCCTTTAATAAATATTCTGCTTCTTGCAGAGAATTGCCACCGTGATTCACAAGCGCCCAAAAAGTTGTATTGAAAAGGTTGTTGATGTGCGTGTCTGCTTGGCGCCAAGAGAGATAATCTCGCAAATGCTTGGTAGTGGGATACATGACAATTCGACCATCAAATGTCGGGGGCTCCTTCAAGTCAGTATCCATATACTTTTTCCAATTTACCACATAAGACGATGTAAACAATGACGCAACCGTTGAAAGAATCTTGCTTTCACGTCTGGAAAACAAATTAGACTCTCGCTTCATGACGAAGCTATACTCATCACTCTGCCCGTACGCCAGTAATAGATGGTTGTCAAACGTGCTCAATACGGATGTTGCAGCTGCGTTCATTAGGTCTAAGGCTCGCTCATCATTGGGTTTTCGAAACGAATGTTTTTTAGCAAAAGAGGTGAAGCATCGGCCGTCGAGTCGAATGACAGACCAACAACCCGGGAGAAGACGTTGATGATTCTCAAAGAACTTGACGTACTCGAAGCGAGAACATGCCATGATTGGCATCGATCAAGTTTCATTTGAACCGATAGTTGAAAAATGTCGCTGAAAAAGTAGGAAACACAAAGTCAGTCAGCGTTCGAAGAGAACATTGTCATTGAAAATCGTGTTCGATGCAGTCGTGGACACATGCATCCGTCGCCAACTTGGTTTCCAGTTCCGCTTCGGTTGGCTCTATGGAGTATCATCGAAAAATGCGAGTGTACAAGTGTTTCGCAGGGTACACGTACAGAACCAGAAACGCGTGTCCAAGTGTAAAGGGCATCAGAAGAGCACTCTGTGTAGCCTCGGATCACACTATGCACCCCAGATTTATGACCTCGATCCGAAGTAAACCACGTCTCCTTCCAAAGCGTATCGAACCTGCCCGATCCTTATCGAAGCCAACCTACATTCTTCACAAAGATGATGGCATTCGTTCCATCCGCCTTCCGTTTCGCCGCCAGCCAAACTTCTGTACAGGCTGCTCGATGTGCATCTCGAGGCAGCTTTGTGCCTCAGCGCGCAATGCGCTCCGTGAGATTGGATTCCCTCAAACGCAATATAACCTCGATGGCAGCACCTTCAGTCACCAACAAGGTTTTCTTTGATGTCGAAATTGATGGCAAGAGCGAGGGGCGCATTGAATTTGCACTCTTCGGAGAACAGGTTCCGAAGACTGTTGAAAACTTTCGTGCATTGTGTACAGGGGAGAAGGGATTTGGCTACAAGGGATGTGCCTTTCACCGCGTGATTAACGAATTCATGTTGCAGGTATGTTATTAGAATCTTACTGCCAAGTCATTTCCTCTGGTGCGCGTCGTGACACATTATTGCTGACATTCATTATTGTATTGGGCGTTTTCACATCATGATAGGGAGGTGACTTCACGCGAGGTGATGGGACAGGTGGAAAGTCAATATATGGGGATCGTTTTGACGATGAGGCCTTTGTAATCCCTCACTCTGTTCCTGGATTGCTCTCCATGGCGAACGCGGGCCCCAACACCAATGGATCACAGTTCTTTATCACGACTGTGCCGTGTCCCTGGTTGGACGGCCGACATGTCGTTTTCGGTCAAGTGATTGGCGGTATGGACCTGGTCAGAACAATTGAAAAGCAACCTACGGATAGTTCTGATAGGCCTCAGAAGAAGGTCGTGATTTCTGATTGTGGCGAGCTTTGAGCAAGTAAATGGCATTTCAGTAGTATACTGACCGCAATCAATTTTACGCAACGTGATCATGAGCTGTGGACTATGTATGAAACGTGACTTGTGGAGATATATCGGTGACACACTGCGTCCGTGGACTATTATAAAGCTGAAACTGGAGCCAAGCTGATAGGTTTGGATAAGTATTGGGCATTTGTTTGTAGACAACGCAGGCCTTCCCCAACAATGTCTCGGGGAACTAAAAGAACGTGAGAGATGGAGAAAAAAGCGGTTGGGCCAGGCCATGATGAAATAGTCGGCGCTTCTTTCCCTAAGAAATTATTACAACCAAGCAACATGAAACAAGAAATACGGCACTATCACATGATCACTGCGGATGATAGGGGCAGCGAGCCTTCTGTTCGCCACCGTCATCACCTCCACCACCGGCACCACCACCGGCACCACTGCCAGTATCAGAGTGGAAGAATTGAGTATTACTGAGGGCGAAATGTTGTGGGGAACTAACAACTAACCCCTGCGGAACAGCGCGTGGGATGAAAGACGGTAGCATGGGGCATTTTCTATCTCGGTGAATGGGAGATTGTAGCATTTGTAGATTCCAGCCGGCTGCACAGGTCATGCGTCGAAGTTCGTCGTAGTTTGGCGGGGGAAGGGCGGGGCCATGGTTGGGGAGTAGATGGACTCGTGCAAGGGCCTGTGGAGGTACGCTTAGTTCTTCAGCCATGGTTGTGATAGTGCGGGGCGCGGCGCGGCGCGGCGGATTGTGGTGACTGCGGTTTGGTGGAAGGGCCGGAGGGCAAGAGCGACGCTCTAAAAGAGTGGGCGGCAGATGCCGAGATGCAGAAGGCCGAATCTATCAGACACGTGCGAGCAGTGTAAGAAACCATTCGCGTACAGCGTGTGCGTGGCCCGTTGCAAATCAATTACCAAGAATTACATATCTTGCCATCATCCGTTATTTCGAACAGTTTGAGTAACGGTTTTAGTAATCGCGATTGTTGTAAGGCTTACATAAGCTGTTAGCTTACGTACCTGACTAGTGGAGATCGCAGTGAGTGTTTCCAACAAACCTACAATAAAAACTCAACAACGCTCTCGCCGGTTCGCGGCGAGTGCGGGGAAGGCGAGACGAGAGGGGTTTTGAGGGATGACATTTCTTCCCTGTCAATTTGCTCTGCGCGCTGCGACGATGTCAAATCTGCCCATAGTTACAGGCCCAGCCCAGGACAACCCAAAACCATTTGCACCCACCGATCATCCTCTATTCAACCGGAAAAGCGATTCAAAATAGTATCATCGCGACGTTTCTCGATGGGTTGAAACAATTAAAGTTACCTCTTCTGAGAAATCGAATATAATGTACAAAACCGTATATGTCACCCTCTTACAACATTTATACGATTTTAGTATGTTTCTAGAGCATGAATCAATCGTCGACAAAGCTCAGGAGAAAAACTTCATCAACTACAAGCATCTTAATCAGATTGAGGGTGTGGAGCACGTTTTAAAGCTCATAGCCGTTAGACCACCAATAGCCGTGGTCATGGGGTACATATTTTGGTTCAATGATGTCACATGCTGCCGTCGCAATCAAACCAAAAACTTGAACATATTTGCATCCCGTTTTCTTGGACTTTTTGCAGATCTTCTCATGCAAGTAGGTGTCGGGCCCAGCAACCTATTTCAAATCGAACTGACATCTTCAAGGATGAAAACGTTTTCGATAAGAGGTTTCATCTATACACCCACATGCGTCCGAGAGAGATGAAGCAACTATGTGGCCGAGCGAAGGTGCTATCGTACACGCTGGCATCGCTACTTGACGAAGCAAATAAAAACTATACGAGTTGCATAAGGACTGGCCACCCACATGCGTCTCGAAAGTTATCCTTTTCTCGTCTTCTAAAGGATTTCAATGACCATTTTCAGATAGACTTCATGTTTGTAGCAGAAATGAGAAACCTTTCCATACTACACATGAAAGACACCGCCACTGGACTCACGGTGGCGATTCTGTCATTCTCCCGTTCAATGAAAGAAGAGAAACGGTGGATACTTACACACTCGATTTCCACCCACGGCGCTCCTACGGAGCTATCTAGAGATCCAGAGTTCTTTAACGAAGAAATAATGCTTATTCGTGCGGAGAACAACACCAAGTTTTCTCCGGGACCTAACAAAGTTGGTATGGTCGAGTCGTCCCAGAGAAAACTTCGCTACCTCATTCAACGAATGATACGGGATCTTCAATACGTCTTGCCACGCGGCAACCCAGTGCTTCTGACCACGAGATCGTGACATAGGCAGCATTTCTCAGAAACGTTCAACAGGGCTCGAACACATTGTCTAGTTTCGAACTCGCTCGTTGGTACACTCCTTCGATCTCAGGCCCACCGAAGAGTCTCATCAACGAAGAGATGATTGCCGCCCACACAGAGCGAAAACCGCGCAATGCTCTTCATCGTTTTCCCAGGTCTAAAAGGTGTTAAATTCTTGTCGAAAACCTTGCTCGATCTCAAAACGCCAGTCTTTTCTTTGGGAATCGTCAAAAGCGCGGCTTCTGGCAGCAAGGGTACGTAAAAGAGGCAAATGATTACCTAGTCTCTGTCTTCTCCGAGCAATCTCTAGAAGGCCGCGCATACGTAGTCGGCTAGGAAGACCTTCGTCTTTTACCCAGCAGCCCGAGTTTGAAAGTTCTAAAGCGTCCTGAGCTCGGCTTCAATCTCTTGCCCGAGCAAAGTTCGAAAAAAGAAGCTTCCATCGTCGAAAATTCGTGCCGTTATCATATTTCAGACCCAATAATGAGCACAACCGACGAAGAATCCGTGATTTTCGATGATATCGACAAGAATCTTCCCGATTATTTTACAGAATGGGACGACCATCCATCCATCATTGCCTATCTGTCAAAAACAGTATTTTCAAAGAGCTTCAATGCACCCTCCAAGGATATCGCCATAAATCCCACCTCGAAAGAGAACCCATTCTCTATCAAGTTTGCCGCTAAGTCCATACTCGAAGAGCTTCCCGAAACTCTGGGAAACGAACCGTTGAATAAACAAAAGCTACAAACTTCCCCTCGATGGCTCTTGGACGACGCAATCGCAAAAAAGAAGGCGTATCCCGACAAAAAAGCTTATAAGCCTGTTTCAGTTCGTTTCCTTCCCCGGGACGCTAATCAAATCTCGTCCCACCATTTCTTCGTCATCAAACATGACGGTGAAAGCTGCATACTCAAACTGAAATTCCATGTCGTACCGCATGGGAACAAGGATAGGTGTAACGCAAAAGACTGGTGGGTCAGCGCCCTGGTCTCAACCTGGGGTAGCGAGGTAGAGCGGGTCCTAAGGTTCGTATCCTTGACGGCGGCACTCCCAGAGTACTTGGTGCAATAGGCTGGCGTTTAATGCGTAGTTCTACAGGTCGGAGCTACGGAAACGATGGCTTGAAGACCAATTAGCGGAACTAATGTACCAAAGGGGGT
The DNA here is from genome assembly GCA_030374765.1 of Agarophyton chilense. NCBI lineage: Eukaryota > Rhodophyta > Florideophyceae > Gracilariales > Gracilariaceae > Agarophyton > Agarophyton chilense. Next base: position 389,059 of record JARGXX010000096.1, read on the forward strand.
AATTTAGTATCTTTACGGTGCCTACCTTACTGTAAAGAAGAAGCGTCACTCGAGCCAAGTAAATAGCAATGGCGAGGCGCTGGGTTCTCCCTGACACTTTAATGCTAATCTATTACACTTATTAAATTAAAATAGTTATCTAAATGAGTCCAGCCGAGGTAGGCCAGTTTACGTGGCTTCTGTCAGATACCTCAAGCCTCGCCGGCTTACAGATCTCACCGGTATCGTTGCTCCTTCACATATCTCCCTCCTTAGGATTCGACCGTCACGGCGATGTCCAAATTGCCTCACACCTTCCTGGGGGTCTGGCTCTAATTGGACCTATAGGTGAACCTCCAATCTTGCCTCCGGGTTCGGAACGTCGTTATACTCGGCTTCCCAATGGCCTGGACACAAGCGGTGCCTTGTCCGGCATGTCGCCGTCTTATGACCAATCCGGGGGTTTGTTGCTCTCGTTACCAGTGGGCGCGACGGGGCGTCGTATCGCCACCATCCTCGAGGGTACCAGTGCGTATGAGCTGACCCTTGGCGCCAGGTTGGCAATTAATTCAACTTAAGTACTGTACGCGCACAGGGGAGGGGTCCTTGCCGCTTTTCCTAGCCTTTGCTATTCCTTTGGCGACCCTACGCGCGTCGTCCGCCGTGAACCACGGAGCGCGCTTTGTCCATTCGGGGTCACGTCGGTTATCCTGCCCGGTTCGGTTTCATCTTCTCTCCTTCCCGTCGTTTTATTGCTCCATTGGTCGCGCGCGATGCCGAACCCGCCCTAAAATCCCGTCGGATTCGATATTCTCCCTCCGGACTTTGTTGTTTCCGTCAGTTTTCCTATCCATTTCCCGGCGGGCCAGCCGGTGGGCAGCGACACCATGGCTTCGAACAAACAAGCAGGGAGCTCCTCGGGATACCAAGTGGCTTATGAGCGTCCCGGGGACCACTAGGACCATACCCTCGGGCAAAAACCGCGGGTAGTGCGTTGTGAAGGAGCGCTTATAACGGTTGAGCCTTGTAAGCCGCCGGGCCCTGAGATATCTTACAGGCGACACGTAAACTGGTCGACCTCGGCTGGACTCATTTAGTTAACTATTTTAATTTAATAAGTGTAGTAGATTAGCATTAAAGTGTCAGGGAGATTCCAGCGCCCCGCCAGTACTATTTACTTGGGTCGAGTGACGTTTCTCCCTTATAGTAAGGCAGGCACCGATAGGATACTAAACAACCCCCTTGGGTATATTAGTTCCACCATTTGGTCTTCAAACCATCGTTTCCGTAGCTCCAACCTGTAGGACTACGCAGTAAACGCCAGCCCATTGCACCAACTACTTTGGGAGCGCCGCCGTCAAGGATTCGAACCTTAGGACCCGCTCTACCACGCTACCACCGGTCGAGACCCGTACGTGGACCCACCCGTCATTGCGTTACATGCGTCATGCCATTCTTCCGTCCTCTGTGAAAGAATACCAAAGGTCCTGTCATATGTATCTCGACGCCCGGAGGTCCGCTAAGATACCCGATTTCCGGAGGGGCAATAAGAACGCACGCAGCGTCTCGTGGTATAACCGATGGTTGCATTGTCCTGTGGATCTGCGTTCGGCGACGCGCTGTCGCACACTCATCCAAGCGGATATGCCGTACGTCTGCCACGAGGAGGAAGCCGAGTACCAGTTGAGGGTGAACAAACTCCCTTCGGACCTATACCCGGACTTCATCTCGCCTCATGTGAGATTTCCTCCGGCGGGTGACAACCTCTTGGCGCTCATATGCTTCCGTCCGCCGTATAACCGCCTGTGTTGGATGTCCAACAGGTTCTATTGGAACAAGATGCACGAGCCTGGTGGTCGTTCACGTCAATCCCTGGAGTTCTTCTTCTGCTGGCACCAGGTGGAGTTTCACGACATGAGCGCAGACAAGCGCCCTCCATTATATCTCTCGCTGCCCCGTGTGAAAGAGAACCAATGGGCCATGTCTCGGCGTGTCTCGCCGCCCCATTTGGTCCGCACGCCGTCCGTGGTGGCGTATCGTTCGTCCCAACTCATGTGCGACGACAATGACCGAAGGTCCTGGTTGTCCTGGCAGGTACTCTTAGTTGAGTTCCGCGTGATTTCCCTTATGGCCTTCCTGGATACCGCGAAGTACGACGTCCGTTGTAATGTCCGTTCGGATGATTGGAGGATATTACACGACGAGAACACACCCGGTCCTCGAGGTCGTCTAGTCCCGCTCCCGGACGTCATGATCCGTTTCCTAAGGAACCTGGGCATCCATAATATCGTTCGTGGGACCCAGTTCGCAGTCGAGGAGGTCGAGTCTCTTTCGGATCATGTCCTACACGTGGAATGGTGCAAGACTCCCTGGATCCTTTGGTATGACCACGATACCGACTCGTTCACGCCGATTCCGCTATATCCACACGATCGGGATGAGACTTGTGCCTATTCCGCTAAGCTCTTGAGGAATCAACTATCGGACATTCCGAGGCTTCATTTGCCTGACTATTACACAAAGGCCGTTGGTTTCGATTCCCTGTGCTTTGAGCCTGACTCGGAAGCCACGCCTTTGGTTCCTGCTGGTATGTCCGATGGAGAATCCTTCGGTGAAGATCTAATCGTCCTACCCGTGGAGGGCGTCAATCCTCCGGTCGAGTCCGCTGTTGGGTTGATGACCTCTTCCCCTCCTCCAGCTCCTCCGAGCGCTGCTCCTCAGGATGAACTCTCATATGAGCCGCCCGTCTCCCAGGTAGATATCCCTCCTGGCGAGGTTACTGTCGAAGCCGAAAGTCCTGTATGTGATGCGCTGGCTCAGACGTCCACTGGGGGGCGTCGATATCGCTCCATCCTCTCCGTTGCCACATTTTCCCGCTTCGGTCACGGCTGTGGCTTCTCATCTCCGTCATGTCTGCTCCAGCGTCGGTATTACTGCCTCGATGGACATTGCGACAGTCCTGAGGGAAGCTTGCTCCTGGGCGCGTCGCTCGGCGCGCTACGCCGCGGTTGTCCAACAGGATCAGGATCTGAAGACCACTATGGTCAGTATACTGCAGCATAATGCCCAAGTGATGTCCCAGAGGGTTACAGCCGACTTGAATGCCCGGTTTGGTCTAAATTTGAGTGAGCGGGAGGCTTCCGATGGTGACAATAGTTCCTCAGGTGAATCTCCGCCGAAGAAGCGTGCTCGGCTCGCTGGGACCGGTCCCAGCGGTCCAGTTGGCTCCTCGGGTGACCTTAGTCCCTGTTTCGCTCCTGTAGGTTCCAATGAGGACGACGGAGTTACTCTTGCGCCGCCTCCGTGAGTCCTGTTGGTGTTACGAGCGCTTCCGCGAACCATGAGGTCTGGGTGAGGGATGTTCTACCTCTGTTTGTTGTCAAATAAAGTATTGCTTGTGCATTCCAAATGTTGCTCCTGTATTTCGGGACTGCGCCCGATCCTTGAGAGTGTCTCGGGTCTTCCTCAGTTGTCGCCTGAGGACTGATTTTGTTCCCTGATGCGGGAGCTACGGCGAACCTCGTGTGGGGAGACAGTTTGGGAGGCGTTTTGGTATTATTCAGGGCGATGGTTTCCCTCTCCTGAAGGCTGCGCTCCTTGCAGCCGATTTTGCGCCACTAGCGGGCGACAAAATTAGCCAGAATGGTTTGAGGCTCTTTCCAATTGTCTTTCTCAGGGGGGTAGCCGAACCAACAGACGCGATAGCCCATAGTTCCGTCTTCTCCCCGACTGGCGGAGATGACGCGCTCAATCACGTATTCCGGTTGGTGTTCACTCTCCTTCTGGAGAATGTGGTCCAGCGGAGCGAATCCATCGGATTCAGTTGGAAGAGATGGGTCATCGTCATTGGCATTGACAATCGAGTCCATGGGGATAGTTGGGTTTGCGGGAGCTGCCTTAGGAGGTGTGGGGACTTGAGCGTCGACCTGAGGTCGTAGTGATTTCGTCGGGCCTGGGGCTGGAACTTTGGTGATTCGGGAGAGCTGGGTGTTCGTGTCACCCGATCAGTGGATACGGTGTCCTGTAGGCCGTCAATTAGTAACGTAATGGTGTGTTGATTGGCCTTAAGGACTTTTTATGGTCCCGTAGAGTGGGATAAGAGCTTCAGAGTAGTGATCTCGAGTTCATCACTGTCCTTCGGTAGCTGGTCTAGGTAAATCAATTCTCCTTTCCCAAAGGTAGGTGTGTTCCAGACGGTTTTGTCGAAATTGCCATTTTAGCGCCCTTTGTCTTTGGTCTCTACAGCTCTAGCCGATTGGGGAATGCGGTCGATGCGTCGGCGCGAGTAGCGTTTCGCCTGGGTAGGAGTCATTTCTTCGGTTATGTACTGGGTTACGATAGACTCCTAGAGGTTAACATCTATCGGCGGGGCCGATCTCGTTAGCGTTAAATCGAAAGTTTTTGTCCCCGTGGAAGCGTGCACTTGCCTGTTGTAGGCATAAACCAGTGGCTCAACGTAGTCATCCCAGTCCAATTGGTGCTCGGATACGTATTGTGGCAATCGGTTCAGAATGGTGCGGTTGAAGCTTTCGGCTTGGTTATTGGTTAGCAGGTGGTACGAATTGGTGGTCACATGTTTGATGCCTAAGGTAGCACAAAAGTGTGAAAAGAATTTGGATACATACTGGCTGCCATCATCCGTCTGTGTTTTCGGAAAGCTAGTACTGGGTGCTAGATTTCTAGTTTGGGTGTGCTAGAATGTCTATGGTTAGCATTAAAAAATTCGCAGAATTTTGATGCCAGAATATCTAGCGCAAAATTACTAGCCCAATTGAATTTTGAGGAGAATGTAGAAAACTAACAAACTTCCGTACTAACAGCGGCACACTAGGAAGAATGGAAGAGAACTTGGGAGATATCTTTCGATACTCATAAATCCTAGACCATGAATTCTACCGACAATGAAAGGAATACTGAACGCTATCTAGCGCATGATCATTCATTTCGCGCAGGTATCGTAGCTATAATGAACCGTTCAAATGCCTTGCACATTCAATTTAATGTTCTCTAATGACCCTAATGGCCAGTGCGTAATACTGCGATCCTGCAACTGAGACCCGAAACGGGTCCCCATTGCACTTGAAATGAGATCTTTCCAATTCACATGCGGTGACCCGCTTTGCATCTCGCCCTCCGATCATTGCGCTTCACTTCGCGTCGCGCGAACCGCGGCGCGAAGAACCCTCCACTATACGAGAACCGGCCAAGTGGTACACCAGTTCACCCTTCATCAATAACAAATTCCTACATAACTAGATAGACATCACAAAATCACACAAATTAGAGGGCAATTCTTCGCTTCATGAAAGCACATTCCATATAAACAAACTTACCTCTGCAAAAAATGTGCTCCTTGTCTTGCCTCCACTTTCTGCATTCGCATCAATAAATAGACGAAAGTCAGATCACCGTCACAAAACAAACCCCAACCACATCAGCACGACCCTCACCTCTATAGCGACCACTTACCACACCTCTCGTCCAATCTTGCCTCCCTGTTGTCTTGCATCAGCAAACAACGGCAAGTCAGATCTCCTTCCCTAACGCATACAAGATACGATTGCAGCTCGCACTTACCTGTGATGCAAAAATTTCCCGATGAACCACTGTCGTAACAAGGAAGAAATATAAGTCAGACTTCCAGCAAAAATCGAAACCAAATTACTTCAATGACGCACTCACCTCCTATAAAGCCTGCTCGGCCCAGTCCTTCTAGAAGGTTCCCGTCCTCACCCAATCGCTCCTTTCTGTCGCTTTGCAGCAGAAAAAAACAAAATGTCTGAACTCTTTTCAAAACCAATATCAGACACTAGTAGCACTCGCATTTACCCGCACTTCCATCATTTTCCTTCATACAACGTCGTAACAATAAAGAAATACAAGTCAGATCTCCGTCAATAATAGAAAGAAATTTCCTCAGGGACGCACTCACCGTCTAGGCAACTTGCTTGATTCGCTTCCTTCAGGGAGGTTCCCCTCCCCACCCAATCTTTCCTCTCCGTCGCTTCGCACCATCAAACAAGAACATGTCAGATATCTTTTCTATATCTCTATAATACACTAGTAGCACTCGCACCCACATTTAACTAAACGAATCCTGCCCCCCCATTCCAATTTTCTGTCGCTTCGCAGCCTCAGTCGAAAATATGTCAGGTCTCCGTCCCGCTTGCAGAGCAGAAAACGTAGCAAACCCACCTGTTCATCACAATGAGGGCCGTTGAAATAGGTTTCCCATGTTAGCAACCAGAAGGAGACGAAACACACTATATCAACGTAGTGCGGCGCGTACATCCAAATCGCAACTCACTCACCAGCCCACCCTCCACCCCACTCCGCATAACCCATCGCTCCCCTCGCTCTTCGCCCGCTCGCCCATGACCACAAACAGTTTCAATGCCCCAGATCAACATAGACGACGTACATCTCAATCGAAAGCTGGGGTACCCGTCACCTCCCACACCGCACCCCATCACTTAACGCCACGGTCGTGCTCCGCCCGCTCGCGCACAATTAGAAACAGAGTTAGCACTTGTGAAACGCATGCGGAAACTTACACAATACCGCTTCTCACGCACCTAGGAAAAGCGGGAGGTCCACCGGGTCCAGACGACATCATATCACAGAATCTCAAGATCCCACAACCGCTCATCCGTCCACTACTTATAATCAACGAAAGCACACGCCGCCGCTCAGAAAACATACAACTTTCAATAATTTCATTCCAGCCCACTTTCCAAGCCACATGCGCGCCGTGTCGGTTTTGCCGCACGACATGTGGGCGTCTCTAGCGCATCACTTGACGTTGGTGAGTACGCATAATAAGTTCAAACTCTCCCCACCGTTCTCGTCCTGCATCTTCCTCACCTCCAGCCTGTATACATTCTCGGCCTCTCACTTCGTCCTACGTCTTTTTCACCTCCCCTATTTACTTTCCGAGATCGCGGGCAGGCACACTACACACCATGCAGCCTTTTCGCTTCCCAAGGTGAACCTTCCAGACAAAAATCACACCTTCCTTTTCCAACACCAGCGCCGGTGTCGCTACCGCACCACCCGCAACCCCTTCCTCGCCTCCACCCCGAAAAATGGCACTCAATTCCCACCACGTACGAAGCACCCACGCTTACAGACCGCAGACACCGGCTCCTTTGGCATCTCAAACCGCCTTTCCAACAACGTTCTGCTGGTAGAAGAGGACAACTACCATTCGAGCCAGCTCGCTCTGGCCATACGCTCCGCAGACGTCCCAGCCCTCGCTCACCCGTGAAGCTCCATTACATCGTCTACTACATCTCATTCATTGCGACCAAGCTCGGTAAACGAAAAGCCGATGAACTCATTACCCTCCTCAAGGACCCCGACTACTCCAAAACACTCATCCAACAGGTAACCTTCGTTTCCCACTGCCTTCAACTTCATTCCAAACTATTCAAAGACACTGTCGGCTCCATCGGCTTCAAATCCACAACCGTTCGTCACAATCCCTTAAGCATCACTGCAACGCTCTACCTCAAAAACCCCGTCGATGTCCTTCTCCAGCAACTTCGCTGCCCCACTCGAGCTAACACCTTCCTCCACCCCGTCGGACAGTGTTCTAGCGCTTTAGTCATGACGTGCATTGGTCGGGCCGTGCGGTTACGCGATATTGTAAAATACTTTTTTCTGATTGGACTAGGCGGTTGTGAAAATGGTTACGCGAATTTTCGGGAAAGCTTTGACCTTTTATAAAATAAGTTTGCTTCGCCACCCGAGTCAAAAGAGATCTTTAAACTCTCATCTGCTGCCTTCAGTAGCAGAACCGTATCACTCGGTCCATTTTGAGAGACATGAGGCGCCGCTTTTTCCATATTAGTCTGAACACCAGAGCTCTCAGTGTGGGTAGAACTCATCGGCGGAATAAATACAGGGCAGATGCTGGAGGTCACGGCTTGCGTCCCAAACTTTTCTGCCTGGGTCGATTGTGGCACGACATTGCTCATTAAATTGTTCGTCTTGGCCTCCGCTATCACGGCATTACTCCCAGGTACGTTGAGAGTAGGAATAGTGTCCAGCGGGGCTGGGAAAGGCGGTGGCGGTGGTGCGGCTGAAGGGTTGGCCTCATTTGACGATAAAGCCACCGGATGAGTACGCCGTGGCTCAGGGATTCTGACACTGTTGCTTTCAAAAGACGCATGACCGGGCCCCGGTTAAGAAAGCTCATGCTTAGGGGCAGCGCCCGGAGGAGCTGGAGGACGGGAAGCGGTAGGCAACACCACAGCGGACTCGACCGGGGGATGAACGCCCTCCACAGGTAGTACGAAGGGATCTTCACCGAAGGATTATCTATCGCACATACCAGCAGGAGCCAACGGCGTGGTTTCCACGTCAGGCTCGAAGCACAGCGGATCGAATCCAATGGCTTTCGGATAGTATTCGGGCACATGAAGCCTCGGGATGTCCAATGATTGATTCCTCAAAGGCTTGGCTGGATAGGCACGAGCGTCGTCCTGACCCTGCGGATGTAGTGGAATCGGCGTGAATGAGTGGGTAGCGTGGTCATACCAAAGGAACCCGGGAGTCTTGCCCCACTCCACCTGTAGGACATGATCCAAAAGAGACTTGGTCTCCTGGACGTCGAACTGGGTCCCACGGACGATATTCCGGATGCCCAGGTTCCTTAAGAAGCGGATCATGATGTCCGGGAGCCGGATTAGGTGAACTCGAGGACCGGGTATATTCTCATCGTACCACAATCTCCAATCATCCGAACGGACATTACCACGGGTTCCGTACTTCGCGGTATCCAGGAAGGCCATAAGAGACATCACGCCGAGCTCAACTAAGAGTACCTGCCAGGATAGCCACAACCTTCGGTCATTGTCATCGCCCATGAGTTGGGACGAGTGGTACGCCACCACAGACGGCGTGGGAACCAAAAGAAGCGGCGAGACACGCCAATACATGGCCCATTGGTTCTCATCCTCGTGGGTAAGCGAAATATATAACGGAAGACGTTTCTCTGCGCTCATGTCGTGGAACTCCACCTGGTGCCCACAAAAGAAGAACCCCAGGGATAAACGCAAACAACCCTCGGGCTCATGCGTCTCGTTCCAATAGACCCTATTGGACATCCAAAACAGCCGGTCAAACGGCGGCCGGAAGCACAAAAGAGCCAAGAGGTGGTGACCCGCGGGAGGAAGTCGCACATGAGGCAAGATTAAGTCCGTGTATAGGTCCGAAAAGAGTTTTTTCACCCTGAACTGGTATTGGACTTCCTCCTCGGAGCCGACATATGGCATGTCCGCTTGGATGAGGGTACTACATCGCGTCGCCAAACGCGGATCTACAGGACATTGCAGCCATCGGTTATACCACGAGACGCTGCGCGCGTTTTTGCTGCCCCTCTGGAATTCGGATATCTTGGCTAACCTTCGGGCGTCGAGGTACATATGACAAAACCGCTGATATTCTTCCACAGAGGACGGAAGAATGGCATGACGCACTGCCCGCGGATTCCGTCCGATGGTATAATCATAGGGACGTTCGTAAGCCACTTGGTATCCCCAGGAGCTCCCCGCTTGGTTGTTCGAAGCCATGGTGCTGCTGCCCACAGGCTGCTCCGCCGGGAAGTGAATAGGACGACAGCTGGAAGCGATAAGGTCCAGAGGGAGAACGGCATATCCGACGGGCCTGAAAGGCGAGTTCGGCATCGCGTGCGACCAATGAAAAAGTACAACGATGGGAAGGCGAATGACGGAATTGACCCGAGCAAACTGACAGGCGTGATCCACGGTGGACAAAGCGCAGGGGGTCGCTAAAGGAAGAACGGAGACTGAGGAAGGCTCCAATGACCGTCAGAGAAGATGAAGCCAATGGACCGTCTGGGCACCGCGACGCGAGGAATGCGCCGGCGATGCACCTATGGCCAGTGCTCAAGGCACGTGGGAGTTTCACTCACTAGGCAAATTAATTGCCCTTCGGCGCCAATGGTCCGCTCACGCTTCCCCGCATCCCCGCAGGCGATGACCACGCGACGTCCCGTCGCGCCGAACGGTACCAGGAGCAACGAAGTGCTCGCGTCCCCTGGGTCAATCATGAGGCCATCTGGACTTCGCTGTGACGCCCGACTCCTAAAGGGGGAGATATGTGAAGGAGCGATGACAACGGTTGAGCTCTGTAAGCCGCCGGGCCCTGAGGTACCTTACAGATGACACGTGGACGGGTCGACGTCAGATGGGCTAATGTAGATTATTTATCTATTTTAATTAGTGTAATAGATTATCATTACAGTGCCAGAGAGATCCCAATGCCTCGCCAATACTATTTACTTGGCTCCAGTGACGCTTCTCCCTTACAGTAAGGTAGGCACCGTTAGGATTCTAAATAACCCTCTTTGGTATATTAGTTCCACCCTTTGGTCTTCAAGTCATCGTTTCCGTAGCTCCAACCTGTAGGACTACGCATTAAACGCCAGCCCACTGCACCAAGTACTCTGGGAGTGCCGCCGTCAAGGATTCGAACCTTAGGACCCGCTCTACCCCGCTACCCCAGGTTGAGACCAGGGTGTTGACCCACCAGTCTTTGCGTTACACCTATCCTTGTTCCCATGCGCATTATTCAGTTTTTGGGTTCTGAAATCGATTGTCTTTAAAGCGGTTTCTGGAAACACAATATTTTTTGTACAAAGAAAACATAAGCGATTCTGTTAACAACGTTTCTTTTCATCTTCCTTTAGATAATGAAACGCAATGACTGGTGAGTCAGCGTACTGGTCTCAACCTCAGGTTGCGTGGTAGAGCGGGTCCTAAGGTTCGTATCCTTGACGGCAGCACTCCAAGAGTACTTGGTGCAATGGGCTGGCGTTTACTGCGTAGTTCTACAGGTCGGAGTTACGGAAACGATGGCTTGAAGACCAATTGGTGGAACTAATGTACCAAAGGAGGTAGTTTACTATCCTGACGGTGCCTACCTGACTCTAAGGGAGAAGCGTCACTCCAGCCAAGTAAATAGTACTGGCGAGGCGCTGGGTTCTCCCTGGCACTGTAATGCTAATCTATTACACTAATTGTGATATTTTACAGTATTAGATACATCAGGGCCCGGCGGCTTACAGGGCTCAACCATTATCGTTGCTCCTTCACAGATAACGATACCTTGTTGTATTGATATTCCCTATCTGCATTGTTGTAGGGCCTTGATTACCTTCGTAGCTACTTCCAAAACTGTTACTTTTCCAATCATCGCTTCGGAATAAAATGTCTAACTTATCAGCAATTACCATGGCCTCATGAGTGGTAGACGGCTCAGCTCCTTCAACTTCAACCCGACTTCTTGCTCTCAGGCCTTGACAATAATGAAATAGCTGTTCCGAATTCGTCATAGTAGGAACTTGTAGTAAGCATTTGGTAAATTCCTCGTTATAAGATCGTACACTGCTAAGCTTTCGTAATTGCTTTAACTTACTTAAACGCTTTCAAGCAGTACCTTCTCTATTTCCTGGTTCAAAGTATTGTAACAGCTTATCTTTAAATATTTGGTACGATACCAGTTGCTCATTATTTATAGTGATCAGCTCGTACCACTGTAGTGCATCACCAGTCATATAACTTACCGCATATTTGATCTTCTGTTCATAAATTGAAAATTTTCTAATACTTATACAGATATTTTCTAGGCCTTTTATCTAACTACGAACTCCTTTTCCATAGAACTTGTCTGGGGTGCCAATCTTTAATAATGTACTAAAACTCTGAGTATTAGTTAAATTGACAAAAGCTTGAATAGCATTATTCGACTGCTTCTGCAATCCAGCAACTTGTTGCTTTAATTCTAGAATTGCTTGCAGACTTTGTTGAAATGTTTGGGAATTTGGGCTAGTCATCGTGAGATAATTTTAAACAATGATAACTTTAATAATATATTCGAAACAGTTGTACGGCTCTTATGCTCCCCTGTCCGCATATGATGAACGTAAGACAGAGCGTCTTTACACCTCAAATTACATAGAGTGCAATAAATCTTTAAACTTTCCACGTAATCCAACAGTGCAGCATGTCGGGCGGAACCGAAGCCTCATTGTGTGACAGTTGTATAGAGATGTTTGTGGAACATTTGTGATCCAACCAGTTGACAGTTCGCGGCTTAAATTGGTGCCAAACGTGACAGAGGCCGCGGGAGCAGGGCGTGACCGGCTCACGGGGGATCTCGTAACGCCCAATTTAATCACCAATTGCCCTTTATCGATTAATGGCCGTCAGTATCCTCTCGACGCGGTTACCGGCAGGAGTACCAGTGTTGCGGAGACGGTATGTTGAGACAGGAGCGTAGGCCTCTAGATCGTCCACCTGTAGAGTGAAGGGTTCCGGTGATGTCTTTGGGTAGCTGATGGGCTTCGGTAGCCTCACTCAGGTCGGTTTTTGGATTGTACCTCCACGCAAGAAGAAGGCCTTTTCGAGAGCTGTGGGTTCCTGCCCACGTGGCTTTTCAATCATCAACTTACGTGTCGGGCTGACAATACTGACCGGTTTATCAAGATTTGGGCAACGTGTGACAAGCGTAGCCGTTTGACTCGTCAATCTTTTTCGGCTACTTGGGACAGATTTGGCTCTAATGCGCCCTCCACAGTGCAGCTTTTGATTGACTGAGAGTCGTCCACTTTTGGACTCTATGTTATCCAATTTTAAATCTAGAATTGCATCAAGATTTTTTTTAGCAGCGGACTAATGGCTCTTCTTGCTGTACACGTGTTTAGTTGGAAAAGTTGACACTGTGATTTAGAATTAGCAATTGATTTGCGATGCTACAAATATGTAGCAATGTAGGTAACTAATGAGATTATTAACTTACTAATTGCAATTGGACATGAACAAAATAAATAATCAAAGTTTAATTATTTAATTTAACTGGCTAGAGGAGGCACAATGCAGCACTCTTATTCTGGTCCAGCGGTTCGCGGTGGTTCCATAGAAAAGAGCGACCACGACGGAGAAGCAAGAACTCTCTTATAGAGAGTTCAAAAGGTTTCACTGCTCTGTGTAACCAAAGATGCTATTATTCTGCATTGTCATGTGCATGACAATGCACATGTCAATGCATTACAACAATTACTTGGTTAAATAGTTGGGCGACAGTAATTGCGTAGAAATTATATGTTACTGATTAAAAAGTAACAACAAAGAAACCATCCGCGTACGGGTGTGCATGCTTTGTTGCAAATCGATTACCAAGAATTACACATCTTGCCATCATCCGTTTTTTCGAACAGTTTGAGTAACGGTTTTAGTATTCGCCGTATTGTCCATGGTACTGATCTACAAGTGAGCTTACAGATAAGGAGTGACCTGCGTAAAGGATAATTAATGGAAACAAATAGTATCGGCACAAACCGGAGAACAATATGTCTCAGATGGGTTTATGTAGGTATAAAGGAGATTGTTTCACTTCTATTTTTCCCTCTTTTCTTTACCTCGATGCCTTTTTTGGTCGAGGTTTCTTGCTCGTAAGACCCCATTGCGTTGAGTATTAATGCTCTTGTAAATCGTCTTCTCCGATTTACTGCTCTCGCGATTAAGTTTGCATTTGATGTTTTTCCTAAGCGGGTTTTCCCACTCTTGGCGTTTTTGAACTACATGCGTCCGTGTACGTAGATGTATCTCCAATACCTGGCCTCTTTTCATTCTTTTTCATGTCAGACTTCGTCGTGTTGACTGGGATCTAACAACGGTTCCTTTTTTAACCCTTTGGACCCGGATCAATTGTCTACATTTCAGAAAAGGATTGTGTTGAACACGTTTTCAAAACATTTACAATATCTTTCAAACTAGTTGAGTACCAACTTCCAAACTGACTGCAATCTACCAGGGATCTCCTCAATTAGAAACCTGAGTTTCGTAACCCACACATACGACTTACGTTACCAAGCCAACACACAGTCATATTAATGTTTTCTGCTTCAAAATGGCCTTAAAATGTCCTCATTGGGCCTCGTAATACAAAGACTGTGCCAGTTTCCACCAAAGCTAGAAATTCGGAAGCAATAGTTGCCCTGCTCAACAAGTAATAACAAGTTTGTTAGACATTCCATCCAACTTTCTATAGTTCACAGGCTTTAGCATTCAAATAACAGTGTTTGCAACTCGATTAAGAATAACAGTATCCTTTTTTTCTAATCTAGCTCTTTCGGTGCGCTTGACGCCTTCCATTTTCCTCTGTAAAGAAACATTTTTCTTTTCTTATCTGTCCTTTTTGCCACTTTTCTTGCGGAGAAAGATTTTCTTGAAATGCTTTTTCTGTTGCTAGTCATCTTCTTTTTTTTTACCCTCGGGCAATATATCCATTGCATTTTATGTTGTGGAAGAGCTTCAAAGTCATAGGATTAAATGGTATTCAGTTCTTTTATTCCTCTTACAAGCTTTTCCGTCGTAGGCGAACAAGTACATGTTAACCTGTTCTTCTATATGTCCCAAGGTTGTGTTTTGTCTTCAGCAAACCATATGGGGCTTCATTTTAATAAAACATATCTAAGTTTTTCGACAAGCAGGTTAGGATTTTGGAAATTAACAATAATCTAATCATATCTTTTCAAGATGTTCTGTGCCTTTTGCAAAACGTTTGTGTTCTTTCTATTGCAAACTCTAAGTTATTGTGGTCCGTTGCGGTCAAGAAAAGACCAGGACGTGCTGTGTGGTGTTTATTTTTTGGTGTTAGATCGTCGATACCAAGGGAGCTTAACCGTCTACGGGCTTATCTACCTACGTGCTGCGGCAACTGGTGACGGCGGCGGAGTGTTCTTGCTAAAAATCTTCGGTGATACGAACCGTACGAAACTTGATTAGCTCATGGTGCGTGTGGCTACGCTCCCCTCTTTCAGAGTGCATGTGCAAGTCGAGCTTTGTTCTCTAACAGCCGAGAAGTGTAATTGCGCAGAAGCAGGCCTTGGAACATTGGTGGTACGTCTTTGCAGACGCGTTTCAGCGGCTCCAGCGTGTCGTTCGAATTCGGTAGTCCTTTCCAGCGAACTAAAACTTGTATTGCGCCGTCTTCGATTTCTTCTAGCCACATCAGTCGAACGACGGGCATGCCTGGTTCGGACGATAACACGTGCCACAGCGACAATATGATTCGGGTGTCTGTGGCCAAGTCACGGAAGCACTTAAGGCGTTTGCCATGGATGTCTTCCAGAAATCCGTTTCGGAGATCTTTGACTTGATAAACGTATTCTCTTTGTGCCTTGATAGTTCGTTTTGTGCCACTCCAGCGTAGACAGAGTTTCTGTAGTATCCTGCACTATCGGAATGCTAATGGAAGATTTTTTTAGCTATGTATAATGATACTCATAAGTGAGTGCAACGGCTAGGATGAAGTTATGAAGCGGAACCCCGCAGATAGTCCGTGAGGTGGTTTGTTACACGTGGGATCTCGGTCTGCAACGGCGCATACCGTTCGACTGTTTATAGGGAAATACCGGATTGGCAGTGGTGCATGTAGAGGGTAGCCCCGTGGCATTCAGGCCTATCTTTCTTAGGCGGACGCCCATTTAAAGCTAGTTTTCCAGTACTGTAGAGGGATTCTTCGTCTAGCCAAAATTATATCTAGATTTTATTATGTGCGGCGCTCACCCCTATGCACAGTACTTAAGGCACACAGGAGAGCGCCGACTCTAAAGTAAAGGAGACAACAAACGGGTTCACAACTGACTTGTTCCTTATTCAGGATTCCTGAACCGGAGATCCGGACAAGCTACAACAAGTAATTGTCCGTTCCACACAATACCAACCACCCTCATTGGCGAGTGGGGCCTCAGAGCCCCCATTCTAGCTCGCTTGTGTTGTGCTCTACCCCATCTTCCCCTTAGCCGCAAGCACCCATTCGGCATTCCCGAACACTGTCGCAGGTGTCCGCTCTCTCCGTCGAGCGGATAATACAGTTTCTATTCGGCAAAAAAACTTCTCACTGGCGACGAGGACGTAATTTCTTTCCGTAGAGTTCGGTAGCTCGCTAGTTGATGCGGCACGTTGGAAGCATTCCCGATTTTTCCGTCCGGATTCTTGAACGAGTGGTATAATTAGGCATCGCGTTTCTTGAGTCACTGCACATTAAGCAAACGCTCATGAATCGATTCGGAGACTATGAACGGTTCAACGGTTTCGCTACGCAGAAAGTTGCCGATCGGTGTGGAGGGACCCATACCCAGGAACGTGGCTATGGGTGTGATTTTTTCGCGTGATGGAGACGAGGCCATGTTGAGTGCCCTTTTTACCAGCGGTAGTAGGTCAGGCCCACCTTCCCAGTGGAGTTGCAACTCTGAAACGACCGATCGGAAAACACAAAGCATTTTCCTGCCTGACCATTTTTCAACACCGTTGCTCCACGGATAATAAGGCAGCGTGAAATGATGCGCTGTCTTCAGTCCCCTGTAATAAAAGCTCTACCGTTTCGTGGCGAAAATGCGTGGAGCCGTCGGACCTGACGCCGTTCAGTACACCAAAAGCGGTGCACCAGTCGAGGATGCACGTAGCTTCAATTTCGTCTGCCGTGTCGAAGAACATAAAAATCCAGTGATATTCGGAATGATCGTCGCGGAGTAGAAGTACGTACTTTTCTCTCGTCCTATTCGGTCCGATCTCGAAATACTCGAACTGTAAAAGGTCGTTTGGCGGCGCTCCGAGTACGGCAGGTCCGAATGAGCGCAGTACCTTCTACTCATCAGTTGTCGGTAAACAATGGGTGCAGGCCCGCACAGAGGACCGGAAGTCGGTTTTCATCGTGGACCAGTAGTAGTAGTTAAGAAATAACTTTTCAAATGATTCACCGCCACAATGTCTGCTTAGCCCGTTATGGGCGATGATGCCCAGGCGCAGTTGCAAGTCCAAAGCAGAGTCGGGAATCCGAATTTAGGTCGTGTGGTTCCGCCTGATGCAGCTTACGTGGCTAAGGGGGGCTGGGCGATTTGATGCGTCGTCTTTTTGTGGCGAAGTAACGTCCGTTGCGGTCGGCCATTCGAAATCTTCAGCAGATAAGGAGGGTAGTTTCCGGTTGCAAACTATTCTCCGTACGGTACGCGACGCTGAACAGAAACCTAGTATTTCAGTCTAAATATTGGCCGTGTTAAGGATGTGAATTCATTTATAGTTGAACATGTTGAACGGTACGGCCCAGCGGAAGACTTTGCACAGCGAGGTCTGTGAGAAGTACGGGACGACCGAAAAAGTATCAAACTACAAGATGAAGTTGTTTTGATCCGTGTAGAGATCAATACCGGTCGGTGCGGCAGCGAGACAGGCCATTTGCCTTAGGGATGCGAGGGCTGCGTACGATTCCTGCTCGAGCGTAGACCAACACTACTGCATGGCAGAAAACTATCCGGACAGAAAGGCTAGAGGTTCGTGAGCCTGGGCCAAATGCGTTTTGAAAAGGTCTGTGGCGAAGACCTGAGGGAGTACACAAGACCAGACCGTATCGGAAACGTAGGTTTAGGCACAAAGGCGCTTTGTCTCGTCCCTATGAGACAAATTGATCTGGTTGGCAAGGTCGGTCTTGCATGTCTTTAAGAAGTCTTGCTCGACCTTGCCCCATCCGAAAGCGCAAAGCTTAACACGAAGGACGGCTGGCTTGGTTCGTTTCCCGGCTCGGTCATAAACTCTTTCCATAAATCTGTGTATCTCTGTGACAACAACGACGAAGTTGGGAATGCCATTCTTGATCCAATGCAGCGCGCCTTTGAATTGCTGCCAGTAGTCTCCGGTTTGCGGTGGTTTCATCTGGAGTAGACCTCGTAACCGACGCTGATCGTATCGAGGATTATCTGCGGATACGAGTCTGTCGCACCAACTGAGCAAAGTGGCGAAGAGAACACACTTCACGGGGTGCAGCTTGATGTTCTCACGAACATATAGGCCGATTAGCTGATAGATAGATCGTATGAGTCCCGAAACCATACAGTTGGGGAACAAGATGTCATCCAGCAAGTGAAGGAAGTGCGATGTGAGACCGCTCGGTAATTTTTCCGACAGGGCAGAATGCAGATGAGTGACTGCGTCAGAAGTGCCAATCATCTCTCGGGTTAGCGAATAAACTCCGTCCGGTGAAATAAAGGACTGGAGGGCTCGGAAAGTCTGGTCGCGTTCGAGCTGCCAGTAACAGTGTGACAGGACGGACTCGGCGCAGTTTTTTGATTCGGACAACTGGCTTAGCTCGTCCTCAAGGTTGGGCATAGGAAACTGTTGTTTAATTGTAAAATTCTTGACAGGGCGGAAGTTAACAGTAAACCGATAGCGGCTTTTGGGGCCGAGTTTTGGTACCAACAGTAATGCGCATGCTTAAGGATATGACGGATTGGGATAGGTCATACCGGTACGGACGAGGTTGGGGACGAATTGGTGGGGAGAGTGGTTCTGTTCTCACGAATTGTTGCGCATGCGAGCCTTAAACAATGCAGAATTCGGAGCGAACTTGGGAGGTCTGATTTGGGACAGTGGGCCAGCCAAAAAAGCGGTACCGAAGACGTCGACATGTGCGTCCACGATCTTGGACAGGGGTTTCCCGTGTTATGTGCTAGCCCATTATCTGTTGCGGTGTTCTTTATTTGTTCTACAAATTTTTGTTTGGCGATTTGCTGATCCGAATCGATCGGATCGAGAAATGAGCGGTCCAAGAACGGGTCTTCTTCCGTTCGGGCGGTGTTGTAGTTGGCGCGTTGCCGATCGGTTTGCAGTTGCGTACTACTATCGGCAGCGTCATTGGCAGTCCATATGCGATTCAGTCGGGCATTTATCATGCTACTGGTGGTACTGCCTCAGTTTCTAGTGGTAGGGTTGCC
Source organism: Agarophyton chilense (assembly GCA_030374765.1). NCBI lineage: Eukaryota > Rhodophyta > Florideophyceae > Gracilariales > Gracilariaceae > Agarophyton > Agarophyton chilense. The sequence continues at coordinate 407,834 of JARGXX010000096.1, forward strand.
GATTTGCAAGCAGTCTGGTCAAGAGTACCGCTCGGTTATTCTCCAACAATATGCATGTATTCACCTGTACATGTTGGGGAACATGTAGCCCGATGATTACCAGTTCATGATCGAGATCCCCGTCGACAACTAGAAAACTCACGTTGGCGAGGGCCAACTGTTCTGATGACAAGTGCATGACCGTTCTCGGACATGCCTCGGACCTTGCAAAGGGGAAGGGTTGCGCTTTTTCTCCAGACTTGGATGTAACACGTAACCGGTCTGTATTGATGGCAGTCATGCGACTGATTCCCACAGATTACGGCACGTTCGGGTATATTGGATGAGACGAGGTTGTCTTCGTTACTGTCATCGCACCGGCACGTCGCCTACATCGATGTGACACCATTGTATACCATAAACAGGCAGGAAGGTGCCTGATCTTCTGACGGATCCAGAATGGGCTTCGTCTCCATGTCCCAAACGGTACAAAAAAACTTTGGATGTGAATGCGATAAATCCAATTCGGAATTAGGGCTGCTCTTTTTTCCACGGTTGGATTTTATGAGACCGTGACGGGACTCGCTCGCTCTTACGTCTGTGATTAACTTTGACTTTTCTTCATGCGATATCTTCGGGCAGTTTTTCATCAGATTCTGATCTCCGATTTAAGAACAGCAGCTGTGCGGGCAATCAGGAAGGCTGCCCTTCTTCTTGCCCGATCGATTTCCTGATTTTTCATCCGATCTGGATCAGGATCCGATCTTGTGGGGTGGCTTGTCTCTGTAACCAGTTCCGTCCGTCTCGGTTCTTGTTCGCCTTTTGTTTGTCATGCTTCGGGCCCACATCAAGCAACTGAAATGCTTTTGAAATATTAAACCGCGTCCTTTATAAAAATTTGTGAAATCTTTCCGGAAATCAAAACTAGAGAATTATAGTTCCAATTCCAGACGATCATGTAGCGTTTTGAGCAGAATAGCGGAGGGGACATGGCCGATGGCCATTTTCTGGTTTTCGTCTAGAATCCATAAAAATCCGTGTCGGCGAAGTAGCTTATGTTAAGTGTGGAGTCTGTGCCGCGTCATGACAGCCATAAATATAGACAGGCCGCCGTAGCGCGTACATAAGAACCACAACAATTCGGGAAGCGCAAAGTAAAGGTAGACCCTCTGTGAGATTTTGCCCAACTCTAAAAAAGGGCATTTCAGTAAGCTACTAAAACGTCTTGTTCTGCCAACGACAATTCTTATTCTTAATATCCATCCGTAGTTCCCGGTTGAGGATTTCATCAAGAGTATCGGGACATAATGACTCCCTAGAATCTCCCGCTTCGGTCTTGAGGTGTTTTCGCAATACTGAATTGGGTAATGTACCATATGCGGTAGAACCTGTGATGAGACTTAAAGCGATCGCTGACTGTAGATACTCCGGGTCTAGGCAAAACGTGAGACTGACTGGCTGGATAGCTTCGGTAGTAGCTGTGGCCGTGCCGGTGAGTTGGGCCGCTCTGGCAGTTACGTCTCACTCGTACTGATCGTAGAGCCGAAGGAATATGCAGATCGAGTCCTTATTGGTGCGGACTAATCACGGGGTGTTAACCGATGTTGCCGCGAATGACTCGCCTTTCTTCGTGTCTACGGATGTCTTGGAGGCTGACATATTCTTGACTGGAAGCAATGTGCAAGTTCGGATAAGGCGGGGCGATCGGTGACCGAATAAACAAACTGGTTAAAAGGTAAAACATTACACAACTCGCAGTGATCACTATGGTCCGTTGCGGTCAAGGGAAAGGCGGAATAGGCTGTGTGTTCCTTGTTTTCTGGTGTTCGATGATCGATATCAGGGAGGCTTTACCGTATACGGACATATCTACCTACGCACTTCGGCCGCTTGTGACAACTGGGAAATGTCCTTGCTAGAACTATCCGGTTTTACGAACCGTACGAAACTTGGTTAGCTGACGGCACGTGTGGCTACACTTCCGTCGCCAACTGATGCAAACTGTAGGACAGAAACAATGCTCCTATCATTCTCAGGTTTAGGAAAGAAGTTTGCAATCGATGGTCGGAAGAAATATAGGCTATTGCCATCAAATAAGGTTTTATGTACGGCTTGATTATAGTAGCGTTAGCATACACCGTGCAGACGAGATTCAAGTGACGAATACACATTCCGGACTTCTAAAACCGCAGAGCGATTTAAATGGTCTATAAAGTGTCAAATAAACTCTTGAACCAGTTTTGATATTCGGCGAGCACAAAATGAGATTATATTTTATGTGTTGGTCTGTTGATGGCAAAAGAGTAGTTTATTTTAAATTCCCAAAAGTAAGTTGTATATGGTTCCCACGGGCATGGGTTTATACACTCGGCAGATTCTGCCGGGATTTGGGTATGTTTCTGTAAAATTAAATCGTTTTTAAGAGTGATGTAGGCATTGGGAATTTCACTGACAGACGATCCTGACTCTGTGGAATTTATCACGAAAGTGTAACTTTTTTCAGAGTGGATTCTTACGACTAAGATATTTTACGGTTTTCGATTTGTTGTGATTCTTGTCCATTACTTGTGTCTATTCGATAACAAACCTCATATGAGGCCAAAATGTAATATTTGTGGTGATTTTTCTTATCTTGACCGTAATTGTTTTCATATTTTGCCCTGTGAGCAGACAAAACTCGGTATTTTCATTTCAATAAGATCTTCGCCTCACGAAACTGGTTCTATGTGAAAGAATACATCTTGAGTGACAAAAATATATACAATGTATATTTAACTGTTTAGCACCGTTAGTTATTTTTCATATATTATCTGCATTATTTCTAATAAAGTAAAGAGTATAGTCTAATATTCTACATTATATAGTGACTCGGTTATGTTGCCTTGTTGCTCAGTAAATCTTCCCCAACCGGATTTTGTGGCTCAAAATTTTTCTTCTTTTGGGCGACTCAACTCTCTTTGAATGATTGGCCGCCCTATCTAGCGTAGACTTACCCAAATTGTGTCTTCAAGAGAACTACATCCGCCTTTGACGTCTGTTGTTTATTACTTAATGTGTTTATCGACCCTGTTAAGGGTTGTTTCTATTTTATTTCTTTGGATCCCCAGCCGTACGGCCTGGCGGCTTTACTGGCTGTAAGCCATTTCCTTTGTGATATAAACCAAAACGATAGCAATGGGTGTAAGATCCGATGGTTCGAGGGAGCACGCGATGGGCTTGACCTATGAGGAGGAAATTAAGGATACCTGTAAGGTGTGAGAGCACTAACCACTAAAGTGTGCAACAGGAACGGCGTTCTCACTGAGACCACGTTGGTAGAAGATGACGCAAAGCGCACGATGGTCCGGAAAACCGTAAACACATTAGGCTTACAATTATGGTCGACTGTAGGAACCAAAAGGGTTAAAAGTAGTCTAGTAAGTGCTTGTATTTACAATGGTGACAAAGACAGCCATGCTTGGCGAAGATATATCTCACCAGTCACCCGAATTACGGTGGCGCTTCTCGCTAAATGGCCACGAGGAGGTACACTTGAGGTGCGCCTCCCTATCTATTTACTCTTATCTAAGAAATACTAAATTAGCGAAAAGCTAAGCTAATTGCTAGCTAAACCACTGTAGTACACAGCGCACGCCGGCAATCATCCAGGTCCACCACGTGGTATAACTACCTTATCGATGTAGCTCACTATTATACAGATCCCTTTCCTAAAGACAGCCACGCCCCGTGGCCGTACCTTGGTGCAGCGTTCGACAATGCGGTGTACTACAGGGCAGCAGTCGCCAGTGTCGGATGCACTATACCGTTTGATAGTGCCGCGCAGTGAACCAAACGGGTTCGACCACCGTCGTTGTGCTTGAGGTTCATTCCTCGTGGTCGTTCGTAACGGCTGAGTAACTAAGATTTCCTTGAGGGTTGCCAATATTTATTTGGAGTTCTTGTACCAATCTGTTTTGTCTCGTTCTCCGTTGCGGTCATCGGGTGCGTTCAGTGCCATGCGTACTTCACACCTCGTTGGTGTCTTCTCCGCCTCTCCATTCTTCGTCACGCCGTACCTTTTTGGTGTCATCGTTTCCGTTTATCTCCTTTCCCTTCTCTTCTCGTACCGTATGGGTTGAATTGCACATGTCGCGATGCGCGCAGTTTTTTGAAACCTCGTGGTGGAAATCGAATGTCCTTCGTAGGGTCAATCGAGCATGGTGATGGCTTTTTACTTCTGTTGAACCCGATTATCAGTGTGGTTTCCTTGTCGGTGGGGCCCCTTCCGTTCTTTCCCGCTCAATCAATGCAGAATTCGAGCACCTCCGATGACACAATGCACGACCATCATGGTTTGCGTCGGACGCAAGAGCCTACCGTCAAGGGGTACAAAGATCTTGGATCCGAGGAAATACTGTGTCAATATGTCTCTTCATCACTGTTGGGCACCATGTCTGGTAAAGGTACTCGCGGTTCGAACTGCAGCCGTGGTATCTTGAAGCCTCTGCCTCACTTCCGCTCTCGGGGTTGTGGTCGTGGCCAGTCCGTTACCGCTCCGGTTTCTGCTTCATCCTCCATCCCTGATGGGGCATTTAAATTACCTCTTGGGGCCGGGCATTTTGATCCGTACTCGTTAAACGCCCCGCTTACAACACTCAAACCCTTTGGTCTGTTCTAGGAGGAGCTCAATGCGCTGCACTTGGAGGCCACCTCCTCTTCTGTCCCGATTAACACCGCTGGGTTGGGTTCGCAGTTTCGGCATCCACCCTTCCTGGTCATGCCTCATGGAATTGTTAGGACAGCCACCGTCTTTGCGCTGTGCCATTAGCTCCACCGGTGCGATCAAGGGAGAAGCGTTCCCGTCCAGGGAGATAGGCTTGCTTTCCATCTAAAGTGTGAGCAGCACTCACCGTTTCGGTTTTTCATTTCTAACACCACTCCGAGGGACTTATCATATCTACGGTGAAACGACGATTTTTTCTACTTCTGTAACCTTGTGGGATTATTGCACCGTATCTATCCATGGAAGAAGTGGCTGAAGCCTGACCCGGTAGTGGTGATATTCAACACAGCCTTCCGTACCATTCACTGGTTGGAGCGTGACCGTTGGGGCGAGGGCGCTACCACCGAGATCCGAGTCCGCTGTCGAAACAGTCCCGTACGTACCATACATGGTTTCCATCGCACTGAGTTCCTCTTTCAAACGACGGAGAATCGTTGCAAATGGTATGTGACCCGTCCCGAAGGATGGGTGGGCTACAATGTAGCTCATAGGTTGTGCGTTACGACTCCTCCCGTGTTGGCGTACATCTGCAGTAATTGCCACCGATACGAGGAGAACTATCATACCACTTGGTTTGTGGCTCTCGCATATTGGGCCGTTCTTGTTGTCCTACTAGCTTTCAAAGCATCCCGTGATAGTATCATATGGTACAACCGTTGCTCCGACCATCATTTCATCAATTATATTTTCTCAGCTGTGGGTCGTATCTTCCGGCTTCGCAGCTCTACAGTAGATCTCCTTCACCAGATCGGTGTGGATGAGATTCTCTTCGGTACCAAATGCTCCTTCACCCAGCTGGAGACACACCTGGAGGTGTCGCTGTCGAATTTATGGAAGGATGACCAATGTTGGGAGGTTTCGGAGTTCGAGAACCTAGCCATCTCCAGAGAAGTGAATCGCGTAGTACCAGAAGAAGAACTCTCTGGTGGATACCCTCACCCTTTTACCCATAAAGTGGAGACTACGGAAGGTATTACCTCCGTCTTAATAACCCCCGCTCCTGCTATTTCGGCTGGATTTTTTTGTATCCGCATTCCCCGCTCGGTACGTGCTACATCTCCTGGGCCTGCGAAATCCGTCAGGGTGAATGCTACTACAGCTGGCGGATGTTAGCTGGTTACGGCTCCTGCAATTAGTAGTAAGCTTATGAGGATCCATTGCGTGTTTGTGTCTCGTCTCAATCGTCCCAATTTGCGCTTCCTCCAGGAAGCTATCGCGCTCCTGGAGCAGTTCATTCTTTGTCATACAGAGTATATTTCCGGTATCATCCATGGGTTCCCTTCCGTAATCGGTTTCAGAGCAGGATATACCAAGCGGTCAGGCATCACGTGGCCGATCTCAGCACCGTTGTCGATCGAGCGGACACTTCGATCGATCCCCTCATGGGCACCACTGCTGGTTCCTTGTTGGATTCCGTCAGTAATTACCCTGTTGCTAACGTACCGATGCCGATTCCTGGCTCTTTGCCTTTCTCTAATCCTACTTTCTCCTCGAGTACCTCTTCGGGTCTGCCGCGGTTTCCTCCAACTCCTCAGGGTTCTGCTCCAAATTGGTCTAGTGCGGGTTCACAGTCCTTCACTGCGAAGCTCCCTGGTACTGGTTCCGGGCCTTCTAGAAGACCTCCTACCAATCATGGTGCGAAACCTTCCTGGAGGGGCCTTTGCAGGTTTCCGACATTGTGCAGCTTGCCATAAGCTTATGAACTCTTCTTGACTGTACTTTTTTTTTCTTCGAACCGATCAATCGCACAGCCAATGTCTCCCCTCACACACGTTAGCGAACTGCACCAGTGTAGGTCCTTATCCATCGCTTTGTGGGAGTTCGTTGCCCCTGCACCAGTACCGTAGTCGGATGTTGCGTGGTACATGATGAGGAGGTTCCGATATGTCATCTCCAGTTCCATAGCCATACAAGAGGACGAAGTAACGAAGACCTGCTGGTATTTGTTTGTGATCTACAATGCTGTCGATCGCGCATTCGGAGGTCGGGACCTCAGGCTGCTCGCCTAATTGAGATGCGGAGCCCTGCTCTTGGGCTTCACTTGATGAAATCGACTCTGGTTCTGGGAGTCTCGTGCCAACTGTTTGGTGCGCTGTACCTACAAGTTTACATTACGGTAGTTGGTGATGTATTGGAGAAGGTAGTGGGGCAATTTGAGCTGCTCCAGTCGCTGATCCAGATGGTGGTTCAGGTTGAGCTTTGATGCCCTCAGAGCCGCCCCTAGAAGCACTGGGCGCCGTATCACCTCTTTGATAAGGCAATATTGAGACCCAAACCACCAATTCGTTGTTTTCGAGTCCATCCATTCGAACCGTCACGGTGTACTTACTCGCTGAGGTTCCCACATATGGTTCTTTTGACTTGAGTAGTTGCTTCAAATTGATGTCAGCATCAATACGAATATCGTCTTTTTCCGCGGATGTTGCAACCGACCTTGATGCTTTTATAACAGTATCCACACATTTTCCTGCGAACCACGACCCGAAGACACACAGTGATGTCGTCAGAGTATAAGAAGTTGTCTCGTAACCTTTATTGAATCTTGGTGGTATTGAAGTGCGCTGGAGAAAATTGAAAGCTCGTTCATATTCGCCACCGTAGTTGATAAAAGTGTTTCGAAAGAGACTCTGGCTGTGCCTTTTTACGCATAATTCAATATTTTAGTTGAGAAATTGAAACGTCAGTAAGAGCGGATTTCCAGCAATGTTGTTGCACTGCTGCGACTGACGGTGCATGGTGCCCCCTGTAAGGCACTGTTGCTATTGACAGTAGGCAGGGAGCTCCTATTACTACGATAGTTGCCCCGGAGACTTTCTAATATAATATTTTGTAAGTATATCGTCTGGACTCCCTATTTGTACGACTAAGAGTTCGACCGTCTATATAAACCGCCCGAAATACTATAGCTGAGAAAATTCTGGGCAGAAATCTTCCCCCTAGACGACTCCTTCCCAATCTTAACTTGAAAACCGAGTCTTGCTTCCCTCTGTCGTCTCAACCTCATATATCTATAATTTACCCCTTAAGGCTGTGCGGTCTCCCGCCTATCTTTTGCACACATCCGTGAAGCATTGCACTTCGTTGGGCTCGTTCATGCTCCAGCTTGTGACTGAGCCCCTTTTCTACGGTACTAGGCCTAGGACTTTTGTCCTTCGGTTGGCTCTGTTCATTGTCGTTGCTCCCTTCACGCCTTTACATTTTATAGCCCGGAGTTGCAAGTTCGGGTGGGTGTTCTATTTTGCTACGTCAGTCTACTTTTCTACGCGGACGTGGGCTGTCCTTTAATTTTTGTTTCTTTCTACGGACTACCGTTCTGCTCTAGTCTGTGGTGCCCATGTGGACTGCTACTTGCGTGAGTTTTTCTTCCGCTTTTGTCCTCCTAGGGTTTGTAACCACCCGCGTCGTGACCCTTTGCCGTCATGGCGTCCACAGTAGTGTCCTTTCCGAAAAACGCAGATCGCCGCAAAACGGGGGGTGTGTGGTGCTTGCTGCACTTTTGAATATTTGCTGAGTGCACAGAAATGGAATAACTGGTCACTGTGCACTCAAGCCTGATAATCCGCGCATAATAGATCGTTTTGGGGACATAATAACGAAGAGTTCTCGATGGTAGCTTTTTCTGCCGGTTTCGCTCACCTGCGGCTGCTTTGCACATTACGCGAACCCAGGAAAGCGCTCTGTATTTATCTGGTCTTCTTTTTTTTTCTACTTGGTTCGTACGATCCCGGCAGAATAGAGAAGGCAGGTCTAAAAATCGAATTAAGCACGTATGTAGGGGTTCAAAATTGGTCCAAACTCATCCCAGAATTACATTGCTGACGACCCCCGTCAATACCGATTCCCCATCCTACCCCGGTTATCTCCCCTGTTCGTAAAGTATTTCCCTCCTTTGCAGCTCAAAACCATTTCTACCACTATCGTCACGCGCGTCTGCTGGCAAGACGAAGCTGCCCATCGGGCTGCGCTAGTTGCATCCGTTCCTTGAGGCTTACAACGCCAAGAAAAAGCCAAACTACATTGCTACACGGAAACTATCCGTCTTGGCAGCAAAATGAGTGCCGAAGGTCACTCTTGCACTTCCGGAACATGTAGAAAAGAGAAACAGGAGCCTGCGCCGTATCGACATGTATTAGCGATGGAATGGCTGCGTCGCAATTCTGTGAACCTTTGAACGACAGAATTACCCAACACTTCCTCAGATGTAGTTCTGGACATTTAAAATTTGAAATATATGGCAGTATTCGATATATAATCCGATCCACACTGAGCCTATCATAACGAAATTGTCTTGTAACAGGGGGATGGTATTTCTATCCCTTTCGACTACAAGATCCTCGATTCGTTTCGATGCCTTCTGATGCTAGTTATCAACACCCCACATCCACTATTTACATTATCGTCGAGTTCAGATCGAAACAAAGCTCTCGGAATCGTCTTTATTGTCCTCTGTACTGTGAAAGAGCAAACGATAACGGTTGATCCCTGTAAGCCGCCGGGCCCTGAGGGATGTTACAAACGCCACGTGGGCTAGCCGACCTCAGCTGGGCTAGTGTAGATTATTAATTTGTTTTAATTAGTGTAATATATTAGCATTACAGTGTCGGAGAGATCCAAGCGCCTCGCCATTACTATTTACTTGGCTCGAGTGACGCTTCTCCCTTAGAGTACGGTAAGCACCGTTCGGATACTAAATTCCCCCCTTTGGTACATTAGTTCCACCAATTGGTCTTCAAGCCATCGGTTCCGTAGCTCCAACTTGTAGGAATACGCAGCAAACGCCAGCCTATTGCACCAAGTACTCTAGGAGTGCCGCCGTCAAGGATTCAAACCTTAGGACCCGCTCTACCACGCTACCACCGGTCGAGACCAGTACGCTAACCCAACAGTCATTGCGATACATTCGGTTGTCCCGACTTAGAAAATACCTTTGGAATAATTGAACGGACCACTGGAACGAAGAATTATGGGGATTCTAAGCTTTGGTTTAATTCCTCAACGGACCAGAAATACAGTAGCAACCGCCATTACAGACGCAGGAAACACACCCAACCGACCAGACCATAGGACTCCTATGGCAGGAACACCTGCCACTGCAACGTCGAAGATGTCGCCCGAATTTCAGGTTGATAATGATAGTGACTACAGGAGCACGAAAAGCCAGCCGCAAGGAGTACTGACTCCCCTGGACGACCCTGAACGGATTCACCGAGAACTCACGGCAGCAGCGCGTTTACGAGAACGCCTCACTAGGGCCACCTCTATGCCAGGAACACCACAAGGAGAACCCCGTAAAATCGAAGGAATTAGAGAGAACACTCCCGCCGGGCTTGTACACCTTCTCTGGCGTTGTCTTCGTGAGCTCTGCTCAGCCCACGTAGATTCTATTGTAGACATGCGACTCGCTACGGCGATCACTGACCATACCGATCACCTCGTTACGCGAATCGCCCCCAAGGTCATGGAGTCGAGTAATTCTTAGACTCCCTCCTTCAGGTCGTTCAAGGAGCAGTCACCAGCCAGTCAGGCAATACGGTCCTTAGGACCACTCTACAAATCAACCATCCGGCTTCCATATGGCAACCCCCTACCGAATCCCGAGGAGTGCTGGTTTTTGGCGCCCCTTGCCAGGAACAGGTTCAAGAAAATCCAATTGAAGGACGATCTAGGAGCAGAAGAGAGGCTCCGCGTCTAGATGAGAGACAGACTGCCCTTCCCAAAGGATAATATGAGGTACAAGTACCTCGGAGTTCCATCAGATCTGATAGAGAGGTCGATCCGTTAGGTCCTATTCCGCTGGAAAGAAAAGAAGTAACCGCAGGAGAAAAAGAACAGGAGAAGCAAAAGAAAAGATCGTTCGGACACGAGTGATATCGATTCGGTCTCGTCCGAAACGACCGACTCGGAAGTGTATAAGGCTGCCGTTCGAGGCCTCAAACCACTGATAACCACAAACCAACTTTTCCTTAAGGTTTTAGACTATCGGAACTACCGGCTGGTAGATATGTCCCCGAAATATTCTGGTTCCGTTGCTCGAAGCGTCGCAAAATGGGCCAAACGGATGCAACTAAACATTACGGACAGGTTCTCGGGTTTCGATCCCATTGCTGTCCTTAGGTTTCTCAGTTTGTTCCGTCCGGCCTGTGATCAGAACGGTGTCCACGAGGGCGCAGCTCTGTACCTTTTCCAATTCTTCTTTACAGGACAGGCGCGTGGTCGAGTGCTTTCGAAGATATCTGGCACAACTGACCTCGTCGATGCTAAAGACCGTGAGCTCCTCAGGTCATACCCTCAGGTTATTCATTACCTCTTGGAAACTTGCGCCAAGGATGACGTTATAATGGTTGTCCACCAGGTAGTAATCTCCTTCAGGATGAGCTCCAACATGAATGAATCGGCTTTCGCCAACGACCTATGGAAGAAGGCTAACCGTTGTGGAAACGTGTTCTCCGAAGGATGGCTTAAACGTAACTTCATCACAGGATTACTCCCTCCCATTTGGACATATGTACTTAATTACCACATGGAAAACCCACAGCACTCCTTCCAAAGGCTCGTTGCTTATGCCGAGGGTTATGGAAAAACCTACAGGACTTCCAGGCGGAGTGCTGACATATCCAGAGGATACGAAACTCCATTGCGTGAACGCAATCAAGTCCATTTGGTTAGCTGCACGGAATCGGACATGGATTCATCACTCCATGATGCCGACTCGGGAGATGTCCTCACGATCAATTTCAGTGCTTCCCCGTCCATGCCCCCATCATATACCTCCCAGGGAACTACAGCGACCATTGGACCACCCACGCCCAAGTATTCTTCCCTTCCGCCCCGCAAGGACGTTTTTGTTCGCTCCCCAAGGGCCTTCTTTCTCTGCCTGTCACTTACTTAACCTTGTGACTGTATGAAATATTTGCCTAAGGACGCACGAAAACCCCTCCTATCCCTAAGAGAAGAGAAGTACCAGGTGCGGAGATCCGAAGGAATGTAGAACAGGGCACAGCCACGAACCATGGGGAACCCTGGAAGCTCACGCGATGCCACGCCTCTGTACATTCTGATCAAAGTCCCACAGTTCCACTCCATTGTAGATCCTGCGGACGGCCCCGTGGAAGAACCCTATTCTTAGGAAGAAACGGAAACCCCATCGGAAAACTCCTAGGAGGACGACTCGAGGCAAATCCTCCCTCTTTAAGCCCCTGCCTCAACCAATTGGACAGTCATGAGCCAAAGAGCTCCTCACCTCTCAACACAAACCACCCACAATGGACCATTCAGGAAGAACCACAATTGGAACACAGAATCGACCGCGTCTGTATCCTCAGGAAAGAGAACTATAAAGTTCGAGTTACCGTAGGACTTCGTTCCAACAACTCTCGAGTGACCACAGATGTATTGGACACTGGCGCTGGTCCCAACTTGGTCCATCCTAAGCTGCTCCCACTGGGTTGGCAAGATTTCGATCAGGCAAGGAAGACCCCAAGGATTACCGATGTGTCTGGTAGACCAATGGACATTAAAGAGATAGTACCACTTTACCTCCAGGCAGGACAATCCTAAGTCCGCACGTGGTTCCTTGTATCTCCTAACTTAGGCGCTAAAGCAATCCTATGGACCTTTTTTATCGACAGATACATTAAGGCTATTTATCCAGGCCTTAGGAAAGTCGCGTTTTACCGCGCACATTCCATCTCCATAACTGGTTCAATCGCAGGGCCAGAAGCTAACCGCAAACGGGCGGTTGTTTCCGAAAACACGAAGTCCAATATGGTTCGCGTGTCAAAGGCCATAACGATACCGCCGATGACCCAAATCGCTGTATCGGTCCATTCTCAGTCCTCAGGTCTCGTTTCGATTCAGAACCACCCGAAAACGGTTCTGAAGCACCTTACCTAGATGGCTAATGGAGTATTGGACATCCACCCAAACAGGTCCTTCTTGGTCACAATCAGCAACTTCCGAGATAAACCCGTACGGTTACCTAATGGTACATTGATTGGTATCCCTCTACCCACGCCCGTGGCCATTACGGAGGCCTAAATGGATAATCTTGCGACGCCAACCCCCGACGAGGACTTCAACTCTTGGGAAAAAGCAGTTGCAATCGGCGCAGAATTCGAATCCTATAGGCCCCAGGGACTTAATCTTCTCACGGAATATCAGGCGAATTGGTCAGGTAGATTGGGTAAAATCAGAGCCATTACACACTGCACTAACCTTCAGAATGATGCTAGACCACAGATCCAGCACCCATACAGTACCGGCCTTAAAGGTAGGGAAATTGTCGCCGACCAGATAGACAAGATGCGCAAAGCTCAAATCATAAAGCCGGCGCCTCTAAACCAATCCGAATGGGCAAGTCCCCTTGTCTTCGTGGCGAAGAAAGACGGCTCCGTCGGGTTCTGTGTGGACTACAAGAAGCTGAACGCAGTAACCAAGAGGGTCTCATACCCGAGTCCCCTCATGGACGACTGTCTGGAATCATTAGGCGAAGCTGTCGTATTTACCACACTGGACGCTAACTCCGATTACTGGCAAATCGCTTCGGCCGAAGATGCAAGAGCGCTGACAACCTTTACAACCCATGAAAATCTGTTCAGATTTACTCGAATGCCCTTTGGTTTGTCAACAGGTAATGAAAATTATACTGCCCAGAGTGAAATGGAAGTTCGCCCTGGCCTATTTGGATGACGTTATAATATTCTCACGGACCGTAAAAGAACACCTTTGCCACGTGAAGAAGGTGCTAACAATCCTACAGGACTCTGGAGTAACACTGAAACTCCGCAAATGCGCCTTCTTCCAGGCCTCATTGAACTATCTCGGTCACGTCGTCCTCCCAGGAAAGCCAAAGGTGGCCACACGGACCACAAATGCGATTCGTCAGGCTAAACCTCCTAGAATGCACACGGAACCACGATCCTTCGTGGGCTTGTGCAATTGTTATCGACGGTTTGTCCAAGGGTTTACTAAAATATCGGCCCCTCTCAACGCGATGCTGAAGAAGAGAACACCTTCGGAGTTCGAAGCCCTTACTGACGACCACTACGAGGCATTTCAGACCCTCAAGGACAAATTGCTGAAACCACCTATATTTGCTTTACCAAAAAACCAATAGGCCCTTTGTCCTGGATACTGGCGCCTCTGATGTCCAAGTGGCATATGCACTTCTACAGGAACAGGAGTCATCGAAGGACTATCGACCAATAAGATACTGGAGCAGAACGCTCACCAGTGCGGAGCGAAACTACAGTACTACTGAAAAGAAATGTCTAGCCAGCGTATGGTACGTATTGAGACTCCGTCCATACCTCGAGGTAACTAGGTTTACAATTACGACAGACCACGATTCACTCCGCTGGTTACTCAATATGACCGATGTATCAAGTCGCCTCGCTCAGTGGCGCCTCAGGCTGTCCGAATATGACAACGAGATAGCCTATTCTCCGGGCATCAAGCACCAGGCAGCAGATGCCCTGTCATGGATCATAACTGACGGAACTGATGACCCTCCATTGGACGACCTAATTCCTACCCCCTTTACAGACGATGAAGCTCAGGACTATACGGAAACGGATGTCCTTATGGGTAAGGTGCAATCGGAGGATCCTGAAGTGAAGGAGAACGAAGTATACCTATTGAACTGGGAGACAATACCGGCCAATTCGACACCACTTCAGGTTACCGCGATAGCCCCGGAGGAGAAAGTGCTCCTCCCTATAACTGTTGAGGAACTACTACAGGCGCGGGTCGAATACGAATACTGCAAGGAAACAGCCCAATTGGTAAGAACCCCTGGATGCCTATTTGACTGCGACCGATTTGGACTACTATGTCACCGCTCACCGCCGCATGGCGCACCCCAACGGGTAGTACCAACTTCGATAAAGGCGCGATTCCTATACCTCGCCCATTTTCCTCGCTTGACTGGTCACTCTGGATGCCAATGAATGTACCAGACCCTAAGGAAGTTCTTCTACTGGCCACTAATGGCTCAGGACCTGTGGAAAACCGCACGGAACTGTACTTCGTGCGCACAAATCCAAGGGTCTCGCGCCAACCTTGAGGACAAATTGAAGCTCTTTCCCACTGCAGGTCTGATGGAATTTGTCGCAATGGATTTACTTGGGCCTCTGCCTAAGTCGCCTCATGGGAAATGGTTTGTTTTGGTTATTACCGATAGGTTTACCAAACACAACCAAACCCTACCCCTAGGGAAGACAAAGGCCACGGATGTCGCCACAGACTTCTTGTCCCACTGGGTATATCCATATGGTATGCAACTTTACCTCGTTACGGATAACCGCAGCCAGTTTGTATCCAAATTCTTCGTACAAGTTTGTGCTACCTAAGGTATAAAACATGTAGCCACCATGTTGTACCACCCGCAAACCATTGGACAAGCCAAACGCTTCCACCGCACCCTTCTGGACCTTGGAACACTACGTATCGGAGCATCAATTGGACTGGGACGGCTACGTCGAGCCACTGGTTTATGCCTACAACACGCAGATGCACTCTTCCACGGGGACCACGCCTTTCGACTTAAAGCTAACGAGAGCGTTACCGCCGATAGCTGTGTACCTTTAGGAGTCTATCATACCCCAGGACATAAACGAAGGGATGAGTCATACCCAGGCAAGGCCCTACTCGCGCCGACGAATCGACCGCATTACCCAATCGGCCAGAGCTGTACTAACCAATGTCCAACGGCGCTACAAGGCCAATTTCGATAAGGCTGTTTTTAACACACCGACCTTTGGGAATGGAGAATTTGTTTACCTGGACCGGTCACAGAAGGACAGTAGGACCTCGATGACACTACGCGAAAGCTCTTACCCCGCTCTACGGGACCATTCAAAGTCTTTAAGGTCAATCAAAACCCCATTACGATCCTAATTGACTGGACCACACTCTCCTGCCGGAGAATGAATACCAACCGGAGTATGTGATCGAGCGCATTATCTCCGCCAGTCGGGGAGAAGGGGGAACGATGCTGTACCGCGTCCGTTGGTTCGGCTACACACCTGACGAAGACCCTTGGCATGAGTTTCAAACTATTCCGGCTAATTTTATCGCCCGCTATTGGCGCAGAATCGGCCGCACGGAGCGCAGCCTTCAGGAGGGGGCAACCTTTGGTCCGAATAATCCCAAAACGCCTCCCAAACCGCCTCCCGACCCGACGGTTCGCCGTAGCACAACGGTTCGTCATAGCTCCCACATAAGAGAACAATTTTAGTTCTTCGACGACTCCTGAGGAAGACCTGAAACGCTTTCATTATTGGACGACGTCCCGGGGCACGCACGTTTGAGATACAAGAACGACCTTGGGAAAGCAAAAGCATTAATTTATTTGTCTAACTAGCAGAGTTATAACAGCCCTCACCATGACCTCAAGGTTCGCCGAAGCGCTCAGAACACCAACAGGACTCCCTGGGGTTGCGCAGGAGTAACTCCGTCGTCCTCATTTGAACCTGTAGGAGCGGAACCGGAACCAGGGTCACCCAAGGAGCCAACTGGACCACCAGGACCGGCCCCAGCGAGCCGAGCACATTTCTTCGGCGGAGATTCTCCTAAGGAACTATTGTCACCATTGGAAGCCTCCCGGTCACTCAAATTTATACCATACCGGGCATCCAAGTCGAAAGTGACCCTCCGGGAAATCACTTGGGCATTTTGCTGCAAAATACTGACCATGGCGGTCTTCTGGTCCTGACCCTGTTAGACAACCGTGGCGTAGCGCGCCAAGCGACGCACACAGGAGCAAGCTTCCCTCAGGACTGTCGCAATTTCCATCGAGGCCGTAGTACCGACGGTAAGGCACACATGACAGTGATCCGAGGCCGCAGCCGTGACCGAAGCGGCAAAATGTGGCAACGGAGAGGACAGAGCGATGTTGACGACCCCAGTGGACGTTTAAGCCAGCGCATCACCTACAAATCTTCCGGCCTCGACAGTAACCTCGCCAGAAGGTATGTCCACCTAGGCGATGCGCAGCTCATAAGAAAGCTCATTCTGGGGAGCAGCGCCCGGAGAAGCTGGAGGAGGGGAAGCGATCAGCAACACCACAGCGGACTCGACCGAAGCATTAACTTCCTCCACGGGTAGGCCGTAGGGATCTTTACCGAAGGATTCTCCACCGGACATACAAGCAGGAACCAACAGCGTGGCTTCTACATCATGCTCGAAGCACAAGGGATCGAATACGTTGTCCTTTTGAGAATAGTCGGGCACATGACGCCTCGGTAGTTCCGATGGTTGATTCCTCAAAGGGTTGGCGGTATAGGCACGAGCGTCGTCCTGACCCTGCAGATGTAGCGGAGTCGGCGTGAATGATTCGGTATCGTGGTCATACCAAAGGAACGCGGGAGTCTTGCCCCAATCCAGCTGTTGGACATGATCCAAAAGTTCTGCGGTCTCCTCGACGTCGAACTTGGTCCCATATACAATATTCTAAATGCAAAGGTTCCTTAGGAAGCGAATCATGGTGTCCGGGAGCGGGATTAGGCGAACTCGAGGACCAGGTATATTCTCATCGTATAACACCCTCCAATGCTTCGAACGGACATCACCACGGGTTCCGTACTTCGCGGTATCCATGAAGGCCATAAGCGACATCACGCCGAACTCATCGAAGAGTACCTGCCAGGACAGCCATGACCTTCGGTCGTTGTCATCGCCCATGAGTTGGGACGAATGGTACGCCACCACAGACGGCGTGGGAACCAAAAGAAGCGGCGAGACACGCCAATACATGGCCCATTAGTTTTCATCCTCGTGGGGAAGGGAAAGATATAGCGGAAGACGTTTGTCTGCGCTCATGTCGTGGAACTCCACCTGGTGCCCACTACAGAAGAACCCCAGGGATTAACGCAAACGAACATCGGGCTCGTGCATCTCGTTCCGATAGATTCGGTTGGACATCCAAAGCAGGCGGTCATACGGCGGCCCGAAGCACAGAAGAGCCAAGAAGTTGTGACCCGCGGGAGGAAGGCGCACATGAGGCGAGATGAAGTCCGTGTATAGGTCCGAAAGGAGTTTGTTCACCCTGAAATGGTATTCGGCTTCCACCTCGCAGCGGACCTATGGCATGTCCGCTTGGATGAGGGTGCGACATCACGTCGCCGAACGCAGATCCACAGGGCAATGCAACCATCGGTTACACCACAAGACGCCGCGCGCGTTCTTGCTGCCCCTCCGGAAATCTGGTATCTTGGCAAACATTCGGGCGTCGAGATACATATGACAAAACCGCTGATACTCTTGCACAGAGGACGGAAGAATGGCATGACGCACTGCCCGCGGATTCCGTCCGGTGGTATAATCATAGGGACGTTCGTAAGCCACTTGGTATCGCGAGGAGCTCCCCGCTTGGTTGTTCGAAGCCATGGTGCCGCTGCCCACAGGCTGCTACGCCGGGAGTGGATAGGACGACCGCCGGAGGCGATGAGGGCCAGAGGGGGAACGGCATATCCGACGGGCCTGAAAGGCGAGGTCGGCATCGAGTGCGACCAATGAAAAAAGTACATCGATGGGAAGGCGAGTGACGGAATTGACCCGAGCAGACTGACAGGCGTGAACCACGGTGGGCAAAGCGCGGAGGGTCGCTAAAAACAGAACGACGACTGAGGAAGGCTCCAATGACCGTCAGAGAAGAAGAAGCCAATGGACCGTCTGGGAACCGCGACGCGAGGAACGCGCCGGTGATGCACCTATGGACAGCGCTCAAGGCACGTGGGAGTTTCACTCACTAGGCAAGTTAATTGCTCTTTGGCGCCAATGGTCAGCTCACGCTTCCCCGCATCCCCGCAGGCGATGACGACGCGACGTCCCGTCGCGCCGAACGGTACCGGGAGCAACGAAGTGCTCGCGTCCCCTTGGTCAATCATGAGGCCACCTAGACTTCGTTGTGACGGCCGAATCCTAAGGAGTGAGATATGTGAAGCAGCGATGACAACGGTTGAGCTTTGTAAGCCGCCGGGCCTTGAGGTACCTTACAGCTGACACGTGGACAGGTCGACGTCAGGTGGGCTCATGTAGATTATTAATCTTTTTTAAATAGTGTAATAGAGTAGCATTACAGTGACAGGGGGATCCCAATGCCTCGCCAGTACTCTTTACTGAGCTGGAGTTACGCTTCTCCCTTAGAGTAAGGTAGACACTGTTAGGATACTAAATAACCTCCTTTGGTATTCAATCCATCGTTTCCGTAGCTCCAACCTGTAGGAATACGCAGTAAATGCCAGCCTATTGCTCCAAATACTCTGGGAGTACCGCCGTCAAGGATTCGAACCTTTGGACCCGGTCTACCAGGCTACCACCGGTCGGGATCCGTACGCTGACCCAACACTCCTTGCATTACACATGGCCTTGGCCAAAAGTAATCGATGATGTCGGTTTGGCCTATCCTGGAAAGGACGTGTAATCTGACAGTCAGATTTCGCCACACAAATAGAACGGTTTTGATGTAATGCTTTCCGTTGTGACCACTATTAAGAAACTTCTGCGCTCTTTACCAAAGCTGACGACCGACACAAAACACCTTAGCAGAAACCTGATCTGATGTTTTGTCAAACAATTCCTTCTTGGTCTGTTCTTAAGTATGCAACGCGGATCTCTCGCTCACAAACATGGTAGAATCAACCAAATCTTTTAGGTCTGGACATTCAGAAAGCAAAAGATCGGTCACATGGATGAGCGTAACTGCGTGGATATTGAAGATAACTGCCCTATTATTTCGGGCATGACTTTGGCTCAGAAGGTTTCCACTTGAGAGCTTGACAAAACTGCAGTTTCCGCCTTTCCGTGAAGCAGCGGTATTCTAGACACTTTATCCCATAATTACCACACCTCGAGCCAGTATCGAGCCTTTTTCGACGAAAAGTGTTTTGCTACAGTACCCAGCATATTACGTCCTTCTGTCACACTGAAAGGGTTGATTAACTTGTAATTATTTGCGCAAAATGAAAACAATACGTCATTGAGAGTGTCCTCAAATGCGTAGCAACACAATAATGGTGCCAGACGAAAAAGATGTATACCTTTCCCTGCAAGTGCTGGTTGCAGGCTGCTTTTAAACGTCCTTGGCTTTACATTGTTTCAATTTTGTTCTAAAAGTGAGCAACTGCTCACGTAAATCTCGAACAGACACGAAAGGGAGGAAGAGCGCCCTTGGACATGCATGTACCGGTGCAACCACCAAGCGACATCTAAAATCGCGCTCATTTTCTAATTCTGGAAGCACCGACGCCCGCCCCACATCAGAACCACTTTAGTCAACAGCGCTTATGATCATGTCCAGCAAGAAACGATGAGCTACGTCCTTCAAGAGTACACCGATAACTGGCGGTGGACTCCCTTCAATGCCTTTTGAAAGCATTAAGCGGAAGTGGGTGCACACTTGCTTTCTGTACACGTCTTGAGCTCGCAGCATTCCATCCGCAAAAGATAATACGGAATCGTTAGAGTCAGTGGCTTCTTCGGCATCTTCAATGGTATTGCTCTCCAAAATAGGAAGGGAAGGGAGACTAACCTTTTTCTTCGGGCAAACTATGTCAAAGAAAACGCAACGACCACCGGGACTCCCCACCTTTTTTTCTCTTGTAGTTCCGCATCATTGAGAATGGGTCTGGTATGATTATGATGAAGTTTGAAAAGCGGCTTCTCAAAATTGTGGTTCATCAGCTAATCTAATTCACTCTCAGAAATTTGGGAGCGGTTTGAAAGTTCCCTCTTTAAGAAAAGCGAACTCGTCCTACCAAATAGAAAAATGATGTAAAGTTTGCGTTTGATGTATTAGTTTGCTTTTCGAACATTTCTTTCTTGAACTTCGGCATTACTCAAGCATGAACGAATGTAGCATGATTTGTGCCGGTTTTTTCGCATTTGATCGATTCTGTACTCCCAAGACTGAAGAGATGTTCAAGCTCTTGGCGCGTAATGAGGTTCGTCAGAAATTACGTTTTATTATCTTTTACTTCATCGACATTCCGTTCATAGAAGGAAACGACCAAGTGCACACCCTACGAATGGGTTGAGATAGGGGGAAGTGTCAACCCTCTGCCGTTTATTGGGTTGGTTTTCCGAGATAATTACCTAAAAGAGAGGCCGCTAAGCGGACGAATGTGAACATGCCATGCCCAAATGTGATAAAAAGTCTATAGTGGTGTCTGAGACAACTTTTTTGAGTTTTGGTTGCATAGCCACAACTCAGTCTGGCCGAAGGCGTTTCGAGACTTTGTGCAGAGCTGTTTTATTCGTTGGCGCTTGGGTTCTTTAACGGGGGTGCGGCGTCGCAAGTCGCGCAGAGGCAAGGCGTTCAATGCCGTTCACCAACGAGATGGATAGAGCCGAGAAAAAGGGACGGAGATAACCTCCAGTACGGTTTTTGGAGGACGACAAAATGTGACTTTTTCGGAGGTATGATAATCCCTTTAGCACTATCTGCGGAGGCTTCGTACGGACTTTACTGCAACACGCTGCACTAATGGTCTGTCCATAGCGACATGATGCGATGAAACACTGACTGCTAAACTGAGCGCACTTTAGAGAAAACTTTCCAAAATGGCCCCACAAATTTTCATTGCAAACCAGCTCTTTAAGGGCCGATCCCACAATGAACAACCGAGATACTGTGACATCACAATGTGACCGTCGCCTCGAGTTTCAAGACACTTCATATCGGGAACTGCGTGCAGTGTCATGAAATCCATTCAGAGAAAAACAAAGGAAACTAAGCATCGAACACTTGCCATCGCCGGAGACTCTTTGGCATTGTACGACTTCATTAGCTCTCGTTGCATAATCGCGCGCTGAACGCTCCGCAAAAGACGACCATTTTGGGAAATGAACTACAATTTCTCTGATGGCGAATTCAAGTCATGCTATCGGGTTTCCAGAACGTCTTTCCAACGACTTTTAACAGCCCTCCGTCCATTCTTATCCCAATACAATGAAGAAGAGTATCAAGATAAATTGGAAGAGCATTTCAACAGTGAAGCAATAGAAGCTGCTACAAAACTTTAGACCTTTCTTCGCTTAATTTCAGGAGCTAGTTATTGGGATGTTATGCTCGTTTATGGATTAGAAAGATCCACCTTTTATACCATTTTCGACAACGTTATTAGTGCTTTTCATGAGGTCATAGAGTTGGAAGATCTTTCATCGAAAGCTGACACCAAAACTTATCGAAGAAGGGCCTTGGATTTTTTTATATCTCGCGAGGCTATGAATCCTTTTCCCGGTTGCGTTGGAGCCTTAGATGGAACTCTAATTATTGTGCAGAAGCCAACGAAGGAACTTAAAAATCAACAATTTTACGCCAGGAAAGGCGGGTTTGGAGTTGCTGTCCTGGCGCTTGTTGAAGCAAGGTGTCGGTTTTTTGCGTCATCCGCAGTTTGTGTGGGAACTACGGTTGACCGCATGGCTCTCGCTCACTCGAACATTGGCAGATTTCTAGAACAAGAAGGTCTTCCTGATGGCTTCTGGATAGCTAGAGATAAGGCATATGGGTGTGTACGAATTACATAGTTACTCCTATTTCGCGCTGTATGGCTAGCAGATATCAAGATGGTTTCGACTTTTGCATTTCCTCTCATAGCGATCATGTGGAAGAGGCTTTTGGAAGGCTTAAAAGACGATGGGGTATTCTGTTGCGACCTGTTCAGTACGATCCGCAAAACGCTTTAATAATTGTGAACAATGCGATGAGGCTCCATAACAACTGCATCAATTCTGGTGATTCTGGTGATTTTTTGTGCTCTGCTGGTAGTCTTTTTAGGTCTGAAGCCCGTGAATGTTTGGAGAGATGGCTTGCGTGGTCAACCAATGGATATGATTTTTATTTCGATCTTTTGGAAGACGACAACTTCACTAGCGACAGTTGCCTTCCTGAAGTTAGAGTGCGCTTTGCTGAGAACATCTCCAACACGCGAGTCAGGCTCTGTCGAATTATTGAGAAGCTTAAGTTTGTGCGTCCTTCTTTGGGGTATATCGGTACCCAGTGCCGTGACGAAAGCACAAGAGGCCATCGGTCCAATAGATTCTAGGCGTCGACAGCTGCTAGCGGTAATGCGGCTGAGCTGGTTGGAGTGACGCAGCGCGCTGTGAACTCGTCCCTCACCAGCGGCGTGGTGCAGAAATGCGACGCTGCGACCGTGATATCGAATGGGGTGCGCGCCACATTCTCCGAAGCACACACGCAGGTGGTCAAAACGCTGTGGTAAACAACAACGCGCCCGGCTCAGAGGCGCGTTGCGCGCGGAAGACACACATTATCCATTCGCTTTGTGCAATGTGACAATGACAAGGGCAACTCACAGGTGCAGATCCCCTTTCTTACCGATCTAATTCGCGACTGTACGCAGCACCTCGTGAAGCACAAACAGAACAAGATGAGCCACCCGTGACTCATTACCATGGTCGCCAAGCGATTTCGCCTCATGAAGTACTTGCTTCGCCCGAATTCAGAGGCCTACATACGCCTCGTCAACGAGCTCTCCTTGCGTCCCAACTGCGTCATTCCCAGCGACCGCCCGCAAGGCGCTAGGAAACACGCTAGACCCAGGTTGCACTGACGTTATGCCACACACACACACACACAAATCTTCTTGAGGAAACCAATGCCACATAACGCAATGCATATCCCGACAGAACTGCAAGCAATGTCCGTGTCCCATCTCTCACTTTCCTCCACTTCTTTCACTCACCGCCTCCTATGTGATAACAACACACCCCTCCGTGTGGCACATCCTCTTGTCGCCGGCACTACGCGAGCTGCTTGCGTGATTTTCGCGCGAACCGATACATTTAACCATGCATTCGGCCATGCATTCTGCCATGAATTCAGAGCGATGATTATCATATATATCGTACCCGCGCGGGCTGGCAACTCCAATTCATCTCCAATCGCAACTTCTGATGAGCCTGCTGATCTGATGAGCTCTCTCAACCACATTTTTAACAAGCTACTGCATCTGTATCTTGAAACGAATGCATACACGCTCCTGAGGCCATATAGCACACGTCCACAACACCAACGCATCGCCGCCACACCCGGAGTGTGCGCATATCAACATCCAACCAGTTGCCGGTGTAACGGAACATGTCGTGCACGCTGTCGCTGTCAAATATTTCAACGCGCATTCCAATCGAGCTTGTGTGCAAAGTTCAAATCACACACCCCTTGGCTCTTTCTATGAATGCGGATTGCATGCACGCCAACCTACGTCATGTGGAAGCCTGCTTCCTTCAATTCGCTCACAAGGCCCTTCTAAAACGATTCGTCCTGCCAAATAATGCCCGATGCCGCAAGGAAACGAGCAGATCACAATTAAAGACTCAATCTCACTCGCACAGGTTTTCAATCAGAAAAGCAGTGTCTCTGTGCATCTCATACCGCGCTTTCGCTGACGATTGAGGTGAGCTGTTGCGAGGCTTACAGCCCCGCACACTGGAAATCGTATGGAGATGCGGTAGGCCAATTATCATGATCACGAGTAAAGTCTCCACACTTTTTTTAAATAGGTAAGCGAGTATTGGCGGCCACTCTTCGCCAAATCCTACCAACGATAGTTACGCGCGCCAGAGAAGACTGATTGTTCGGTATTGCGTGCAGCCGGGGCGTTGAGTGGAACGGAGATACCCATAGCCGGCGCTTTATCGCAGGCGAGGGAAACAAAAGTCGTTAGACATGGCGGCACGGCGTCAACGACGAAGAAGAAGAAGCGATGTATCATGTGGAGTGAGGTGGGATCGGCAAGAAGGCGAAAGGCAGCTTCGCTGAAAAAAAAATTTGCTCAACCGTTGTCCAAATCCAGACCGTAGCAAGCGCTTTTCGCACTTGATTTGATTGGATCCTGGAAAAATGCGACGTCAGTGCCTTTGATTCCGTTGCATGATTACGCCTGTTTTCGTCAAAGTTGAATTCATCCACCGCTGGTCGTTCCATCCCCGCGCCTTTGTTTTCCATCAACCCCGAGACCGTCACAGTGTCAAACCTGAGCTGAGCTCACGAGTCCTTTGACCATTCTCCCTCATGGTAACCTACTCCGCCGCGGAAGGGAATGGCCACTCGCTTGTCGCACCTCTACCGTATTGCTCAAGAGCCACGTCAAGATCCGCCATGTCTTATTCGTCGCGCATCCCCCCACCTCCGCCCCCGCCAGACTCAGCTCTGAGCGAAGATTCCAGCCCTTAAGCAGCTTCTTTTTCGGCGAACCCCCAGCCTAGCGCATCTCCAAAGCTTCCCCTAGACAACAAATTGAAAGCACTGCATCTTACGCCTTGCTCAATGGAAGAATATTTCAACATTATTCCTGCTGTGTTTGGCTTATATTGCTACGTAGACGGCTGTGGCACTGCCGATGGCCGATGATCATCACGATGAAATAGGGCACATGATGTATGCCTCGGTTCATGCTCGATATGTGGAAGGCAAGACATCATAAATATTCTTTCTACAGACAGAAACTGCTATTCCCCCAGAGTCTCCATCTTTGTCGCGCTCTCCGCGCCCAAGACGTGCGAAAACCGGATATTAGCACTGTTCGCTTGTTTACGCAAGCGGAAAGACTTCTACTCTGTCCCAGCTCCCAAAAAGTAACTAACCCTCTTGGTAGGCCTCGGGAAACTATTGTTGAAAATACCAGCAAGAACAAGGCCACCGATACTGTGATCAAAGTACGCGAGTATGAAAGAGCAGGTATAAACCAGTTCATTACCGTGAATAGAGAAAACGTCTGTGATGACGAAAAGAAACACGATCCACGCGTTGAAGTATACAAAAGGAATCGGGAGAGAGGTAAACATGATCCCAAACGTGTATTCCGTGGAGAACAATTTGTTCAATTTCGTCCTTATGGCGATCACAGGCCCAAGGATCTGTTAAAACCAAATCCGTCAAGTGCGCCTGATGATCTCGCATCATCTTTCTGTTCAAAAGACGCAGCGCTGGCTTCGAAAGACGAAGACATAGAACAGAAGCGTTTGGAATTGAAAAGTGGAACGTCCAAGCAGAGAAGGCTCATGGAAAAGGTGAAGAAAGAAGACCCTAATATGAGCTTGAGCAACTCCAGTGGAAGTTCAAGTGCAAGCCCCACAAAAATTCCAAAGAAAGAGAAGTCCAAACACCTACAACGGAGACACTGAACACAGTTTTGGACACCAAAATCATTAGATATGCTTTGTCGTGACATTATTGAGCCCAGTTGTTTGTGTTTCATCAAAAGGTCTGATTGTATTGCTTACCTCCAGGGTACTTCAAGATCAAACCCAAGAACGCCCAAATTTAGAGATAGGTTCACCCACACGGAGTGAAGACTCAATTGTCGTTCTTGTTAATTACACGATGGCAACTCTTCCAAGTAATTTTATGCTGATTTAGCTGATTCTGGTGACTTGATGCAGCTCACATACAATTTGTAACTGCAATGCGCGGGTGGACCAGTTCTAAGCTCTGTACCGAAAATGTAGTGAAACTTGTTGGGAAACTATGGCACTCCCTACCATGCTCAAGGACTGCCTTAGATGACACCAGAGCCTGTGAAGAGGCCCAAACAGACCTCCAACTTCTAGCCTAATTTACGTCGTCATCGTTTTCACGTTATACTGTAGTACGAACACAACACCGCACATGCCATCACACACACTTGAGCCAGTCAATTCGGTGCACACAAACTTTGGCCTGTACTTGCCCGTACGATTCAAACTTGCACAGCAGCTCTCCTTATACACATGTGCAGCGCCGGATTCTCACGGTGCTGCAGTCGTGGCACCGCTGCTTTCTCCTTGAAGATTGCGCAGAGTGCGCATAGCCTAGAGAGAACTATTTTAGTTAGTCAGGCTTTATAGGTTTCGGATCTTTGACGTTATTCTTGCGGGGAGACTACAGCTTGAGCGCAAGCACATAAAGCTAATCTTCAAAATTACATTTGAATGCACTCTGCGTCATCTCGCACATTCTTGTCTACATCCGTTCGTTCGCCACGGTATTTTTACACAGTTCATCACTACTTCCTGTTCTTCTAAACAAGGCGATTTCTCGCACATCTTAGTACATACTACATCAACTAGCTATCAATCTACACACACCATCATTGCCCGTAGTAGACGTAGTCACATTCTTCTGCGCGTTTGTTCGGGAGTTACTTACTTTTCAAATGCTCGGGTAACACGAGGTTACAACCTCCTCAGCCTTCTCGAGCCTTTGCACTACTGCCCATAATTCAAGCCTGTCTACTTTCATAGCTTTAAAGGCGTTCCCAATCCTTTCGCATGACGTTTAAGTGTTCAAGAATGCAAAAAATGCCTTGTAAACGAGCTCGCCTTGCGTCCTAGCTCATTTTCCCCAGCGACGGGCTCCGGAGACCATCCTCCTACTGCTGCCTGCGTATCTAGCTCGGATGGTACTGGAATTCAAGTCATCATAACACATGCCCACGGGCGGGATCCTAGAAACGCAAATGAAACCTTTAACAAGAAGAAGAAGAAACAATCAGAAGTAAAGCGAAAACCAACAAGCAACCTAATATCCGCTAATCTAGGAGCTTCCTCATCTACTTGACCAAGAGCTCTTGTAAACATTTCAACTTGCTTCTTCCAACTTTTCGAGTGCTTTCCTTCGTTCAGTCTATCCTCTGCCACACCAATCTCGTCCAACGGTTTTTTTCGATTCAGGAATTAGGTCACCGAAGAAGTGAATCTCTCAGCCGCAGCTCTTGTTTTCTTTTCTTTTCTTAAGTCCTTTTCCTTTTCGTCGGCCTTGAAGTAGCTGCTAACTGATTCAAAGAATTTAAACCCAGCATCTTCGAACTCCCCTGACGATCGTCTTCGTGGCGGAGATATTGTACCTGAACTGCCAGCGCGGGACCCGTTCCCACTTGAATCAAACTGACCTGCTCCACATTCGTGACCAGTACCACCAGCGTAAACTATAGATCTTGAGGAGGAGCGCAAGATAGCTTTGTCTTCATTGGCCGTACCGAGACCCAGAATAACAGCCCCGATTATAATTCTCTTTTTATCTCTCTCGCCGTACTTGTAGCACCGCTTCCCATCTTCACTGTCCATGATCTCCTTAAAATTTGGATTGTTCGGGCCGCTCCTATTGTAATTCGGCATTTGCAATGAAGAAAGACTTCGGAAGCCGTTCCAGACTGCCCGCTAGTAGTCTCCGGGACGAAAGCCAATTCGAGGCTCTTCCGGAGTAATGGACTCGTCGAACAAGTATTCCAAAGTCTGCTGGGGTCGTAGCGATTCATCATTGTATCTTCTTTCAATGACGTTCACCCAAGCGTCAGAAGGTTTCAAATTCATATCCATTTTGGAGCGCTTTATGAGAGTCTGGAATGCCTTCAGAAAGGCAGACCTGCAATCGGGATCATCGCGTATGAGAAGCACCAAACTTGCAAACTCAGACAGCGTAAACGGCTTCTGTTTCGGCTTGCTAGGCTGAGCCAAGTTTTGCGTTTCTTCGTTAGACGTGAGATCAACAGTGGTTGACTTCGTCGATTTGCTCCGCTTTCCAGCAAGATATTCGGAGGGGCTGAGCTTTCGCTTGGGTCTTTGACGGAGTAAACTCTTCCCTCGTTCAAAAAGTTACGGATATAGTCTCGCTTTCCCTGCTGCATCTGAATTGGTTCCATGCGCAATACTTCGCATCGCTTGCATGCACGAAATGGGCTGATGAATGAACACAAGCAACCATCGCTTCAAAAACTGAGGATTCTCCCAATTTCTTCCTCCCATAATATTTTCAACGGTAGATAGTTTATCCTCAATGCAAGTTTTGTAAGGAAACGTTACCATTTGAGCTATAATTATTGCTCGAGTTGTTCCAAATACTTTTTATTGAGCACCAAACCCCCAGAAATTTAAAGTGAGAAGTTCGGCCAAGTTCGTGCGTGGGTACGAAAAGAAACAAGGCGAGCGTCCCTGCAAAACGGAAAATTCGAGGGTCGTATGGTTTTGCGTTGTACGCATCTGATTGTCTCTAAAATCTGCTCATTGGCTTTTGGGGAACCTATAGGTTCACGTTTTTAACGGCAGTGACTTCTCTGAAAGAGCACGTACAAGAACAATTTTAGCTCACTGAAAATGCCCAAATGAATCTGGATTCGAATTGGATACGGTTGAGCTTTTGAATAGCCACCGTTTTTAGGTCTATTGTGAAAAAAAGCCTGAGGATCAAAGCCTTTTGAACGGTGCAAAACCTTTTCTAGTGCTCTAGTGCACCGTAGACTGCCCTTAAGAGCATCTCCACCAGTTCGACACAAAAGCAAAAAACGACCAAATGTGTCATACTTAGCACTTTCGGGCTTTTCGGACATCCCCACCGGATAACACCCAACTATGAACGCACTTTCGCATCACACCAAATAATAAAACGAGGTGACAAATCCGCCTCTTTTTGCCACCTCGATTTGCTTCCGGGCTATCTATGCGCCGCACTTTCATTGGCGAGAAGTTGGCGCGAAGGTCTTCGTCGGCTGTTCGCGAAAAAAGCAAACTGATACTGCAAAACATCCCCGAAACTCCACTACATCCTTTCCCTGGTCGCACAAATACAGCTGCAACACTATGCCTCTCTCCTGATTTCGTTTTGTCCTGTTATCATTGTGTCTCTTCCTGCACTACTCCCACACCAGACTTCGGAGCATCTCGTCATGTCTGCCGCAAACGTTCGCGGCTGCAACTATTCTGCAGAGGAAGACGTTGTGCTTGGGAAATCTTGGATTCGAGTTTCCGAAGATCTTATCGTGGGCTCCGAGCAAAAAGGCAACACGTTTTACGAAAAGATATGGAACCAGTACAAACATGCAAAGCCAGGAGGTCTTTCTCTTCGACCGCTTGCCTCTACCTGTACTCGAATTAAAACCATTTTGAAACAGTGCGTACGTTTCTCCGCCTGCCACGGCACTGTGATTGGAAACAAACCAACTGGAATGAACCAATCTGACGTCGTGCGTATCACAACAGCGCTTTTCAACGGGAAGAAGATCAAGGATCCTACTGATGATATTGGAAAGCCTTTCAAGTTTCTAGAAGCTTGAAAAATCCTTCGGTATCACGAAAACTTTTCAGAAGGTGGGGCTGTGTCAAAGATGAAATCACCTAGCAAGAGCTCCAGGTCTCTATCAAGCACACCCGAGTCCTAACCAGCTTGCGACGAAGTTTCTAATGGCTCATTACCATTTTTTACATCAGAAGTGAAGCCGGTATTTTTGAGCTCTTCCAAGCGGCCAACTGGGCGTCCCAAAGCAAAGGAAAATATGGAAAAGCAGCACAACACCAACAAAAAGATCAAGATCGCTCAAGAGGCTGTAAAAATGCAACAGATTCGCAACAATGCGTTGGAACTTCAGAAAGAAATACTGCTTTTCATGAACGGTCCCGGTGGTTCCGAATCTACGCAGGCAAGAGAAGTTTTTGCTCTTATGCAGAAGGAGATTTTACAGACTCTGCATGAGAGAGCAGCTGCCCGTAAAGCCAACCGCTCTTCTGAAGATGTGTTCAGGGGACAAAAGGAGGCTGCTGGTTGTACCGGGACCGGTTGTGAAGAAAAACATTCCAGCATCGCAGATAAAGCGTCACTTGTGGATCAGGAGAATCCATCTGAAGACGCAAATGCCCTTAGGGCTATTTTTGGAGCTGCTCTGTGCCATACAGATGTTCTCTGACGAGTTGCAAACAACTATGGGACTGCTTGCACGCAACTGCAATTTTAATATCACCCTCCCGGTGCCACAGATGTTCCATAAGCAAGCTCTGAGTTTCCAAGTACTCTGCGCTATCTTTTAGAAAACCTTGCGTCTCACACATAGCAGCCAAACTCCCAATCGGTGGTGGTGCATGCCCAGGTCCTCGTTTTAGGGCGCTCCACATAGGCTCTGCTCCATTGCCCATAACAATATCTCCATCTCCAGGGACGGCGTCGGCTTCAACATCGAGCCCACCGCGGTCCTCCACCATCATGTTGTGTAAAACTATACAGCATTGCATAACAGCTTTCATCGTTTCTTTAGCCCAGAAGCGAGCCGGCCTTTCTACGATATTCCACTTGCTCTGTAGAACACCGAACGCTCTTTCAACATCTTTTCGGCACGCTTCTGGATGCTTCGCTAAACCTTCTTCTTTCTTATTTACCGGGAAGGCTACGGTTTGTACAAAAACCGGCCATTTCGGATACATTCCGTCAGCGAGCCAATTCGGCTTGTTTCTTCTCACTCAGTGAATGATGTACTCTAGGGGTGGTGAGAACGCCCCATTACCTATTTTTCCAATGAGAGTGGATGCCTCAACGACATTTATATCGTTCCTGGAGCCAGGAAAGCCAAAAAGGCATGCCATATCCACAGCGAATTGTCGCAGATTGCCTCAAGAGCTACGAAAACAACCCCTTACTTGCCTTCGTATTGCTCATGTTAGGCAGTCGGGCAATTTTTCCAGTGCCATGGGCAGCAATCAATGCTCCCAAGCATACCCGGAAGTCCACGTCGGACTGAGAAAAGAAGTATTTGCTTCATGTCCGATTCTCTAGGGGCTCGCAATTATTCACTTGAGAAGCAAGCAGTTAATGATTTGACGAAATGGTCAAGACAAAGTAAGGCTTTCGTCTCGCTCATTGCAAAAAGTTCGACACCAGAATCAACGACCATTCCATAAGCCAAAACGCGAAAAGCTGCTGTCACTTTTAGATAACGATTCAAGCTGTCGTACAATCACCTCTGGGGTCTGCTACTGTATTGTATCGGCAGCACTGGTTACAGTGCCAGGTGGCCACTCCACTGCTGTACTAAAATAAATATAATTACAATTACAATTACTAACAATCACTCAACCAGAAGGTACATGTCAACACTACACGTGGATGAAAACACCTAGATGGTAGCTCGTCCGGAGCTGCGGGGCCGATGGTCCCTCGCATCCATCACCTACAAGGTCTTGTAGTATATCGACAACCTCAAAGGTCAAACCTTCTGCCACTATACGACAGACCCCCTGCCTACCCGTGAGACACGCCCCGTGTCTCCTTCCATCAAACCATAAAGGTAAAGCGATTGACAGCGGCGCGGGCATCGGAGTGGGGTCCGCCTGCGGTTGCTCATGGTGCGCGACGCGCAATCCCTTGAGGTTCAAAACTCGGTGCCAGCGTCGGTTGGGGAGTGCGAGCGACGACGGCGGCGCACGAATTGAGCGACAACCATTCAGGTACGGACTGTCATGAGGACGATGCAGTGTCGATAGTGCGCTCGCCGACACCTTTTCGGTAATGGGCCACTGCGTGCTTGCGATTCTGCTTCCGCATAGCCCACCGTTCAACCAAGTGGGTATCGACTCCTCTCCCCAGTTGCGGGGCTACCGCTCCTTCACTACCTCCTATGTGGATGGCTCCTAGCATTCCTGCGAGTTCTCCTTCGTGGGTAATCAATAACACGGGTCCTCCCGATCCCAATGCTCCTCAACGGACAGGTCCTTCTACTCCCGGATTCGGGGGCTAGACTTTCTGTCGCTTCACCTTTGAGGTTCTTGTGGCGGCCGCCTGCCACTTGACTTCCTTAGTGACTCCTTCTTTAAGTATATTGTTGTCCCTTGTTGTCTCTTCTACTGTTACCTCCAGTTTTCCTTTTGTGTCCTCCCTTGTAAGTAATTTGACACGCATATGCGTCCACATTCTGTGGAAAACGACGTCTTCTCTCCCCCTTCTTTAGACCTGAGTACCACGGAGGTCTAAAGTTAGCCGTCTGCAGGCATCGGCTCCTGTCGACGGCGCCAATACCTGATACGGAAGTGTGGGGGTATTATGGTTGGGGGTTCGAGGGTGTCCCCTTCTGGGCCCCAGCCGTACCACCTGACGGTGTACTTCAGATCATTGTAGGTTCGCGTGTGGCCCACCAGACGGTCAACGGGAAATTCCTCTGATGTTTGGTCCTGATCTTTCGGGGGAACGCTACCTCGAGGGTTCATATGTTCCGAGTTGGGAGCTTCGTGTGTGGGAGCCGGGTCGGGAGCTCCGGCTGTTACCGTTTGAGGTTTAATTTCCGTCCCTATTAGAGGGGTGTAATCCGGATCATCACGTTGAAGGTCATCGTTCTCCTCAATTAAGGTGGGGTTCTCCGAGGGTCGAGTGCGCAGAGCTACATCTCTGGGCTCTCGGGCTAAGGTGCCTGCCTCAATGCGATGTTGAACGTTTCAGGTGCTACCGTAATACGGTCAATTGATATCGTATTCGGTATTCCATCTTGTTCGACCGTAACAGAGTGGTCTGATGCGTTCAATACCTTATAAGGTCGCACTGATTCGGGTAGAAGCTTCGAATTGATATCTCTATCAATAGCTTCGTCGTCCGCTTCATCACCCGGTCTTGTTCTTTAACCTGAAGGTGGGTTGTCTGTGTAGACATATTGTCCCGAAGATACAGAGACCATTTTGGTTCCCCTACGGTCGTAGTCAGTCTTGTACCGCTTTTGGGCTGCAGTGAGGCGGCTCTCTGCATGTTTGAGAGCCCTCCTCAACCTCACAAGGGTATTCCGCTTGACCTGGGCAGGGGTGAGTGCGCCAGCTGCAGTGCTGGTGGTATGATCTCCCTGCACTACAATACTGGGGGGGTGTCGCGAAAGAACCAAATCAAAGGGAGTGGTCTGCGTTGACCGGTGTATCTGAAGGTTATGGAAGTAGGTGAGAGGTTGCACCAGCTCATCCCACCCAGTTTGGTGCTCTTCCGTATAGTGTCGTAGCCTTGATACCAATGTGTGGTTAAAGCGCTCGACCTGTCCGTTTGTCTGCGGGTGGTAGGCAGTCGTGAAATAGTGCTTGATACCCAAGAGGTTACAGACTGCTTCGAAGAACTTCGATGCCAGGTTTGAACCATTACCGGTGAGTAGGTACAGTGGTGCACCATACGGGTAGACCCAATTGTTGAGGAACGCGATCTCCAGCGTTGTTGACTTCGTATCCTTTAAAGGTATCGCTCTCGTGAGCTTCGAGAACCTGTCGGTGATCACTAGCATGTGCTGATACCCATTCTTGGTCTTAAGAAGTGGTCCTAGAAGGTCTATCGCAACAAACTCCAGCGGACCCGCTGCTGGAAACAGCTTGAGGTATTTTCGATGCTTTCAAATACCACCGCTGGTACGAACACAGGATTCGAATTGACCTACAAAGGTATAGACATCATGGGCCATATGAGGCCAGTAGAAGTGTTGCCTTAAAGTGTAATACATCCTGGTGGCACCGGGGTGTCCCGATAGTAGCGGGAAGTGCGCGAGATACAAGACTCTCGGGCGAAGCGCCTTCGGAACCACCTTTTGAAGGCTACCATCCAAGGTGGACCTTCTCACGATGTACCCATTGTGGTCCACATCGAATTGTGATTCTTTGCAACCAATTTGGTCAGTCAAGGTTCTGCATTACGCATCCTGGTCCTGTTCTCGTAGAAATGCCTCTCGGGTTACGGGCATGACGTTCGTTTCCTCTAGGGTTAGTATCTGCGTTGACATATCGGTGTTCCGCAAGGCACCTTCTTCAGTTAAGTCCCAACATCCTTCTAGGTGTTCGCCGGTACCATTTTGGTTTGATGACAGCAAAAAGCAAGGGATATCATCGACCACTGGTTCTGTCTCTAACCCTGATGTGTTTAAGCGTGAAATAGCGTCAGCTATGTTGTGCTTGATACCTGAACGGTACTGTACGTCGTATTCAAACTCCGACAGTCTCAAACTCCAACGGGCAAGTCTACCAGACGCATCTGCGAATCCGAGGATCCACCTTAAGGCGTCGTGGTCCGTGCGCAACGTAAAGCGCTCACCATAAAGGTATGGACGGAGCATCAACATGCTCCACACTACTGCTAGACATTCCTTCTCGGTTACAGTGTAGTTCTTCTCCGCCTCATTCATAGCGCGGGTCCAGTACCCTATAGGTAATTTGTCTCCGTTGTGCTGCTCCTGCATAAGACAACAACCAATTTGGGCATGGGATGCATCCGTGTCCAGTGAGTACGGTAGACCTGTTTTCGATAACGCTAAGATTGACGGCGACAACAGCGCTCGTTTCAATTCCTCAAAGGTATCCATTTCGTCCTTCGATAGATTCTCAAACCGTTCACGTTCACTTTTCTGGAGCTTCTTGTTAAGGGGAGCCGCTATTTTCGCGAATCCCTTCGCGAAGCGACGATAGACGTTGCATAAACCTATAATGGATCGTACGTCTGTCTGGGATCGTGGCACCTTGACCTCCTGTACGGCTCTAATGTTGCTCGGCGCAACCTGTAGTGTACCAGGGCCCATGATGTGGGCCAGGTATTCAACCGTTCTCGTAAAGAAGCCGCATTTGCGTAGCTTTAGCGTCACCTCCGCCCCAGCTAGGAAGGCCAGTACGGTGCGCACGTGAACAAAATGCTCTTCTACCGATCTGGAGTAGATGATTACATCATCGATGTATACCAAGGCGGTTGTCTATTTAACCTTCGAAAGGATGATGTCCAGCGCTCTTTGAAAGGTGGCTGGAGCACTGCGCAACCCGAATGGCATCCGCGTGAAGCGAAACAAACATGCATAGCACGTGAAGGTCGTTTTGTCTCGATCTTTCTCACCTACAGGTACCTGCCTATAACCACAATTGGCATCCAACGTGGTAAATATCTGCGCATCTCCCAAAGAGTCGATGCACTCATCCATTCTAGGTATCGGGTACGAATCCCTGACGGTCATGCTATTGAGCCTCCTGTATTCCATACATAACCTCGTACAGTTATCACCTTTCTTCTGAACCAGAACCACGGGACTAGCCCAATCTGAGTTGGCTGGTTCAATTACACCTTCTCGGAGCATTCGCTCCACTTCTTTGAGTTCTACTTCTATCGCCTTCGGACATGCACGGTATTGTTGCTAATGAATCGGCTTCGAGTCAGGGAGGAGCGTGATGACATGCTGTGTGGCCTTAATTTGGCCCTGATGGCCTGACCAAATGGTTTCAAACTCCTCCATAAGGTCGAGAATATGGCCTCGCTGTTCGCCATTTTCTTCACCGATCTGGACTGTATCTTGCCACTGCCTCTCAGGGTCAGGTTCCTCTTCTTTGTCTACCGGTTAGCTTTGCTTCCAAGTTGGTATTTATCGATACCTTTGTGGTTGTGAACGCATTTGCGCACCCCCCTTCCTTATCGAAGGCGGCCTCGCCGAGATTAATGTGAGCTACGGTGAAGATACCTTGTGGTGCCGGTAGTGCGATGCCAACATTGGTATTTTTCGGCAACTTCACGTCGTGACTGCTGAAGTTACTGAGACACACCTTAAAAGGTTGATTTGGGATATTGTCGACAATCCCGTTGGCCATCAAGGTGAGGTGTCGATGTGCTAACCTCGGATGGTGTTGTAGTATGACCAGCCCGGGGGTCGCACACGACACCGGTACCAATATTTGGTGCATTGGCGGGATAACAACCTGTTTGGTAAGGCGCACTTTGTTGGAGACCCTTTCGCTGGATATCGTCTTCTGCGGTTTGACGAACCATCACCGTTTGGTTTCCGTATTACCTAAAATGGAAATTCGTCCCCTGTGACGTAGGGCGACGGTACGGGAACCAGGAAGGATTGCTTTGACATGTCTGTCAATGAAATTCGTAGCTAGTAGGCAGTCTGTTGGTAAACGGTCGACAACAATGTTACCTTGAGGTGTCCGAGCGGCACCACAGTGGTGAGCATACCTCGAAGGTTTAATGGGCGCTCATTTGCATCCACCAGCGGGTTGTTGTCGGGGAGTCGGCTCAAGTTCCAAAGTACCGCCTCGGGTATGACGCGGGAGTTCAGCACGTTTGGGCCGGCCCCCGTATCCAACTCGCAGGTGACCGGAACCGCAAGGCGATCGGAGAAACACATTGAAGCACGTACTTTATAGTTGTTGTACTTCATATGACAAACCAGAACTGGTTTTGACGTGTTCTCTTCCACCTTCAAGGTTCTGGGTATCGATTGGCCTTCCAATTTCAGGTTGGGTTCGGCCATTACGCCAACCGTTCGGTGTTTTCCTCCTGTACGGGAGGGGTTGAGTACAAGTTTGGTGTTTCGTCGATGGTAATGACCTGTACCGGTGTACGGGGTCGGAACCTATTTGGTGCTTGCGTTGAAGACCCATAGAGGCGTTGGTGATTCTTCATGCAAGCCTGAATCAACTGGTCTCTCATCCCTGGAGGTAAGTTAGCGCAATTGTTTGCCAAATAGTCTATCGCGAGACAGAACCAGCAAACGAGGCCTCCAGTTTGGGGGTCTCGCGTTACCATTGAGGGGTGCTTCGAAACCTGGTTGGTAGGAGAAGTGGCGTGGGATGTGAGAGGCAAGTTATGGGAGCTCGCTCCCTGCATCTTATGCGAGCTGATCGCATTTGGCGGCGATTGTACCGAGTTTGGTGTACGCGTTGACGACCAATTTACTACCGTCGACGGTTTCGAGAACCGCCCCTGAGTCGCTACAAAGTGGATATCGGTTCCTGTAGGTACTTTGATGTGCGAGCTACCCTCTGAGGTTGTTGTGTCTTCAATTTCCAAGACCGACCTTTTTGGTTTATCCTTCGAGGTTGGAGGCATGGCTGGTCTCTTTCCCAGCCAAAGGGTATCTCCAAGGCCCTGGGAGTATCGAGCCAGCCCATTGTAGTCTACCTTTCGGTTAGTGGTCAGGTAGTTGCGTACCTGGGAACGGATCGCCTTGTCGACATTGTGGGGAAATAGCGACTTTAACCTAGAGGTAGTGAACACAATACCACAACGGGTTGCCAGATTCCACAGCGCGAGCGAAAAATCCGATTCGGTTTGCTCAGACCTTTGATGGTAGGCGAGGACTTTCGAATAAGCCTCTTGGATAACCTCATCGGTGGCGTATGTTTCCAAAAGGAAATTGACCATTTCTGGGTATGACTCCAACATCTCTGTGCCATCTTCATCCAGCGCTTAGGTATTGCCGCGGAGCCTACCCTGCAGCAAGTAGTATGCTTATCCTTTCAGGTAAAACTGAAATAGCCACATAGCAGCACCCTCGGAAAAACCATTTCGGTCACATGCAAGCTTGAACTTCTGTAGAAACTTAATTATCGCAATAGGATCTGTATCGGTGAAGATTGTGTCACCCATTTGAAAGCTGAGCTTCATGTGGTGCGTAGTCATCTTCTGAGCCACCCCTTGGATGTATTCAGAAGACTTGTTGATAAACCGATAAGTCCTGTAATCAACCGCTTTGGTGAACATATCGTTCAACGGTTGGTGCACCTCCAGGTCCATTTGGTGTCCGATTCAGAGTTGAGCGACTCATTGTATCGCTTGTTACCTTTTCGGTTCTTTTTCGACGACTTCTTCGTCGACCTGTTCGTTTTCTTCTTCTTCTTACCTTTACGGTCATCATCCGACGATGAACTCGTATCGGGGCTGGAGCCTGACAAGTCGGGGTCTGAATCATCCTCTCGATTTTTTCCCGTCTTCGTCCTCCGCTTCTTCCCTTCTCGGTTTCTTCGTCGCTCATCCAACGAGTCAGACGAATCGTCCTTGGGAAGACCTCCATGGATATCCTTTTGAACGAAACCAGTAATTGGTGGCAGGTAAATGTCTTGAGGGTCTACCTTCGCCGGGACCTCTTGACTCTGCCTTGGATCTTGTAGGTACTAACTATCAGTAGGTAAGTGTTTGGAATGAGTTGAATGACCCATTTGGAACCCTTGCGGTATGCGCTTTGCGATGTTCACCTGTGTAGGTCGGGATTCTGCGAATCCCTCGGAAACCCAAAGGTCCTGCACAGCGCGGTAAACATGCTCCCTAGCATCTGTAAAGAGATACTGTTTCACCATTTCAGGAATCTTGTCCGATAGATCTTGAGCTGCTCGGTCAACCACAATACGGGTAAATGCATCGACGTCCATTGAGGGCGGAACCATCCGGGTATCCGACATCTCCTTTAAGGTTAATGCATCCTCGACCGCGAGGGTGACGAGCGCTTTCGCTCGCTCTTCGAGCTGAGGCCATAGCTCCTGCGCTGTAACCTTAATTCTTAATTCATTTTGAGGTTCCGTTGCCATAGGCGGCGGACCATGTACCTTTACGATTTTGTCCCGAGTGTGCCGATGCAGCTGCTCGGGGGTTCCCAAAAATTGATTGAGCCGATGGGGCTCCTTTAAAATCTTTATGGCTTGGCGAGGCGCTCGCACCACGCGTATTTCTTTTAGGTCGTTCCATATGACCAATAGTGGTATCCTGTATTGCTTTGCGGGATTTCCTGAAACCAAATAGGTGTACGAGCGTCCAATCCTTCTCGGAATCTCGTGTGAAGCGTGAAAGGACGACGAAACCTAAGAAAAACGTTCTAAGTCGGGAGACCAAAATGTCGAACAATCACCTCTGAAGTCTGCTACTGTCTTGTATCGGGAGCGTGGTGACGCTCTATCTCAGAAGGTAGACGTAATAAACCTCGATGGTAACAGGGCACCGTGAAAACACACAGGGGCAAACGGCGAGGCAATTAGCCTATACCGTGTAGGTGAACGACGGTAGTCGTCTACGCGCGGTAAAACATATGTAGTAGTTGAGAAACAATGAACCAAAAGGTATAGTTGTGACCCAAGTGGTGCCTGCCTTTATCAGACTAGGGTGGCGGAGATGCACCTCCCTATATGCAGTGGATTGAACTCTCCAAATCACCCGGGAGGTTCCAGCAAGGCACAGTCTCTGACCCAGTGTCAAAGACCTGTCCAGCACTGGTTACAGTGCCAGGTGGCCACTCCACTGCTGTACTAAAATAAAAATAATTACAATTACAATTACTAACAATAACTCAACCAGAAGGTACATGTCAACACTACACGTGGCTGAAAACACCTAGATGGTAGCCCGTCAGGAGCTGCATGACAGATTGTCACTGGTATTTATCACCTACAAGGTTAGTGTAGTATATCTACAACCTCTAAGATCAAATCTTTTGCCACTATACGACACAAGCCAAATCGACCGGTACAGTCTCGCCTTTGATGAAAGTACCGGTCATGGTTTGTGATTGCGTCAAAAATTCGGTCAATAACTTTGCGTGAAGTGCGATAATGGCATTTGAATGTTTTTCATCGTGTATGGGATCAACACAGAAGTATTGTCGATGTAGTCTCTGAAAAGCTTCGTGAGCTTTATGGTCAATGTTTGGAATTTTTGCTGGCTTTAAGCCTCCCTATTATCGCTCGCTTTCATCGATACTGCTGTCGAGAAGGTCATCAATGTCAATGTTTCCTTCCGCATTGGCTTCTTTCCACCAGATGCTCTCGTTCATGGCGAAGTTCGAAAACGAAGCAGTTGATCGAGGGGAACGGTTCGTTTCCAGGAAGATTGAGAAAATGTTGGAATGGCCACCGGTTCGTGCGAACCGGTTCGTGCGAACCGGTGGAGACGTGCAGCCATCCAATTTCAAATGATCAAAGTCCCAAATGCCTTTCCCTATTTCAACCACTAAACACCGCATACGTGACCCTTTACCGATAGCACTTTGTCATTTTGTACGACGCACGGTGGAGATGCTCTAACTATCCTTATGCTACATATATCGAAACCAGCGTTTCATAAAATTTTTTTGGAAAATAGAATTGCCTCACATCCCACCGCGAGATCAAAAAATATCACGCAGCTTGCAAGTGGTTGTGGCCAAAAACAATGAGTTCCTCTGAAAGTTTTAATAATTGTTAAAGTTTGACACGGAAAGTCTTTTCTGTAAGACAATTATCGCAATAGTCGTTCCCGTCCTTTTTGTGCTGCAGTAGACCACCCTTCCTACGAGTCTGGTTTCTTACATAATCAGTAATAAATGTATACAAGACGTCTAGAATGATGAACTAAAGAATTGGTGAACTCGGCGCCGACCTTCGTGATAGTACTCTATGCATGGGCGCCTCGGCAAGTCGATCATGGGGCATTAAATCATTCATCTCTCTCCATGACATTTCGGGGCTTACCAAACCAATATTTGTTACTCGACTTGTGTACAGACAAGCATAATCCTCAACTTGTTCGGCAAACCGAGAGTTTTGCATCCCTGTTTTGAACAATTGTCCCCAAATAGGATGAAAAGCGCCATGATACTCATAAACGAGCCTAGCAAGTTCGATATGAGAGCTCTCTAGTTCATTTCGCGCGACGGCCAACTCTTGCTGAATATCTGCTGCTTCAGCAGGTGACATGCTTTCACCGTTCACAAGCTCGCCTTCTAATCGATCCACCCACTCATCCAAATCATTTCTCTTGTCTCTCATATCTTCAAGCTCTTCTCGGAGCGCACGCGTCTTCTTGTCGTACATCGTGTTGATTTCATGTTCCAATTCCGGCACAATTAGCATGGTACGCCATCCAAGAGTTCGCTTCGTTCTTAGAACATCTGAATAGATATGGTCTCCCACATACAGCAATTGAGTACCGTTTCGAATTCTGAGCATATCGTGGAGATGCGTGTAGTTCCCACCTTGGAAACACTTTCCTCTGGCGAGATACTCCTCTGGAGTTTCTCTGTAGACGCCCTCAGTGTTTGCCAAAGTACCGTCTTTGGGATTGCAACGGAACAGAGGCAATTTTGGATTGAGCAAAAACGCCGGCTTCGCGGAACCTGTAATGATGACGTCGAATAAATCAATCCACTGCCCATGTGGTTCTTTCTCATACAGATACGACATTACCACATCAGTGTAGTTCCACAGGGAGTTAGTAAGCAGGAAAATCTTTCTTCCAGACCGTTTAAGTTTTCTGAGCATTGGAATTAGAGTCGGATCCCTCAAGATGAAACGCTTCGGATCTTTGGCAACCTTGTC
Organism: Agarophyton chilense; assembly: GCA_030374765.1. Taxonomy (NCBI): domain Eukaryota; phylum Rhodophyta; class Florideophyceae; order Gracilariales; family Gracilariaceae; genus Agarophyton; species Agarophyton chilense. Next base: position 449,382 of record JARGXX010000096.1, read on the forward strand.
TTTGATGGAACCATCGCGGTGACACATATCTACACTCTTTCTTACATCTTTGTAGATCTGCATGTAATCTTGTGGAATCTGGTGTGGGTGATCGTCCTTGCCCTGCACGACGGCACTGAACAAGAAGGCATCAGGCAAGGCAAACATGGCATCAAGCACTGCAAAACGGGGTTCAGAGAAACCGCCGCCCGATTTTGTTATCTTGTCATACATTTCAGTTCGTTCTTTTTTGGACAATTGTCTAAAGCCATGCAAAGCGAGCTTGACATACTTGTGACGATCAAGCTTGAGAATGTTTCCAAACTCCTTGTCGACGACTAAGCCGCGAATAAAATACGAATGATCGTACTTTGTCTTCAGCAATTGCTCCGGGTAGCCTAGGTTATGCACAAGTTTTTCCAACGCATGTGTGGCGGAGAGAGTTTCAAATTGTTCGCTATTGTACATAACGAGCGTGTAGTCCATATCGAATCCAATGGCCTTTATCTTGGACATGTTCAAAGCCCTGTTACACAGAATCTCGCCGCGATATTCAGTGGTGCCCTCATTGACCTTGAGCAACGGTGATGCGGTATTATAACTCATAGCAGCACGAGGAACGCTAAAGAACGCAGAGCAAGAAAAAGAAACACTTGCGGAAGGCCGAAACACAAGAGTAGAAGAAGAAGAAAAAAGCGAAGAGCGGCCGGAAGCGAACAACGGCGAGGAAAGGCAGGAAAGGCTGCGCCTATAAATGGGTGCTACGGAAACAAAGGCACTCAGCGGACGCAGCTGGCGCGAAGTGGAAGGTCGCACCATTTCTGACGAACACCCAATGCGATGGTAAGTGAAATTTCGTGAGGACGTTGGAAAGTTGTACATGCTCGTGACGATGCGGTCGTAGATGTGGAGGCCGATGGGGCGCGCGGCGCCCAAGGAAGCGGGATTGCTATCCGAAACGAGGTTTTTGGCATGCGGGCCATTCTCGTGCGTCCGGAATCGACAGTAGGCGCGGCGTGTGTGGCGCGCATGTGCGCCCCGAGTTGGCGCCTGCCCGGCGCCTGCCCGGCGCATGGCGCCGCCAAACGAAAGCGAATCGAAACGCGAAGGTAAGACGCGTCGCGGCGAACCTTTCTTTGAATTCAAATTTCGAACAGAAACACACTCGGCCTCGGCCACACTCGTCCCCCTTCCTCGCGCCCATCTTCGCGCCCATCTCCGACTCTGTAGCCAACCGTGCGATACCGTGATGGAGTACTCCGCGCCCACGCCCGTGTCAAAGGGGCTCGTGTCGCCGTCGCCCCGCTCCCCGCTCCTTGCATGCGCCAACGGCAACGTTCTGGACATCCATGACACGCATACGTCGGCGCTGGACCACAGCATAACTACCGCTGCGCCAATCACGCATCTTGCCTGGGGGCTGTCTCAGCGACACGGTGAGCTTGTTGCCGCTTCGTCTTCCCCGGCCAACTGCGTCGTCGTCGTTGCCGCCCAGAGTGGGTCCGTGCTTTCCGACATTCTTGACACCCCGCTCCGTATCTCTTCGGTGCATTTCTCAAAGGGCGAAGAGCCACTTTTGGTCGTTTTGTATGAACGAGGCGTTGCACTCAACATTTTTTGCCCTTTTCGTGCGATCCATTTGGCTACTTTGCCGTTCCCGAAACTGTATCGTTCAACGTGGGTGCACGACTTCTCGCAGTGTGGCAACCTGCTTGTCACTGTCACTCGGAAGAATACACGTGATACGCTGTGTATCATCGCTTGTAAAACAGCTCAAGTACTACGCTCAGTGCGGCTTGATGATAGCATCGGCATCAGTGACATTGTTGGAATTAAGTGCCTCCGAAACAATGCCGGAATTGTTGTGTGGGGCTCTCCCACCGATCACGCTCATTCGTTTGCGTTTCTCTCTTGGTCAGGGCGAATCTTGTTTCATCATTCTCCATTTCAAGACATTCCAAGTCGTGTTACGTCGGTGCGCAATATCGCGTTCAATGCAGCTCATTCCATAATGGCTATTTCCGCGTTCGATGATATCTTGACCTTGGTTGATATTCATCGATGGATCCTTATAAAGCAGCTTGCCCACCGCTCTCCCAATATCAGTGACGTGCATCCTCCAGTCATCTACCGCGAAAGAAGCAAGTTAATCAAGCAAAACGAGAATTCTTCCGCCCATACTAATGTTTCTCGCATCCCACGAGCTCGTCAAGGTGTTCGCAGTCGCAACAACAATGTTATCAAAACCAAGAAAAAGGAGGTGCGATCTAGTTGCTTCGAAATTGTGAACAGCGAAAATGAGGTCGAAATTACAAAGCGTGTACGCACTTTTAGCGCGAAAGGGACTGCATTTGGAGGTGTGTCTATGTGTGACTTTTCTCCTAATGGTCGATATATTGCAACTCGAACGGAAAGCGCCTCAAACGTAGTGTATATTTGGGATGTAATCAATCTCTGTCTGTACACGCTCCTCATCCTTGAACAAGATGTAACCAGTTTCCAATGGAATAACGCTTCAGACGACCTTAAACGTGACGACGAAAATTGTCAATTGGCGATAGTCTGCGCGGGTGACTGTCTGTACCTGTGGAAGGCTGGCGGCGCTGCTTCGCTCAATGTTTCTGATCATATTCGATGGCGGTGCCGTTTCTATGCAAGAAAAGTTGAATGGTTGCATGATAATTCTGCCGTAGTCGTCAGTGATGGTATCTCCGCAAAGGCATTTCTGACAGTTTTTGTCAATGCCTCAGGCACCCTTGGTCGTTGATGTCCATTGTTTTCATCAGCAATTTATGTCTAACAACATTTTATTTTCTATCACTAACAAGTTCATAAGAGGAGTCGACAAACTGAATTTAAGCTCTTTATAAGTTTACGAAACATGCATGGGTGAAGATGGTGTAGCATAACATCGCAAATCTCGAATGCCTTCCTGCCAAAGGCAGATGACCTCTCTCAATCCCAGTGTATATGATATTGACGTTTCACGTTTCCAAAACATGCACAATCAATTACTGGACCCTGTGCGCCAAATGCCGTTGACTGCCACACAACACATGATGTATAAAACTCGTGCCATATCCATTTGAGGTGCTTTGTGAGCAATGGTTCTGTGTCCGTGGTGGGAAGCTGTGGCGACATTTAGAGTGCAGCAGTGGTGCATGGTGGTGGGCGTTTGGATACAAGCCTTCATCGCTTTGGCTTCTCCGCCATATATCCACGTCCGCGCCAGCAAACTCCATGTATTTACTTCAGATACAAAACAATGACAGTCAAGGTTAATCCCTACTTATATTCACCACGAATACGTTTAGCTGAACGCATATCCTTGGGCATGATCGTAACTCTTTTCTCATGAATCGCAGACAGGTTCGAATCCTCAAAAATCCCGGCCATGTATGCCTCGGAAGATTCCTGCAAAACCATCACTGCAGCTTCGCGGAATCTCAGCTCTCCATGAAAGTCTTGCGCGATTTCTCGAGCCAAGCGCTGGAACGGAAGCCTTTGAATGAGGAGGGAAGCATTGCTTTGATACTTTCGGATTTCACGAAGAGCGACAGTGCCTGGACGGGTAGGGTTGCGTTTTTTCAAACCGTTCGTAGAGGGTGGTGCTTTCGCGCAGCGGTGTTGTGTAGCAGTTGCGCCCTTTTTAGTCAAGGGGACTTTCGCGCGGTTTGCTTCGTGCGAGGCGTGATCTTTGCGACTTAATGACCAGAAGTCGCGGGAACAAGGCAAAATGACAGATTCTTTCACGGAGGATGTAAACTTAAGTCGCGGTGAAGGTGTTGCGGACGTGAGTCCTGGAAACCTGGGCGCAGTGGCAGATAACTTTCACCTTTGCTCCCGCTAGGCGAAAGTCTTGGGCGGAACACGAGACCACAAGTAATCCTAGTCTTAACTACCATGTTTTCATTGGATGAGATGGCCGAAAGTCTAGTGCTGTCCTTATAGACTGTTCCACCGTCCATGGACAGTCAAAACGCACGGCAATGGTGGCCTAAATGACACTATTTGCAATGTGTATTAGACGTTCTCTTTGCTTGTGGTAGACGACGTCACGTGTGCCAAAGGTCACATCTCTGCACTTGTCTTTTGGATTCCTGGATGTATGAGGGATGATTTCTCGTGTGATACACAATCTACTGCGCTATGATTAAGCCGTGTACCAGAAGCTCGGCTCTAGATCTCATTTTCCTTTCATCTAACCTACTTATGTTGGCGTTTTAAGGGTTCGCCCTCTGTATCTTTACAAGAAGCTTTCACCTTCGGACTTCAGAAGACAATTGGTGCTTTTCCGTACATTGTACATCAATGTTGCAAGAATATAGGCTCCAGCTGCATCTGTTCTTACAAGGGAGATGGAACTAAAGGCGAGCGCCACAGCGGGCTGTGGTCCTCGCTTTTACTTCCGTCCGAAAAGTTTCAGGGACGAGAAAAGGAAGATACACAGGAAGGACACAACACTGACTGGCAATGCTTGATCATTTCTATGAGCAATTACTTCCTTGCGACGATGAGTGTTTACTTCCGCGTGCTGTTTTAATAACCATTTGGAACACAGTGGAGGACGACATCTTATCGCTTGTTTAACACAGAAAAGCAACAGAGCCAGTCATTGTATGCTTAAATATTATGAATAAGGTTCTTCCCGTAATTCTTTAGGCAGCACCACGGAGTCTGGGGAAATCTGGCTTCTTTTTGTGATCTTCATCGTCAACGTGTTTCTTCATTTTATGAGTACACTAGTTAGTGGAACATAGCACCGAACGCTTCTACTGAAAGAAACCTTCTCTCAACAGGAAATCCAGCAAACTGTCAGACTATTTTTGAATCAGATTATGCACAAGTAGTCCTTTGCGTTCTCGCAGAGGAATCAGGTATATTCGCCTTGACATTGTTCTCTTTGGACACCTCAGAACCTCTAATGATCCACATTATTCAGCCCTCATCAAAGGCAATTACACACCACTGTGCTTCCTAGTGGATGCTTACCAAGCGCAAACATTAGAGGAACGAGTCCTACACGCAACTGTGAGAGCATCGTTTCTACCTCTTTCTAACTGACAAACTATTCTATTTGTGAAGATGCAAATTAAATATTCATCTTCATCTCACTTCGTTCCATCCAATACGTTGAGTGTTCAAATTTCTCTTTCTTTAGTATCGTTTGATCCTCTGTTCGAATTCCATTCTCCCCCTCTTGGTAGGTCTTTATGATTTTGATGTTTTTCTCTTCCTTTCTCGCCCTGTTTTTGCCATTCATAGTCTGATTTTGTAGTACATATCTTCTCTGCATGTTGTTTTTAGAGTATCTATTTACGTTTCATATCCTAGATGTGCGGTCGCCTACCATGACTTCTTCTCTTTCCTATATTGGTTAAAAACACATTAAAGAAATGTGTGTGTCGTTTTGGAATACTTGGTGATAGGTTTTCCAGTATCACTCTTGTAATGTCAGCAGAAAGAAGAAGCAAAAGTGCGGCATTGATGGTTGGTCACATTTGTACTTCGTACCAGCAGCATGGCAAAGCTCATTCCATTTATAAATTGTGACTGCGCATCGTAGCGTATATATTTTTAAGTACTTGTGTTTTTAAAGACATCGTTTTGACATATTGCTTAATCCAAGCCAATAACTACGCGTAGTAGACTTTAGAGTGGTGGGGGTTTGAACGTACAGCGTATGATGCTCTACACTGGTTTTCTGAACGTTGAAAGTTGAACGTTTGAGTAAGTTCGCTAAGAAATAAGTGAGACTTTTCAGTTCATGGACGAAAATCAGAAAACATAAGTCTCAAGATTTCTATCAAGGTGAACGCGCCTTAGAGAGAATGAAATTAATACCTTCGCTCCCTCACCATGTAAGGAAGATACAGTTTGAAAAGGCTGAAGTTAAGAGGGAGGCGATGAATAATTAGTCTTTGATGCGTTTATGTTTGCGTTCTGCACTATTTCGCACGATACACATGCAAAGCCCACATATATGGCACCACTACCTTACAACACGACTTGAGCAGAGAGTTGAAGAATCGCCATTGCTGAAAATGTGAAAAGTTGGAAAGCAAACAAGCACCAACAACTGACGACCAAAATGCAATGCTTGGCTGCCAAACTTGACCTCCAAGACTACCACAAAGGCACAGCTGAAAAAAAGGAACAATTTCAGGGTGCGAGCAAGAATGAGATTACCTGAAGCGACGCGCCTCTCGTTCGGATTCAAGCAAGGCCAGCAGATCCCCTTCACGAACTGGGCCCTTGACGTTGCGGATAATTGACCGGTTCTGGTCGTCAAGGAACTCAACGCGAACCTGGGTGATACCACCGCGAGACCCGGTGCGGCCGATGATCTTAGACACCTTGGCAATCTTGACGGGCTGATCCTGTTTTGGTTTAGAAACACGATTCGGTTAGACTGCGACGCGGAAAATAGGTATTTGAGGTTGGGAGACAGCTGAATTTCGAACGATGACGTACCATTGTTGCTGGTGAGATTAAGAATGCTTGGAACGACGGGGGATGAGCGGCTGGGTGTTATTTTCGCAGGGACAAGGGTGATCGGTTTGGCGAAAGCACATCTATCGGGGTCGACGACGATGGCCGGCGCACACAAAACATGTGTTGTGCAATCTGTGCGCGTGCGAAACGTGTAGATGCGTGGAAGCGTGTACACGGCTTCTCGCACTGCAACAAGTGTGATTGCCACGGACCGCTGATTATTTTGACCACCAATCGGGACTTTAAATGGGGTCTTTTTCATATCCTGAATTACTCAGAGCTTTGCACCTAACTTCCTGCTCCTGCTCCAGCTTGAAACAAATACACAGTGTGATATGCATTATTTCGGTGCATTATACTGAAGTAGAGAATATTCCGGTGGTACTGCGACAGCGGTAGCCATCTGGAGTGGCATTCATCGTGACGGATAGTCGCGGGGTTGGCGCCAGAGGCAGAATAAGGAACGGAGAAGTAGGGGCAGTATCAGACTGTTAGGTCCGGCTATTTTTCTTCCCTGTCTGACGAATCCTATTTTGCTAAAAAGTAGTCTCCGGCCTCGGGTGGAAGATGCGCAAGGAGTTTGACATACGCGCAGAGATGCGCACTGCAATAAAAAACAGTCTCGCTTCCCCGCTTCTAGACCATGTACAGTCCGCGGAACAAAAATAAATACACCCAACCCATGCTAGTGTTTTGGTTCTCAAAGCTGGCTCACTGCGAAAGACTACCATTATTCTCACGACACGAATGTGTATAGATAGTAAAACGTCTTTGGATAGTTCAGTCAACGTTAACGTAGAATTCCACAGTCATTGGGCGAAATAATAATAAATACACGAAAAAAACAAATATATACTTCCCGAAAAAGACGCCGACTTCAAAAAAATACAGTGTTTGTATAAACGAATTATTGCGGACAGGACTACAAGAACGTTCCAAACGTATCTACTAAACAAGTTCTATTTTCTATCATAATAAAATGCCGAGAGGTCTGTCGCTTTCATCATTAAAAAAAGGCAAATTACCGCTCTTAACCACGAAGTTTTGTCTATAAGAAACATAGCGAACTACTTTGAACGATCCATAAGCGCAGTACAGCCTGTATTGCGAAATAAAACGCCCCGTAAAGAAAACAAAAAGAATTTTGACGTACATAAAAAATTTCCAAACAAAGGCCAGAGCTTTACTCTATTGTGGCACGCCACGACTCCGAAGGATAGTACACCGGAACGTTCAGTTGAATGGATGTGTCGAAGGGAATTGCGGACGTCGGAGACCGCAAGGAGTACGAGCGAAAGCGCAGAGGCTGCGGCAATCAAAAGACTTGCCTGCGGTAGGCGAAAGGCAACACCCTCAGCGGGGTGAGGGTTCAAGTGCGCGTGAGCAGGCCAAGAGATGGTTTGGTAATGTGCCGACTGCCTTCGTTCAAGGCTGCCAAATGTATAAGGCGGCCGATGGTATTTATTGTAAAAGGAGGGAGCAAACTGTAAGCGGCGTCTCATCGGGCAAAGTCCGATAAATCGGAGCCAGCGCATCACCGGCGTATCGGTTGCGAGCGCATCGGGCGCTGCCGCATCGGGATACATATTAGCGTGTCGGTCAGCAATTTAGGGCTGACCGTGATCGTGTGTGGGGATCAAACAGGCGCTAGCGTGCAACAGTGCCCTCATGAGCCCAACGGCTTTGTTTAGCTGTATTGCTCAGGAAGATATGTTTAGTTGGCGCATGGTTGACGCTGCAAGCTTCTTTTTCTTGCAAGTTGCGAGAAAAGCGCGCACCATCTCAGGAATATCAGTGTGTAGAACGGAGGCGAGCTGCCATGTCCAGTCACGCTCGTCAGGAAGTCCATCCCAGACGCCTCGAAGCCAAATACCATCTTTGTCTTTGCCGATGTCTAGGATTTTGTCTATGACTTCGTATTGAGATTCGGTTTTATCGGCAAGTTCGATCATTTCTTGAGGAACCTGTGTTCCGTGCAATGCGTCTTTGTACGGTATTAAACGGGTTGCGTGGGCTTTTTCAATTCTTCCGTTTGAAAGGGGACTGATTGAATAGACCAGTGGACTGTGAACAGTGGTGATGCGGCATGGGCCGTGTAGGAAAATGTACCCAAGGGGGAAAACCTACGAAGACGTCCGGATCTTCCTCTCACGAGGTAACTGGCGCGGTAGAGCCCTCCCAGGGATCGGCGCGCAATGCCGGGTGTAAGCCGGAGCCGAACCGTCGTGACGGGCGCAGGGAGGCTGAAAGAAGCCGAGAATATCCGCCGAAGCGGTGCTTGCGTATCCTCTGAGGAGGTAAAACCCACGAGAGTGGCGAACACGACAGGTGTCAGTGCGGGCCGCAAGAGCGGGAATTGCCCAATGAAGGGGAGGAAAAGGGAAGGAAAATGGGAACGGAGGCAAGAGGGCGAGGTTGACCACGAGTCGCAAGAGGGGACTCTGGAATAGCCGGCACTGCCGGGTGTAGCAAACCGTATACACGGGCGGAACCACGAAAGTGGGAATAGATACCCAACACACGAAGGCTGCTTGAACGTCCAAGGGGGTTGGGAAGCCGTGCACCACGGGAAATCCCTCCGTAAGGAGTTGTATATCCGCGCAGGCGGTTCGACCCAGAGCCAAGATCTGGAAGACCAAGATCACCCTTGTTGGGGAGACTTTACTGGACCGGCGGCCGCGAGGCCGGCGGCCTAAGTACTGTAGTCACCGTAGAATAGAATAAATAAAGTCTATCCTAAATAGCTAAATGTCCGTCTTAGAAAAGAGGCCAATCTGGCGGCCACGTGTCGCGCGGGCGCTGCGGCCACGTGTATGGCACCCGGTCCCGCCGGTGCATCACCGGCGTTCCGGCCATCGCCGTGAAACGGATTACTCCTACTCAGAACGAGGTTGCACGCCGGAGGCTCCGGAAAAAACTTAAGTCCCCAAAAACCTCTCGGGAGGACGTTGCTGTTCATATTCCCCCCCTCAAGACAGGGCGAACACCTCGAAGAGGAAGTCGGCATGGCAGCTCGTCTTGATAAGAGCGCGTCCGACACCGGGTCTCCGGAAACCAACACAACTTCACCAAGGATCCCACGCACGCTCTCCGCATCCGATTCCAACCACAGCACACCAACACGCACCATGTCCCACCCCGACCGTCATAACACATCCGCGACTCCCGCCCTTGGCGGTTCCACCGGCTTCCGGTCCGCGCCCCACCCTGGGGATGTTACCAACCTCGCGTACGAAGACCGCCGTATTGGCGCCCGCTTTCGCGGACAGGCGGACCCACCGCAGTGGCCGACCTACGACGCCCTTGTGGGTGCAAATCCGAGAACTCGGCATGGCTCCGCGATGTTGCGGTATACGCCTTGGTTTCACCCATTGGCTGTCCGCGACGAGGATTTGATCCAATCCTACACCGATAATTCGGAGATGCTCCTGGGCAACCTGCCCGGCGTGGTGACCATGTCCTGGGATTGGCGTAATCGCATCGCCATCCCGGTACACCACATACTCCGCCGACGCGGTGAATCCTCTGCGGAGGCTCAAGCCGCGCTTGTGCGGATCGCTTATCTCAGGCACCATCGGGCGCCTTTCGAGTTCCCGATACCGCCAGAGGTCGAATTCGACGTCCACCTTTACCGCACTCGCGGGGAAGTGTCGTACTGTGACCGTCTTAACGGATTGGAAACCCTCGCTTGGAGGGGCACACCGATCGCTCGGCAAGAAGCCCTTTGCTGGGCACGACCGATTCTTCGGGCAGAAATCCGCTACCAACCGCGGCAGTCGCGCTCGAACTTCCTTCAGAACTTCATCCGCGATGAGCGGCGTTGGCGGGCCCAGACCGGGTATTTCGTACCGTACCAGAACACGGAGATTGAGCGCATCGCGCCTGCTCACCGACGTGGTCGGTACGTCAGTCTCCCAGACTGGTGGTCCTCCTTGGAGGCGTGCTGGGGTTGCTTCGTTGAGCTGCCCCCAGTATTCACCTATGTAGGGTCGTCGATCTTGAACGATCCCCAGTCGGGGTGGTGGTCCGTCGTGGTAAGCGAATGGGCCGTCCGCACTGCGGCTTTTATCCTCGCTGAGGCGTACGACCAATACCGATTGTGGTACGTGCCACCGCGTGTGCGGGCTGCAATCCGTCGTTTGGACATGCGCATCCCCCTCGGGGGCGAGGCGAACGAAGAAGAGATGCTGGGCCTCCTCGACTTTGTGGAGGGGGTCCAGTGGGATGAGGTCCCGCTGGAGAACTCCCAACGCATTCAACCGCGTCGCGGGTCTGGCCCCGGACTCGGGAGGAACACCGCGCTAGCGGGGGATTTCGTCTACTTCGACCCCTGGGAGTACCACGAGATCAGCCGCGAGGAAGCGGAAGCCAACGGGCATGCGCCGCGTGAAGTCCCGGCCGACCACACGCGAGGGTATGTCGACTCGAGTGACTATTACCGCGACTATGCGGATGGTGACCCCATGGTCGACAACGAACCGGAGGATCCGGGTTACGCTCCGATGGAGGATGACGGGTCCGGCGAGGCCGGTGAGGAGTCCGTTGAATACGGTGGTGCGGCTCCATCCGGGGCTGCTGATGCCATGCGAACGGATTCCTATCCGACTGCATCGGTGGCGGGCCCGCCCGCAACTGCCGCTGGCGCGGAGCGGGGCGAGGTCATCGCGCGCTTCCTTCGGGAGGTGGGGCTTCGCCCTTCCGAGATCTCGGGTGATGTGGCCGCCATGCGGGATGCCTTAGCCAACCTCCTGGGCGGGGGTCCACCTCGTGCGGAGGAATGACCGGAGCTTCCGGTAGAATGTAGGGCGGCGCCACTAGGGCGCCCTTGCCAGTAGTGAGAAATAAAAGAAGAGGGTCGCCTTTGCGACGCCCTTTCCGAAGTCCGCTTCTTTCTTTCCGGGGTACCGGCCTTCTACCGGGGTTCCGGCGTTGCAGGGAACCAGCCTAGCTGGGAGTTCCGTGTTTAACGGTGGGCGCTTCGCGCGCGGACCAGGTAACTGGCACGACCACCAACGAGGTTGGGATAGCGTGAGCGGTTGCTTCTTTCCCCGCGTTGGGGCATGGACGGAGATGGCGCGTGGCGCCATCAGCCATTCCATTCCGTGTTCACGGTTTATCCCTCTTGGGCGTTTACCAGCGTGGCTGGGAGAGCGGTCCCCGCAAGGCGGTGGTATCGCATTACCGCAGAGCGCGGGAGGTGCTCGATGGGCTCCGGGGTGTCCCACTCCGGCCCGTATCCGTACCAGCGGGTCCGGTACTGGAGCACCCCGTGCGCATCGTAGCAATGTTCGACGATTCGGTCGAGGACGTACTCCTGCACGTAAACTTGCCGGCCTTGCTGGTTGGTGGTGACCCGAGCCTCAGCGCCGCGTGGTGCTGGGCTCGTCGTCGCCTGTTCCGGATCACCCGGTTTGTCATTCCGCTCTGCGGTTGTTGCCGGGTTGCCGGGGCTGCCGTACCGCTTCGCGGAAGTTGCCGGCGCGGCCGGGTGGTGTTCCCGCTGGGCGGTAGGAGCTTCCCTGAAGTCCGCTCTTACCGCGAGTTTGCGGGGGTCCTTCCGTCTTGGTGACGGTTCGCCGGAGGCCTCCGCTTGATTTGCGGCATGCGGCGTTCCCATTGGTGGGCAGTTTCCGCCGTGCAGTGCACCGCGGGCGGTGAGTGGTTCACCGTCCCGGCGGTCCGCCTCCGCAAGGTGACTGTCAGCCAATGACCGGGATGCCGGGTGCCCATTGGTCCGATCTCCCGCCCGGGTCACGTGACCTTGAGGACGGGTGGTCGGGCCGTCGCGGACGGTTGGCTCCGATTGTTCGGCAAGGGAGGCGGTTTTCGACTTGTCGTTGCGCCCCTTTTCCTTCATGGGGTTCGTACCGTTCTCAACGGAGTGGCTCGCTAGACCTGCTTGCGCAGCGCCCGCCGGAGTACCGGTATCGACCGAAAGGCTCGGTGTGCGACCGCGAATGTGCGGGGAGCCCTTAGTTGCTTCAACGCCATGCGGAGCGTCCGTAGGGTCTCGCTTCCCGGCTTCGGGTCTTCGAGCGCCTCGGTTCCCCTTTCGGGGTTGCATGGCGGTCGGATTGACCGCCACGTCCCGCGGGAGCGGAGTAAGGTCCGGCGACGATGCCGGATGCCCGCTCGGGGGCGTTGCCCGGGGTGTCCGGTTAGACTTCCGTTGCGACGGCGATGCTTCCGCGATTGAGCGGGTCCCCTCCCCCTCCTTAGACGGAGCGACGGGTGATGGTGGGCTAACCGCATGGCGGGTATAAATACCGCTGCGCGGCGCCCGTAAGGGTAGCTGGTCGCGAGGGCCAGGTGTTTCCGGCATTGCCGGTGGTTCCGATAAAGTCGGTATATCGGAGAGACCCCGTGAGGGGTGCAGTACCACGGCGGGGCTTCTAAACCATGGTCCCACGGGTACGGGTGTTTCATTCTCGCGCGCTGCGAGTAGCTCATCCATTTCCATGGTGTCTTCCCCGGTTTCGGGACAATCCGACTCCGTCGGTGTTTCCCGTTCCAAGGTAAAGCACGGGATCTCGTCGACCTTCGGGTCGGCAAGTGCTTCACCTGTCGTAGGTAATCGAGAGAGGGCGTCTGCTTGGGTGTTCTGGACACCCTTTTTTTTGTAGACGACCTCGAAGTCGAATTCCGCTAAGCGGAGGCGCCACCACATTAAGCGGCCAGAAGGATCTGCGATGTTCAGCAGCCACCTCAACAAGGCATGGTCCGTGTACACGGTGAAATGAACGCCCATGAGGTATGGGCGCAGAGTGGATAGCGCCCAGACCACTGCGAGGCACTCCTTCTCGGAGACCGAGTAGTTGCGCTCGTGGACGTTTAGCGTGCGGGACCAATAGCCAATTGGTTTGCGTTCCCCCTCAGGGGTGGTTTGGAACAGTGCGCAGCCCACCTGGTGGTCGCTGGCGTCGGTGTCAATGGAGTAGGGAAGCCCAGGTTTGGGCAAGGATAGGATGGGAGCTGTCGTATCTGCCTTAATCAAGGAGCGAAAAGATTCCGACTGATCGGTGGTAAATGGCGCAAGCTTCGGTGGCTGGCCCTTCCGCAGTAGCGCGTTTAGCGGAGCGGCGATATCCGAGAAACTCGGTATAAACCGTCGATAGACGTTGACCAGACCTAAAAAGGATCGGAGCTCCGTTTGAGTACGGGGCTCCTTCGCCTCGCAGAGGGACTTGATACGGGCTTGTTCGATCATTAACCGTCCTGGACGGATGACGTGCCCGAGATACTTTACCGTGTCGGTGAAGAACTCGCACTTCCTCAACTTGAGGGTTATTCCTGCGTCTCGCAGTACGGTCATCACGTCCCGCACGTGGGTCAGGTGATCGTCCAGGTTTCTGGAAAAGACAATGATGTCGTCCAAGTAGACAAGGCACGTGCGCCACTTGAAACGCGACATCAGTATGTCTATTGCCCTTTGAAAGGTGGCCGGTGCATTGGTTAAACCAAACAGCATCCGCTTGAAGCGGTAGGAACACGAGTGGCAAACAAACGCGGTTTTGTCTCGGTCCTCTTCCCGGACTGGGACTTGCCAGTAGCCCCAGTTAGCATCCAGAGCCGTAAACACGGTAGCGTCCGCGAGCGAGTCTATACACTCGTCCATGCGCGGAATTGGGTAGGTGTCCCTCACGGTGACGGCATTGAGGCGGCGGTAGTCAACGCAAAACCGCCACGTGCTGTCAGCCTTGAGGGCCAGCACCACCGGTGAAGCCCAAGGAGATTGGGCGGGCTCGATGACTCCAGCACGGAGCATCTTGTCCACCTGAAATTCTTCCTCCTCCCGAGCTTTCGGTCCCGCCCTGTAAGGGGGTTTTAGCAACCGGGCGTGCGTCCGGTAGGAGGTCTATCCGATGTTCGGTTGTATTGATCTCACCCAGTGAGCCGTCCCACATTGTGGTAAACTCGCGTAGCATTCCGCGTAAGCGGTACCGGTGTGAGACCGGTACATGGCTCAGGTCCAGGTCCTCGAGGGCCTTGATCGGGTCTATCTTATCGTAGCTCGTAGGCTGTGCCCTGGTGTCAGGTGTGGGAACCGACGAGGTCGGAAATGCATCCGTCTTGACGGTTTTATCGAGCGCCAACTGCTGTGCCTCCCCGGAGGTTTCTGCACCGGATACCGGGAGACCATCCTCGGTAGAGGGAGTTATTCCGAGTACTTCGGCAGCCGTCACCTTTGTAGGGAGCATCGCGAGCGGGTGCGGCGTCACAGACCCAATGACTTGGTTCTTTGCCAGCGTCTGGGGAGCCTTTCCCAGATTGGCAACAAACACCCTGAAAGGGGAATTCGGCGTGACTTGCACGATTCCGTTCGCAACAGTTAACTGAATTTTCTCGTACAACGAGGGCAAGGGCTGAACAACCCGAAGACCGTGTTGACGGGAATTGACTGAAACCATAACCTGGCTCTCCGGGGGTATGGTTACTGACGAGGCAACGCGTAGCTTCGTAGAATCCCGGTTCGCCGGTGTGGGTTTCTGCGCAGCAGGTAGAGGAACGTGTTTCCTCGATGCCCGCTTCAGCGGTTGACGAACAATGGGGACGGTCGATCCGTCCTCAAGTTCCACCTGCTTAAGGCGTGGGCGGATGGCGTCGACAAACCTGTCGCAGTAGTCACATCTCAGTATAACTGGCGCGGCCAGCGAGCGGCACACAATAAAAGTTAGTTTAACCACCATCCGCCCTAGCCTGACGACCAGGTCGATCACACCAGCCGTTTTCAACGGGTTGTTATTGGCGTCCGACACGTCGGGTACCGTTTCAGAACGGATGAGTGACCGCAATGGCGGGGGTAAAACCGATTCCACAATAAAGTTCGGCCCGGCACCTGTATCCAGGACAGTGAGATGTCTCACCATAAACTGCGTGTGCAGACCAAGGTCAGCGTAAACCTTGTAGTTACGCTTGGCCATTACCAAGACTCTATCCGGGATCCGGTTATTTCTAATCCGTATCCACGGTCGACGCAACACACCGAGGTGTTTAGAGTCCGCGTCTGCGGTGTCCTTCCTTGTCAGGATTTTCACCTGGGAGCGAGGCATCGGCGCCTCGGGCGTCGACCGCCTCAACTCTGAGGACGCCTCTCCGGAAGGGGAGACTCCCTCTATTCTTTTCCCTGTACAGGGTCCTGGTCGGGCGAAGGCCCGACTTCCTCGGCAACGAGTGCATGATTCCGTTGCACGGTAGCTACCGCAGGAGCGGGTTGAGATCCACCAGCGTGGTTTGGCGCAGGTGCGGCGCGTGCCGGCTGAGCCGGTTTGTACCGAGAATTCGGAGTGTGAGCCAATGCGTTGGGGAAGTTCGTCTTCGCGCGGAGATATGACGTGAGTGGCACGGAGCCCTTCTCCTGCGGGGAGAGGGCTTCGTAATTATCCACCACTCGCGCCATATCGCGTAGTGATAAAAGGCATTGCGGGGAGGTGTGCCCGCGCTCGTAGCACAAGTGGCACACCAGCGTCACTCCCGCGTTTCGCGTTACGGCATTCCGAGCATCGGTGTATCTTCCGGGTTCCCGGTTTCCAACCCATCCAGGGCGCTGACTTCGTGTCATTCCGTTCGAGTACGGCATACAGGGGGCCGGAGTGCGGCGGTCATTAAGATAAAAGACCTGCCCGTTCTCCGTGTCCCTTGCGGTTGAATCAACCGAGCCATCCGTCGTAGACGGTAATTCCGTTGTCGGAATAGATAAACCATCGTGATGAATGACATTCATATTGTCATAACCCTGTTTGGGGATGCCATCCGTCGCAAATGACGGTGAAGAAGAGTCCGACTCAAGCAGAAATGCCTTAGCGGCCTTCGACCGGGTTCCCGGATTGCATGCACGTAGTGCATCTCCCTCTGCGCGGGCAAACTGTACGAGTTCAAGGTAGGTCACCTTCGGCTCTTGTTCCCTGTAACGGGCGACAAGAGTCTTGATGGCTGGATCCAAGCCATCAATGAACATCGTACAGCGTTCCCTAGCGGGGTATACATTACCACAACGGTGGAAAGCCTTATTCAGGCGTACCGAGTAATCGGTCTCGAGCTCGCCGGAGCGTTGTCGAGTGTCTCGCAAAGCGAGTATCGCCGCTTGTATCGCGGAGTTGGTTGCGTAGGAACGCAGGAGGTACTGCACGGCCTCGGGCCAGCAGGTCACACCTCCTTCGGAGGCTCGCGACGAGCCCCGAACCGACAAAAACTGATCTTCAGCGACACCCCGTAAAAAGTAGGGTAGCGCCACGTAGGCTTATCCTTCGTTCATTCCGAGTATATCGGCTTCCGCTACAAAGCGGTGTAGGAAATCCAAGACCAGAATTGGATCATCCCCAGTAAACGACTGGTTACGAAGTGAAAGCTGCATCCGCTTGATGCAGTCTTTCACTTTACCCGTGTCACGCGGTGTCCGACCTAAAGAGGAATCTTCTAGCCGGTAATACCGGTAGGACAGGAGTGTCCTGTACAGAGGGTTGGTGGGCTTCAAGGGTTTGAGGCCCGGATGTCGCCGACCCTTGGGGCGCGACCGGATGGCCCCGTAGGTGGCAGAGGACCGCTTTGAGTGGGAAGAGCGCCCATAACGATCCTGTGGGTCATCGCTCACCGACGAATCGGAACTCTCCGAGTCCCTCGGTTTACCGTCCGACTCAGATGATGAGTCGGACAGGTGTCCGTGCTTACGGTTAGAATCCCGGTTCTTCCGGCTCTTCCAGGTCCGTGACTGGGTTTCTCGATGAGAGACAACCGGTCTAGCCGCGTTCGCGGGCGAGGTTAACGTCCTCTCGACCGACTCAAGTCGGCTTGGGAGACGCTCGAAGCGATTCTCCATACCTTCTGCGAAGGAAGACGGAGCGCCAAAACACTCGAGTAGTGTATTGACGTCCGACCGCAATACGCGGATATCCTCGGCTAACTCACTTGGAGGGGGGTTAGCGAGGCTTCCTCGTAAAGAGGTGAACTCCCTCGAGAGGGTATTGTGAGCAGTTCGCAGGGAGCGGAGCTGCTCTTCCAAGCGTACAATCCGCGCTTGGTCGACCAACCGCGGAGGCGGAGAAACCACCGTTGCGACGGTCGTTAACCCGGAATCGGGCTGCGGGTCTTCAGTGCCGGTGACCGGTATCTCCCGGGAATCCGGTGTTGGAGCCAGGGCCTGTGGGACATCAGTGCCCCTGGCATCACCGCTTTGGCGGGAACGGCTGCGTGTTGCAGGAGGCTCCATGCTAGGCGGTTTCCTTGGAATTGGCCACACCGTCTCGACGAAAGAATAGAAAGCAAACCGGTGAGACCGGAGAAAACCCGTTAAACGGAAAACAACCTCAGAGAGGACACAAGCGGTCTTGACCTCTAAGTCGGGAGACCAATTTGTAGGACAATGCCCCCAAGGGGGAAAACCTACGAAGACGTCCGGATCTTCCTCTCACGAGGTAACCGGCGCGGTAGAGCCCTCCCAGGGATCGGCGCGCAATGCCGGGTGTAAGCCGGAGCCGAACCGTCGCGACGGGCGCAGGGAGGCTGAAAGAAGCCGAGAATATCCGCCGAAGCGGTGCTTGCGTATCCTCTGAGGAGGCAAAACCCACGAGAGTGGCGAGCACGACAGGTGTCAGTGCGGGCCGCAAGAGCGGGAATTGCCCAATGAAGGGGAGGAAAAGGGAAGGAAAATGGGAACGAAAGCAAGAGGGCGAGGTTGACCACGAGTCGCAAGAGGGGACTCGGGAATAGCCGGCACTGCCGGGTGTAGCAAACCGTATACACGGGCGGAACCACGAAAGTGGGAATAGATACCCAACACACGAAGGCTGCTTGAACGTCCAAGGGGGTTGGGAAGCCGTGCACCACGGGAAATCCCTCCGTAAGGAGTTGTATATCCGCGCAGGCGGTTCGACCCAGAGCCAAGATCACCCTTGTTGGGGAGACTTTACTGGACCGGCGGCCGCGAGGCCGGCGGCCTAAGTACTGTAGTCACCGTAGAATAGAATAAATAAAGTCTATCCTAAATAGCTAAATGTCCGTCTTAGAAAAGAGGCCAATCTGGCGGCCACGTGTCGCGCGGGCGCTGCGGCCACGTGTATGGCACCCGGTCCCGCCGGTGCATCACCGGCGTTCCGGCCATCGCCGTGAAACGGATTACTCCTACTCATAACGAGGTTGCACGCCGGAGGCTCTGGAAAAAACTGAAGTCCCCAAAAACCTCCCTGGAGGACGTTGCTCTTCAAATAGAAAGGTTCTGGCTGTTGTCCAGAGATCCTGTATGAGTTTCTCAGCTGCGCAATTCGATTGATGTGCGTAAGGCGGTGAGTACTCGAGGAGTATACCGTTCTCTTTACAAAACGTTAAGTTCTTTAGAGCTGTTTTCCCCCGCTCAATCCAATCGAATACGATACATGCGGCAATTGATCAGCTCATTCTCGGCAAGTGCTTTGTAGCGCTTGATGCACGAGAATTTCTGTGACTTGTTGGAGAGGAAGTGCACAGTTGACTGTCTCGTTTTGTCGTCAAGAATGGCCAATAAGTACGATGATCCATTAGATGACACGGTACTGGTCGGACCAGAGATGTCAATGTGAGTCAGTTCGAGAGGTTTCTAAGTAACAGACTGCTTCTCTTACACTGGAGCCCGACGTGTTGCGGCTTCCTTGCAAGAAGTACAGTCTATCATCTCAATTTCCTCCTTGGTGAAGTGGGGAATGCTATAGGTGGAGTGGGATGACGCGATCATTCGGTTTTATCCGGGATTTCCATGCTTTTCATGCCAAAGCTTGGCGTCGTCCTTGAAAAAAGCGCAAGCTGCAATGAGATTGCTCCTTCTCACCGGACTGGGTAAGGGATATAAACCGTCGTTAGATCGAGCCTCGTAGAGACAAGTCTTATGATCATTGTCCCAGATCTTCACGCCATCAAAGGGGTGCGTGTGTTCAAAGTCGATCTTCACCAACGTTATAAGTTCGTGGAGTGAGACGAGATTGTCGGTGAAATTTGGTATGTGCTTCGCATGAAGCAACAAACCGTCACCAATGGGGAGTTTGATTGTCCCGGCTCCGACGATAGGAGATTGTCGTATAGTGGCAGAAGGGCTGACCTTTGAGGTTGTCAATATACTACACTGACATTGTATGTGATGGATGCGAGGGATCATCGGCCATATAGCTCCTGGCGAGCTACCATCTAGGTGTTGTCAGCCACGTGTAGTGTTGGCGTGTACCTTCTGGTTGAGTAATTGTTAGTACTTGTTATTGTAATTATATCTATTTTAGTACAGTTGTTGAGTGGCCACCTGGCACTGTAGCCAGTGCTGGCCAGGTCTCTGACACTAGGTCAGAGACCGTGCCTTGCTGGCACCTCCCGGGTGATCTGGAGAGTGCAGTCCACTGCATATAGGGAACTGCACCTCCCCCATCCTTATCTGATAAAGACAGGCACCACTTGGCTCATGACTATACCTTTTGGTTCATTGTTTCTCAACTACCACACAGGCTTTCCCGCGCGTCGACACCTACCATCGTTCACCTACACGGTATAGGCTGGTTGCTCCGCCGTTTGCCCTTGCGGGTTTTCACGGTGCCCTGTTACCATCGAGGTTTACTACGTCTACCTTCTAAGGTTGAGCGTCACCACGCTCCGGCGACAAGCCAGTAGCATACCCCAGAGGCGATTGTACGACAGAGATAGGCCGTCAGATGTCTCGACCAATCCAGTCCTCTTCTCCTGGTAGTCCCAGAAGAAATTTTTGTCGAAGACAAAGACCGAGCTTGCACCTGAGTCCAGCCAAGTATGCATCTCCCTGTCGTAGTTGGAAGCACAAAAACGGGATTTGGTGCTAACAAAGAATCCCACACGTCTGTTAGGGGTGTTGTTGTTCTGGTAGTTGTTCTTATCAGGGCTTTGATTGTTCCAGTGGTTCCACAAGTTCCTAATGTTATTATCGTTTCGTGTGAAAGAGGGACCACGGTGTATGTTATTTGAGTTGTTAGTCGAAGGACGGGATCGGAAATATCTGCGGATGTGGCCAATCTTGCCGCAAGATCAACATTTGGCTCCTAACATCTTTCTGAAGTTCCTCTGTTGACGAGCCTTTCGTGCCCCAAGCCGGGGCTTAGACTCTTCAGTGTTGTTTGGAAAGGTTACAGAGGTTTGAATTTGATTCCTTGTTCGCCTGCGATCTAGCTCCGAGTTCACGAGTGCTACGAATTGATCATAGGACATGCTGTTCGCATCTGCCAAGAGAGTGATGGTCATGAGTGAGTCTGGCAGAGATCGTAGGAGCACAGCAGTCTTTTCCTTGTCGGGGATACGATCGTTCAGTCGTGCCAGCTCGCGGAATATCTTTTCCATTTTCGTGATATGTTTGGTGAAGTCATCCTTGTCATTGAATACAAAGGTTGATAATCGTTGACGAAGGTTCATCTTGGACTGAAGATTGTCCTTCTGGTACGTGTTCTGTAGCTTCTGCCATACCTCTCTTGCGGTAGACGAAGCCTGTTCAATAATGGAGCTGACTGTTACGATTGGTTCCAGTCCAAGATTTTGTAAGATTGTGGACCGAGCTTTGCGGTCGTGCTTGTTGACTTGCACTTTCGGCGGGACGATCTTCATCCATTACATACAAATTTGTGTCAGCATGCATAAGATCGCGGATGTAGACACGCCATGTGTAAAAGTCGTGAGGTCCCATAAGTCTTGGGAACCACCCGACGTTCTTCGTTCTTCGTAGGTTCCATACTTCTTAGCTTATCTCTTCTTTCTTCTTCTACTTCTTCTTAATCTTCTTCTTCACCTGTCCACTACAGGGGGAGCATTGTTCTAACTTGAGGCGCCTTGACCAACACTAGGTAGTCAAGCTCAATACCGTAGCCAGAGGTCCCCGCTTTTTGGCAGATAACCCCCTGACTAGGCAGAGACCTGCACGGGACTTCAACCTCAAGGATACAGGGATTCCACCGTGGCTAACAATTGTGACGAAAATATATTGCGTAGTTGCACCGACTCCTCAAATTGAGAGCGAATTATTATCGGTCGACTGCCTCACGGTTGAAGTTGGTCGTAGGCGGAAGTGTGTTTCGGCCTGTTGATTATGAGCAAGTAACGAAGTATTAAAACCTTGAGCGGAAGTGATGCACGCTGTCAATGGTAAGAAAGAAAGGTATTACGTTCACTTCCGCCTCGTAGGCCAAACTTATGCAGCGGTTGAATGCAAACGGGAACGCGTTTGCGCGTTGCAGCCCCAGCAAGAGCTGAAGGGTCGAATAGGTGCAAGGCAGCGGTTGGGGTAAGGAGCAAAGGGAGAATTAGAGGGAGTGTGTCCGGGAGAGAGAGCTTGGGATGCGCGCGCCCTGGGAGAATCGTTTTCCCAAGGCGATGCTACCATGTAGCGTGAAGATAGGTCGTCCGTTTTCCCCATCCGTTTCCGGCGAGGCACCGCCGCCGTCGCTCGTTTATTTTTACTCCCAAACGGGTGCTTGTATCGGCCACGCCACTGTGAAGTGGCCGGGTGATTGGCCCTGATATTTGCATCTAGTGTGTGCGTGTCATATTTCGTCACACCTATATTGCACCACAAGTTTAGTAGTAGTCAAACTATTATTTGGACGAAAAGATGGAAGAAAAGAAGATATTTAGAACAAAACGCTAATGCGGTCTCCATGGAGTAAAACGTGCAATGAAAAATAGACTGGCCGATGCAGGACTGGAATCCACAAAAATGTTTACACCGGTTTGTTTCCAAATTTTCTATAAAACACCGGCTTGATCTACTCCGAACATCTTTTATCAAGTTCCCTTGGCCAATGCGGCTCAAAACATTCTTTTTTGCAACAAAATCATTAATGCGTACCCTCAGTGCCTATCCTGTCATCATTGGTTAGCATTTTTGTTACAGAACTTGGAAATTGCATCTTCTTATAACCAAAGCTTTTCATACTCATTCTGCAAAAACGTCAATCAAATGGTACTGTTTAGCACTTTTTGATGTTAAAAAAAACAGCTCAATACGGCGTAAACCCTACAGTTTAAAACCATCGGGCATACATTAAAGGTTAGATGCCTTATAGTAAAAAAAAGCAGCAAGAGTGTAAAAATAGTCTGTTGTATTGAGAGCCCAACGAGAGAGACCAAAAAAGAATAAGGTGGAGATACTTGTAGTTTTTGGCAGCACCACCAAGTACAGGGTGTAACAGGAACGGCAGGCGTACTGAAAACACGTTTTCAGACGGTACTGAATAGCACAAGTGCGTATAGAAAATAGAATGGACACTCAGTTTGCTTTTGTTGTCAAATGTAGAAACCGAAAAAGGTAAAAGAAGTCTAGTAGGTGTTAAAATATACATTCTTGAGCGTGGTCGCCTTGCTTGGTTAAAACAAATTTTAACGGCCTCAAAGCCTACGGTTGCGCTCGTCTCCACGTTTCCACAGAGTAATGCACTTGAAGTGCGCCTCCCTATCTATTTAATAGTATCTTTGGCGTACATAATTAGCGAAAAGCTATGGTAATTTCTAACTAATCTGATCGTGTACAAGGGGCATGCCAAAAACTATTGAGGTCCACAACTTGGCATAAACACCTCATAGATGTAACTTAGTATTCTACAGAGCATTAGCAAACAAAATATGGCCTATATGTTTTTACTGGGTAGTTGGCTTTTTTATAAGGTGCTAGAAGCGACTAAAGTATCTTAGAAGCACAAGGTAGTAACTACCGAGTATCAATGCGTTTTGGCTCCATTCTGAATATTTCAGAACTTTTTGGAAGTGGCTCTGAACTATCCGATTTTTCTTTCGGACGACTTTAACTAACATTTGAAACCCAAGACATCCCAGTTTCTTTTGGCTTGGCACTCTTTAATTTATCAAAAGTGCATAATCTGCTGCCTGTAGTGCAGTGAGTCGAATGTAGGTAGAAGAGAAACGTCATACTTATTAGAAATCTGTTTTGTGTTTGTCGCAGTACAGGAAACCATTAACTCGTTAGCCAAAAAACAAAGCACCATTTATCAGCCTCCTCTACTCGAGTAGCGTTATTGACACAAATGAAAGACGTTATGTTTTTAACATTGGTAATAGATCTGTATAAGAAGCTTTAAGAGAGTGAGACATCAGTGACGGTCGTTAAGAGTTTTTGAATAACTGAGATCTAGCACTGAAAGATGCTGCTGAAAGTGGTGTAGCTAGATATCTCATAAATCTATTTGAGCCATTCAGTAACGAAAAAAGCTTATTTTCGCCGAAGCTTTCTGTCAAATCCGGCTTACAGCGTCACGTTCAAAGGTGGTGCCCAAAAACATCTTTCGCGGCCACTTCACGGTTTTTTTGGATGATTCTACACGGGAACGACGGAAACCGGGATTTCAATGCGCGGGAAAGGCACCAATCGCTCCTCAAGTGCTGAGGGATGGCGATGTGTCGACGTGTACAGGGGATCGTCGAGCCAGTCCTTCATATATTGCCATGAAAATCTTGCTTGGCCAAAGACTGTCCGTCAACCCCGATTTGCACAACAAAAACCTCGTGCGAAAACCAGTTTCTCGATTTTCGATATATCCCATACGTGTACTACACGTCAAAACAATATTTACAGTTTGCAGTGTACAGGCGGGTGTGAGAGTTAGATTGCTAACGGACGAGGAATCTGGACGAGGAATCTGCATTGCAGTGGAAAGTAGAATTGCTACCTTCGTACAAAGCTTATCAACAAAGAAAGCATACAGCCTCATCATCAAATGAGCTATCTACGAGCCTTAGAGCGCCAGAGCATCATCTATAACCCGAGACAATTTGCGTTATCTAGATGCAGGACAGGCCCATCGAGAGCCTTCGAAGTAGCCAATTCATCGCGTTTCCTCAAGCCATTTTCGAACTTCGTGATGGCCCCTTCTGCTCTCAGTTATATACGACAAGAGCAGCACACGCATTCTATCCTGTCCCGCGCACTTCTCTGTGCTGTTCTAGTGCATCATCCGCCATGAGCGCGCTAATGCCCGCCGCTTAAGCAAGAAATCTACCGAATCTTGTCATTTTTCAACTTTGTGGCGCTCATCGCTGGGCTTAAAGAAGCACCATCATGGAAAAACAAATCCAAAAGGCCTTAAGAGAAGAGCAGCGTGCTTTCGAGGCTATCGAAAAGCGAGGGTCGCCCGCTGACTGCATCGTTACCATCTCTTTAGAGTTTGATGCCCATTCAAATATGTTATGCCAGTTTGCTACGGCCGACAACACTCAGTACGCGTTGTGCGTTGTTTTGGACAAACCGGCACATCTCAGTTGGAAGGAGAGTCGCGCTCTAGTGGATGTCATGGAGTTGGCTCAAAGAGGAGCCTCGATAAATGAAGAATCATTTCAACAATTCACACATCGCCTTCGTGAAACCTACGGAAGAGTTGAAGGCCCGAAACGAATGGTGGGCGTAAATTGCGCTGCCTGTTTCCCAGGACCATCAAAAGTTGCTGTGCGAGATCCAAATACAATCATTTCCACCGCCATGTCATTTGATGATGAAGAACAAACTCTCGCCTTTAAGTCGGAAACTAGTTACGGAAGTACTTACCATATTTCTATCAATCTTCAACTTACGGATCATCAGCTTACAAAACTCGACTGCCAGGCAGTGGTTCATACATTGCGTATGCTTGAAATGGGCGACGTGCTTTATCCCACTCGCTTTTTTGCGCTTGGTCTCAAATTACGCCAGCACTATAACTTCGTCGAAGCTGAAGAGACTACAGCTGCGAATGAATACACACTTCGTATCACTCCTACATCAGCTCGAAACACTGCTGCAATTCAAGGCGTTCTAATTCGCGCCGCCATATCTTACGGCTCCTCATTCGCCCTACCAGATTCAAATTGCAGAGATGAAACCGGTTCCAGTTCAGAACAGGATTTCTACTCCTCGTTATCGTCCCCGTATCGGGGAGTTACTTTCACCAGATGTCTAAAACAAAGCGGACAGGCACAAGTGTTTATCGGTGTAAAGGACGGGGTTCAGGTTGCGATCAAGGTATTCTTGGATGGTGAACAGCAGGATGCGTTTTTTAAGAACGAATTGAAATTGCTTCTCAAGATGACGGACCATCCAAACGTTGTTCAAGTTTACGACTTTTTCTCGTCTCCGAAACCGGCAATCGTCATGGAGTACGTTGAAGGAGAAGACCTCATGGATTACTTGGCGTCCAATCCAAAATTATCTGAAGCAGAAGGTAAAAAAGTCGTATTGGGGATTGCTGAGGGTCTTTATCATCTACACAAAAATAAAGTCATCCATCGGGATCTCAAGACCCCGAACATTATGAGGCGAACGGGCGGTGTTCCAGTAATAATTGATCTGGGTTTAAGCGCGCTGCTGAACAGAGCTAGCAATATCCCCTCACAGGTTCGACAATCTTCCGAAATAGATGTGTCTTCTAGGGTAGAGCAATTGGCCACCGCTGCATCAACTACATATCTACGTAATGAAACGAAGACCGGAAAGGGATCCCTTTTATGGATTACGCCTGAGATGATCTTAGAAAACGAATGGAGTGAGCGCAGTGACGTGTATGCGTTTGGGATAATCATGTGGGAGGTCTTCTCTGGCAAGATGCCTTTCATTTCTGACATTCCAAATGCTCATGAGCTGAATCGACGAGAACTCGAGATGAAAATACTTCAAGACATAGTAGATGGGGTGCGGCCTTCAATGTCACATGTAAGTCACATTGCCCCGTATCTGCAAGAGACTATGCAACTGTGTTGGCACCCAGATCCAGTCTGTCGGCCAACTATGTTACGTGTGAGAGATGTATTGCTTGGAAACGACCCCGAACAGCTCTTTCAATCCTGCGACATTGATCGATCTGGATACTTGCAATTTGGCGAGTTTGCTCAGTTTATGGACAAGTATACTCACGGTGCCTTCGGACCGGAAGAAGTTCTTTTTGTGTTTAACTACATTGATACAGATAAGGATAGGCGCATAAGCTTCGCGGAGTTCGAAAACTCATGGAGTTTCCTTCAGCAATACGGGTTGTCATCGTTTATTGCAAACAAGAACAAGACAGTATTCGACGAAGCTTAGCTTCTCATAGTCCTTTCGACAAAATTTGAAGCCAATACCAGTGCCGTCTTTGTTTGAGTCAGACCTATTCTAAGCGACAATCCGAGAGTACTTCCAGCCTTTCCTTTCCAGTTCGATTCGCTTCTTCGGATTTCTCTATTTTTGTAAACAAAAGCAATTTCCATTGCACAACAGTCTCCCCACTGTTTTTGCTTTGCAGTGACTCACAATTTTTATTAATGGCTCTCGCCCCAAAACAACCTGCAGAAAGTATGCTAAAAACTTCAGACGTATTTTGCATGGATAACCTTCAGTTGCTGCATCGTTCAAAATTTCATTGTGATGAACTTTATCACGTACAAGCAGCCAATGCTTTCTCGCTTTGCAATCATTTGAGCTTTTCAGACTCGTTAAGAGAGCCAAATAATCAAAGTTCGTGGTACACCTAAAGCATATTAGGTGCAGGCCCTCTACAACCTACTCTGCACGCCGGTTGATCAAATATCACGATGCTCTGTAGAAAATTCGTAATGATTACCAGGATAAACGATAGTTGCGCGTCAAATGATTACTCGGTGATGTGGGATAAGATTTCTTTTCCTCTTTTTACAGCCAGAACCCCTCTCTCCATATTCGCATATAAAGGGTCTGTTACTTTCAGATCTATTCACTTCTCACGCAAACAATCCAGCTCCCGCTAGTCAACATTCACCTTTTTTGAAATAGGTAGCCCGGCCCATCGTTTCTCATTCACAACTTCTCGACTGGAAGATTTGTACTTTGCAGAGAATCTGAAGATGAAGTTCTGTTCTGTTGTCTTTCTGCTACTTAGCGTAGCCTGTTTATCTCTTGCTACAGAGAAAAAAAAGTACACTGTTTCTGATGACTTTGTCGGACATCCGCTTACGTGCGAAGGACAGTGTCACAAGGCGCGGTCATCATCTATTCATCTGGCAAGCACGCTCGGTTTGGAATTTGATTCGGTGTTTGACAATCTTAGGATGGCCTCACAGTTAATGGCGCCAAGCGAGAGCCTAGAAATTGCCCATCGCGAGTTGGAGAACGCAAATAGTGGAAACAAGAAGGATGTCATCGACCACGAAAAAGACGAAGAAGAAGATCAAGAAGAAGATGATAACAAAACTCGGAAGGATGCTTGCAGGAAAGCTGATTGTAAGGTTTTGAGGGACTCGCTGAACTGCTCAACCGCAGGTACATACTCCAAGATTGGATTTGTTCCACTTTTGAGCATCAAAAATATGGGTTACTTGTTTGCAAGCGTCTCATCCGGTATTAGTGGTTTGCGTCCCAGATTTTTCTCCATGGAAGGAGCAGGGGGTCGGACAGGGTACACAATTTTTGTTGGTTCGCCGTATGGAGCACCAACAACAGTATTTGCGGTACGATACTCTTACTTTTGTGGAGACCTGTTTGATTTTTCTCACCTTGACAGTAACGACTGACCCATGCATTCTTTCTTTTCTCCCTTATTTTAGATCATGCAACCCACACGAGTTGGCCCGGCACCTGAGGGTCCATTGAAATTCCTGCTCGAACAAGCGCTCATTTCATCACCTGCCCGTGACCGAGTTCCTCTAAAGTCCAAACTCATCCGGTTCGGAAAATTCGAGGATTCGGCCTGTACGTTCAAAGAAGATACTCCTTTCCGAGCACTGCCAGCAGGTTTGGTGCGAGAAGTTGAAAGGGATAGAATGTTCTCTGCCAATGATTATTTCACTCTCGCTTTTCAAACTCAAACGAATATAACTTCCGTTGAGGTCACGATTGGACAAGAGCAATGCGCGGCAGTTGTGTTGAGTACGGCACCGCCATGCT
The DNA here is from genome assembly GCA_030374765.1 of Agarophyton chilense. NCBI lineage: Eukaryota > Rhodophyta > Florideophyceae > Gracilariales > Gracilariaceae > Agarophyton > Agarophyton chilense. Next base: position 477,697 of record JARGXX010000096.1, read on the forward strand.
GTGTTGTGAGTCCCGAAATTCCTGTTTCTTATGGAGAAGGTTGCTAATCATGACGACTGTCAAATTTTAAGAGCAGCTGAGGCAGCTTGTATCGCAGTACCGCTCTGTGTGGAGTTGTCTCAACTCGTGGGATGCATGAAAGAAGAGTGCCACTGTCTTCATTGCTTCACGATAACAAAAGGTATCGACGACGCGCAAGCGGGATATCTGACAGGAACGCGGCTCAATAGTTATTTAGTTGGAGCAGGGCCAAAAAGCAGTAAATAGAATTCCAGCTAGACGAATAAATTCAGATCTATTGAGTACATGAACTTGTTCACTTTAGGAGGGTTCACTTGAGAAGGGTAGAAATCTACACAGAACTCGAATGCCGACAACATTTTTGGGATCCGGCGTAGCCCACCGTCGTTCGTACTACCACCACCGGTACCGAAGGTAGTAGATAGTCTGCGAACAAGAACCTGTGTGCTCTCTACTAAACTCTATCCACCAACATCATCGTCAGTCTGACCTCCAAGTCCACGCGTGTGAATTTGTTTGGTTGCGCTCATTTCTTTTGAAGAACAAGTGTTTTACTGAAGCACATCTTAGCCTCACACACTGTTTTGTGAACAGCCAGATCCTGTCAACAGCGTGACAATGGAACCTCAACCCTCTTCAGCTCCGGAATTCGAACAAGAGCCAGAATTATTCGCAGCTTCAGCATCTGAAAAAAAAGCCATCGCTTCAGGGAAAACTGAGTCAGATGCATCTGATCTGTCAGCTCTGTCTGAGGAACCGCACAGCGCAACGCGAAAGGAGCACGACGACCACCAACAAGCGGTGGGAAAGAAAGAATCAGAGGAATCCACAGAATCCAAAACCGTATCAAACCCAGAAACTTCTAAGGTTGAACAAGAAGTAGCCAGCGTCGAATTGAATGCTTCAGATCCGAACAGCGAGCGGCCCTTGAGTAAGGAGGAGCTCATTGAGGAGGCACTTAACTGCCCTTGCATTTCTTCCATGAAAGAAGGATCCTGTGGAGATTCGTTTATCGATGCATATAAATGCTTTTTGCAAAGCGAGACCGAGCCTAAAGGTATGGACTGCATGGATCAATTTAAAACCATGCAATCCTGTCTTGCAGAGCATCCTGAGGAATACAATCTAGATGATGACGAAGCCGATGATCCATTTGCAATGGCAAAGGAAAAGCAGGAACAAGACACACCGAAAGTCGCAGCTGAACCACCATCTGCGTGATGGTGATAAATGATAGAATGTTCTTTATGTTTTTTGTATCAATGTCAATCCCAATACATATGCGGCCAAAGCTCTTCTTGGGAACGAGTTGAGTTGTGAATTGACACCGCCTGCGACTCCTGTCGGAGAATTCAATGGGGCTCCTGTGGTATTCCGAGCCATCAATGGGAGCTTCAACGATTAGCTCTATTCACATAGAATTTGCTACAAGCCACTGACGCCAAGGGTTACGATTTGATCGTGAAGCTGTCTTAGTGATGGGGAGTGTGCGACTGTTAGAGATGATATTCCGCCTCTCTTCAGAGCTGTCATTACTCTTGCTTCACTCACAACGTCCAGCGAGGCTGTAGGTTCGTCCAAAATAACAAAACTGGGTCTGTGGAACAAGACCCGTGAAGCTGCAATCAGTTGCGCCTCACCCGGACTAATTTGACATGACCAGTCCGTCTTGAGATCTAAACATTCTCCATGTAAACCTCTGCACCAACCAACCTCCTCTAATGCTGTGGATACTCTGTTTGTTTCTTCTATTGATCCACAACACCGTTTTGGGTATGTTACAAGTTCCCGCAGAGAACAAAAACCTGACGTTATGTAAGGAGTTTGTGGCACAAAAATGACTGAAGTCTGATCCTGCGGCATTCGAATCATTCCAGATGAAGGAGTCCATATCCCACGAAGAACTTTGACTATGCTTGTCTTACCAGTTCCAGTTCTTCCATCTAGCAAAACCCAGCGACCCTTTTCGAGTGTGAACGAAATGGGCCCAACGATTGTGGAGCCTCCCGGTTGTACCACAAGCTCTTCAACTTGGATGGAATCTGTTGTGCTCGAAGGCGAGTGGTTCGAATCGTGAGACGTTCTTGACATGAGAGGCTCAGTATCAGGACTTTCTACTGTGCTTAGCTGCGGCATAGGCTCTTCTTCAAGAACAGAAACCAGGGCTGCTAATCTATTTACGTGTGAAATAAATTCACTTGCAACTGTTCCGAGTTGAACGAGCATGGTGAATGAATACAATAGTTGCATGAAGATACTCCCCGTTTGAGAAATCCATTGTGCCTTTTCGCCTGGCGTCATGTCTGACGAGAAGGCGACACTTGAAGAGTCGAATACATTTGAATAAATGGCTAGGGCCAAGGCAAGGTACATGATTAGCGAAACGTAGTAGCCAAAGCCATACTGAACGAAGTTCAAGAAAACATGCCGAGAAATGACAGTCCACGTATTAGACACGGCCATGTCCAAGTTGCTTGAGAGCCTCTCTCTCTCTAACGGCCCTCCTCTCAACATTGCGATCTCTTCGAAATGTCGGCGAAATTCTGCATGACGATAACGGAAATCAGCTTCGAGCTTTTCCTGACGAAAGACAACAGGTGATGTACAATTTATGGCATAGACCGTCCCAAGCGACACAAGCGCTGACCATAAGTACGCCACTATGATTCCAAACCAACCGGTGCGAATAAGAGTTTTGTTCGAGTATAAGAGTAAAGAGGCAACAGCTTCAAGGCAGCCTCCTGTATCCTGACCTTGAGATCGCCCTCCGGCTAAAATGTCGAGCAAAGAAACTGAAAAGTCCCGAGCATCTGCAACTATTCGTTGATCTGGATTGTCTATTACATCTTCTGCGATGAGTTTGTAGTAGGCAGGGGGGCCGTATTTGTTCGCGTGCGTGCGATTGGCAAAGTAGAGAGAATGAATGGCGTCCGTGATTCTGAGACGTAAGTAGTTCGCAGATGACTCTCGCAGTACCCCTCGAAGAACTTTCACAAGCAAAACAGCAGTTGCAATCAATGCGTACTTGGTCATTTCGCTCCTAAACAGGGGCCAGTCTTCGCTGACTAGAGTATTATAAAGCTTTCCCGGAGCCAAAATGACGAAGTAACCCCCCACCATGTACGCAAGTATCATGAGAGGCAAGCAAAGCATGACAACCATGTCCGGGAAGATCTACAAACGAAGCGAATGCAGGATTAATTAGACTTCTGGTCAGAAAGTCTTATTGATACCGTAGTGGGACGGATGAGAAAGCCTTCTACTCACCGGAAGCGAAGCAACCCTCAGAATGTGAAAGAGTTTTCGCACGGATTCGCGATTTAGGACAGCATTTCTGTCAGGAGGAAGAATCATATCGAACGACTGTGTTGACGAATTCTGCAGATGTGAAAGCTTTTATTACGTAATCCACTAGTCGCTGTACAAGTATCATCATCCGTCGACGACAACCTAGTCAACTGCGCTTCCGCATCAGCTGTTAGGCTTAGCGAGGTCACCCCAAGTGAGCCGAAAACAAGAACAATATTGCAGTACTTGCTTCTCGTTCAGAGGTTATGAATCATACCTGACCCATTCCGAAATAGCCACTCGACGAAGTCGAAACAGATGCTCTCAAAATTGCAAAATCCGTTCTTCACCCGTCCACAAGGCATGCGCAGTAACTTACAGAACGGGAACCTGGTTACACTTGTAGATACTGTATCTATCTACCCTCGTAGCTTGAGCTCGCAGGCAATTGATGATACTTCCACAATTCTCTGAATGTGGAGGAAACACATCATCGATGCACGTCACCGCTTTTGATAGAACGGAATGGGCTGGCGCTTCCGGGTTGTCTACAGCCGCAAGATCTTGGATTTAGTACAATAGTTTTGACGCTTCATGATGGGTCAATTTATTGACTGACGTTCAACAAGTCGATCGGAACCGAAAACATGCCTCACAATCAATTGATAGTCGACGAAGTACAGCGCGAGGCGGTGTCTTGTTTTTGTTTTGACGAGCCATGACGGGCACAGACAACGGCGGTCGCGGAATCTCTAGATCAGATTCCCTCTCAATACTCTCCAGTCGTATCGTTCTCTTTCTGTAGGCAGTCAAACTGTTGCTTTTCATTAATAAAAACCATTTTCCGAGAAAAATTATTACCCTCTTGAGGGCTCGTCTGTAATAAAAGTTAGGGCAACATCACGCCCGACTTCTTGGATGCCGCTGACTTTTTTCTTGTGTGTCACTCCGTACCACATGTCACCAGCGTTAACGAATTCGGGCCTAAACGTTGTTGTGATAAACTGTGTTCCACTGTTAGCCTGTTTTCGAATAAGGTTTGCTACTGCTTGTCTGTGGGTTGCGTCCAGATTTGCGTCAATTTCGTCGAAAAGATAAAACGGGGCAGGATCTAATCGTTGAATAGCGAAGATCAAAGCTAAGGCAACAATCGATTTTTGGCCGCCGCTCAACTGCTGCAACAAATAAGCTTGACCTGTGCTGCTAAAGGCAACTTTCATTGCGACGCCGGTGTACTGGATACGAGAAGCCCCATCGCCTTCAGCCTGTCTTTGATTTCTTGTCTGCTCATTGGATTTCAGCATTACAAGGGAAGCACGACCTCCAGGAACGAGCTCTTTGAAGACTTCGCTGAAGTATTTACTCACTCCCTTGAACGTTCTGATGATATCCTCGTCTTTCCGCTGATCCAGAGACTCGATGAGTTGCCTGATTGCCGCAGCGCCGGAATCCAACTCCTCGCGTTGTTGGGACAACGCTTCTCGCTTCTCAGAAAAACTAATATACTGGTCCAAAGCTTTCTTATTAACATGAGAATACTTCTGCAATCCCTCGTTGGCTTTTTTGAGTTTCCTCATCAAACCACCTACAGAGAAATCTCGGTACTTGTCGAAATCAGCGGGCAAAGACCCTAATTCACGAATATTCTTTTCGGCTTCTGTCTTCTTCTGGGTCTCTACTGCCCTTTGGCTGTATCTCTTTTCGATTTGTTGTCGATCCTCTTCTACAGCCTTGTTGATTTTGGCTTCTTCATCACGATTTTGGTCTATCTGAGTAGACGTCTGACCATGCAGTCGCTTCTTCTCAGCGAGAGAGGTCTCTGCATCTTTCAGCTCGGATTTGACGCGGCTCAGCTCTTCCTCTGCATTTTGCAGAGCATCTCGCTGTTTCTTCGAGTTCTCTTCCATTTTACGCTGCAGATCATCTGCCTCACCCGAGTCCAATACATCACCAGCGACGACTGCAATTGACTTCCTCAGTTCTGCCTCTCGCTTCTCTAGGCTTCCTTCTATTTCAGCACGAAGTTCAAGCACTCGCCGTTCTACTGCGGCCTTCTCCGTGACCTTATCATTCTTAGTGCTTCTGAGTGAATCTATTTCATTCTTCAATTCCGACATTTGGGCTTCTTCGGCTGGAGAGAGGCCCGAAATCATTGGAGATTGAAGTTCTTTTTCCAGATCCTCAACGGTCCTATCTGTGTTGTTCATCATATCTTCAGCATCAGTGATCTGGTTCCTGGCATTGGAAATGCTATGTCTGTCAACTTCTATAAATCGCTCAATATCATGAATTTCCTTGTCCAAACGCCCGATTGTGACACCAGCGTTGCGTTTGACAACACTTCGTCGCTGGATTTCACCCATGATTTCATTCAACCTTCGGGTAACATCTTCAAGAGCAGCGTTGAGTTCGTCTTTCTTCGGCTGCATAGCCCTCAAATCTGAGCCAGCTTCTCGGAGGAACCGGGCAGCATCTATCCGATTACGGCTTGTATCAACGTAGCCACCCCGCATACCGCCACGACGATTAACTTGGTCGCCGTCAAGCGTGATACAATCTACATTAAGATCTCGCGCCAAATCACTTGCAATCTGGATCGTTTTCGCCACAAGCACTCTTCCAAACACATGCTTTGCCACAGGAAAGAATATGGAATCGCAGCGAATCTTACTCAGGAGAGGCACAGAATCCTCGGAGGGAGGAGGGGGGGGACGAGAATCAGGTCTCATGCGATTCAGAGGGATGAAGGTCACTCGCCCAGCACGTTTATCCCTGAGAACTCTGACCAGTTTGGCAGCTGTTTCATCATTATCGACCACGACATGAGTCAGTGCGCCACCAGCCGTAACATCTGTGGCGGTCGAATACCTCGAATCGACATCAATCAGGTCAAGGAGCGGTCCATAAACTTTATCCGGACCAAAGTTCCTCGGGTCTTCCCGCGACAACCTAGCGATGAATTTCAGAGAGTGATAGATAGAAGACCCGATCACAGAGCGCTTATTGGCTTCCAATTTACTCATTCCATCTTGCAGTTCTTTTATCTTGGCGGATATCTCTGACTCTTGACGCCACAAGTCTTGCCTTTTCCTGAAGACACGGTCTCTTTCCGCATTTAAGCCTTGAAGCTCAGAGCTGGCAGCATCAGAGCTTGACCGAAGTTCTTCTCTTTGCTTGCGTTTTTCTTCGCATTTTTGTTCATTTTTAGTTATACCCTGCTGTAGACGACGAATATCATCCATTCTAGACTTGATTCTGACCTCACTCGACCTTTTCCGAGCCTTTGCTTCTCGAATGCTCTTCCGAAGATGTGCGTTCCGCTCATCAACAGTAGAGAATTGATTACTTCGATTTGCCTTGACCCTAAGCCTCAATAAAGAACTGTGTATGTCATCCATTCGCTTCTGCATGGACTGTTCTTCGGCTTTCAAGTTCGATAGTTGAGACTCTAAAGGCTGTAGTTCTGCCTTCTTTTGGGTAATCAAACGTCGGAGCTCTTCCATTTCCGCCTTTGTATTTGCGACTGTTTCCGCGGTCGTTGAAGCTGCGTGCTCCGCCTCGGCGACATTGACTTGAAGTTTTGCAACTTTCTCGACGCCAAGTCTACGCCTTTTGTGCAGTGTTGCACAATCATCTTCAGATGTTTTCAACTCTGGGCCGAGGGCTTTCAGCTGCCGTTCGGCGGTGGCAATATCGTTGCACACTTCTGCAAGTCGCGCATTTAGTTTTTCTGCTCGTGAACGCTGCTGGCCTCGATCTCCATCTAAGGCGTCTAGTGCCGCTTTGGCCTCCTCAAGTTCGCGGACGTGAATTGTGTACTGCAAAGCCTTGCGCTCTTTGTCGAGACGCTGAAAGGCTTTCAACTCGTCCTTTTCTGATTCCAGCTCAGAAAGACGTGACTCGATTGAGTCGATGACCTCGACGATTCTGTCGCGTTTGGCATCAGCGTCTTCCATTAGCTTCAAGGACTCCTTTCTTCTATCGTCATACACCCGAGTTCCAGCCACCTCTTGCAAAAGCTCAAGCCTTTGCTGATCAGTCATGGCACACAAAGCAGCAACCTTACCCTGTTGCACGATGTAATATGGGTTGGAGCGAGAAAAGCCGGCAGACTCTAAGAGATTGAACACCTCCGTTCTTGAAACGTTCTTCCAATCAAGAGTATATTCATCCTTTTTCAATCCAATCATGCGTCTCAACAATACCTGGTCTTTGTCGATGGGAAGACGCCCATCGGAATTGTCAAAAGTCATTTCAACATACGCGGAAAGCACAGACGCTCCTGCACCCTCGTGAAGCAGTGCGACTCTTTCTTCGGCGCGCAAGTTGGAAAAGGTATCGGAAAGCACAAATCGCACTGCATCAAAGAAATTAGATTTACCGGAACCATTTCTGCCAACGACGACATTGTGGGACGGTGAAAAGGGTCCAGCCACGGTGGCCGAGCGATAGCTCTTAAAGCCAGTTACGGTGATTTGCTTGATATGCATTTGGGGTGCAAGCGGCAAGCCGTTGAGAGCGGTAGGCGTTTGGTACACGCTTCATGAACAAACGCTAGAAAGCATGCAGGCGCAACAAGTGGGTTTTAGTGTTACCGATGGGTGGGATATAGCTGGATGGAAGAGCGTAAAGACAGCGCAAGTGCAGGTGATGCGCTTAGAGAGCGGGCGCGGGCGCAGGCGATGAGAACATCGAAGGGAGCAGAAGACACTTCACCAGCATTTGGCGCGAAAAGGAAGGCGCATGCTGTTTCGTTTCGTTTCGTTTGGTTGCGAAGCGAGCGGAGCACTGTGGAGTACGAAAGATTAGCGCCAAATGCTTGTCAGTGCTTCCGAAAATAGCAAAAAGTTGGTCACTTTTAGGTTCAAAACGGTTTAGCGTAGCAATCCCTCGATTTCGTGAGGTTAAAGATGGAATGCACAGTTGCCTTAAGTCTTAAAGTTTAAGGGGAATAGCTGCAATCAAAAGGCGTGAAGTTATCTACAGCTTGTAACTAGTTAAAGCAAGGAGCAAGTTAGTTGGACTTAATGACAACGCGAAGCTGCTCTCTACGCGCGTCTTTCTGTTGGCCTCTATTCAACGGCGAGACGCTGTCACATAGTAACAAAAGTACTGTCATCCTTCAGTTCGGCATATTCGGAAATGTACATCTGGGCTTTTTTCCAAGTCCTCCTTCTAGCCCGTGAGGGCGTTGGAGCTCAAAAGTGCGAGACCGGCCATGGAAAAAGCACCGGCCTGACGCACGAGCCTGGTTCTGACGGTAATAGTGGAAGTGTGACGAGTCTTCACGGAACAACAATGAGCATCGAGACCGATAGCTTAGACAGCACCCAGTGCTGGAAAGCACTGTAAGTAAACGTTTCACTGGCCCACCCTCCTCGGGGCTGCCTGCTTGCTGCGTGTGAATCCGAAAATCAAAATGATTAGTAGCAGCGCATTTCACTCATCATTAGTAGTAGTATTTGCAGAGGACCGAGCGCTGCATCCTACGTGCCGTTCGTCTGCAGCTTTTGAAACAACAAGTCGGTCGCCCTGCGCAGAGCGTCCACCTCCCCCTTGAGACGGTTTCGCTCCAACGCAGCCGAAGAACTTCCGTAGTATGCGCTGGCAATCTTGCCCATCCAGCTTTTGCCCTTCTTTTCAGCGTTGCTCTCCCGCTTGCCCGCTTGCTCGTTCTGCGAACACATGTTAACAACCTCTCTCAGAACATCGAGCTGTTCCTCCAAATCCTTCACCTTGTCCTCCATTTCATCGCAGTCCATACACTCGTCCTCAAGAGCACTCCTTTCCCTCTTCATACGGCTGTGCATCTTGAACGTGTCGTTGGACTGCGAGCCGTCCGATACTGATACAGATGCCGTAGTTGACGACTTTGTTCGAAAATCGTCGGCGCCAAGATCGACGCTTTCCAGCTCTTGCTCTTCAAACGAACTGCGCTTTGCGTCTTCAGAGTTGGAGTCGCTGGAGAAGCAGCCATCAGTGGAAGACTTACGATGACTCAGCCTGTTTTGGATTTGTTCCGCAACCACATCTCGATCAGCAATTCGTTTTCTGCGCAGCTCAGCCTCTAGCTTGCCCATTTCCTCCTTTTGGTGCAGTTCCATCAACACTGTATCTCGCTGCTGCTTGGTCATGAGTTTCAGTCTCTCCGGCGCCCAAGGCGGCATTCCGCGAAGCCCCGTGCCGCAACTGCTGCACATACCGCAACAGCGTTTTTCCAAGATTCTTTTCTCCCCCGATGACATGCGGCGTAACGAAGCATCGTCTGAAGTGTACTCGACACGCTTGTGTCGAGGCTGCGCGCCGTATGCAAACGTTCCCGCGCGCGGCAGAGCAGCAGGTGAATTGACGAAAGACTTGGGCGCTGCAGAGCGTGAATTGGGGCTTCGAAAAGACGGCTGACACGGTTTGGCAGCAGACACGCGATGCGAAGCTCTTCTGAGTTGCGGCTTGCCGTCTTGGGACGGTGGCGGCTGCAGCTGCTTCGCAGGCAGCTGTCGAAAAGTAGAGCCTCTGCGCAGACGGGGGACACTTGGCGACGCATCAGGCAGCACAGACGCAGCATTGTGACTGAGCGGGCGATTGACAAAGGTAGCGCCGCGCCGAAGACCCGACGGTCCGGTGGAAGCCGGGCGCGAGTGACGGAACGTGGTGGCACGCGGAAGTCGGGGCGGCGACGACGGCTGTGACGACGGAGAGCGCGGCTGTGCGGGCGGCGCAGGCGGCGACGACGACGACGACGACGACGACGACGACGACGACGACGACGACTGCATGACGGCGGCGACGAAGCGAAATGGGGAACGGGGCGAGTGGCGCCTGCGCGCAATGCGGCAATGGAGCGTCGCAATGAGCGCGCGCGACGCTCTTTAAGGCGCGGCTGCGAGTGTGCCCAACGCGCTGAATTGCTGGCGGATGGTGGGGCACAACGCGGCGCGCAGCGGCGCGTCACACGTGGGCGACACGCCCGTTACGCATCTTTCCGCGTCGGAACTGTGCGCTTCTCATGGCTGTCAACGGAGTGGATACTAGTTAGCAATTGCCATGATACCTCGCCGAGTGGAGCGTTCGTCATGATGCGTTCTGCTGCTGCTTCGCGTCTGCGCTCGCTCGCGCTCGGCGGTCGCCTTCTTCCGCCGCGCCATGCTTCCCTTGTGTCGCCGTGTCTTTCCCGCGAGCTGCGCCTCATGCGCCAGCTCGCCGATCAGCGCAGCTTTGTGTTGCCTGCACCCGCTTTGTGGCCGCCGCACCACCACGTTCGCCTTTCTTTGCGCGCCGCGCAGAGATTGGCTGCTGAGTACCTTTTACGCAATGAGCCCCCAAAGTCCGACGACCAGCTGAACAAAGATCAGAACGACCGTGGCTCACATGCAGGTGCCAACCAATCGGCAAGAAAAGCCTCTTCTGAAGAGCAACAAGAGCACAAGAAAAAGGAAACGAACGGCAACACCGACGAGACCGACACGAAAAAGAAGCGAACGGGCTCTCAAGACCCAAGTCCAGGCGGCACAAAGCCTCGGCAGGACCCGCAGGATGACCAAAACAATTCGTGGATGGGACAGGCCGCTCTTGCTGTCTTTGTTATGTTAGGTTTATCACTGCTCGGTGCCCGAGACTCTGGCAGGGAGATTTCCTTCCAGGCCTTTGTTTGGGATTTGCTCGAACCAGGCCTGGTTGATCGTATCGAGGTTGTCAATCGCAACGTGGCGCGAGTGTATCTCAGAACATCGGCCACAGTTCGCTCGCAGGACGTTGGTGTGGAGGCGAAGGGAATGGCAAACAGATATAGGTCTTCGGATGAGTACAGCGCAACTGCAGACCCGTGGTCATCCGGTGACCCTGACTTCTCAGATGCTCCGAGAAGAACCTCTGACAAGATTAACACCACTGCCGCTGTCCTCAATTCCTCTGAGTCTCCGTTCTTCTTCACCATTGGTTCTATAGAGACCTTTGAAAAGAAATTGGAGGCTGTTCAAGAAGACCTTGGACTTGAACCGGATGAATTTGTACCAGTCGTCTACACTAAAGAGTCTAGCATAACCACTGAGCTGTTGAGACAGGCTCCTTCTATATTGTTGCTCGCTGTTGGTATAATGGTCCTGCGAAACGCCCTGGGACAACTTGGAGGCATGGGCGGAAGCAGAAACGGTATTTTCCAGGTGGGGAAGGCAACCCCTACCGTTGTGAAAGGCACTGAAAGTGGGTCAAAATCTGTCACCTTCGCCCATGTTGCGGGTCTTGACGAAGCAAAGCTTGAAGTCATGGAGTTTGTTGACTTTTTGAAGAACCCGTCAAGGTATGAAAGACTTGGAGCCAAGATTCCGAAGGGCGCATTACTCGTAGGTCCTCCGGGCACGGGAAAAACTCTCCTTGCGAAAGCCACGGCCGGGGAGGCTAACGTCCCTTTCTTCTCGATGAGCGGCTCGGATTTCATTGAAATGTTTGTGGGTGTCGGTCCAAGTAGGGTACGTGATCTTTTCAGCCAGGCTCGGGCGAGTGCTCCATGCATCATTTTCATTGATGAAATTGATGCTATTGGAAAATCGAGGGGACGCGGAGGGCTCGCTGGTGGAAATGACGAGCGAGAAAACACTTTGAATGCGCTGCTGGTCGAGATGGATGGATTTACGTCCAGTTCTGGCGTTGTAGTTCTGGCTGGTACGAACAGAGCCGATGTTTTGGACAAGGCACTGTTGAGACCGGGGCGCTTTGATCGACAGATCAGCATTGACAAACCAGATATGAGAGGAAGGTATCAAATATTTATGGTTCATTTACAGCCTTTGAAGCTCAAAGAGGAACCTAGCACTATTGCCAAGCGTCTTGCAGCATTGACTCCCGGATTTGCCGGTGCGGATATTGCAAACATCTGCAACGAAGCAGCGTTGATTGCAGCACGCGCGGACAAGGACTGCGTGGAAATGATTGACTTCGAACGTGCAACGGATCGAGTTATTGGGGGTCTTGAGAAGAAGAACAAGGTAATATCCAGAAAGGAACGAGAGATTGTTGCACATCATGAGGCGGGGCATGCCGTTGCCGGGTGGTTCTTAAAGCATGCAGATCCGCTTATCAAAGTTTCTATTATCCCAAGAGGATCTGCAGCTCTTGGATTTGCACAATACTTACCCACAGACAAGTTTTTGCAGTCCACAGAACAATTGAGGGATTTTATGATTGTTGCCTTGGGAGGTCGAGTTGCAGAGCAACTTTGCTTTGACAGTATAACGACTGGGGCTCAAGATGACCTCAAGCGAATAACAAAAGCTGTCTATGCTCAGATTACTAATTTTGGAATGAGTGAGAAGGTTGGAAAAGTGTACTTTCCTAGAGCTGGAGAATCGGGAAACCAGTTTTACAAGCCTTATAGTGAACAAACCGCACAATTGATCGATGATGAAGCTGTTCGAATCGTCGACGAAGCGTACCGCGAATGTGAGAAACTTCTCAGTGAAAGACTCGACATGGTGAAAGCTCTGGCGGGACGCTTATTGGAGAAGGAGGTGATTGGAGAGGATGATTTGATCGATGTTCTCGGAGACCGTCCTTATGCGAAGCCTGCGACATACGACGAAATTCTTGGGCGGTACGAGAAGGATCGTAGAGACCGAACTGGTAAAGGAGGGGGTGATGAAGATGATATTGCGCGAGATGGTGCTACAACTCCTCCCATACCTGTGGAAGGAGCTGAAAGAGAAGCTGAAGGCGACATTAAGAGAGGCGGAAGGGTTACTCCTAGGGGTGATGTGATTCCTGAGTTAGCATAGTTGATATCACTACAGGAAGGGACATCACGTACTGACTTCATCAGCTGCTTGTAGGTTCAGCCATAGTGTACTAGAAGAGGCACCGGAGGTGTTTGTCTCTCTTCTACCCCTGTATAGCTGGATAGCCAAGACTTTTACAATATGCGCTTTAACAGTAGACTCCCTTGTGTTTTCTTTCTTCCGTTCGACATACAAACATGGTTGATAGTGCGAAAATGGGTTCAGAAACCATTGCGGTGCTCTCTAGCGCATTACGTTTTTCTCCCTGCATCTGATATGGCCGCAATACGACGATGTCGAAGACAACGCTTAGGTTGTCAGGAACCTATTTCTGTAGTTTCGCATTGTGGTTCACTAGATGGCATTGATCGATTGCAAGGTCTCGAGCATTCTTATACCTTTGAAAGGATTGATTTTCGCTTCGGAATCATCGTGCCAGTCCAAGCTGTGCGGAGCTTCTGTCCGGGATTGGCGAAGAGGCGCAGGCGAACGAGAAAAACAAAAAATGTCAGCCAAAGCGCAGTCTGCATTCTAGGTGCAAATTCCGGAAGATTCTTTATATGTATCATACGCATCGCCAACTTCGAGCGAAGTGCCTGCATGGAGCTGTCCTGTTTTTGTGGTACATTCATAGTCGACATTGATCTGGAATGACAGGGATACGATGTGGCAGACACCCTCATATCTGTCGAACGTAGACGAATATGGAATGTAAACGAACACGGGGGGCCTCATAACGTGCAGAGACGAGCCGTGACCGTATGCGGTCTATTTTGAATCCCAGGCATAGCAATATCTCCTCCCCAAATGCATCGACTGCTTACTGCTCGTGAATGCGGTGAAGAAGTTCACGGCATCGACGATATCTCTAGCGAGAGATGGACAAAACTCGAAGTTGATCAGTCTCGAAGTTTCAAATGCGACCCGATAGATAGGATTCGTGCGATTGACTTGGATACACCTTCAGGCCAGCTTTTACTCTGCGCAGGACTGAACTTTGACGACCGTGGCGGCGCAGTAGCAATTCATTTTTATCCAGTACGCGACTCAAAGGTGGAAGACGACCCAGTTGAGGTTCACTTCCATCCAGAGAGCGATGGAGTCCGGTGCGTGAAGTGGTTTCCAAACGATGCTGCGATATTTTTGACTGGAAATCACAGACGCCTTAACATGCATTCATGGGCGGAGGTACATGTGTGGGACACTGACTGTTTCCGGTCTGTTTCTCATTTTCGAATGGATGAACCAGGCGTTCGGGCGTTGGATTTGTCATCTGCCCCGGGTGCGAGACAGGAATTGATTGCCACCGTTGTAGAAGGTGCACATGACTTGCGACTGTTGGACATGAATAGTGGGGCTAGCACTCATCGTTTGGCGGGGCATCAGAAGCCATTAAACAGCGTGAGATGGGCTCCTCTGCATCCATTCCTTCTGGTATCCGGGGATGAGGGGGGGCAGGTGTGTCTCTTCGATGTTCGACGTTCTGGGCGTGATGCCTGCTTACTCAAGTTTGATTGCTCACGACGGTTTAATACACATGAACAGAAAACGGGGTTTATACTAAACGGCTACACATCTTTGAATAGCAATACAGGAGAATTGCGTGCTGTCAAAAGACAACGAATACAACAATTGTCAAGGAACAGCGATAAACCACTTCTTGGATTAGGTTGTGCCTGGAGGCCAGAACTGTCAAAGCAAGCGCGGCGGCACAAAAGGTTGGAACATCCAGGGCAGGCTACGCTCGATACCTTCGGTGCGGCTCAGATGATTCGCTTTTCAATCGATGGGACCCAAGTGATTAGTACAGGCAGAGGCACGTCATTCCGGTTATGGGACTTGATCACAGGTAGAATGATATCCGAGTTCCACGATACGTCGTTGTACACTTCATCGAGGGAGCAATATATGCAAATGGCTGGGGATGGCATTCACATGATATGGGGTGTACATGGCGAATTACAAGTTATCGATGTACAGGACGGCATGATGGTTCACACAGCTGAGGCGGATGCAGAGCGTTTTCACGGAATGGTGGTACACCCTCTTGAAGAAGAAGTCATAAGCGCCCATCGGAACGAGTTGAAAGTTTGGTCGTACGAAACAGATTCCTACAATGAACCTAGGGACGAGAACGAAAATGTCCGATGGTAACGGTGAACGGACTGACGAAGAAATGTTGTCGTTTGATGAGTTGAGGATTGTTAATTGCAATCTTGCACACCGCTTGACTGCCCAGTCTTTGTGGATGCCCGAACCACACAGGCGAATTTATGCACTCACTGAATCTAGGCTAGGTCTGCCATCCAGGTCCGCAACAGCGATCGGCACACAAAGCAACCACTTGAGCGAGTTTCTGACCATCTCGACCAAGGATGTCGGGTTTGTAGTACCGCATTGTCAAGTTTAAACATGACATATGCCCAGAACTGCTCTGGTTCTGATATTTACGCACATTGGCTATCGATCTGAAGGGCAGAGGTACCCTCTCTAGCTAGTATGCAAAATGTAAGATGGCAATGCAAGTTACACTGACACAAAGGGTCTCGTTTTTGGAAGCAACAAGCCGTAGGTATCTCTTCCAGATCCATTCAGAACGCACCGGGCATGATTTTTTCCCTTCAAGATCCTAGCGCACCGATTACTTGATGTTCGTAAAGGTGGTGAGAAAGGGCACGGAATTGACGATTTCTTTTGAACGAGACGTGCCGGACTCGATCCCGTGCTATGAAACGCAACTCAAAGGACAGAACGGAAGCTATGTCCATGGATACGCCACAATGCAAGCCTATTTTCCGGGCAATAGTGGGTGGCAATAGATTGCTGGATGTACTTGCAATGCTTATTATTTATCCACGATGTGACCCAAAGGTGAACGACGACCCGGTTGGGATTCGCATCTCACTACGGAGCGGTACAATGGGATGCGTGAAGTTGCCGACGAGGCTGCGATCTTTCTGACCGGATGCTCCAAGTCTCTCGATCGATGCGCGGAAACACAAGTGTGGGACACAGATTGCTTCCGGTTTTGTGTTTGCCTTTCGTGTAGGCGAACGAAACGTTCGGGAGTTAAGTCTTCCCTTCTACATCACGCGCGAGACAGGAGACTGATTGTAACTGTTATGGAAGGTGGGCATGACCTCTGACGTTGGATATGGAGAGCGAGTCAGCAAGTATCGTTTGGAGCGGCTGCAGTGTCCTTTTCACTGTGTGACATCAAGTTGCATCCATTCCTTGTTGCACGATGGGGTCGTACAGGGAAGGTGTTTATGCTTGATACTGTATTCGACGTTGGACATGATGGGGGCATTCTTAACACCGCAAATCGATATATGATGAAAGCCGGGATTCGCTCGACAGGCTAACTGTACTGGTCGCTTGGATGGCTTCGAATGAAAAGCGAACCATGTTCCACACCGTTTTATTGCAATGAGCTGGATGGAAGTGAATCGGGATGGCACGCGCATGATATCAATTGTAAGTAGTAGACGAGTTGGTAAACTAACGTGCAAGACGACTTACTACGTCACACAGCAGAGTAGTTAAGAAGGGCGGTATGTGCGAATGGTGCTCAGCTTACACGGAAGCGGAAGAGGTGGTACGCGTGCATCGGAAGAGAAATGTTGGAGGAATGAGAACTGCTAACATTTACAGTAAACGATGTAGCACAGAAAGACATTTGAAGATCAAGTGAGGGTTGTTTATGAAGCGCGGCATGAAAAGCGCTTGTAAAATGGTTGTAGTGTTGAACGAAGACGGGTAGAAAAACAAGGGGCGGGGCCAAAGAAAGGCATGCGAGGAATGCGGACCATAAACAAGAGGAAAAAAGAGAAGTGATACGAATAGAAACACACAAACACTAATACACAAAAGCGGAGTGAGACAGGCTAGCAGCACTTTGCCTTTTCGGTAGTAGCATCGTCGGTAGGCGGATTGATGACGATGGTCTGAGTGGCGTTTGGTGCAAAGTTTCCGCCGCCGCCCTTTTCAAGAACCTTCTTAGATCCGAGTCGATAAATCTCAGACAGAATGGATCGGAAGGCTTCCTCGACATTGGTGGTATCCAAAGCGGAGGTTTCGATAAAACTGAGGCCGTTGCTCTGGGAAAACGAAGAAGCCTCTTCAGTGGTGACGGCCTTCAGATGCTGCAAATCGCTCTTATTACCGACGAGCATGATGACGATGTTGGCATCGGCATGATCTTTCAATTCCTTAAGCCAGCGCTGGACGTTTTCGAAGGAGTCCTTCTTGGTGATATCATAGACCAACAAGGCGCCGACGGCGCCGCGGTAGTAGGCAGAGGTGATGGCCCTGTAACGCTCCTGGCCGGCGGTATCCCAGATTTGGGCCTTGATGATCTTGCCCTCGCACTGAATGGAGCGCGTGGCAAATTCAACGCCGATGGTGGACTTTGATTCGAGGCTGAACTCGTTGCGAGTGAAGCGGCTGAGCAGATTGGACTTGCTGCGGAGGACAAAAGAGATGGTTAGCGGCCATGATGGGCGACACGGACATAGTAGAGCGACGCAACGTACCCGACTCCCGCATCGCCGATAAGCACGACCTTGAAGAGGTAGTCTAAGCGACGCAGACACAGACACAGACACGAAAAAGGACTCGCGACCAGTAAGAAAAGGGCGGTGGCGGCGAAAGGCGGGGGCGCACGCGCGAAGACGCATTGCGCACGTACCGTAATCATCTTCAGAGCGCGCCATGGTCAGCAAAGCGCGGACGAGACGGCAACACGCGGACGGAGGCACGGGCTCTGGGTGCAACGCGGGGTGACAGTGGAGACGATACCAACCTGACGCCGACACCAAAGGCGCAGTGCGCACGGGCGCGCGCTCTCCAAAGCGTCAAATCACATCACCAAATGCAAAAATTGAGGCGTGGCAATGCCGCAACCTTCCACGCGCCACGCGCCACGAGCCACGTGGACACCTGGTCATGCGGCCATTACAACACGTTCACCCGTGGCAACGTGGCGAGTACAGTGGCAGGCGCCACACTGTCCACGCAGGGCGCGGGGCGAGAGCGCCAATACGAATGACCGAGGCGCACGCGCTGCGCGACGTACGTACATGGATAGATAAGTTTTTGGGCGCAACAAATTCTTGCGCGTTGCTGCTGTCGTAGACTCGTCGTGCTCTTCGAGCGCGTGTTTCTCTTCTTGCGCTTTCCCTTTGCGCTTAAACGTTCCCTCTCGCGTCTTACCCTTCTCTCCTCTTTCCACCCCCGTCGCCCTTTCTTCCACCGTTGCGCGCGTGTGAGTGGAGTGAGTGTGATTTTGGGCGCTTTTGTGTTTTTTTCGACGCTGCTTGCTCGCGGGCTGTTTGTGTTGCGCGTTGCGCTGTTGACGCGCCTTTGGGGCAATTCCTGCTCGCCATGGCTCGTAACGAGGACGAATATGACTACCTGTTCAAGAGTAAGCCTTTGAGCGTTTGATGTTGCGTGGGCGCCTTCGCGCCCCCCGAGCTGTGTGTGATGCTCTTTCCGTTGCTGACTCGGTGCTTGTGTGCTATTTTTCTTTCTCTTTTGTGTGTGTGCGTAGTCGTGTTGATTGGCGACAGCGGCGTTGGAAAGAGTAACCTGCTGCTGCGATTCACCAGAAACGAGGTGGATTTGAACTCCAAAACCACCATTGGCGTGGAGTTTGCCACGCGCTCCGTGCCCATTCAGGGCAAGATCATCAAGGCGCAAATATGGGACACAGCTGGGCAGGAACGTTACCGCGCCATCACGTCGGCGTACTATAGAGGTGCGGTGGGTGCGCTGCTGGTGTACGACATTACCAAGAAAAACACGTTTGAGAGCGTGGCGCGCTGGCTCAAAGAGCTCAAGGACCACGCGGACTCCAAGATCGTCGTCATGCTGGTGGGCAACAAGTGCGACCTGAAAAACGAGCGCCAGGTGAGCGTGGAGGACGGCACGGAGGCGGCGGCCAAGTTTGGGTTGAGTTTCCTCGAAACTTCGGCATTGGACGCTACAAATGTGGACGAGAGTTTTAAACAGGTGCTGGAACAGATTCACAACATTACTACATCCAACGTGGTGTCCGGCGCCATTGGTGAACGATCGCCCGATCCGCACGGCGAACCCATTAAATTGGAGGCACTACCATCGAGGAAGACTGCCACCAAAAGTAGCAAGTGTTGCTAGCTGTAAAAAAAGTAGACGTGCATCACACATTTGAATGAGACACACTTGGATAGATAAGCTCAAACGAGTGCGTGTGTTGTTGAGATCGCGTTATCATGGCAAGCATTGCGGCGTATAGTTGCGCGCCCGCCACGGTGGGTGCCATGTTACAACGCAGTCGCGCGTATGCGCTGAGCGGAGTCGCTCGCCGCGTGTGGGGCGCGCGCTTGTGTTCGCGCGCGCCGCACGACGGCGTGGCCGGGAGTGTTGACGGTGGCGGGAGTGCCGACGGCGGCAAGAGCATTGGCACCACCGTGAAGCCGTGTCGACTGTTCGATTTGCGCGGCGCACCGGTGGCGTACGGCGACGCATGGGAGCTACAACACGCGCTTGCAGATGGTATGAAGCGCGATGCGCGCGTGGCAGACGCGTTGGTGCTATTGGAACACCAGCCCGTGTACACTCTGGGTACGGCAAGTAGTACCGACCACGTTCTGTTCGATGCGCACGAGCGCCGTCGCGGAGACATGGGCGAACCGGAAGGGCGGGGAGAATTGGATGCGCCGCCATTGTTGGTGCGCACTGAGCGCGGCGGCGAGGTGACGTACCACGGGCCAGGACAGTTGGTGGCGTATCCCATCCTCAACTTGACGCGTCATCGCAAGGATTTGCATTGGTACTTGCGCGCGTTGGAGGGAACGGTGATTGATATGTTACTACGGTTCTACGGGATACGGGCGAGTAGGAAGGACGGACTGTCGGGCGTGTGGGTGGGCGACCAAAAGGTGTGTGCAGTGGGACTCAAGGTGTCCAAATGGATCACTATGCATGGTTTGGCGCTGAACGTTTGTACGGATCTGCAACCGTTCCAGCGCATTGTGCCTTGCGGCGTGACGCAGCACGGCGTGTCGTCGCTTCATCTGTTGGTACGCGACGGGCGCAGTGTGTCGGTGCAAGTGGCACGCTCGCACTTGTTAGACAGTTTTGAACGAACGTTCGGGCCGTATCGTATGATACGCAGCACGTACAACGCTGCGCACACACAACGTGCAAAGTACTAAAGCTATGTTTGTTTGTTTCTAGTCGTCGAACAGTCCACCGGTGGGAATGACGCCCGTGGCAACAGCCCACGCCAGAATGAGCAACGGCGTCAGTAGCGTGATGGCGCCAATGATGAGCCACACGTCCACGCGACCCTGATTCTGTTCCGCCCACGCGTCGGCAAAGCTCTGTGACTTTTGTATAGCGGCCGCACGCGTCACCTTCTTTTCATTACGTCCGCGGCGCGGTCCCAACCCGGTACCCACCTCGGGTGCGCCCACCATATCGCCGGCGCGCGCGTCCGCGTACACATCTGACGTCACATCGGCCTTATTTCGTACTAAGCGTCGCTTGGATGGCTCGCTATTTGTGACTGGCAATCTTCTGGCGGCTGTGCTCTGCTGCTTGTCTTTGGGGTCGTTGTTGCCGGTCGCGTCGCGCTCGCACATGTGTGCCGGGGCGTGTGTGCGCGCGGTGGTGCGACGCAAGCGCACCGGCGCGACGGTGATGAACGCTGTGTGTGGCGGCCTGTTCATCATCATCATCATCATCATCATGGTTGGTAGTGAAACGGGCGTGTGCTAAGCGGGGGTCTCGGGCACAATGGCGAGCACGACGTAAGAGTTCATGGGCAACGCAAAGTATCGAAGACAGACGCGCAGCACGCGCAGCCGGCTTGCGGCGCGCGCGCCGCCAAGTGTGCCAATGCGCGCGCGCCACTGTGCGAGCGCAATCTCGCAAAAAGCGCAAAGCGCTGGCTCAGCGCCGCCTCTCCGCGATGGAGACGCATCGCCGCGTCGTCAACATGGAGCTGACCAAGGGGACGGCGTTCGTGGGCGCGCTACCGCTCTCGCTACGACCGCGACGCGTCGCGTCGTCGCTGCAAACGCGTCGCGTCGCGTCTCGTATGGCAACGCCGCCGCCATCGACAGTGTACATGCGACGCGCCGCGGAAAAGGCGCTGGGCGTCGTGGCCGGCGGCGCCGTCGCGTGGGCGTGCTTGAGTGCGGCGCTGGCCCAAGTGCCCGTCGTTCGTCCCGAAGCGCTGCTCTTCGACGAGGGCGCCTACATTCAGAAGAGTAACGCGCAACTGTTCACCACTGCCATGCGCAACGTGCGCGACAAACAAGGTTACACTGTGCGCTTCGCCATGGTTAATAGCATTCCCTTCGTGCAGACGCCCGATGAGTTTGCCGCAGAGCTCGCGCAGCAGTGGCAGCTGTCGGATTCCGATGTGCTCTTCGTGGCCAGTCCCAAACTGGCGCGCGCCGGCGTGTTTGTTGGCGATGCTGCCGCAACCCGTCTCACCCATGATATTGCCGAGAGCGTGGCCAACGAGACGTTTGCGCTGGCCGCAGGCGAAGAGCGCTACGGCGCCGCCGTGCTGGACGTGAGCAACCGCCTTATCGCCGTGCTCAGCGGCGAGGACGACCCTGGACCGCCCGTCGTCAAGATCGACGAAGTGGTGCAGAACTACAAGACAAAGGCCGAGACGTCCGCCGCCCGTAACAAGTACATTGCCGTCGTGGTCGTCGTGCTGGTCATTAGCTTTGTGGCCCCGCTGTTGCAGACTTATTGGTATGTCCGCGATGATTGAGTACCGTAGCTTACATGTATTCCACCAGTTTTGCAAATTTGTGCACTTGTCATTGGTGCTTGTCCACACTGTGAGCTCAACGTGGCCCGCTGTCATAACAACGTTCAATAGTTATCTATCTATCTACCTCCCGTAACACACACCTCACGCATCTCCTCCTCCCCCTCTCCCCTTCCCCTGCCTCCCCCCCCCGCGTCCCATGGCCTTCATCGCCCCGCTCCCCCGCGCCCCCGCGCCCACCAGGCCCGCCGCTGCCGCCCCCATCCGCGTTGCGCGCGCCCCAATCGCGCCGCGCCGTCGCCGCACGCCCACCATGGATGCCGCCGCACACGGCATCTACGCACCACACGCCACCCCTTCCGACATACGCGTCGTCATCTTCGGTGCAACAGGTTACATCGGTCGCTATGTTGCGCGCGAATTCATAACACAGGGATATCGCGTTGTGGCGTTTGCGCGTCGTCGCTCCGGTGTTCGAGGTCGAAACGGTGTTGATGACGTACGCAATGATCTGCGTGGCGCGCACGTCGTGTTTGGCGACGTTACGCAACCGCAAGACGTTGCTCGTGCCTTTCAACTCGCTCCTGATCAAGTGGAACCGCTTTCTACCGTGGTTGTTTCCTGTCTGGCATCTAGGACCGGTGGCATTGCAGACTCCAACAACATCGACTATCAAGCCACGTTAAACACGCTGCAACAGGCGCGAAGCGCGGGCGCCTCGCACTTCATTCTGCTCTCCGCAGTGTGCGTGCAGAAACCGCTGCTTGAGTTTCAGCGCGCAAAGCTAAAATTCGAAGAGGAGCTGCAACAACTGGCCGAGCATGATGATGCGTTCAGCTTTTGTATCGTGCGTCCCACCGCGTTTTTCAAGTCGCTGGCCGGACAGATTGAGCGCGTGAAGAAGGGCGCGGCGTTCATCATGTTCGAAGACGGAAACCTGGCCAAGTGCAACGCCATTTCAGAAGCTGATTTGGCTCGATTCATGGTACTGTGCGCCAGCGATAGCTCCAAACGTAACCAAATCTTGCCCGTGGGCGGCCCGGGCGAGGCTGTGACGCCCAGGCAGCAGGCTGAGGTTATTTTCAAGCTGCTCGACAAGAAACCAAAGTACCAGACGTTGCCAATTGGTCTGATGGACGGCGCCATTTCCGTGTTGGCCTTTTTGGCAAAGTTGCTGCCTTTCATGAGCGATGCAGCTGAGTTTGGACGCATCGGCAAGTACTACGCCGTGGAGGACATGGTGGCGCCGTCGTACGGCTCAGACACTTTGGAACAGTTTTTTGAAAGAGCGGTGCGCGATGACGGACTGGTCGGGCAGGAATTGGGCGACGCGGCCATCTTCTAGCGGTGGCTGCCTTGGGCAAGTCGGCGGCACTTGAGAACGGCAGGAATGCCTGTGAGGGCGGCACGCGACGTGCATTCGACAAGGTCAGCGCTCAGCGACGCGCCGCCAGAGACGTCCAATTGCAACAGGTGGTGAAGGTTTGTAGGCCTCATGAGCGGCTGTAAACGACGCAAAAGGCCTGAGACGTACAAGTGACGCTTGTTCCACGGTGTGCGAAATCGCTTGCGTACGCGCGGCGGAGCACCGACCACTTGCTGTGTTGTGGCGGCGCGACGCTTTCTCGATGAGAGACACGCCGCCTTGGTCATGGTGCACTCTCCTCTCAGTGCGCGCCGCAACGCCCGAAGATGCTCTCGCTCTGAGAGCTAATGTCTTTTAGTGCGGTATTGCGTGTCGCTTGTGTTTGAATTTTTAAATTCGCCGTTCGAAAATGCGCCGTTGGGATTGCGGCGGCCGCTTAGAGCCTGCGCGGGCAAGTAGCACCATGCGTATTCGTCAGACTCCTTTCACACTCGCGTACTTCCCAGCCCCCCCCCCCCCCCTTCTCCCCCTCCCCGTGACAACTGACCCGACTTTCTGTAGGTGTTGCCTACTCTGCATCGTGTCCACACTCCCCGTCTGCCTCTTTCCCCGGAACCCCCTTACGCCTCTGCACCACATGGATCCGCCACCGAGTGCAAATCAGCCGGCCGGTCTTCCCCAGCCGCACCAACAACGACCCCATCCCCCCGCCTTCGACGCCCAGTCCGCCGCGCACGCCGCGAAGGTCTGTCAACTCATCATCTCCGCCATAAACGAGGCAGCCACCATCTTCGACCAGCCCCCCAATCAGGCCGCCTTCACCCCACAACAACACCACCTTCACACCTTTCTATCCTCTCTGCAACCATCCCTTTCCAACAACATCAATATCTTACGACTCTATCTTCAAACGAACATCTTCTCTCTTCCGAGCAATCTTCCTGCCAAATCGCTTCCGTCCCTACTTTCTTCCGAGGCCACCCTCAAATCAAACCAACAGAAAATCCACTCACTGGATTCTCAAATTAACACGCTCCGCGCCAAGATTCACAACTACGACAGAACACTGCAACAAACCGTCGCAAAATCATCACAACTCGCTGCTCAGCGTTCCGTACTGTCCGCCATTCAAGTTGAAAACCTCACCAAATCCTCTCGTCTTGCCGAGCACGCCACTGAATGCATAAAAACCTCATCCTCTCATCTCAACACAACGCTCGCGTCAATATCCACCATTCCGGACACTCACGGTAACACCAACCAAATCATATCCGCCGCCGCCGCCGCCGCCGCTGCCGCCACCACCTCCGCTGCTTCTCGACTGTCTCGATCACACCCCGAGCGACCATCCGCAACCGCCATTTTCCAAAGCGACTCCTTCGTCATGGGCGATGAACATGGCCCGCTCACGACTGCTACAATGCCTCCCGTTGCCAACATCTTCAACACTCCCCAAAGCCAAGAAGCGAGAGCCGACCAGGCCCCCCAAATATCCTTCCTTCAGTCTCTTTTATACGGCTGTCAGTGATCTTATTTTCAGCACGGCAACCAGCATCTTGCAGCTTGTAACATCGCATGGTAATCAGTATCTCTTCAGTTAAAGCTTTCTCACTATTGCTCACCGTTGTGCTTACAATTCGCCTCACAATTCCCGTGCCCAAATCAAGGACGTATCATGTATATATATGATCTGCAAGACCCTTCGAATCATCCCTTCTCGTTTTCCACTAGCTACATATAGCATGCACGCTCTGTACAA
Organism: Agarophyton chilense; assembly: GCA_030374765.1. Classification (NCBI taxonomy): domain Eukaryota; phylum Rhodophyta; class Florideophyceae; order Gracilariales; family Gracilariaceae; genus Agarophyton; species Agarophyton chilense. The sequence goes on from JARGXX010000096.1 coordinate 502,674, forward strand.
GCACAAGCAGTTTAGTCAAGCCACCCACCCCTCGCTTCCTCAAGCACTTCACCCGGTACAGTGGCGCTGACAGCTGCGGTCAGCTGATGGAAAGGGCCCTGCTTAAAAATTTGCTTATGCGCTCACCACTTATCGCAAACTCACCAGCTAACGCACCTTTCAGAATACGCCCCATAATTACAAGCTCGCTCGCGAAGACATCAATGCATTGCATCATTCGCCACCAGAGGGCAGTGATTCATTCATCAACAACAAATGTATATTTTTTTGGTCTTTTTCTACTTATTCAAGTGCGTCTCCTTCAGAAACAGTACAAAACCTTCCAGTAACACACCACTAAAGTAAAAAGCCCTGCACGATCCAACATCAACACGAACAATGATCAAGCAATCATGTATTGTATCGTAGACAGACGACTAGGTAAATGAACCGACCATCAAGCACAAAACCCTGCATAAACTTCATTACAAAACAAACGCATATGCCCAGTATCCCTGATTGTGCCCATGCGTAATAAAAGGAAAAACAGAGATACCTAAAAAACCCCACCTGCCCCTATTTCTTCTTTTCATCAGTGGTCTGAAAGACTTGCGATTTAGTCGGTTAGTAAAAACAATCAATGCATTACATTGTTTGAGCTTGAGCAGAACCTTGAGCCTGGTCTCCCGGCGTAGCTGCATGTTCACGCAATACCGCGACAGCTTCTTCTACTCGCTCAGCCAAGATCTCGGGTGAATCAAGCAAATGGAGGATGTCCGAGTTTTCCATGTCCAGCAACATGCCTGTGATCTTGCCACCCAATCTTGGCTGCATATCAGTGATCAAAGGATATAGTCTTTCACCCAACATCTGCTTTTGCTGTTGTGGTGTAGCATTAGCAAGCATTTCAATTGTCAGCGGTTGCTGCGCAGCGGCGACTGCCGCGGCAGCAGCGGCGACTGCAGGATCAGTAGTTGCCGACTGCGACATTACTTGCCCGTTCGGAGGGGCCTGTTGCACTGGGGCCTGTCCGTTAGGAGCCGCGATGACGTTACCGTTTCGGGCGCCCGGAGGGTATTTGTATTGCTGTGGAATTTGTCCAACACTGTTGGGAACAGCCCCTGTGCGCGCCACAGGCGCTCCGCGCGGGGGAACCATGGCGGCAGCAGCAGCAGCATTCGGAGAGGCACCCGCACCCATTGGCCCCCCACGTTGTCGGTTTTGACGTGGTTGACGCGGGGCACCCATCTGGAACGGGTGCATGTTCATGACTGGAGCCACTCCTGGTTGGCCTCTACCCATAGCCATATACTGCTGCATGGCCGGATTCCCTCTTCCAAATGGCGCATTTCCTCGACCAACTGGCGCCATGTACTGTGGAGCCATCGGAGCTCCGTTCCGAGCGGGAGCCATGGCACCCGGCACTTGTGCCATATTAGGCATTGCTTGTTGGTACATATACGGAGTTGGTTGAGCATACATCGCTCCCGGCGGAAGGCCATTGGGACTCATTCTGTTCATAGCGCGTTGTGCCTCCAATTGTGCACGGCGCACCTCCTTGCGTTGGGCAAGGGCAACATAGATGGGTTTGAGTCCAACCATACGGCCATTGAGCTCAGTTACAGCCTTTGTCGCCTCTTCTGGCTGCGTGAAGCACACAAAACCGAATCCTTTCGAAAACCCTTTGTCATCGCGCATGACCTTAGCCGAAGTAATCGTTCCATAAGGTGAAAACTCGGCACGGAGCCGTTCGTCATCAATATCGTCTGATAGGTTTTTCACGTAGAGATTGATGCCCTGGTATTTTTGAGAGCGTTCAGCACGGAGCATTTCATACTTATTGCGAAGCTCAGCTTCACGAACAGACTTCTTCTGGGCGGGACAAACAGTGACACGTTTCGTTCCAATATCTTTTTCATTCATCTCATCTACGGCACGCTTGGCCATTTCTGGAGAGGCGAAGTTGATGAAGGCAAACCCCCTTGGGCTATCATCGTCATTCTTCGCGATGTGGACAGATGTAATCTCACCAAACTGGGAGAAAACATCACGGACGGATTCTTCATTACACTTTTCGTCTTCAATATTCTTGACGTAAACATTAGTGAAGATCCTGTTGACTTGCCCAGCAGCCTCACGCTCACGCTTGTTGAGGAACTTGCCGACATAGACCTTGCGACCGGCAAGCAGCTTGCCATTCACCTTATCAATGGCGCCCTGGGCTGCCTCCTGAGTCTCAAAATGAACAAAGCCATGGCCGAGACTCTGACCACTGTCATCGGTAGCTACCTTGCAACTGAGAATCTTTCCAAACTGCGAGAACGTATCGTACAAAGTCTTGTTGTCGATTGCCTTGTCCAAGCTCTTGACGAAGATATTTCCAGCACCAGATCTGCGGGACGAGGGGTCTCGAATCATCCACATCATCCTTAGCGGCTTGTTCTTGGTGATCGGGCTTGAATAGTAGTTCATAGTCTCCAGAGCATGCTCAGCGTCGGTGGTGTTGTGAAAGTTGATGTAGGCGTAGCCTAAACTACGTCTAGTGACAACATCGCGACAAACGCGTATGGATTGCACTGGGCCGAGTGCCTGGAAGATCTCAAAGAGGTTTGCTTCAGAAATGTCGGGGTGCAAATCGCCCACATACAGCGACACACTGTGCGGCGCAGATTGGGCAGCCGAAGCCACAGAGGAGGCGCTGCCTTGGTCGACAGTAGTAGCGCCCTCGGCGGCTGTACGCGCATTAGTGACGGCGGCGGAGACGGCGGCGGAGACGGCGGACGCGGGATCCACGGTCTTCGGGTCGGCCGAGGTGATAGTGGTGTCAGGAGCCGGTGCAGTGGACACGGAAGTCACAGGCGCGGAACTGTTCACAGAGGTGTCGGTGCTCGGGGCATCGTTAGCGGGCGTGACGGTGTGCGGCGCGGTGGCGGATTCTGTGGCCATTTTGACGTGGAGGGAAGCGGCGGTGAAGTGGGAAGGGCAGTGAGATGGAAGAGGTGGTAGGGTGGTGAGAGAGGGGGGAGTTGTTTAGACTGATGGGGGACGGTGGTGAGCTCGAGCGGTGCCGTAGACTGAGAAAAACCGACTTCGGGGGGAGTAGAAGGAGGAGGAGTGCTCCGTATGGGGAGGGGAGAGCGACTTGCGGACGAGAGAGAGAAGGGCGCCGGCCGGCGCATTTGAGCGGGCGGCGTAAGGCGCACACGCCGACGGCGCAGAGCCCCGTTCGGCCCACGACCGGTCCGTGGCGTCTGTAAGCCAGCGCGGCACTTGCGCTTCAAGCTGCGATAGGCGTGGACACGGCGCCATTCGCCAAGGCGCGTCGACCACAAATCGCAGCGCTTTCTCATCTTGCTCCGCCTGACACTCAACCGCACATTCTACATAGCGGTCGATGTCGGCCCGGGCACCCCCTTTTGCGCGATTATCGCCCACCGCGCATTCGCTCCCACCCCTCAAACGACGAAAGCGATTCCCCGTTCCGGCCGATCATTGCATGACCACTGCCGCCCCGCCCTCTATGGATATCATCTCCCCCGCCAGTCCCATGGGGCTGCGCCTCTCCTCCGACGTCAATAAGGCTGCCACAGTCTTTCTGTCGCATGTGCGCCGCACTTTTGCGCGCTTCCCCGTCGACTACACAGGCGAGCTCGTGCGTCTGCTGGACGATATCGCCACCTTCACTTGCGCTGCTGCCGCCTCTGTCTCATTCAACTCGCAGTCGCAGCAGGACACCCCGGGTACCATCAAGCAGCTGTACCGCATGCTTGCAGCCGATGGCTACTGCTGTATCGTACTCGCCAAGGGCATGGACCAGCCCCTCACCTTTGACAACTCCGTGTTGCACGGAAACTACGTCGTATGTGTCTCGCCCCTTGACATGGACCCCAGCGGCGCTGACGAACGCGGCATCGCCGGTATGGCCTTCTCCGTTTACAAACGCCGCTCATCCGCTTCTCTACCTGGTCGTGGAATTGATCTACAGCAGAAGCTCGAACACCAGGTCGCGGCCGGCTACGCCGCCTTCAGCTCCGCCTGCACCCTGTACTACACTATGGGTCATGGCGTGTACTCCTTCGTGCTCCACCCGGTTGCGTTGCAATATTTCTTGCAGCCAGCTATGCGTCTGGCACTGCCTGAAAATCCCACTGTAGTGTACAGTGATCGTGTGTTTTTGCGGTCTCCGGATCCTATTGCCGCGTCACTGTCAAATCTTATCGATAAGATGTGCTGCTCAATGTTCACTACGGGTTGTCTTGTGGGCGACGTTCACCAGTTTCTGCAGACTGGTGGATTGTTGGTGGCCGCCAACGTTCACCTCATGTGCGAGGCCGCACCGTTTGCATGTCTTGTCGAGCAGTGCGGCGGTGTCGCAACCGATGAGTTCGGCACCAGGGTTCTTGATATGTCCATTACAGAGGACCATAATGTCACCATTACTTTAGTTCTAGGGAGCCCAGCAAGTCATAAGAACCTTGCACTTAAGCCTGAGGACACCCACGCAAACGGTGTTGATCCGAACGGCAAGTCCCACTAATATGTAGTCGTTGCGCATCAACAATAATTTGTCCGCCTAGGGCCCTTCACCCCGCTTCACTTTTCTATGCTGTAGCGTGAAGGGGTGGGCTGTGTCGAGCAAATTCTGCGACTCGTCAGACCAAATGCGTCGTTAGATATTTACTGGTGTTACGTGAAGCTTTTTGGAATGTATTATATATGACACGAGAGTGAACTGAGAACGTCTGCTCGTGAAAGGCGGAGCACCTCCTCGAAAACACGAGGGGAGAAATGTACGCCGCCTAGAGTCTTTCGCTCGTTTTCGCCGTACGCCGCGAGACACCACTCCCTGTATCGCTATCGGGTAAACAACGTCTAATTCTGTCACATCCCGGAACTTGGCGTATGCACGTTAGTATCATCAGGAAGATCGGCATCATCTTCGCGTGCTTACGGTGTACAGTTTTGTCACTCGAACTGCACTAATCTCTTGACATGGTAAACTATCACATTTTCAAAGCGAACACTATTGAGCCCGTCAAATCGAACGATTGGTACAGCCGGTGCTCCACCTCAGCTGCACTGATCACCACAAAAGTTGGTCTCCCCTGTCTCCCGGCGTATAAGCCAAATTCAGTCTGATATGGCTCTGGCGAATGTATACGTCCATATGAATGCCACAGCTGAACAGGGCCTATTGGGCGAAAGAAGGACAGGAGCCAAGAAGAATTTCTCTTCGCTGAAACGCTGAGTCGGTGTTCTTTTCTGCTGCTTGTCTGAATAACTGGAAAAGCCCAGTGCCGAGAGGTATTGGTACTCCCATGATAATTCTCTCAGACACACCTGATATCTGATCTTCTTTCGAGTGGATAGCTGCATGAAACAAATGTTCAACAGTCATCTCGAAACTTGCCAACATCAACGTTGATGTTCTCATCTTCTGAATTCCGAAACGCGTAATTCCTAAAACGGTACCGCTCGAGGTCATGCAATCTGCAAGGAGCTTGAGATGATGACTATCCACTGTGAGACCGTGTGCCCCGAGAGTGGTTTGCATCTCGTGAAGTATAGAATGCCTGTTTTCGTGACGTGAAAATAAGAGATCGGGTGTTAGAATTCTGGTTTCGTCACAAGCAACCATGTCGCCGAGCCCTAAGTTTGCATTTCGTACCGTGCACCCTCAATTCCTAGCGTTTTTTCCATTGCCATGATGTGGTTGCATGACACCTTCGTCCCATCCACACCGGGTGTTACCATAACTTCGGCAATGTTCTCCGATGGGATTTCTAATTGGTATTCGGGAGCGCTACCAGTGCTGCAATCACTGATAACGGCTCTGGAAACAGAACTGATACCACAAACAGAGACATGGGGTAATTGTAGCTTCAATGACTGCAGCAGATGGTATGGATGGGTTTCCATACTTTTCCTTCTTCCCTCCTTCGTTTTGTTCTGAATGTTCATTTCTCCAAAACTAGTCTCCTTGACGAAGGGGTTAACCCTCAACTTATCTGGTCGCAATATAGTTACATCATCTCTTGTAACTCGAAGTTTTGAGTAGGAATGTCTCACAATCCTTTCAGCAACAGATTCAATTGTAATGTCTAACTGTAGTGTGTCTATCGTTTTCATGTCCAGCTGCACGGAAATGTAAGCATATGGACCGCGATATACTTCCTTGATATGTTTCACTACCCCTCCTAATGTTGTGCTCTCTACTCGGCCCTTTACAATACGTGCAGATTTGACATCTCTGCTCCAAACAAGAGGTGCAATTGTTACGGGGGTTGAAATTGTTTTGCTTGCGTTAATAATTTCTTTCAATCTTGGAACACCCTGGGTGATACTCATGGTTGTTGTGCCAGCAAAATGAAAGGTTTTGAGAGTCATTTGTGTTCCAGGTTCTCCGATGCTTTGGGCACTTATAGCACCAACAGCTGTCCCTGGTTCGATAGCTGCCCGACGGGTCTTCGCTTGGACTTGACGCAGGAATTCTTTAACTTGAGATCTTCTCAATATGAAGTTCCCCTGCTTACTCTTTTTCTTTAAAAACTCCGCCACTTGTGTTATGCAATGATCTAGACCCCCTTTGTTTTCTTCCTTCTCCCCATTTGGTAATAGCTTAGCATCCAAGAGATCTTCTTTGAGATCATTTACCAGTTCTTCGCCTTGGAAGTCGAGTTCGAAAGGACTGAGGACTGGGTCGACTTCATCCTTGAGCGCACAAGTCACGGCATCCAATGTTCTTTCGAAATTCACAGGCTTTCCAATATCGGTTTCCATCTGCAGTGGGTCCAAGCCATCATCGCCGTAGCACATTTGGACAACTGCGCCATCACTGGAACGAACAGTTGAATCATATTGAACACTCAGATCTTCCAAAGCTTTTACCAGACGTCGCTGCATGTAACCAGTTTCTGCTGTCTTAACAGCTGTATCTGTTAGTCCTTCCCTACCACTCTGTGCATGCATGAAAAACTCTGTTCCTGTCAATCCACTGAAGAAGCTGTTCGCCACAAATCCTTTCGCCAGAGGAGCCAGTGCACCTAAACCAAGCTCGAAATGCGGGAGACATCTTCCAAAGAACCCATCCGGAGCGCGTTTTCCTCCAATAACCTGTTGTCCTACACAAGCGATCATCTGGGCAATATTAAGGTCAGAACCTTTCGAGCCAGCCAAAGCCATGGTAAGCCCCGCGTTTGTATGTACATCTAATCCGGCTTTACAGGCATCGGCAGTCTTGCGCCGTAAACCGTGAAGCTCCTTCATGAGCATAGCTTCCAGAGTTTCACGTGCTGTACATCCCGGATGCAATTCAAGTTCTTCACGATCGTAAGCAAGCATTATTTCCTTGCACCTTCTGTTGCTCTCTTCGATATAGTTCGCTTTGGCCTCTCTCAGTGATGTTGACGGCATGACATCGTCAACTCCAATTGAGAATGCTCCATCGGCCAACCATCTTGCTCCAAAACGAGCAATCCGGTTCATTGCAAATGCAGCCGCTTCATTGCCACATTCCCTCGCAAGAACGTAAAGAACAGAGTTCTTGGACCCATCACCAAGCGATTTCTTCCCCAGCTGTCCGCACATAAGTTCTCCACCTCTGAAATACACATATGTGTCCCTCGGACACATACCTGGAAATTCTCCTGGAGGGATAAGTTCTTTCTTATAGCCTTTCTCAGCGACTTCGGTTGTTACGTATGCCGTGCCAGGTTGTAGCACACCTGTATCACGAAATCTTTCGTTTGGATTGTATACAGCATGTGAATGGGCACCAGCCGACCGTGCAGCACTCTGGATCAATGCAGAGTACAACTGCTTCCCCGTCCACATCTCCACTGGTTTAAGTATTGCCGGAGGTGGGAGAGGGATGGTGAACTCCGCATTAGAAACCATTGCAGCTACCCTCGAAAACTCAGCTCTGTCCATGAACATGTTTTTGCTTGTCAACAAGTATGACGCAGTAATGAAATCTTGCGTTGCCGCTACAAGCGGCTCCCCGCTTTTTGGCGTACATATGTTTCGTATCACTCCCATGAGCTCCAAAGCCTCCGTCCGAGCTTCCTGAGTTTGAGGAACATGAAGATTCATTTCGTCTCCGTCAAAATCAGCATTGTATGGTGCACATACGCATTCGTTGAAACGAAAAGTGCGGTGAGGTGATATCTTGACTTGGTGGGCCATGATGGATATTCGATGAAGACTGGGTTGTCGATTGAACAAGACAATGTCACCGTCTAGCAAGTGCCGTTCAACAATCGTGCCCGGGACCAGTTCGTTTGCGAGCTTCTCACGATTGCCGTACTTTAAGAACTTTCTTGTTCCATCTGGAAATTCCACATGGTTAGCCCCAGGATAGTTTTGCAGTCCGTTGCGTATTAGGTTTCTAAGCATTTCCATGTTGAACTTTGTTGCTCGCTCTGGGAATGTTAGAACCTTTGCAACGTGAATAGGAACTCCAACCTGATCGATACGAAGATTGGGGTCAGGCGAGATAACTGTTCTGCCGGAGAAGTCAACACGTTTACCAGATAGATTGCCTCGAAATCGTCCTGTCTTACCCTTCAAACGTTGACTCACTCCTCGTAGAGATTTTCCAGCCCCCTGTTGTACTGGCAGTCCAGGTTGGTCAGAATTAATATATCGCGCGACTTCATACTGCAAATGGTCCCAACTTTCGTAGATATTAGACGGAGTACCTCCTTTTTCTAGTAGCTGAGTTATGACCGTGTTCATGTGCACTATTTCTGCCGCCTTCATCGTCAAGTCATCCTCGTTCGATCCTGCAGCTGGATCAGAGCAAACGGAAGGTCGAATACACAAAGGTGGCACCGGAAGGTATTGCACTAATAGGCGCTCTGGTCTTCCAAACGCAGGATTCATATCAAGAAGTTTTACGTCCTCCGCAGTAATGTTCTTGAACAAGTTCAAAACTCGCATGGGGTTGAGACTGTCTGCACTTTTAGGTAGATGTTTCTTTAGATCTGGGTTGCTGGCTGCAGCCATTTCAAACACCGGGTCCAAAAAGGGAGCATTCTCATCTAATTCCTCACTTTCGTCCTCGTCGTCCTCGTCCTTTTTCTTGGACGGAGGTTTGTTATCAAGCGGATAATGCATAATCCTTAATACAGCCGTCTTCTTCACGACTCCATTCCTTCTCCCGCAATACAGACAGTCTTTCACCCTCTTCGCTTTTTCCCATATGTCATGATGTATTGACGTTTTCACTTTGCTCTTTGCGAGTCTCTGCAAAAATCGCTGCCGTGTATCTTCATCCAACATGACGCGTGAGCAAAACTTACATATCATCTGCAATATTTTCAGAGTCGCTTTGAAGTAACCAGCATGGAACACTGGCAGCACCAGCCTAATGTATCCAAAATGACCAATACAAAGCTCCTGCTTTTGATTACATGTTTCGCATGTAGCATTCTTGTCAATCGCTCCCAGTCTTGGATCAAGTGCTCCACCCCGAACTTGAGAGCGGTCGCGTTGGTCATAAATATCACGGTTGTTTACAACAATATGGGCATTGGACGCAATCTCCTCTGCAGAAGCAATTCCAAACTTGATAGACTTGATTCGGTTCGGGGCCGCAGACTGTTCGACGGTATCTTTCTTCTTTGTTACGCGAGGGGGTCGAATTCTGAAAGGAGCATTTGGTTTTCCAGATTTGAGGCCAGTCTCTTCCTGAGGAACTTGAGTTTCTATACACATAGTTACGGTTCAAATACACTCAAACCAAGCGCGTTGTGTACAGTGCGCTGAGATCACTGAAATCTGCCTCAGTCTTAAAAGTCTGACCAAACTCAGAGTTGCAAAAATGACGCTTTCACTACCTAACTTCAAAAAACTTTGGGAACTAGCGTGCTCTGTGAATTATCATAGGGCTCAGATTTCAAAAAATGATTCTGGTTGAATCAATCGTGTTTAGCATCACCTACGCGCTTCGATGAACAGCTCTGTAATTTTCGCATAACATAGACTGCTCGACGAGACGACAACGACAACGACAACGACGGCGGCGGCGGCGGCGGACGGCGGCAGCAGTGGCGGTGGCAGGCGGTTAACAACGCACAGGCAGGGACTGGAGATAAGTTACTCGAAGGATTGTGCACGTCAACTATGTCGAGCTGTCCATAGCAAACAACAACGTGCCACGAAGCATGAGACAGATCCCATGACAGGCTTCGTTTCACTTGGCTTTTTCAGTAAAATACCCGGAGGTGGGTCACTTGTAAAGATTAAATACTGTGTACCATTGCACAGCCGATCCCTGCACGCTTCACGTGGTGCATGTGTAAAACGTGGATAGCGTGTGTGCAATACAAGAGATATAATTGTGCGTATTTTGACGTCAAAATGAATGTGTTTTCTATTCACAACAGAAAACCTCAAAGGTACATTAGATTCCCAAGGGTAGATAGATACTGAATAGAGTTGTCGTAAAAATCTCCAACTTTGCTTCCATGGTTTTGAGCGAGTGCTCATGTTCAGCCTGAACTTCAGACAGCGCTTCGAGCTTTGTTTCTCCTAGGAATCAGCAGCGATACAGATGCTTTATTGCGCTCTCATACTTAACATCAATGTTCCCGACACCTTTCTTTTCAAGCACAGACGAACAGGGCTTGAAGGTCAAAATGTTACAAAAGAACGATATAGTTAAAACCGGACCTCAGGAAACAGCTTCGAAGCAGTTCATGGTCTCTCCGCGAGGAAATTCAATGCGATATGTCAGCTTTCAGCGATTACCGAATGTGGCGTTTGCTGCTCCTCACACTCTAGGTACTCTACGAGAGCGATATACGCATGAAATAACCCCAGCATTGGACTGCGTATCAAAGTTTTCCCATGTGAAGCATTCCAAGCGAGCGCGGTTTAACAATAGGGTCGTACCTATGAGTTGTGCGAAAATAGATGATTCCAGTTCGGTAAAGGCTTCTTCAGAAACATTTACATGGTGTGTTGGACAATCTAGTCGCGAAGAGCCTCTTGATGCCCTTCAAGAGGCTATTTCAAAAGCGGGAAATACGCTCACCGCTCTACAGCGAACAGTATCGGTTGCCTTTGTTTTCATCAATTCATCTTTTGAAGGTACTCGAGGAGCCGACATGTCGCGTGTCGTACAAACGGTTAAGAAAACACTGGCAATGAGAAGATTGATAACTCCACAAACTAAGATATTCGGGTCTACGTCCGCAGAATACATTGAATCTGATCAAGAGACATCTGCTTCAGTGGCACTGGCTCATTTCCCAGACACAACAGAAATCAGTACGTTTTGTATTGATGACCAGAACGGTTTTGACATTGACTGGAAACAAAGGCAGTGGCATGATCTTGTCGGCCTTCCACCCAAAACCGATCGCCATCTTCACATTTTTATGTTGCAACACCCAGATTACGAACAAATCGATGACCTTCTCTCAGGTCTAGATTTTTCGTATCCCGGAGTTCAAAAGTTCGGGGCATCCGCGGGGAAGACAAACGCATTACATGAATGTTATTTGTTTCACACGAATGGTACTGCAACAAAACAAGGTATTATAGGCCTTGCTTTGTCGAGCCCAGATGTGCAGATGAATGTTATGGTTGCTCAGGGAGCGCGAGGGATCGGTCCATTATTGGAAGTACTTGCAGTCAAGGATGGGAACGAAATAGTTCGCGTTCGAGAGGTCAACACCCCAGGTACAGCTACCGCGCCTCCAATGATTCTTCTCGATATGTGGGCAAATACAGATAACATTTCATACGATGACAGACTGCGATCTAGGGAATACCTGCTCCTAGGGGTTGAAGTGTCAAACATCGCAGACTTGGCGGCCGCATCGATTTCTACCACGGCAGACAAACAAAAGACACTAGAAAGTCAAAAGCCTGTGGAAATGGTGATTCGCAAGGTGGTGGGATTCAACGAAGCCACAAATTCTCTCTTTGTTGAAGGAAATGTACCCATTGGAAGTCGTGTGCGCTTCCAAGTGCGTGACGATAAAGCTGCCCGAGCGGAGCTCACTTCGTTGTTCAACAAGATGTCACTGGAAGGCTCTTCCAAAGCAATGGAAGGTATGTCTTTGATGGGAGCGTTAATGTTGGTAGACACTGAAAGAGGAGCTAATCTGTTTGGAACTACAATGCCCAATGCCGATCGTGCCATGTTCCTTGACCGTTTTCCAGTTCCATTGTCTATTCTCTCCTCGGACCGTCAGATAGGTCCACTTCCCGCTGGAGGTTTGCTAGGCGCCGCCGGAAACACTTTCTCTCTCTCTGCGTCGGCATTGTATATTACTTTCTACGGTCGCACTAGTAATGTAGTGGAATAAGGCGAGGGGATCAAAGTTTACTCTTGAGATCCCGGAAAGTAGATGTCCTGCCTCTGTGTTGTGAAGTACAGATGTACCATTGGCATTGATCATCGCCTAATAAGTGAAGGTTAAGTTTGCATTTTCGACATGGTCCACAGCTCTCTTCGAATAAAAGGCCGTGGGCCGTGACAAAGAAAAAGAAGACGACCTGATAGGCTACCTTTGTACCATCAGTAGATTGTTACCGGTTGACAACATAACGTTCGTAGGTTTTTTTGAAACAACACAGAACAATCTCTGATTGATCATTACAGAAGGGACGGGCTATTTCTCCCAAGTAGAGTAGGAAACGAGTTTTGTTGTGTACAATTTCACGAGCGGCAGGGATGTGCATTGATGCTCTTGTTGTGACATATGTTACATTGTAGTGTACTAACTTGGCTCTGTCTCACCTTACTGACGACGGGAGCTCGAGAAGGGCTGTACTTCTTCCCACGACGCCACTATCTTGTGCCTGACGCACACAGTTATGGTATTCTAGTCGCCGATTACATTTGTCAAAATGTGTCGTCTACACGCAAGTTACAAATGTTGATTCAAGACATCGATAACGATACAGATGTACTGCTGCAGAGCTGGAGTCTGTGTTTATGTGTCAGGAACTTGAGTTGTTCGTTCCAAGTTCCGCTGTTCTGCTGGTTTCTATGCGTATTTTAGCGGAGGCTCAGTTTATGTTTACCCCCGGACACATCGGCAAAACTGTTGTTGTTTATCATAAGCCGATTATTGTCAATTCCAGGGATTCAACCATGATAAGTACAAGACTGTACAAGAAACAGCTACAAAAAACTTGTCAGACAGCAATTCATCTGTTTTCCGGCTTTGCGGTTCGAAAATATGTACATAAATACTTCCGACGTTTGTTGTTCCGCTTCAGCCGTACCCGAGTTTTCCAGTGGTCATCGTATGAATCACTCTTTTCACAGAAAGAAACGCGACGCGATTCGCTGCACTATTCTTCGACCGGTAACGGTGGGGTTCGTTTAGTGTAAACAGTACTATATCCTATACAAACGATTCCGTAGAAGAATACGTTGACCCCCCACTTTCAGAAAACGTTGTTTCGTAGGGATTGTCGCGCTGCCTCAAAGAAGTAGAATTTCATGCATTGGAAGCGTTGGCATTCTCCTTTCGGGGATTTATTGTGGTTGTCGGGGTGTTTTGGGTGCCTGTGCTGTTGCGTTTTAGTCAAAGACATTCAGGATGATCTCAACACAGTGCAGGATTTTGCGGACTTTGTCGTTCAGGTGATTGCCCCTTCACAAATAAATTCATCTTCCACGATGTCGACAGTCCAAGTTCAGAATAAGAAGCAGGGCACCAAGAATGTAAGAATAGTAAAGCGCCGGGTCTCGTAGTCTTCTTTGGATTTTCGTTCGTTCTGGAGCGGGATTTTGTTGCTGTGTTGCCAACGGTTGGTTGTTATCGCAGCGACACATGATTTCGATTTCACCTTGACGATGTTGAACTTTCATCATCCATGAGAAAGTGGGAGGGATCTATTAATTGTTGGGTATGCGGTTGGGAGGGAAATGAGTCTTGCGTGGGAGAAGAAGCTGTTCTTGCTGACTGCGTTAGCAATTTGTCAAACGCATTCAAGTCATCCTGTGATTCAAGTTCTGGAACAGATTCCGAGACAACCATGATGTTTGAAAACCGGTCCACTGTGACATCTGCCCAGTCGCGGTCTCCCGGACTGGAAGCTAATTCCTTTCTTCGCCGAAAACTGTCAATTTCAACAGCAAGAGCAGTCATTTCATCAGCGCGTTGGTCACCAGCAGTGAGGGCGCGAACCTCTTCTGTAGCTTTCGCACCAACAATACCTGCAAAGCCTATGCCGCATGACACGATGAGGTGATTGACGAGTTGCGGAATTACGTGTGCGGCGTCAAATGACATTGCGGCAACTTGGAGACGACGGGGGCGTCGTTGTGCGACGAGGAAACGAGGACGTATTTGGGGGGTCTGGAGCCCGTGGACGTTTGGCACGAAGCACCACCCACTTCTTTTGGCGCTCATGGGGACCCCTTGAAGTTAGCAGAGCTTGAGTTGTTCTTGGGGACAGATACCCGCCGAGAGAACTAAAAGGAGGATTAGACAGCTGGTGGTGGGGGGGTGGAGAGAAGGTGGAGAGAAGGAGGTTGAGATGAAGTGTTGAAATCCCCAGACATATTTTGTTTCGATCCAAACTGCAACCCTTCGAAATTTGCTCGTCTGCGGCAGGATTTCTAGAGACAGCTTGCCAGATTGGTATCCAGTTCCGCGTCGTTTTTCGTGGTTAAGAATGGAAACTTGTTAGCATACATGTCTGGTGTGCACCCAGTTGCACGCTCGGCATCAGAACGTCAATGGAAACGCATTGCCATTGTCGGACGCAGGCTGCCCCATTATTTCTATCTCCCACTGCGCTTCCTCATCAGCAACGGCGTTGGGCCAATTCAAGGTGCCCATCCACAGCTCAGCGTCCCATATTAGCCCATCAAGCACGCCCACGCTTCTCTCCGGATATTCAGCGTGCCGCGGCTCTGAGAAGGGCAGGTAAGCTCGACAAAGCGCGTGATGTGCTGCACAAGGCTTCCCCTGACACACGCCGCCATCCGGCTTATTATCGAGAGCTGATGTCAATCACTACAGCCCTTGTTGCACAGAGTTCGTCCGCTGCGAAAGCTGAACAGCTCTGGTGTGCCCTTGAGCCACTTCTGTTACAAGATTATTCGCGTCCGGATTCCCTCTCTTTCAATCGTCTTTTAAGCGCATTACGCCTCTTAGACAGTCGGAGGCAGCTCACAAAACGTAATGAGAATGAAGAGCTACGTATTTTGCTCATAGCGCAGCGCATATTTGATTTCATGCGTGATATATCTGTGCGTCCGGATCAGTTCACAATGTCTATACTGTTTAATATGTGTGCCTATCGCGCTAGCGAGCGCTTTGCTGTTATGTTTGAGCAGCAAGCCACTGATCGTTTTGACTTCAAGCCCAATGTGGTGTCTGGCTCCGCCTTGCTTGCAGCATTTGCAAAGGCGGGTTCTTTGGAGCAACTTGACCGAGTCGTCAATCTCCTTCGAGAGAAACAGGTCCCATTTAATGAACGAAGTTACACATCGATCATTTCTGCACACCTCAAACATGGACAACATGTCAAAGTGCTCCAATACTTTGACCAAGCCATTGCTTGTCCATCCGTCACCCCGAATGTCTTCTTGTTCTCTGGTGTATTGACGTCGTGCCTTCGCGTACGAGATGCCGTTAATGGGCTTCGCGTGTTTGAAGTAATGCAACAAAAAAAAGTGCATCCAACGGAAGCCATACTCAATCTGATGGTAGAGTTAGCTGCCAGAACTGGAAACATTCCTCTTGGCGTCGAATGTATCACGAAATGGGCTCCCAAGTATGTAACTGCGAGCGAAGCATTTGATCGCGATAAAATTATTGCTTCATGGAAGAGAAACCCAGCAAACCCGTCTAATGCAATTGATGCATTGCATAAAGTCTTGCAATACATTGAAGGCAAAGGTTATAGCAAAGGCGAGATGTCTACGTATAATGCAGCTTTGTCGACTCTTGTTGCTCTAGGTATGATTGACCATGTTGAAGAATTCCTAGAGCGCATTCGAAGAAGAGGTCTCGCTCCAGATCTTGTGACGTACAACATTTTGATGCATTCATACGGAACGGCTGGCAACCTGAATCAGGCGCTAGGCGTTCTTCGTGATATGAAGCAGAATCGTGTTAAGCCAGATCAAATTACTTTTAACACGCTTCTTGACTTGCTCTTGAAATCGGGAGAGGTCGACAAGGTAGAAAGTCTTTTGCAAGAGATGGAACACGATGAAAAGCTAGAGATAGATGCGGTCGGCAGATGTATTCAACTCAAGGTGTACAGAATTCAGGGAAACAAGCAAGCAGCACTCCAAGTGCACAATACTACACAGCGACTGGACAAACCCCTTGATGCAAAGGCGTATGGGTTGTTGCTGTCCATTCTCTTCGAGTTTGATGAACACGAGCAGGCCATTTCTATTTTCGGGTGGTTGGTATGGAAACGCCAAGCAGCAGGCCCCGTCTACAACGTCATGATAGACAACATCGGAAAGCGAGAAGACGGATGTGAACAATGCATGAAACTGTTCAATCACATGAAAAGAAGAGGAATCCCACCCGACAAATTGACGTACACCACAATGATCCGCGTGTTGTCAAAAAGCGGCCTTATGGATCGAGCCTTCCGCTTGCTCAGTGAGATGCAAGATATAGGTTTAGCCATGTCCGATATGTACGCCTGGACGAGCTTGATGGATGGATTCCGAAGGTGTGGGCAATGGCAACGAGCGGTTGAACTGCTGGCTTTCATGAAGAAGCACAGTTCCAAATCCAAATATTCGCTCGTGCCCAGACCGTCGACTGCGTGCTACAACGCGGCTCTATACGCTGCGGGAATAGGAGGTCAACATTGGAAAACTTGTGTAAAGATTTACAACTCTCTTCTCGCGGACGAGATCCAACGACCTGATTATATCACGTATTCTGCCATGGCGAGCATCCTTCTGAGAAGGAGACGCCGCATTTCAGAATGGCACATCGTGAGGCAAGTTTGTCAAGCCCTTGAAGAATTGCTTCTGGAGGACAACAAACACCGGAACGATGGTTCGAAAGCAGCGCGTACAAAGAACGGCTCACATCAAAGTTTGAGCAAACCCGTGAGAAAGAAGCTCCTGTCAAAACTAAGTGACTTGAAGACATTGATAGGGCCCGAGATCAACCACTAACGAGGGAGGCGAGATATTTGTTGGACTGCCCTTGTGTTTCTCGAAGGCGCGTAGGCCCAATGGCTAGCTGGAGCTGTAATCAGCAGATCATGTGGGGAGGATTATCTGGTAATGATTCGCGAGCTGGGAAATACTGGTCGGGGAGGAATGGAGAGAGGGCCACAATGAGGTCGCGCCCGTTGCGGAGAAAGTAGAGCGCTATGACACGGGGTGTTGCAGTAGCAGGTGCTGTATCGCGCTCTAATTTTAGTCGCAGCGCAGATATTTGTACAGGTGCCATGCCTTGCGCGTTGCACTGGAAGCAATTGGGCCAAATGCGGTGTAACCGCGCCAGCGTTGACGGAAAAGAGAAGAATCTGTTTGTTTGCGCGCGCCCCTTGGATTTGGGCAACAATCTCAGGTCACGCATGGTGTGTCCCTAAAACACTTGGTGCAGCACAACACAATAACAATATAGCCAAACAGCTCTTTCCATTCCATGATCCCCCGTAGGAATTCCCGGTGGCTTTGTGGTTGCGAGAGCTATGCGAGCGCAGAGAAATGTTATATGCTCTTGTTACACGCATTGCGTGCAACTTGGCCGCAGCTGGGGACGATAGCTCATACCCTGATTGGCTGTCGACTGAGGTTCGAAACTGTCGTCTTGGATTATAACGTTACAGGCAAATCCAGCGCCACAATACTTAAACAGCCTCTCACCGTCCAGGTTACCATCTGTTCTTCTCTGCTTCTTCAACCACTCACCCTCGCAAACACAAGCACAACAAACACTGGTTTCTCCCTACACCATGGAAATGAAACCCAACACGGGCAGCAACCAACAAGTGGTTCTCGCGACCAAAGCGCCATATGTAGCGCAAACGTTGACATTTCTGAGCTCCATCTTCGCCAATTACCCGCCAAAAGACTTTGCGTTCCGTCTTTGGGACGGTTCCATATGGAAAAAGGCCGACGCCGATACCGCGCGCTTCACGGTAGTACTCAACCATCCCGCGGCGCTTCGACGTATGTTTCTGCCACCATCGGACACGCGCATGGCGCGTGCCTACATCCTCGGCGACTTTGATATTGAAGGCGAGGCTACAGGCGCACTTGCACTAGGACAGCATTTGTGGAAGACGTGGGGGTGGCGCGATTTGGTGTCAAACGCCATCCAGCTCATCCGACTTCCATCCGACGCCGGCCCGCGCGACGAGCATGCAGCGCAACTACACGGCGCGTTACACTCGCAAGATCGCGATCGAAGCGCCATCGAGTTCCATTACGATGTGTCGAACGAGTTTTACAACTTGTGGCTCGACACTCGCATGGTATACTCGTGCGGTTACTTTAACAATATTTCTGACGACATTGACACCGTGCAGCTGAACAAGATAGACATGATTTGTCGCAAACTGCGTCTCAAGCCGGGCGATCGACTGCTCGACATTGGGTGTGGCTGGGGCGCGCTCGTCATCCATGCCGTGCAAAAGTACGGCGTACAGGCGCTCGGTGTGACGCTCAGCGAAAAGCAAGTGGAGCTCGCGCGCGAACGCGTACAACAAGCAGGCATATCCGCGCACTGCAAGATCGAACTACTCGACTATCGCAATATCGATGAATCTCACCCATTCGACAAAATTGTGAGCGTAGGCATGGTAGAGCACGTAGGTCGCACCATGTTACGCACATACTTTGCCAAATGTCACCGTCTACTACGTGCCGGCGGTGTATTTCTCAACCATGGTATCACACTATTACACGATCGTTTCAAGAGCGAGGCACAGGTGAAACGCGGTTTCTTCGCGCGTTACATTTTCCCAGACGGCGACTTACAGCCCTTGCTGTTCGTGCTGCAGCACGCAGCGGAAGCGGGATGGGAAATTCGCGACGTAGAAAGTCTGCGCGAGCACTACGCGCTCACGTTGCAGCGCTGGCACGCGCGATTGGTACAACACGAGACGGAGGCGGTGCGTCTGGTGGGCAGACAAACGTACCGACTGTGGACGCTGTACTTGCTAGGCGCCGGGTGGGGATTTTCGTCCGGGCTACACTCCATTTACCAGACGTTACTGTACAAGGCGGCGCCCAACGACGACACACAGCTACCGCTCACCAGGAGCGACTGGTACCAGTAGAAAGCGCAGCGTTGACTGTAGGCAAGATACAGCACTTTGTATGCAATAGTTTGACAAGGCGCAAAAGCACACGCTTTACGGCCGAAAACGCAGCGCCAGAAGGCAGCGTTCAGGCGCAGCCACACGAATACATCAGTGTCGGCATTTCCGCCCGTACGTTGGCACCGTTCGTACCATGTACATGTACGCCATCGTGTTTGACCAAAACCATGCGAATGGGAGCACAAGTGCGTGTGTGTATGTGTTGGTATGTATGTGTTGTGTGTGAGTGTGTTTGTGTGTTTGTGTGTTTGTAAGTTTGAGCACGCGTGTGTGAGCGTTTGTGTTTGTTGTAGAAGAATGTGGCGCCTATTTAAAGGGCGCGCTGTTATACGAGCGGCCATGAAGCGCAACCCTCGTCAGCCGTCAAGATGGATCAAAGACGGCGGCACACGAGCGTGAGCGGGCGTTCTTTCGCAACTGGCAACAGCGCACCGACGCTCCGCCCAGGCGCAATCCAGGAACAGAAGCTTGCAGCACAACTCCAGACTATATAACCAAAACTCAAATGAACCAAGCAGGTATGCACCAGCGCGGGCCAACGAATGCATGGCTCTTCCCTCTCCTGCCATTCCTCCGCGCTTTCCATCTTCCCTCCATGAGCAATGGCACCGGCACCTTACCCCGTTTTCCCCCTCCATTCCCCCGCCTTCCTTTCTCCCCTCCCCCCCCCCCCCCCCCACACCCACCCTAACCCTTTTCCCGCGACCCTCTGTCTCAACTCGTCCACCGCACCCTTGAGGGCGGGGGAAACCCGCGAAACGCAAAAACGCAAACAAAAAAGGAGCGCACACGAAAACAAAAACAGTACAAGAGATAAACAACAACAAGAAAGAGAGAGCAAACACAGACAGCAGACAGCAGACAGCAGCGGCAAAGCAGCAGGCAGCAACAAGGCGCGGGGCGCTACGACTGCGGCGGCTGTTCCTGCGTAGCGCCGCCACCAGCAATGTAGCCCGTCTGATAGCCAGGCGGGGCATAAACGAGCTGCTGTGGCATGCGCATGTACTGCGGGTTGACAATGCCCGGTTGATACGGCATGCCGGCGGCGTAGCCCGCCGACGCGTACACCTGTTGAGGGCCTGGGGGATAAATCATAGCGGCCGACGTGTCGGCGGCGCCGGCGATCTGGGGCGGGATTGGGTAGGGCGGCGGGGCCATGTTGGGCATGGAATAATACTGCAACTGGGCAGAGTCAACGGCGCCGGTAGCGGCGCGATCGTCCTTCTTGGGATCGTCTCTAGGGACGATATCGATGAGAAAGTCGAAAATGTCCGTCTTCTGGATGGCGGCGGAGATGTCGGAGCGCTGCAACGTGCGTCGTTTAGCTTCTTCAGTTTGGGCCCAGGCGCGGTGGGTGAGCTCGAGGATGAACATTTCGCAAGCCTTTGCGAAGAGTACGGGCGCCTCTGCGGAAATCATGCGGACGTCTTCGTCGGACTTCATGATTTTCTTTATGCGTGCGAGCGGAAGAAGATGGTTTTTGAAATCGGTGGCGGCCTGAACCTCACCCATTTGCTCGCTCCAGAAGTGGGCCAGTTTTGCGTTGAGCTCCTGCAGACTTTGCTGCTGCTGGAGCTGTGCCTGACGGGTCTGGTGCTGCATGAGGTGGGAGTGGGAGGCCATCTGCGCGGCGGCGGCGTACGCGCCGACGGGGGCGGGCGCAGGCTGCGGCACGCCGGCGGGCACGGAGGGCACGGAGGGGGGGGGGACGGCGGCGGCGGCGGCGACGGGGGCGTTAGCGGTAGCCGACGGCGGCAGCGGCGGCGCACTAGCGGGGGCGGCGGACGCGGCGGCGGCGGCAGCGGCGGCGGCAGCAGCGGCTGCAGCGGCGGCGGCGGAATCTTCGGTCATGGCAGGAAAGCGGTGGCGGCGCAGAGAGTGAGGGGGTTGGCGGTGGAAGGGGGGAGGGGGGGGGGAGGGGGAGGAGGCGTAAAGGCGGCGGAGCAACATTCGCAATGCGCGCGCGCGTCGAACAATACATATAAAGCGGAAGTGCGCCAACGACCGCGGCGCAACGTCCACGTTGCCATCGACACACGTGGTCACGCGATGCATGTGGAGACGTGGCACACGGGGCCACGTTGTCACGCATGCGCGCTCACGCGAAGCCCCAGAGACGCTCGCGCTCGCGCGCGGCCAGCACGCGGTCGCGCTTGCGTTCGGCGCGGTGGAGCGCGCCGATGGCCAGCGCCAGCGCGCATAGCGCGCCCAACAGCGCGCCCACCACGCGCAGCATGGGGCCGTCGCGCCGCTGCGTGAAGTACTCCATCCACCATGCCGCCCCGCCGTCGTCACCGTTCCACTCCACATCCAAGTGCGCGTCCGCGTCTGCGTCTGCGTCCCCTCCCCCGCCGCCGCCGCCGCCGCCGCCGCCTTCGGCCCACACCACGGCCATCGAGTTGGGCATGAGGTTGGTCCACGACCGCGAGCCGCCGCCGCCGCCCACGCTGAGCTCCTCCACGTAGTTGGCGATGGCGCCCAGCCCGAACACGCACCCGCTGCCGGCGAGCGTCCACGCGCCGCCGCTGCCGCCGCCCTGGCTGCAAATGCGCCGCCTTCGTCGCCGTCGCCACGACGCCCCGCGCTCCGCGTAGCTCAGTTTGACCGTATTGCCCACGACGGGCGCAAAAGGCCTCGGCTGCAGTCGGAACCCCAACGCGCTCAGCACCGTGCCCTTGAAGAACAGCCGTTGGCCGCCGCCGCCGCCGCCGTTCCACATGAGGCGCGTCTCGTTGGCGCGCACCACCACCACGTCCTGTCGTCCGTTTTCGTCCGTGTCCAGCCATCCGGCCGCCACCGTTCCGCCGTTGCCGTGTTGCAGCGCGCGTAGCGTGCGTGCATCCACGCGTCGCAGCGGCATGTCATCTTCGTCGTCATCTCTGTCGTTGTCACCGCCACGGCTGCCGCTGCCATCGCGCTCGTCGCGCGCCCATTTGCGTTGGTTGCGAAACACCACGGGCAGCGCGGTGGCCGCGTCGACCGTCAGCACGTCGGGCCAGCCGTCCAGGTCCATGTCGCCGACGCGCAGCGCGGGCGGCACGGAGATGGCCCCGAACAGCGAACCCAGTCGCTGTTCGCGCAACGTCAGCTCGTTGGCTCCCAACGCTTGCACCGTCTGCAGCTGCCAGTCATCTGTGGCCGAGCACAACACCCCGGGCGCGCGCCACGGCTGACGATTAAGATGCACGCGAAGGTCGCCGCGCTTGCGATTTGCCACGCCAATGTCCATGGCGCCGTCGGCGTCCAGATCGGCCGCCACCAATGCATGGTCGCCGCCGTCGTGGTCGAACAGCGAGCGGTTGAAGACGCGCGCGTGGGAGCCGTTGGCGAGAAGCTGCCATAGTGGCGTGTGCGAGCGCGCGCCGCTGAGCCACACCTCCAGCGAGCAGGTGGTGCCCAGCACCAGGTCGGGCTGGCAGTCGCCGTCCATGTCGGCGAACGCCACCGACTGCGCGCTCGCCACGCGCGCCGTCGTGCCGTCTTCGCACGTGCTATGCGCGTCCCAACGGTGGAAACGCACACTTCCGCGCTGGTCGAAGCGATCGCGTTGCACGCTGATGTCGCGGTGGTACTTGTAGAAGCCGCGCGTGCCGTTGTCAAACGCCACAAACAACTCCGGTACCAGGTCGCCGTCGGCGTCCACGACGGCCGTCACGCGCGGCACCTCCGGCAGCAGCGCAGGCTTGCTGGCGTTGAAGTTGGCGCGCGCATCACCAAACACAATCACGCCCTGCGTGCCGTCCAACAGCAACACGTCCATGCGGCCGTCGTTGCCAAAGTCAGCCACATACGCCGCCGAAACGCGGCCAAACGCGCGCGGCAAGTGCAACTGACGCACATCCAACGCGCGCCCCACGTGACGGAACGAGAAGCTGTGGTGCTGCCACTGCATGACGGACACCTTGCGCAGCGACTTGGCGTCCAGCATGAGCAGGTCTGCGAAGCGGTCGTTGTTGAAGTCGCCCGTGGCCAGCAGCGCGCCGGACGAAGACAGCCCCACGTAGGCCGACTGGTCGGAGAAGGGCGTCTGCGCGGCGGGCGGCGCGCTGCGCGAACCGTGCGCACGCGGCATGGTGATGGCGCGCGGCTGGCACGGTAGAAGAAGCAGCAGCAGCAGCAGCAGCAGCAGCACAGGCAGCGGGGCGCGACGCGACGCCATCATCGGGTCCGTGGTGGTGGCGGCGGTGACGGCGGCGCCCATCGCGGTCGCCATGGCCTCGCGCGTCTTGCTCGCCATCGTCAACGTCAACGTCAACGTCAACGTCAACGTCAACGTCAACGTCTCCGTCAGCGCGCTCCTCGCCCTCGCCGTGTGGGGCGCCCATATCTACGCAGGCTGAGGTTACAGCGTTTGGCAATCGCCACGTGCGCGATCGACACGCTGTTGTGCACCAGCTGGCCTGCTGTTGCACACGTCTGCCGTGTACAGTTGTTAGGGATCAGGATAGCGGCAACCTTGTCTATTCTGATCTCTAACAACAGTACTGAACCCCACGTGTGCAGCGTGTGACGCGTGTGTACAACACACACACGTGTTTTGTATTGGACGTTGTGTGTTTGCTACGTGTATAACTCACCACACGTGGGCGCTGCGCGCGCCGTGTGTTGCGCCGCTCGCTGGCGTCGAATCGACGCCGTCGAACAGCGTTTCTACACTCTAGCAGAGCTCTATAGCTACACATTCCGCGGCTGGATGCACAAGAACTCTTTGCTCGTCGTCACCAAGTTCAAGTCGCTGCCGCCTCATGTCACCGTCGCCGTCGCCGTCGCCGTTCGCACCAACCGCTACCATGGATCCCGCCGAAGCAAAGGCGCGCCAGATGCTCACCGAGCTGTTCCAGCATAACCCGTGCATGCCCATCATGGTGCGCCTCGCCTGGCACGACGCCGGCAGCTACTCCAAGGAAGATGGCACCGGCGGCGCCAACGCCACCATCCGCTTCTCGCCCGAGGCCGACCTGCCCGCCAACAAGGGGCTTCACATCGCCCGCGACCTTTTACAACCCATCAAGGACGCCGTACCCTCCATGTCCCACGCCGATCTCTACCAGCTCGCCTCCGTTGTCGCCGTCCAGTTCGCCGGCGGTCCCTCCATCCCGTTCCGTCTGGGCCGCAAGGACAAGCTCGCCCCCGACTGTTCCCCGGACGGCCGTCTGCCCGACGCCAACAAGCGCATGCCGCATCTCAGGGATATCTTTTACCGCATGGGCTTTAACGACAAGGAGATCGTCCTGCTCAGCGGTGCCCATTGTCTGGGCCGCTGCCATGCAGAACGATCTGGCTTTGACGGCCCTTGGACCGCCGAGCCGCTCAAGTTTGACAACTCCTATTACACGCAAACTCTCAGCGAAAACCCCGACCCCAAGCTGCTCCGTCTCGCTTCCGACCTCGCCCTTCTGGACGAGCCCTACACCAAGCAGTTGTGCGCGTCCTACGCTGCCGATCAGGATCTCTTCTTCCGCGAGTACGTCCCGGTCCACCAGAAGCTCAGCGAGCTTGGCTGCAAATTTTGAGCACTCTCTAGATACACCGCCGCATGTACACTACTACGTTCATGCTCCACTGCTCTGCAGCCTTGATGCGCGTCGCTGACGTCAGCGCCTCATCCTTGTCCCAAACTATTCCATGTTTTTCTCTGCTGTGCGTGTAAAAGCTATGCATACTTTTGTTACACTTTCTTCTTCTGTGTCCACATCCACACCCCTTGTGCCACAGTAACCATCACAACCGTGCTACCAGTTGCTCCACCTCTCTCAAGCTTGGCAAGCTCGAGAACACTCCCTTCCGTGCAATTACAAAACTCGCCGTCGCCGTCGCAATCTCAACCATATCCCGCACCTTTGCTGCGTCCCTCAGCGCCGCTGTGCCGCCCTTGCGCATCATCTCGGACAAAAACCCCGCCAGAAACGCGTCGCCCGCACCTGTAGTATCCACCACCCCGCCCTCCGCCTGCATGGCCGCCGCGCGCCCCGCCACCGCCTCTCCGTAGTTGAACGCATATGCACTTCCGTTCGCGCCGTCAGTGATGAGCACACCCTTGTTTTGCGCCGTTTGACGCACCCGCTCCGGATCTTCCAGCGCGTCGCGCGCCAGCGCTTCCCCAAACACGAAGCGCACCTCGTCGAGAGAGATCTTTAATATGTCTGCCTTTCGAGTCATGTTCACAATTCGTTTGCGCGCTTCTTCGTCCGAGTAATCGCTCCAAAACACCGGCCGCCAGTTCACGTCCACCACGGTTTCCAGCATGCACATTTTGGCCATCTCCAGCACCAGATCGTATGATTTCGAACACCCGTCAAACGCAAGTCCCAGTGTCGGCAGCATAAGCATCTTCGCCGCGTAGAAAAGAACGCCGGGTAACTTCTCGCCATCAATCTGCTGTGTATCCGCAAAACTCCGATTGTCGCCGCCAAAGCCGACAAAGTCGCGATCGCCGTCTTCGAAAACGCGCACGAACACAGTCCTGGTGCGTCGTCCCTCGGCCGTTTGTACGCCGTCAATGTTCACTTTCTTCTCTACCAACGCACGTCTCAAACCATCGCCACCCTCGTCGTCGCCCACCATCCCGATGAACGCGCTGCCCGTTCCGAGCTGTGCCAGCGCAGCCGCCACGTTGGCCGGTGCGCCGCCGGGCACTCTGCTCCAAAGCTCGATGTCTTGGGTCGAAGTGTCGGGCGGCGCGTACAGGTCATACAGAATCTCTCCTGCGCATAGGATTTGCGGCGCGCCTAGCGGCGACTGATTGATGGGCTCTGCTTCACGCACCATGGTCGGGGCGCCTGCTCGCCGTGCGCATCGTTTGTGGGCGCGTCCGTGAGGGGCGCTTCTCGTGCTTGTTGCTTTGCTGCCAAGAAAACAACTCGGCGAGTAAATGGCGGTAAATGCCATCCTGCTTGTGTTTGTGAAGCGCAGCCCTCTAGAGTCTACTGCCGGTGGTAGTTTTGTTAGAACGCGTCCTCAATACAGCTCGGCAATGAACCCACAAACCTTCGTAGCTTCGGGTTGAGAGAAGGAGAACCCTACCATGTGTTCCATTCTAGAGCACCCGGAGATACAATCGCATCTGCGCTTTGGCGATTCCTGATTTGTCGGAGATTAGGACCAACATTTTCAACACAATTGATTCAAAAAGCATTTCCCCCAATCAAGCAATGGCTCTCCAGATACGAAGGTAACCTGTGCGAAGGCCATCATTCTCTTGTTCAAGCAAACTAATAAATGATTGTATTCCGTATTGTTGTCCTTTCCAATTATTGATGAATCCTGTGATGCGTTCATCGAGCAAATCCCGACTGTTCTTTTGTTCATTGAAGCGGCGGGCTTTGCGTTCGGCGTTTCGAAAGGCAGGAAAACACGAAACTTTGTTTCCGTCCTGCTGCTCTTACGTTGCTTGCGTCCATACCCCAACACTAGCCAAATTCCTTGAGCTCTTGAGTGTCCGTAATATTCGACTGACATTCACGGCCATTTCAAACACATGCCACCCTTTTTACTGGTTATAAAGACAGCATACCTGATTTTGACTACATGATGTGTGAGATCAAATGTATACAACGATGTGGGGCACAAATTTGGATCTGATAAACCATTTCATCGGTAGAAGCGAACGCCGCTGTTGCTAGTTGGACGTATTCCTTTTTCTCCATCCCACCACAAGTCCTGCAACTTACATGGAGAGTAGCAGCTGACAGTACGTGGTGTTATGATTTTATACGTATCAAAGAGAGGGCCAGAAATTCAAGTTCTGTTCGGGCGTATCTACCAGGTAGGGGTAGAGAGTCACATTATTGCGTGGCTATCATAGTTTACTAGATGATTTTGAAGGCATTATTTCAAATGCACTCCCCCGCCATTTCGGGAGAGCGCTGACGCTCACGGCATGCGGAAATCGCCTCTGACGCTGAGCCGACGGTTGCCTTCACCCCTTAAATAGAGGCTCAGGACTGTCTCCTCCTGGTAGTGGAGAGAAGCTATCGAACTGCCAGCAGTACACCAAACTTCTTTGTTTCAAGTTCTTTGTTTCAAGTCCTCCTCTCTTCTATTTCGAGTACTAATATCTGCAATCAGGCTCGTCGATTTCTACCATGCTCTCTTCCAATACATCTAATGCTGCGTCCTTGGGCATATTCTTTCTGCTCATTTTGAGCACTTTTGCTGGAGTACATTCGTACTGCATCAAAGATTGCTACCTCGCCATGAGCAATGAAGATATTTGGAATTCCGCAAGAGACGGCAGCCGTATTGGGAAATGCTACATTTCGTCTGGTGGGTCTGGAGCGCATTGTGATCTGTACGCTAAATCTGCAGTCAAGGGAATTCATGGAGATTATGGCTGGCCAAAGAGCACTGACAAACGCGGTACCGGCTGCGTCAGGGCGCCAGACTTTCCAAGAAAGGTTGGGCGTTGTTACTACAGTGACTATGTCTATAATCTACCAAAAGATGTCGTTGACTCTTTTTGTACCGGGAACGGCAAGAACAATGCAGTTGCTCAGATTCGACATGCTATTCGAAATGATGCTTGCGGTCTTCCGCAATGTCATTCTTCTGGCGGAAGTGGTGCAAGCAATGATGATAGCATCGCAATTCAGGGAGATGGTACTGGTGGGGGTTACATCTTAGATTCTGATTCCGACTCGGTGTCTGCAGCACAGTAGAATCCGTAAGGGTTTCAGGCCTTGCTCATTGCAACGATGAAGCTCAGTATTTCAGTCATACTACTGTACGAGACTCGTGGCTACTATAGATCCAATGCTGTACCACATTCTGTCCCACGTTTTTCGTATAATCGGGCGTCCTGGTTGATTTTTATATTCAGATGACATTCTGCAGATTCTCTACACCTCTACTCCTTGCCAAATGCCTCCTGTGAGCAATCGTTCTCAAAATGCACCAATTAAACCTATCTATACGACTTCTTCCCATTCAAAAGTTCCGTGGCCTCATGTTCGACGTTACCTTCTGCATCAACCACTGTCTTATTACTTTGATACCGCGTTATAATTTCAATAATTAGCACAATTTATGACCTAAAGTTGACCCAAGTGAAGTCTACTGGCTACAAGTAAAAACTTTCGAAGCAAAAACTGGATATTTTAACCGCAGAAAAAATAGGCCGCCTCTGCAAATGCTGCTCGATAATATTAGTGGTCACACCTATCGCGGTACTTCAACAATTCTAGACCAACAGAATTCCAGAAACAGGTGAAAAGCGTGAGACTTATCTTCAACGGCCACGGTCGCTTTGTGAGTGCGAACGTATGAGAAAAAGGCTTTACCAATTTCGCTATACTTTGCTGGCCTTCTCAATGCCGTGTACCCTTTTGAACGGCTATATTTGAGACACATAGCAATGATTTAAAAACACTTCAGGAAAAGGTTCCTTTCTTTCCTGTTTACAAGATCCAATGAGATGCGGCTTTGTGTGCCATTTACAGAAATGTAAATTTCGCGTGCCTACGACATCAGTTTCCACCCAATTCTCACACACACACCCCGGACCTTAATCTCCCCCAAACCCTCAAATACAGTTAATTTGAGTCAGTCCAAACTCTCCATCGCCGCATTCCCAGCCAACTCCAGCACCATTTCCAGTGCTTCTATAAAAATCTGCGCAGCACACTAAAAAGCCCGACCACCGGCAATGTGCATCCTACCACTTGTGCCTACGGTTTGCGGGAGACCACAGGTAATACCATTGCACATTTCATCCGCAACTGATCTTTCAAGAAAAGTACTTTTTTTCTGTATAGCTTGCAGCCTTTTCTTTTTCGAACTTGATATACGACGCGTACTGTTTCATGCAGCTGCTTTCAAAGGTTGCGATTTCTTTTCCTGCCCCGTTGCATTACAATTATGATCTTGCTTTTTCTTTCTCTCCGCAGACAAGACCTCTTCGTCTTTCTTCGTTTCAATTCATCCTATATCTTTCTTTGCACTTTGGGGACACCGGTTGTGTTAAGCTTTCTTTTTCACTGTCGTCGCTTTTCCTACGTTTCATTTCTTCGCCATGGATGAGCCATGAAGCCCGATTTTCTGCATCCAAAAATTTTCGTGTCTTGAAATTCTTTAAGGTCAGAGAAGCACCTTAATGTCCATTTATGTGCTCCATAAGTGTAATATAGTTATTGGACAACGAGTGACACATAACAGCACAAAGATACAAAAAGCAAGAATTCAAATTGACAAAGAAGACACGTCACCAAATACACACAGTGAAGTGAAAGGGTAAGAGTACGTTTTATCAAAAAGCAAAACACGATTGCCGGCAGGGTGGAAGGCAGATTACTACTGTGAGTTGAAAAACGATAATATAGAATGGCAAATAGCGGGCAAAAGCAACATAGAGGACGATGGGACGAGATAACGCAAAGCGGAAAGATTACCCGCTACTTAATCCGCTCAGACAGACAGTGAGTGAAGCACTAGATAAAAATACGATATAAGAAGCTTTTCTAGCAACAAGCCACGCCAACTACCCTCATAAACTGACCGCTGTGAAGTTCGACTTCTCGAGGGTATCCAGTCTCCCGTCTCCTTCATCTTTCCCAAACATTGAACGACCCAATCCTCTCCTACAGCCTTTTAGTTTGAAACGTGTCATTGAAAATAGCGATTCAGCGAGAATAGTAATCTATACATATAATGTAATTATTTCACGTGGTGGATTTGGATGATATTCGGAATGTTCCATGTACTACAATGGTTTAGTTATCATAAAGCTTATCTTTTGGCTAATTTAGTATTATTTAGATAAAAATAAGTAGATAGGGAGGCGCACCTTATGTTTACCTCATCGTAGACAAATTGCCAAGAGCGTTACCGTAGGCCAGGTGGTTGGTGAAAGATATGAATATCGTTACCATGCCTGCCCACCTTTATCACTATTGTAAAGACAAGTACCTACTAGACTACTTTTACAACTTTTTGGTTTCTACAGTCAATCATAATGGTAAACCTAGTATTTTTACAGTTTTCTGGACCCGCATGCGCTGTGCGTCATCATCTACTGACTTTTTTTCAATAAGCTCGACGTTCCTGTTGCACCTTTCACTGGCTGGTGCTGCAACACCTTACAGTTATTCTCAAATTTCTTCTTTTAGGTCCAGCCGCACGTTTTCTAGAACCGTCAGATCTTAAACCCCCTCGCTACAGTTTTGTTTTATATCACAGTAAGTATGCCTTTATGTATCTCTCTGTTCGTCAACAACATAAAAATAGTTTTGAAATTGGTGGACGGTCCATTTTCTCTAGTAAAAATGGTTAGATTATAATCTATATTTGTTTTGTCTGAATGCCTTTTACGAACACTAAAAAGCTTAGATGCAACCGTGAAATCGCTTAAACATTTCTTTTCTTCCAAAGCTATCTGGATGACAATGTCTTTGGACTTAAAATACATTTCTGCAGACTTTTGCTGAAACGGATATGTGCCGGTCAGACGGAAAGATTCACGGACGATGTCAGGAGTAAGATTCTTCATAGATTATACAGCACAGGCCAAGTTGAAGTTTTCCTTCGTCCTATCAACTTTTCCTCAACGCCAGAACTCATCCCGGATAGATTTCAGAAGCTCTGCGAATCTTTTGTTGATTCTTTTATTACATGACTGTAGAATATTAGATGTGTTAGTCGCATTTATATTAGCCTTAATTGCGTGCTTGGAGCAATATTTGATTCAGTCTGCGTGCTTAAGGGAAAAATGGCCGTTGAGAAAGAGCAGCACCGATGTTGTTGGCGGTTGTCGTAAAGTGGCGGAAGGGCTGACCTTTGAGGTGTCCGATACACTACGTTGACGTTGTAGGTGATGGGTTCGAGGAATCATCGGCCACGTAGCTCCGGTCGAGCTACCATCTAGGTGTTGTCAGCGTCGTGTAGTGTTGACATGTACCTTCTAGTTGAGTAATTGTTAGTGATAGTAATTGTAATTATGTGTATTTTAGTACAGTCGTTGAGTGACCACCTTGCACTGTAGCCAGTGCTAGCCAGGTCTCTGACACTAGGTCAGAGACCGTGCCTTGCTGTCACCTCCCGGGTGATCTAGAGAGTGCAGTCCACTGCATATAGGGAACTGCACCTCCCCCATCCTTATCTGATAAAGGCAGGACCCACTTGGTTCACGACTATACCTTTTGGTTTATTATTTCTCAACTACCACACAGGCTTTCCCGCGCGTCGACGCCTACCGTCGTTTACCTACACGGTATAGGCTAGTCGCCCAGCCGTTTGCCCCTGCGGGTTTTCACGGTGCCCTGTTACCATCGAGGTTTACTACGTCTACCTTCTAAGGTTGAGCGTCAACACGCTCCCTACGGTTGAGCGTCACTACGCTCCCGAGACAAGACAGTAGCATACCCCAGAGGTGATTGTACGACATTTTGGTCTCCCGACTTAGAAAGTATTTTTAGGTTTCGTCGTACCTTCACAGTTCACACGAGATTCCGAGAAGGATTGGACGCTCGTACACCTATTTGGTTTCAGGAAATCCAGCAAAGCTATACAGGATACCACTATTGGTCACAAATGGAACGACCTAAAAGGAATACGCGTGGTGCGAGCGCTCCGCCAATCCATAAAGGTCTTGAAGGAGCCCCATCGGCTCAACCGATTCTGGAAAACCCCGAGGAGCTGCTCCGGCACCCTCGAGACAAAACCGTAAAGGAACATGGTCCGCCGCCTATGGCAACGGAACCTCAAAATGAATTACCAATTG
Organism: Agarophyton chilense; assembly: GCA_030374765.1. Taxonomy (NCBI): domain Eukaryota; phylum Rhodophyta; class Florideophyceae; order Gracilariales; family Gracilariaceae; genus Agarophyton; species Agarophyton chilense. The sequence continues at coordinate 534,655 of JARGXX010000096.1, forward strand.
AGGTTACAGCGGAGGAGCTATGGCCTCAGCTCGAAGAGCTAGCGAAAGCGCTCGTCACCCTCGCGGTCGAGAATGCATTAACCATAAAGGAGAAGTCGGATACCCGGATGGTTCCGCCCTCAATGGACGTCGATGTATTTACCCGTATTGTTGTTGACCGAGCAGCTCAAGAGCTATCGGAAAGGATACCTGAAATGGTGAAACAGTATATCTTTACAGATGCTATGGGGTATGTTTACCGCGCTGTGCAGGACCTTTGGGTTTCCGAGGGATTCGCAGAATCCCGACCTCCAAAGGTTAACATCGCAAAGCGCATACCACAAGGGTTCCAAATGGGTCATTCCACTCATTCCAAACACTTACCTACTGATAGTTAGTACCTACAAGATCCAAGGCAAAGTAGAGAGGTCCCGGCGAAGGTAGACCCTCAAGACATTTACCTGCCACCAATTACTGTTTTCGTTCAAAAGGATACCCATGGAGGTATTCCCAAGGACGATTTGTCTGACTCGTTGGATGAGCGACGAAGAAACCGAAAAGGGAAGAAGCGGAGGACGAAGACGGGAAAGAATCGAGAGGATGATTCAGACCCCGACTCGTCAGGCTCCAGTCCCGATAAGAGTTCATCGTCGGATGATGACCGTAAAGGTAAGAAGAAGAAGAAAACGAACAGGTCGACGAAGAAGTCGTCGAAAAAGAACCGAAAGGGGAAAAAGCGATACAATGAGTCGCCCGACTCTGCGTCGGACACCGAAATGGACCTGGAGGTGCACTAACCGTTGAACGATATGTTCACCAAAGCCGTTGATTACAGGACTTATCGGTTGATCAACAAGTCTTCTGAATACATCCAAGGGGTGGCTCAGAAGATGACTACGCACCACATGAAGCTCAGCTTTCAAATGGGTGACACAATCTTCACCGATACAGATCCTATTGCGATAATTAAGTTTCTACAGAAGTCCAAGCTTGCATGTGACCCAAATGGGTTTTCCGAGGGTGCTGCGATGTGGCTGTTTTAGTTTTACCTTAAAGGACAAGCCTACCACTTGCTGCGGGGTAGGCTCCGCGGCAATACCTTAGCGGTGGATGAGGATGGCACAGAGATGTTGGAGTCATACCCAGGAGTGGTCAATTTCCTTTTGGAAACAAAGGCCACCGATGACGTTATCCAAGAGGCTTTCTCGGAAGTCCTCGCTTACCATCAAAGGTCTGGGCAAACCGAATCGGATTTTTCGCTCGCGCTGTGGAATCTGGCAACCCGTTGTGGTAATGTGTTTACTACCCCGAGGTTAAAGTCGCTATTTGCCGACAATGTCGACAAAGCGATCTGTTCCCAGGTACGCAATTACCTGGTTATTAACCGAAAGGTAGACTACAATGGGCTGGCTCGATACTCCCAGGGCCTTGGAGATACCTTTCGGCTGGGAAAGAGACCAGCCATGCCTCCAACCTCGAAGGATAAACCGAAAAGGTCAGTCTTGGAAATTGAAGACACAATAACCTCAGAGGGTAGCTCGCACATCGAAGTACCTACAGGAACCGCTATCCACTTGGTAGCGACCCAGGGGCGGTTCTCGAAACCGTCGACGGTAGGAAATTGGTCGTCAACGCGTACACCAAACTCGGTACAATCGCCGATAATTTCGGTGAGCTCGCATAGTATGCCAGGAGCGAGCTCACATAACTCGCCACCCACATCCTACGCCATTGCTCCTACCAACCAGGTTTCGAAGCCCCCCTCAATGGTAACGCAAGACCCTCAAACTGGAGGCCTCGTTTGCTGGTTCTGTCTCGCGACAGACTATTTGGCAAACAATTGGGCTAACTTACCTCCAGGGATGAGAGACCAGTTGATTCAGGCTCGCATGCAGAATCACCAACGCCTCTATGGGTCTTCAACGAAAGCATCAAATAGGTTCCAACCCCGTACACCGGTACAGGTCAATACCATCGAGGAAACACCAAACTTGGAGTCAACCCCTCCCGTACAGGAGGATAACACCGAGGGGTTGGCGTATTGGCCGAACTCAACCTGCAATCGGAAGGCCAATCGATACCCAGAACCTTGAAGGTGGAAGAGAACACGTCACAACCAGTTCTGGTTTGTCATATGAAGTACAATAACTATAAAGTACGTGCTTCAATGTGTTTCTCCGATCGCCTTGCGGTTCCGGTCACGTGCGTATTGGATACGGGGGCCGGCCCAAACGTGCTGAACTCCCGCGTCATACCTGAGGCGGTACTTCGGAACTTGAGCCGAGCTCCCGACAACAACCCGCTGGTGGATGTAAATGAGCGCCCATTAAACCTTCGAGGTATGCTCACCACTGTGGTGCAGCTCGGAAACCTCAAGGTAAGACTGCAATTCTTTGTTGTCGACCGTTTACCGACAGACTGCCTACTAGGTACGAACTTCATTGACAGACATGTCAAAGCAATCCTTCCTGATTCCCATACAGTCGCCCTACGTTAGGGGGGACGAATTGCCATTTTAGGTAATACGGAAACCAAACGGGGATGGTTCGTCAAACTGAAGAAGAGGATATCCACCGAAACGGTCTCCAACAAAGTGCGCCTTACCAAAACAGGTTTTTATCCCGCCAATGCACCAAATATTGGTACCGGTGTCGTGTGCGACCCCCGGGCTGGTCATATTACAAAACCATCCGAGGTTAGCACATCGACACCTCACCTTGATGGCCAACGGGATTGTCGACAACATCCCAAATCAACCCTTTAAGGTGTGTCTCAGCAACTTCAGCAGTCATGACGTGAAGTTGCCAAAAAATACCAATGTTGGCATCGCACTACCGGCACCACAAGGGGTCTTCACCGTAGCTCACACTGATCTCGGCGAGGTCGCCCTCGATAAGGAAGGGGGTGCGCAAATGCTTCCACAAACACAAAGGTATCGATAAATACCAACTTGGGAGCAAAGGTAACCGATAAGGCATCGCTAGACAAAGAAGAGAAACCGGACCCTGAGAGGCAGTGGCAAGATACAGTCCAGATTGGTGAAGAAAACGGCCAACTGCGGGGCCGTATTATCGACCTTCTGGAGGAGTTCGAAACCATGTGGTCAGGCCATCTGGGCCAAATTAAGGCCACACAGTATCGCATCGAGCTCTTCCCTGGCTAGAAGCCGATTTACCAGCAACCATACCGAGCAGGTCCAAAGGAGAGAGAGATAGAACTCAAAGAAGTGAATCGAATGCTCCAAGAAGGGGTAATTGAATCAGCGAACTCAGATTGGGCTAGTCCCGTGGTTCTGGTTCAGAAGAAAGGGGATAACCGGATGAGGCTCTGTGTGGAATACAGGAGGCTCAATAGCGTGACCGTCCGGGATTCGTACCCAATACCTAGAATGGATGAGTACATCGACTCCTTGGGAGATGCGCAGATATTTACCACGTTTGATGCCAATTGTGGTTATTTGCAGGTACCCGTACGTGAGGAAGATCGAGACAAAAATACCTTCACGTGCCTTGCAGGTTTGCTTCGCTTCACGCTGATTCCTTTCGGATTACGCAATGCTCCAGCCCCCATTCAAAGGGCGCTGGACATCATCCTTTCGAAGGTTAAATGGACAACCGCCTTGGTACACATTGATGATGTAATCATCTATTCCGGATCGGTAGAAGAGCACTTTGCACACGTACGAACCGTACTAATCCTCCTAGCTGAGGCGGGGGTGACGCTGAAGCTACGCAAATGCGTCTTCTTTACCAGAACGGTTGAATACCTGGGACACATCATAGGCCCTGGTACCCTAGAGGTTGCGCCAAGCAACATTAGAGCCGTACAGGAGGTCAAGTTGCCACGATCCTGGACAGACGTACGATCTTTTATAGGTTTATGTAAAGTCTATCGTCGCTTCGTGAAGGGATTCGCGAAAATAGCGGCTCCCCTCAACAAGAAGCTCCAGAACGGTGAACCTGAACGGTTTGAGAATCTATCGAACGAAGAAATGGACACCTTTGAGGAATTGAAACGAGCACTGTGGTTGCCGCCAATCTTAGCGTTACCGAAAACAGGTCTACCATACACACTGGATACAGATGCATCCTATGCCCAAATTGGTTGTTGTCTCATGCAGGAGCAGCACAACGGAGACAAATTACCTATAGGATTCTGGAGCCGCGCTATGAATGCGGCGGAGCGGAACTACACGTTAACTGAGAAGGAATGTCTAGAAGTAGTGTGGAGCATGTTGATGCTCCGTCCATACCTTTATGGTGAGCGCTTTACGTTGCGCACGGACCATGACGCCTTAAGGTGGATCTTCGGACTGGCAGATACGTCTGGTAGACTTGCCTGTTGGAGGTTGAGACTGTCGGAGTTTGAATACGACGTACAGTACCGTCCATGTATCAAGCACAACATAGCTGACGCTATGTCACGCTTAAAAACCTCAGGGTTAGAGACAGAACCGGTGGACGATGATATCCCTTGCTTTTTGGTGTCATCAAACCAAAATGGTACCGGCGAACACCTAGAAGGATGTCGGGACTTACCTGAAGAAGGTGGTTTGCGGAACGTCGACATGGCAACGCAGATACTGACCCTAGAGGAAACGAACGTCATGCCCGTAACCCGAGAGGAATTTCTACGAGAACCGGCCCATGCATCAAGGATCGCGACAACAACAACTGCTACAACAGGGGTCGTCGTGGTTACTACGCTCGCGACAGCTGTAGTATTCTACTATGTCGGGGAATCCGATAGGTTTGTTTTTCGCGAAGTCGCGGTTGTAACTCATGAGTGAGTGTTATCATTAGCATTGTGATATGAAGCAGCATCCCGCATAGGATGCCTAGAGGCAGAATGTCTTAGTGGAACACATGGCGTCATGGGTCGAGTGGCTTACCACGGCGCGCGCAGAGTTGCGACCCTTCCTAGGGGAATGCCATATTGGCAACGGCGCATGTAGTGGCGATCCACGTGGCTGGTTTTACTACCCTTTGTAGCTAGACGTCCATTAGGGACCATACCCATACAGTGGTTTGGCTAAGTGGCTGACCACTCGGTATTATTTATATATTTATTTGGGCACTCACCCTGTCACACAGTATATAGTGTACTAGAGGTGAGCGCCGACTCCAAGTAAAGGAGACAACATGGGCATCATGACTATTCTTTTACTCGCTTAGGATTCCTTAACCGGAGATCCGGACGAGCTATAATAGATAGTCAGCCCCCAACCACTTCACGAGCCGTCTCGTACCTACATTCCATCAACGTTTTACAGTTGCGCTGTTCACCCTCGCTGGCGAGTAGTGGCCTTACACCCCACTTCGAGCTCGCTGGTGTTGTAGCTCTACCACCCCTTTTCCTTCGCCGCAAGCGACCCATCGGCATTCCGAACGCTTTCGCAGGTGTCTGCTCTCTCCGTTAGAGCGGATACTACAAGTGGTCTCCCGACTTAGAACCACTGTGGTCAGCTGCACTGAACAATTCGTTCCTGGAACGTGGAATCGATATCGATACTTGGAAGAAGTGGAATCACTACAGTTATTGTTTATCGAACCACCTCCGGCAATTGCGGAATTCATCGTGGTTGAAAACGTGGTCGAGAAGTCGAAGAAACCATTTGGTTCGCACCTGGACTCAGACTTGGTCTAGGATGCCGAAGACCCGAAGCCAGTCGAGTACTGGTCGCTCCGGTCCTACGGGACCACCCCCGAAACCGAGGCTCGCTTCATCTGTTGAAGCCGGAGAGCGGCTGTATCGTCAAGCGATGTCGCGCTCACGCTCGGTGAATGATGAACGAGATCTCTCGGATGTACCGGTCCCTGTGGCAGCGGCAGTCACGCCCACCACAGAAGCCATAGTTGACCCTGAGGTCGTCGGACCTCAAGAAGAAAATGATTTGCGCAGGGAAGTGCGTCGTCTCAAGTCTGAGTCAAGCGCTTCGCGTGTGTGCATGGTTGCGTTGGAATCGCAGATCTCTGCTTTTATCGCTGATGTCGAAGAATTACGCAGTGTGCATCAAGCACTCGTTCGTCAAGACGATGGGAAGCAGGGCTCTGCATCAGTGAAAACACTACAACCATCTACTGGAGAAGTACGGGAATACGCCCGATGCGCTAACCGACTTAACCGTGGATGTAGAGGAAGTCCTCACTCGAGTAAACCCCCGTTTAGAACGCCTGGAGGCGGCAGTTCATGCGCAAACTTCTGCTAAACCAGTCGTGCTGAAAGAGGAAGGAGCTCCTTTGAAGGAAGCTCGTTCGAAGAAGTTGAAGTTACGACGTAAGAAGCGGAAGTCCGCACGTAATTCGAGTGATGAATCGTCAAGTACGGAGGGCTTCAGTTTCAGTACTGATGATTCTGGTGATGCAGATACGTCAGATGACGACGACAGTGATGATGGTCATTGAAGGTCCCGATCTCGGAAGAAGAACGCGTCTTCGTGGTTAACGAGAAAAAACGGCTCACCTTACAGAGGATTGATGGTGCTCTCGTGCACGAATCCGCTTTATCGGAAGGTCCAGAATTACAGGTACTACCGTCTGAAGGTGAAGAGCAAGAAGCGCTCAGGACGCGAAACCGCGAAGGTGAAGGATCACATCAAACGATTGAAGATCGGCCTTAATGATTTAGCATTTGATGGGAAAACCCCCATTCTCGTTATCGAGTTTCTCACTCGATTCGTTGCCGAAGCAGACACTCTATAGATGAGTGAACCACATGCATTTGTGTCTTTACCACACTTCCTGAAGGGTTTTGCTTTAGAGCAATATCGTTCCTTATGCGGATCATTGACAGCCGATGAAGGCGGCGTTACCTCATGGCCGGAGGCAGTGCAGTATTTGCTGCGCAGTTACGCGACTTCAAATGCGATACGTCAGGCGATCCTGAACCTAAGGGATGTGACCCAAAAGCCTGAGGAGGGCGAAGCTGAGTACAGCTCAAGGCCTAACAAAGCTTCAGTCCGCTGTGCAAACGTCCACTCGACGGAGGAAAAGATTACCTTGTATATCGACGGGCTGCACCCGAGCATCAAGTCGTTGGTAGCTCGATATCGAGAGAAGCATGGAAGAGTCTCCTTTTTGGAGTTAGTTCAGTTTGCGAAAGCTGAAGGAGACGCCGCCAGAGCGCGTGGTAGCCCCCGTCGTTCAGTGGCTTTTGGAACCTCAATGGGTAAGGAGAAGATCTCCGCCAGAGTTAATCAGCGCAGCAAACTGCTACATCTGGAATTTCCAGTGCACTCACGAGATTCGTCGTTGGCACCCAAAGGAGTGACTCGCATGAGGAGGCGGTCCATTTAATGGAATATACGGACTCTTCTGTACCTACAGTGGATCTCCCACACTCGGAGTCTCAGGACGAAGAAGCCCTAATGGCTATGGAGGGCCGTCGCTTTATGTACCGTCCCTACACGGTGCCACAACAAGGAGGTTTTAAGAACGGGAAACCCGGATGGTTGGATACTCGCACGGCATACCGTTCACAATCTATGTTGACCAACCGTCGTGACGGTTTGATATGTTATTCATGTTATGGAAAACACCATTTGAGTACAGAATGAACGCTTCCTGCAAAGGATCTGAGTCGTATCATGACGAATTATGAAGCACTCTCAGAAGAAGAAAGGAGCCGCGTACCGGCGGGCATGTATTGGAAAGCCAAAAGTTGGTTTTCTCACACACCAATGCGCCGGACGGACAAGCCAGTTGCTAAGAATGCTGAAGTGTTACAACCCGGAACCCCGGTAGGAAGAGGCGCCTTTGAGGCGAATAAGCCGGTGCAACCGGAAAACTAAGTTAGGGAGCCCCTAGGGGGTCGGCACTAGTCGATCCCGTAGTCCTGACCAGGGAGAGCTCGCCTACCTGCTCCCGCGCTTGGAAGCCCAAGATTCTTTTGAGGCCTCAGAAATTTCCGCCGTACGGAATCAATCCGCCGGACGGAAAGCGAGTACAGTTTGATTGTGAGTTACATCGTCCTTGGAGACGTTATAATTGCCCGTCAAAACGGAAAAGTTACCTCATGGTAGTGTCTAAAAGAAACTATAAGGTCTATGCCGACATCGGCTCTGACAGGAATCTGTTATCTCGTCGATTGACTATCCTGGACACAGGTGCTGGTCCGAACTTTATACGGGAATCGGAGCTCGCTCCAGCTGACTTAGAACGTATTCGATACGGTTCTTTACCGGACATCCGAGATGCCAACAAAAATGCTGTGAAGACACTGGGAACAGTTCGACTCGTGGTGCGTTGGGGACGCGTTGTAGTCCTAGTCGACTTCATCGTCTGTAAGACATTAGCTGCACCAGTGGTACTGGGATGTGATTATTGCGACAAGTTTGCCTAGGTAACGAGATATCGTGGGAAGAATACTGCAGGGGAAACTTGGAAAGTAGGAATACTTTAATTGCACTGTACTACTGCACACTTGTACGTTGTGACCACAAAGTAATTATTTATTTTTAAAAAAATTGTGGCACACCACAATGTAGATATTACAGTACAGTAGCTTCTCTGCCTCCTGGCTCGCTGAGGGGCGCTTGTCCCTTGGTCAGGAAGGCATAGGCCAGTCAACAATCTCCTTACCACCTTCTTGGTGTTCCCTAGGAATCCTAAAGTCGCTATTGACTAAAGATCACTTATACCATTTGATCTAATCGCCGTGAGCTACATCTCTTCTTTCGAGGATATCCTCCCTTATCCGCGGTGTACCTCTTTCTTTATTGTTTGTTTAGCGTGTTGTTTTTGTTGTTTTGTTGTTCTTTTTGTAAGTGCACAAGGCTTGTTGAGCCAATCTCATGAGCCCTACGTACCGCCATACCCAGAATCTTCCCTAATGTCCACAGGCACCGTTCTTCTTTTTCTCAGCCACCCCTCACCATTCTCTTTCACTCACCTTCTTCCTTCTTTTAAAAACAGTCGCTCACAAGGCGAAGCCCTCTTCCAACGGTAATTCATGTGGAAATCCACCCGATATCGATAACCTAACAGTCTCTCATGGAACGCCACATAAACTGATCTTTCGACAAATAACACTTGGAAAGAAGTACACTGTTGTGTGTAACTTTTTCTCCTGAATCGTAACTTTTGTGTCTCACACGTCATTGGATCTTCGTTGGATTTGTGTACTAGTTACTTCGATCAGTCAGCAGAAGCTTGAACCCTCAACACGGAATCTGTTTTTTCAGAAGACATTCGGATCCGGATTTATCCATTCGCTAAGATAATCGATCACTCCGAATTTTATTGGTGAAGACTTGTGAATCGTCGTTTGTTATCGTCATCGATTTTGGTTGTATCTAATGCGATATCTATTGATGTCACTGTTTGAAATTGTGATACGTGTTCACATTTTGTGGTCTCTATTACCGGTTAGTATTGGATCACGATGCCTACGAGAAGCGGCTCGAGTAAGGATAAGACCTAGTCAGCGGCACCCCGCTTAGCCACGTCTATAGAGGCTGGGAACTGCATACATCGTCAGGCGAGAAGCAAGTCTAGATCGACATAAAGCGCTCGCACACCCTTGGAGGTAGCGACGACTGTAGCTCAAGAGGATACTACCTCGTCTATACGTGATGTTACGGAAGGTACAACCCTGCGAGCTTAATTGAAGCAACTCCGTGCGCAACCTGCAACGCAGAAGTTCCGTCTAGAGCAAATGAAAAGTCAAGTTAAGATCGTCTTTGGAAACGCTTCAAGGGCAGTAGATTGCCCTGAAGAACCGAAAATTGGATACAGATCAGATGGCCGATACAGTTAGGACAATATAAAAAGATCTCAATCATTTGATAGAAGCGCGGAGAAATTCTACTCAGCTTTACCAGAATTACCAGTCACTGTTGCGGAGGTTCTCTCCAGTGTCAACCATCGCTGACAGCCATTGGAAACTATGGGAAACGCACCGTTGTCAATTCCGCATCCGGATGAGGGGGTGCAATTGATGATTACCGAAGTGCAGTTGCGCAAGCATAAGCAAAAGGAAGAGAAGTCTTCCTAGAATATTTCGATATCAAACAAGGTCACAAGGAAGAGTGACAGTTAAGAAAAATCCGATAGTTTGGAGGATCGTTATTGTAACTCGGGCGACTCCAAAGAAAACAGCTCATCAGAGGATGATTGTTCGAGCGAAGAGGACACTAGTAGATCGAGGTGAAAGAAGACCGGACCAAGACTGTCGTGTCGCGAGAAGGGAATGGCTTACGGAGGCCTGGAACAGCTTCCATGCCCCGATTCACTTTATCTGAGGATTATGAACTACCGCAGTTATCGGTTAGAAGTGCTAAAGAGCAAAGTTCCTGGTCCCTTAATGGATAAAGTTAGGGATCACATTAAGCGGTTGAAGACTGAACTCGATGGTCTTACTTTTTCAGGGAACGATGCTAGACTTGCTTTCAATTTTTAAATCAATTGCTTGCTGAAGCCAACAATTTAAAAATGAGAGAATTTCAAGCATTCGTAACTCTTCGACATATTCTAACTGGATTGGCTTTAGAGCAATATCGCGCTGTGAGTGGTTCAGTTACGGTTGATGAAGGTGGATTCACCAGTTGGGAAGAAGCTGTGAAGAATCTCCTGCGTAGTTATGCAACGTCAATCTCAGTTCGAGAAACTATCCTGAATCTCAGGGATTTTGTCCAGAATTCTGGTGAAAAAGAAGTTGAATACAGTTCAATGTTGAACAATGCAGCAACCTGCTGTAGAAATGTGCATTCTATCGATGATGAGTTTACGCTATTCGTAGATGGTTGGATTCGACTATCAATTGACTAGTAGCCCTTCGCAGGTATCAGCTTGAGTGGGTTAGCTCTTTGGAATTAGTGCAGTATGCACAGGCTGAAGGTCAAGCCGTTCGAGCTTGTCGCGGTTGGAAACGTCACTTAGAATTATATTTTCTTGCAAAGGGAGATCCCAAGCACGCTCTGAACCATAGCAAATTATTGTATCTGGGATCGCCGGAAGAGCCGCGCGTTTCGACGCACACACCATATCAAACAAGCCAGATAGTGGTGAAAGCACTTCATTATCTGGACGACCCAGAAAGTTCGGTACCTAATGCGAAGCTGCCGACTACTAGCTCCTCCAAGGAGAATGATATGATTTCTATGAAGCGGCTCGGATACCCTTACAGAGCTCGTGCGATGGTACCGCCCGCAGGAGAATTCACTTCAAAAAAGCCAGAATGGGTCGATAGCCGTGGATAGAATCAGGCTCAGCTGAGAATGAACAGGGATGGTCTGATATACTACAGTTGCTACTGAAGATACCATCTGTCATCAGAATGTACCCTATTCGCCAGGGAGTTATATTGATTTGTCTTGAATTATGAAGCCCTTTCAGAGGCAGAGTACACCCGTGTACTCGGTCAGTTGTATTGGAAAGCCAAAGCGTGGGGTATTTCGGATCATTCCCGAGGGGTCACATTGGAATTCCGAACACTGAAGCATCACAGGCCGCTGCCTTGCGAGATAAATGAAATTCCAAGATGGCGAAGGAGAACCCCGCTAGTTCGCAAAATTAAATGAGGGAGCCCTCACCGAGTCGTTTGCGATCGAGCTCATAGCACCGACCGGGGAACTGACTTGGTGCCGCTTCCGGGAACCTAAACGGAAGGTCGTTCTGAGAACAGAAAGGTCTTTGGACATCATCAACCGTATAAGAAATAATTCTAAAAATTGAGCGCAGATGGAGAGCGCATTCGAGTTGTGAAAACTTTTGAATTTGACTATTTTTCAAATGATACTATTTTACAAACTAGGATTGCAATAGGATGCTTTAATGACCAATTTATCATCAAAATGGACTCAAAGCGAAATGAATCCGACTTCCAAAGTGACATCTTCTTCTTGTCCGGAATCAAAGATTTTCGATGTGTTTCATTGCGTCATCAGTGTGCTCTCCAAATCTTGCAAACCCGCTCCAAAAACATTCTGAATGACGGGAGATATTTTGCCGCATTTGAGCCTCCGCTTGCCTTCCAATCTTACCGCAGGACACAACCTGTATGGAAGAATTCGTCTCCAAATGACCTCAAGTTGCACTGCCGTGCTTCAAAACGCTGCCCCAACAATGAAAACCATCGTTTACGAGAAGCATCCATTGGATATACAATTCTGGCGGATCAATAAAGCGAATTATCAGCCCTTGTCGCACTTCGACATCCACACGCTCTCACATTCTTCAAAACGGGGCCATAGGCATATTGACGTATGCCACAATACGACATCCATATGCTCTCAGACACTCTTCCTGGTAGCCACTGACGCACCTTAACCTCCACCTGCCCACTTACTATACCATGTGGCATCACGTTGTGTACACCCTTCGTCGCCGAAAAGCTCTCGCTTGCTCCCATTACTCCCAGCATCCCAAGCTCTATTGCCCAATCTGCCACCCTTTTGCAACTGCTTCAAATTACACAGCTGGAACAAGACTGCTTAGAACGACATTTCCAAATAATTTTTAACACGGTTCTTCGTGCTCTTATGCGTCAACCGCAACGCAAAGGTTCTGACATACCATCTGCATCCAAGATCCTTCAGAATCACATTCAAAGCCTTCATCTCTGATCCAGAAGTCCCCACAGCACGCGGTTCACATTGTCCACTGATGTTTCTTCTTTGCTGAGAAAACACTCTGATGTTAAATTGTCATCTATGAAATAGAATCTTCGCCGAACTCCACTACGTGACTGTTGAGAAAGAACACTGTGACTGACAACAATGATCAGTCTCGAAACGATGGAGAGGTCCTTCACAGTTTTCGACGCAAAAGTATTGGTGTACGGGCACTTATTGTACATTTGAGGCTGGGAGCCGATCTCGAGACCCGCGGCCCATTGTATTGCAGCTACTTCACACTTTTTCTGACAGTGATTTCATTATGCAGAATGGTCAATGACTGTCGTATCCACTCCTTACTCAAGGAGCACATGTATATGGAAATATTACACTGCAGTAAGTCCTTCATTTTCCATCTTAGTAGCCTCATTTGAGTTCTCGCTAGAACGAAATTTAATCTAATAAAAAGTACCGGGATGAATTCTTGCCTTTGTATCCTGCACCGCCTTCTGCCATTAAAAAACCCTGATGGAGATCTTAAAGTAACTCGATCGATGTTTTTCATAATGTCAAGGGCTTCTGAGAACATCAAACCATCGTAATTGCGCATAAAGTACCCTTTCATATACGAAGTAAGATATTTGTCGAGATTCGCAATGCTGCCGACCCAATATGTATGCCCCTGACCTTTGCGTTAATACCCTCTTCCACGTATTAGGTCTTTCAAACTATACGTGCCATCAATTCTTAACGACACAAAAAAGAAGGGCTTGTATCCTTCCATAAATGTGGCATCATTAAGTAGAGAAGCCGCTACACGGTTCCTGTAGTTCATGTGCCCCAAAATCCATCCAATGTATAGTTCCATCCAGCATTGCGAGTACGCTACAGGTTGATTATACTCAAGAACTCTTTCTGCATGGAGAAGAATCAAATGAAGCATATATTTGTACAAATGAATTTGCTGATGGTCGCCATTGACGTAGAATCGCTCAATCTGACGATATAAACAAAGTGTCAATTGTTGCAATCTGTCCACATCACTTTTTTTGAGCGTCAGACGCCAAACAATTTCGACAATCTTCACAAACATTTGCTAACCTGATAGATATGTCGTCGGTAGATGCCCATCAAGTACAACGAGACTTCAAGACAAAATGAATGACTTAACCTCTGCTGATTTCCATTGTTAAAACCCACTTAGCGGTTTTGGATGAATTCCGATCTAGCTAGGAATTCCTCTTCCGAAACATTAAAGCTCCTGATCAATTTTTCTTATTGAAGACTTGCGGAATGAGTAAGTTCTTGCTGGTGACAGCCACAAGCGAATCAGACCTTTGCCGATGTGGTAAAACAAGGGCATTGTTTCAATCGGAAAAGACTTACAAGGGATTAGATAAGGGACAGAAAGAAGAACTGAATCTCTAGTAGGTCCAGAGTCTTTTTGCATATCAGATCTTTTTTCCCTTCAAACAGTTCTAGTCTCGTGATGGGTTGAACAGTTTCACAAACCGAACGTAATGAAAGACGAGATGGGTCAAAGAGTGTACGACTTCCACCAGATTTTCGTATCCTGCTTGGAATATAGTGATGTTGGTTTGACACCGACCAAACACCTTCGATTTTGCAAAAATGGCAGGGTAGTTTTTCATTATGGCCTTTCAATCTACCAAATTTCTTCACATCTGGAAGATCCTCAGTAAAACATAACAGATGGACTCGAAGCTTTTGCGATGTTCCATTGTAGAACATAAACTCCATCCGAACGCCATGTTTGTGGAATGATTGGATTTATTCGACAAGAGAGGCGATGAGTGAATGAAGGATTGCAGGCTCAGTCGGTTCAGGGATAAACGTGAATGTTAGTACGATTTTGACCAGATATCGCTTGCTGGCTTGAAGGTTCAAAAGCATTGGAGCAACTGCCCACACATGAAATGTTCGTTTCTTGAACCCCTGGAAACCATCAGTGGATAGCGATAGAAACAAATCATTCTTAATTCCATCCCTTCCACCAGAGGCAGATGCAATATGATCAAATGCTTCGGAGTCCAAAATTCCGTATTCGCACCCCGTTTTATGTGTGTGCTTCCTCCAGTTGTAACCAAGAGTACAAATTTTTGCACCGTGCTTTGCCAGTTAACGTACTTATTAGTCTTGGCTTCAAAGATATCCATGAAAAAGATGACGCGGACTGGATTTCAGGGGCTGGTCGAAATTCACAGCAAACAGAGCAATGATAAAGGGACTGGTTGTAACAACACATGTTTCCGGGACAAATCGGAAATGTTCGCATTGCTCCTTCAATTCCTGATCTCAAGTTAGTGCGAGCGATAATTGTTTTCCAATAATTAGACGGGGCTTTGTTAAATTCAGAATGTCATCCGTAGCTTCTTGCGTTAAGCTAGGCTTGAAAACAAGTCTATCCAGTGTCTGTTTTTCGTAGCCTACAACGAGAACTCGTCGTCATTGGCACTATTATGAAGGAGGGTACTCTATTTCATCAACTTCAAGGTTCTCTGCTGTTTACTGTACTCTAGAATGGCCTTCCACTATGTTAATGCTTTTCATAGAGTTATGGTTCACCTCAGAGCAGACTGAGCGATCTGAATTGCAATTGAACAGTTTGAAGTGATCGTGAAGGCCGTTTGCATCGATGAGCAGTATATCAGGTTTAGGCTCATCAGATCCGATTAGGTCGGCCTCTTGGCAAATTCTCTCCTTATCAGGAGTAGAATTATCTCAAAAAACGCCGTCTTCATGAACATTACCGTAGTCGGGATTTTCTTTGTATTTTTTGCTTGATTTCGATGGATCAACAGCGAAATTCTCATGTATTGGAAGAGGATCTTGTCGACATTTCTTCGGATTTCCTTTTGATATCAAGCTTGGAGGTGACCTCTGCCCAGGACTTCAATTCATGGGAACTCTATTATGTGTGTTGCATTCATGTAGCACAGCCTCGCTTTCAAAACTTGGTTCAGCCATCGTTCCAACGATGGTGGAGTTCCCTTCCGCGAGAGGCAATACATTTTAGCCACTCGCAGGGGCCCTGGCTTGAAGTCGATGGGCTGTTACATGACTCGAATGAGACGGTGATGGTGAACCATAAGTATTTGAATAGCAATCTTCATTTCTAAGGAACCCAAGAGATTGTTGAACACGAGATTCGTTTTTCGTACGGAAACCCATGCTTCCATCCTCTGTCGGTCCCAAGGGCAGGTCTGGTACAATCCCACGTCTTCTCCGGAAGATTTTTGCTTTCCTTCTGTGCTTCAACTTAGTGGTCCGGCTCGATGCCTTTCCCTGAGGATAGCAAATGAAGAAAAACTCTGGAAGACATATATACTTTGGGTGCATTCTAATAATTCTATTAATTGGCAGTAGACTTGGAAACTGAGTGGTCGGGGATAAAGAGTATGATCAAAAGGGAAACCGTTGTTCTAGGAGATTCGATCTCTTCTCCTGTCTGATTGAAATCATTGAGAATGTTGCTCAGGGAATAAAACGCTGGCAATATCTCAGAGGTTGGTTTTCAAATGTGTATTCAATTTGCTTCAATACACGAAAAAAATGGGAGTGTGCGTCCATTTATACAGACCGACTGTGACCCAAATTCTAATGAACCTCTGTTCAGATCTGAGACTAGTAAATATTTTCCCTCTTCTGTATTCGAAACGACTCATGCGTATGTACATGTCTCGTGAAGACTGTTAGGCCCCACTTGAAAGACTTCTCTCTGAACCCAAAAACTAAATAATCCGTACCTGGATGGAGGATGTTGGAAAGGTCACGAGGCGGCTCGACGGCCTAAAGCCGTCCTTTCGACTTCTGCCAATACCCAGTCCAGTAAGAGGCAAAGACTAAGTGCGAGAGCCAATTTGACAGTGCTAGTGAGAGCAGATGTTGATTTCTTAAATGCATTGTTGCCTGAAGAAGAAGGGCAATACATCCAATTTCGCGAAGGTGTCTCTGACAACAAACAAAACTCACATGCAAAAAATTGCTCTGGGAATGATCATGATACAAAAAGTCGGGGTTGACTTAGGCAGAGCTAGCCTGGAGCACCGCTTCAAGAAAGACCCGTGTTATGCGGTGTGAAGCTGATGTACGAGCAGATGCAGAGAGTAGATACTTTCTTGTATACGGATAGAGTAGTAACCTTTGATGTATCAGATGGCTTGCAGAACAGTAGATGGAATCAAAAGGGCTTCATTCCCAAACTCCAAGGGCCCACAACGTGTAACAGCGTACTCTTCCACCTCCTTCAGTTGAACAAGAGAATATGTACTGTGTGGAAACTGAGACAGAGCGTCTACAAACCAACGACACTCCGTTTAATGCACATATAGTGCAACAACTATCATCTCTACTGCCAGTTGTTGTTGCTGATCCGGTGCAAACGTCGCATTCATCTCAGGTTCAATGTCTTCAAAACAATCTAAGAGAGAATCTACCTCGACAACTGGCAACCGATTCGCGAGATGTAACGCAAGATGTCACGTCTAGAGTTGAAACACGGTCTTGAAATGTTTCGAAAGGATATGAGATTGGCTACAATTCATCACCACTATCTTCTTCCTTAGCTCATGCTGGAGCTCTACATCTTTCATTGCATCTCATGAAAGTTGTGAAAAATGGATTATCTCCGAGATCAAATACCCTAAAAACTGAAACTGGGAATTTTTTGAGCAGAAGTGAGGCAGTGGGGGATAAGGAGTTACGCATACCCTCATCTTCCGTGGTATTCGTTCCGGCTCAGCCTTCATCCGAATCGGATGACAAATTAAACAATCCATCCCATACCCGAAATGATTTGTCATCAGTTGAGAGTGGGGCTCGAAATCCTTCCAGAGAAATATCCATATCGCGTAGAGAGAGGTTTCACACAGCACGTCCCACCGCAGAGAGTTGAGCGCAATTCTATAGGCAGAACCAGACCTCAACCCCTTTTCTCAAAAATAGGGATGGGTTGGATTTGGCTGCACATGCACGACAAGATGGTAGCGGCATGCGAGCGAGGAAGTATGGAATCACGCTTCGTAGACAGATAGAAGCTCCAATTGATAGCTCTCCTGGTAATGCAGAACCACATTCGATAGCATTTGTGGAAGTACCCCGGCCTCGAAATAAAGTGAATATCCACAATAAACACTAAGCGGCATGTAATCAACAAGATGCGTTGAGCACAAAAGTGACAGCTTCTTGTCTACCACGTCACCGAAAACACACTAACTCACTTACTCTTTGCAAATTGAACAATATAATGAGTGATATGGTCACAGAAAACACACTAACTCACTTACTCTTTGCAAATTGAACAATATAATGAGTGATATGGTCACAGAAAACACACTAACTCACTTACTCTTTGCAAATTGAACAATATAATGAGTGATATGGTCACAGAATTCGAGAATGATTCTGTCCAAGGCACCGTTCGTAACAGGGGTAACGATGGGCATCATGTTGGAGGTGCTCGAAGTTGGGGCCGTCCTAGAAGTTCTGGACGTTCTCAAGATCGCGGATGTGCTCGAGGTCACGGCCGTGCTAAATGTCGCAGAAGAAAGAGCAATATAGTTGGAAACCGAGGTCAAAGAGTGGGGCTTGGACGTCGAACTACAACCTAGGATTATTTGACAAAGGTTTTTGACTCGGAGGAGAATTTTATACCTTTTTCGGTTGTTGTGCGCCGAAAAGCAGTCAACAAAACTCTCCAGTTGGGATTTATCACCGCGTATTCATATAATTAACCTTAATAGATGGGTATATGGAGTTTGGGTAGTTCCAAATCTCATAGACTCCAATTAATTATACATTTCCCATGTTATTCATATGTACCTCATATATTACTAAAGCTTCCTTTTTCAATGCATTGGATTTTTCATAATGTTTAAAAGCGACAGATTGTTCCGGTTCAATTAGCAATGTAGATCAACAAAAACGTAGGAAACCAAGCAGGCGCACATATTTTGCAGAAATCTAGGTCGATCCCAACTATGAAACGGGTGCCGTTGCAGAAAACGTAAAAGAAACTCCTGACGATGTCGACGCTGCCCTTGTCGTCGTCATAGCACACGTCACAAAATCAGCATCCAACAAACTCCCAAACAATGAGCCTCACGCACGTCTCCTGCCACATTCAAACTTAGTTAAACAATTCATTGAAATGCGTGAAAGGTCTGTTCATAGTACCACGAAAAATCCGAACAGCAATATCGGCTTCAGGAGAAATGACCCATATGACCCCGAGTTTGAGCGGCAGAGGAACGCTTATAACTGAAGAACACAGCTATTCAATAACCATCAAACGCGTGAGATTTGCAATACGATGACATGGAAGAAAAGTACGGAGGCAACACGTTTTAATATATCGTTTACGCTTCCCCCTGTCTGCATATATTTATACTGCTTACACCAGCAGAAAGAAGCACATCACGGAGGGCCAAGTTAGGTGACGTGTAACGACCGCCATAGCGGACTTCGAAAGCGATGCGCTTCATCCCGACAAGTAAACAGAATGTGCCGAACATCAACCTCTGCAGAAGCTGAGTAGATACGGACGGCCGCTTGTAGGGCACATCGGCTGCCAAACTCGTGGAACTTTCAATCTTTTGAGTACATCTGTTTGTCTCTCAGCACACGGGCTGCTAAAAGTACGACAACCATTGATCCATAATTCTTGTTAATGACGAGTGGCGTACCGTCACGTTAGCCATTGAGAGGTAAAAACGTGTCCGCAAGCTCCGAAATGACTGTCATCCCAGGCGTGAAATCGAAAGTTAGCGCATGGTTGACCGATTACGTGTCGCTGCTTAAGCTATGCGAACATGGGCAGCGTGTGCCTATATTCTACTATTTCAAAGCAGCCTAAACAAAAATAAAGATATAGCTGTGCTTCAGATAGCGCAGTGATGGTGCTACACTGCAGAATCCAAACAGATTGCTTCTGTGTCGTTTGTAGAAAACTAAGTTTCCGTCCTTGCAAATCATACTTAGAATATGGTGACGATAGAAACTGTAGTTTGGAGCTGCTCATCTCTTATGCGGATACGTCATGTCACAACTACATATGATACCTTCTTCGTGTATGCATGGTAACATTGAGAATGAGTTTGTACGATTGGAATGCATCCTAAGTTCAAACGTGATTGATGGAGTACCAGAACGCTGAAGAAGTTAACATTTTAAACCATTTTCTTTCGCTAGGTATCAAAGTGTTCAAGTACACTGGAAGCGAGGACCGGCCGAGGACAAGATATTTCCATGACAGTGTTCACATTTTCTGTGATTCTTATTCAAGTCCGTATCTGGAAGCTGACACTTAAAAAGGTCTCGTCTAATTCTCCCCGGCACGTGCTGGAAGTAATTTTCTTGGGACAGCAACCTCAAAGGTTCTCTAACACAGAAGAGCAAAGAGAAAGCCAAACGTGATTGAGCAAGACAAAGGACAAGGTGCAGTTTGAGCGCAAAAAATCGATACCCTCCGCTAAAACGTAAACGTCGTTTCTGAGATCACGCGAGCCATCTAACGAACGGTTGGCCGACTCGCGATATACAAGGCGGAACAAATTAAACTAGTCTTAATCGCTGGTATAACTTCTCAATTCGTTAATAGTTTTCTTGATTCTCTGTATAATTAGATTAGTAGTCTTTCTTTGATGGAAAAGAAATTCTTGCACAGCACTGGATTCCCGGGGTCCTTTAGCATATAGAAGGTTACTGACGTAGACTGCAAATTGTTGCCCACATCTAAATTTGGAACAAATTTGCTCCTCTATTTCGATGGGAACTAGAAGTGCGGCAAATGCACCTCTCTGGTTTGAGTCCCATATATGACTCCATCCAAGGAAGTACTGATTTTCGATATAAATTAAGTGCTTTGCAGAGCGGATCTGATGAATATAAGCTCTGTGAATTCCGTGATCATAATATTCATTCCTCCGAAAAATTAATCCAGGCCTCTTCTTAATGAGTTGTGTAGATGATTCAATGATTCGACGCTAAACTTGAACGCTTAAGCCACTATCCTGAATTTGGGCTTCTTCCCACGCTAGTACAAAGGTCTCTTCTAATCTTTGGTGAAGTGAAATTTTCAAGTGATCTGCCGCCTGACGAATCCATCGACCTTCAAAGTTGGTCAAGATATCTCACGCTGTCATTTCGGTCATGTGAGCATTTATATTATGCCACGGCTCTGTCGGACCCGATTCAGCAGTGACACCCAATTCACAGGCTTGATAGAAGTCAGACGGTGCGTGGAAACAATCAAGTGTTCGAAACAGGCTGTCGTTTATGTTTTCATAGCGACCGTCTTTGAAATACGGTCCGCCTACCCAAGCTTCTAATCTATTCTTGCCAATATCTGAATCCATGCGTTAAGAACGCCATGAAGGTTTTTTGATGATGTTTGAACATGATGGCATCATTGAAGTCGGTAAAGGGACCATGTACAGGGCTTTGCCAGCCCACTTTGATAAAATTGACTATGGTGTTGTCAATATAGACCACACCTTCTTGAACATGTTTACCCATGATGAATTGGTAAAGTGGATATCTGGCGTATTCGTCGCATACAATCACGCAGACAGTGACGACTTCCTCGGCCTTCTGCTTGAGCATCTCTCCTAGCGTTAGTCCGTTCCATTTGGTAACATCGTAGCTCATATGCATGGCAAGATAATACCAAACAGCCCATTCTTTGATATAAATGAGCTCGCTTTCCTCCAAAAGTGGACCAGAAGACTGGAAGCTAGAGCGTGAAGCAACTTCTCCAAACAGGGAAACAGTACTGAAAGAATACTGGAAGAAGCTCTTGTCATTTGCGCCATGTTCAGGACTTCAGGCCGTGATCCACAAAGCACTAAAGGAGTCCCTAAGGACGGGAACTTGCAACTGCAGAGAAACGTATACCTCGTTCTGAGCTTCAGCAGAATCTTTTTTTCGACGAAGAGATGGATTATTTCCCGTAAGCAAATTCACGGTAGCCCTTCGTAGCCATGATGTCACAAAGTCCAGCGATATATGGAGAGCAGATAACTCGCTCGACACTTGTACACCCTTAATCGAAATTTCCAGAAGCTCTTTTACTTGTTGTAGAAGCTTCGAAACGTCAGAACGGGCAGCATGCTCCAATATTGATGGATCTGCAGACACAACATAAAACGATACCAATGGAAATAGAACACGAGAGTTAAGTTCTAGGAGATGTAAGGTCTCCATGAATCGAAAATATGTGCAAAAAGCTCTCAGAATGACTGTAAAGTGCTTCGGATATCTCTTCCCACCAGACAAGACGCACACACGAATGATTTCGTACCCACTAGTTCTCAAGGAGTTTAGCGTCTCACGTATCGAAGGGATTTGGGGATCAGGCGGATCGATCTCATAACTGCATAGAATGTCATAGCCTCGTTCTTCCTGACCAGGAGGTCCGTCTCTGAAAGCCGTTTGCCTTTCTTCATACAAATCGTGCTCGTCAGCCACCGTCTTTGGTGCATCTGGGTTGCCCAAGTTGAAAACATGAACCAAATACTTGCATGTCGGCAACAAGACGTTACGGCGAAGTTTATCAGTTTTTTCACGAAGAAATTTGCCCGGATTGAAGAATCCTTGCTAGGTACAGAGCATCACGGTCTTAGCATCAACTGCCTTTGGGGCAGTGGCATGCGAAATTATACCAGTATTAAGATCTACCTTGGAACCCTTGGCTATAGGACGAGATATTATGATGCATGCTGCTTGCTCATACACAATATTCGCACAGCACCGGTGATACCTCATTTTCAGGTCCCTTCACGAGAAACGCTAAAAATATTTTGGGAGACTGTTGCTCAGAAAGAGCTTTAAAAGAAAAAAGCGTGTCAACAAGCTGCAGCAGCATACACTCAGGTTTTTCTGTTTGACCTCTTTAACGTCGAGTACAGACATGACAGACGATATGCTTGCCTCCATAAGCAGCAACTGGTCCTTTTCACGCAACTTGAGGTTAAGTAACTTGTTCACGGCATAATAGCATAGCAAATTTGCAAACCGACCTATATGGGCGTTGTTGGAACGATATAGCCGTTGTTAAACTTCATGCAGTGAATGACACGCCCGGAACCGTATCGAGCCAGACGTACTGAGATTGTCGATTAAATCGTCAGCGTTTCAATGCAGGTATCGAGTCTTGAGTGCTCTGTTGAGTACAACAACAACGATACTCTCAATACATGAATCTTTGGCACGAGCACATCTAATTCATTCCATTCGGTGATTGTTTCATACGCTTGTCTTTTGAGGGCGGCTATTTGTTTCACCACACCCACCGAGACGTTTTCTGATGCGACATGACATATAGAATCTAGAGCGAGGTATATTATATCTATGCTATTTCGGCAAGCTCTTTTGCCTCTGACAAAGTCCACAGCATTCCAGCTTTGACTCGCAGAATCGGGGAACACGATCATTACTTCGTAGAGCCTAGCAGTATTTATATATAATGCACATGGAGCATCCTGAGAAATCAGACGCACCAACCGCGAGAGTGTAAAAAATGCATTCACCTCTGGCAGAATTCGATAAATGATACGAAATGCGCCATACATCATTCCATTATTTTTCTACGGGCGACTCTGAACGACACATCATATCAAGCATATTCAAGCTCTTTGTACTGTTACACGTCATTTTGAAAGGACAACGTTTAACACAAAAGAAACGAAGAAAGGTCACAGCGAAGCTGTTTCTAGAAATTTGACCCTCCACCGATGTGAAGAAGTTGTAGACTGTTTTTCGTAACACATAGGAGGGGCATTACAGTGCCTCCGCCATTAAGTAAACAAAAACTGCGCCAAGTTCGCTATCATTGTTCGACAGTTCTTCCAGAGGGCAATTGAATGCTAGAAATGAGCGCCCAAAATGAGCGGTGCTAAGTTTCGAGATCCTCTCGGAGAATTTTGTTGTGAACTCTTTAGCCTTCTCATCTACATATTTCAAATGTTGCTATTTAAACCAAGCTTCTGTTTGAGGTATAAACGCGTCTGTAGGCGGAACGAGGCTGCACAGGAGTGGAGAAAGAAGCAGAGTGGTTCGTACGACAAAATTGAAAAGTCCGAAAAAGGCTTCACGAAAGGTTTTGTTCGGATTGACTTCACCTTCTTCAACGAAAGCTGACGGCAAGGTTCTTCCTACATCGAAAAGTGCATCTAAAAATTCGTATCGTGCTTCATCGCGTGGGTTTAAAACCAGCATGGAGCAGGCATGAGCAACAATCATGGAGAACTTCACGTTTGGTGAGGCCCATTGCAGAAAAGATCGTATGCACTATACAGTGGTAAAAAATATTGGAGTTGGCAGTGTTGTGGAAGTTGTCAGCTGCAGACGTGATGAACGGAAGGGTGGTTGAAAGAGTGAGAGCCATTGCATGGCGAAGTTCATGTAGGCGCTTATGATTCATTGAGGAGTTAAATGTATAGATATCATTCGAGATATGAGTGAATACTCTACAGCCAATGTGGGCTTGCATCGGAATGACATCGTTAATGAAGTTTTTATAGCGCTGGGGCCACTTTCGTACAGCTAATGCGGCCAGAGAGGAAAAGGCCTTATTGGTATGCTACCAGGAACACAGCGAACTTTTGTCACAGTTATAGCAGCGCAAATTGAAGATCATGCAGACCATATCGATCTGGCAAGTTGGTAAATGGAGGAAGAACTAGTTGATCAAGAAGATGGAAATCATGCATATTTTTCGCCGGACTCACGGGAGACTGAGGTTTGGGGTGAAGCAAGCGATCGGCAAGAGCAAGCGCTGAATGCGGTTCAAGCGGAGGGGAGATGTCGCTAAGTGCGGCTTCGGCTTGCTTGATGTGCGAAGGGCTGCCTTGGTGCAACTGACGCAGCGAGTTCTTCGCTAGATTACAGACTACACAATTTTAACGTGATCACAGAAAATAAAAAAACGGTAAGAGGGTTACAGGATGGAGGGATGCGGGGAACTCTTGAAGTTTGTATGATGTGGTTTCTAAAAGACGAAGGTACAGCAGTACAAAGGTACTTAAAGTGTCTATTGGGCGCAGAAATGTTTTTAAAAAAAAGGTTTAGGAAAGTGAGTTTGTCAGTTTGTCAGTAGCAGAAGCCACACCCTCCATCTTCGCACAGTTTTGTGCCTACTGAACCCATCGCTGAAAATGTCTCGACGCCATGCACTTCGGTTGCACTCTAATTATCCTCCATGTGATCCAATTGTGTCACATTGCACTTCAACTACCCTCCAAAAAAAGAAAACTTTTCTTGTAGGGCAAACGAGTACAACTCGACTGTACTTTAGAACATCTTTGGAGACGATATATGTGTCCAACAAGAAATGTTGACTACTTCATGGTCATGGTCGGTAGAAAGTACGATGTCTATGCCGTTGCCGGCTTCTCTCAATGACTATTGCCACGCAGACTCGACGTCATGTATACCGGAGCCGATACAAAGTTTATCAGAATGTCTCATCTGCGAACCGACGAGCGAGCCCGAATCCAAATGGCCAAGCCACCGGATATTCGAGACGCAAACATGAGACTGGTAGAATATCTTGTAACTATACGACTTATCGTTCAGTGAGAGAAACATGTTTTCATGTTATCATTTATTCTTTGTGTAATGTTAGCAGCACCAGTTGTTCTTCGATGTGACTATTGCGACAAATTTGTGGGACCAATTTGTCTGAAGAATCTGGAGGTGGAATTGGATGACAGAACAACCGTACCTATTGTGAGCAAACCGCTGCGATACCCTGTTTCAGCAGTAACGATATCACCTCCACTTTAAAATGAAGCTTCACTGGGCAGGAGTCCACCAAAGACTCGGGTTGTTTAGTTGAAGGTAATACCTCCGAAGTCCAAATATTGGATATCAGTTGTTATTGAGAAGCATGGATATATTGTCTTTCAGCCGAATGTTGTGCTGTATCACAATATTTAACTACTTTTTGCCAACAGCATCCTACAGGTGGAACCGAAGAGACCCTTCAAGTTTTTAGTGAGCAACGGTGGCTTTAAAGAGCGCCGCGTGCACAAAAATAAGGTTCTCGGGACGGCTTTCCCGAACCCCTCGGATAAGATACCGACACACATAATGTCGGCAGATATCTAAAAAATCATCCCTTATTGCGGACCGCAGTCGACACCGACCCAAAAAGAAAAAACATGGAGAGCATGATGGAGATGAATGTCTCTAAAGAAGAGAAATAAAAACCCGTCAAGGGCGTTATGAAGCAACACGTTCCCGGGGAATACAATGAATGAGTACGCAAGTTACTATTGGAGTACTCGCCAATGTGGAATGGCCATGTTGGTCAGATTTCCGCTTATGGAACATCACCGGGTACCAGACCCATTTCAAAACCCCCTTATCGGGCAGGCCTGGGTATAAGTCAGATCGAGCAGGAACAAGTTCACTCCATTCTGGAGAAGGGAATTATTGAGCAAGCTCAATCAGCTTGGGCGTTTCCGCTGGTCCTCGCGCTCAAAGGAGATGATACTTTACGTTTTTTAGTTCACTTCCGCAAAAATGAACGCAGTTACTATAAGAGATACATACCCTTTGCAAAGCATGCACGAATGCATCGACAGTCTTGAAGAATCCAATGCTCCTACTACGCTAGACCTAAATTGGGGATACTGGCAAATACCGTTTGCCCTGAAAGACCAGGATAAGACTTCATTTGTCTGGCATTCAGAACCGTCGCGCTTTAAGCGAATACCATTCTGTTTAACCAATGCAGCTACATAGTTTCAGCGCCTTTTCCATATTATTTTGTTGCAATAAAAGTAGATGACATTCATGGACTTTTTCGATGACATCATAATCTTCATAAACAATATTGAAGATCACTTCAAAGATGTGGGGCGGATCTTCAAGAAGCTAGAACAAGCCGAAAATAACTTGAAGTTCAAGAAATGTGAACGGTTTACAAACCAAAGGAAGTACGTGAGAAAAAGGAATAGACCAGGAACACTGGAAATGGAAAAAGTGCAAACTGTTGCTATTCGTGAGGCGAAATCTCTTAGAACGCAGACCCAATTGAGAGCCTTTCTTGGGCTTTGCAACGTCTACATACGATTTTTACGGCGTTTTTCCCATATTGCAGCGCCTCTGAACACGTTATTGAAAAAATTACAATCTGTACTGTTCAAAGAATTCGGAACATCCGAGACGGAAGCCCTTGAGAAATTAAAGTAAACGCTAACATCAGCCTCTCCTTTAACACTCCCAAAAACAGATCTTCCCTATTTCGTCGACACGGATCCAAGGGATTATGAGATAGGCAGGCCTTTGACGCAAGAAGACGGAAAACGATATCCCATCGGATACGGGTAATGGTGCCGCATCAGACGGAGAAAAAATTACTCGGTATCAGAAAAGAAAATGCCTTGCTATGGTATGGTTTCTAACGGCCCTATGGTTTTATCTCCAAGCAGTTCAGTTTACGGTCAGTACCGATCAACCATGTTTAGCATGGCTCATGTCGATTGACGAACCGTCGGGACGGTTAATTCAATGACGTATACGCCTTTCTGAATTTCACTTCACCGTCAACTACAAGAAGGGGACTTCAAACGTTCATGCTGACGCGTTTTTGCGACTTTAAAACTTGGACGAGACCCAATCGAAATCGATGATGAGATAACATATTGGGTAATACAGAATTCCATAACGAAAGACTCAGAGGAAGAAAACAAATCTGAAAGAAGAAGATTATGTTTGTGAATTACTGGTAACCCCGACCACAAATACAGAACCCGGTGATTAACTCGAATGAATATCGCTTGAAGAGCTTTTGCCTGAACAGGTCACGGACGCCTTCTGTGCGGCTATCCGCTCTCGTCTTAAAAAAGGGAAGGAGCTACCTTTTCGTGTCGATTATGGAAGAATCCTTGTTCGAATCGTCGAAGCTCATGATCAAATCGTGATACCATACGTTTTAAGGAGCATAGTACTGCATTCAGCTCACTAATCACAGTTTTCTGGTCACCCAGAAGGAACGAATTAGTATCTAACCCTCAGAGGGGATTGTTATTGGCCTTCTTTGGCCACAGATTGTCATGTGACATCAAATATATGCGCTGCATGTGCTCGAATCGAGCTAATTTTTGGAAGATGAAGAAGCCACTGAAGTTATTCCCGGGGAAAGCGCCTATACAGTATGTCAGTATCGACATACTCAGAGAATTGATTAGATGGAAGCGAATAAACAGACGCCTTCTAGTAATTACTGATCGCTTATCTAAGCTGGTCAAGACTCTTCCGCAGAAATTGATCAACGCTGCCATGATAGCACGAGCGTTCATTCACAATTGGGTGTATTAGGACGGACCGCCGGATACTCTGCTCTCAAACAATGGAAAGAAGTTTGTTGCACGCTTCTTTCAAGATGTTTGCAACATACTAGGAATTAGGAGCGTTTTCACCACTAAGTATCATGCACAATGTAATGGGCAGGTGTAACGTTACAACCGTATGCTATTCGCTTTACTACCGCACTACATCGCTGACCACCCCAACGACTGGTGCTATTATGCGGACACGCTTTGATACGCGTACGATACACAGAATCATTCGACTACGAAGTTAGAGCCGTTCGAGCTTGTACTATAACGCCGCCCAGCGGCTTTGTCAATCGAAATTCGCTCGGACAGAACCGAAGATGAAGACATGCGGTTGCCGGCTCATTTTTACCTACGGTGGAGGGAGAAGCTGTCTCCTTCTTTTCTTTGGGAACGCCCTAAAACCGCGATGGTTCAAAAAAAACAGGAGGGGAACTGGGATTTGATCAGTTTTCCATATAAAAGGCGTGGAAGACGATAGAAATATTCGTTGAATAGTTGAAACCACTTCACACATTCATTGCTAGCGCTACGAACAGAACATTTTTGTTGCTGCTTGACAACTTCTCAGGTCAGGCATCTGCAGACTGCTTACCCGAATGGTCTAGAATAGAAGTTATCTTTCTCCTTGAGATTACAATTCCACACCTGAATTGATGTTTTGTAGAAACAACTTCCTACGATCATTGAAATGGTAACTTTAAGTTCGTCCTCCTCAAAAGTAGTACAATTTATTTCCCGAAGTCCACGACGCGCAGTTTGAGTCAACATTATGAGCATAGGGATTTTTAAGAACACCTTCTCAAGGATTAGCGCTGGCAGCACATGGAAACGTTCGTAGACGGGAACGTCTTACAAAGCGCCAACTCTTTCTTTCGAGTCCTTTCCGTACTGTTTGATATCTCCCATGGCAACATGGTCTACGTGCAAAGTGAATAAAGTTGCAGATGTGTAGTTTGCTTCGTAAGAAACCTTTTTGATGTTTCGAAGGGTTAGATTTCTTCGAAAGCAGATATTTTCGTACTGTATGAAAGGTCTTCTTCTGTAGAAACAGTGGATCAGGGATCCTCATTGAGGTCTTCTATACTGAATAAACATGAAACTCAAGAGCTCTTCGTTGTGTTCTTAGCAGGGAAACGCAAGAGGTGGCTGAAACTGACATGGAGTCAGTGTATGCGTACAGACGATGATGATGATTCATTTCAAACGCATTCGCTGCGAAAAGCGCGCTTTTTTCTTCTTGTTGCGCGGGGTACCGATATGTAGTGACGGGGTACAACTGGTACGCCGTTCAAAACAAGGGGTAGAATTCCTAAAAAAGACTGAAATGACGAATAAGGCACAGGATGTTCCGAATGTCTTTTTGAGGTTTGCAATTCCAACGGGTTTAATTGGGACACATTTTTTAACCACCAAATCATGGCTTCTTGCTGTAAAAATGAAAGATTTCGTCCAACGCAAAAGCACAAAATTTTGGTCAGTGCTTTTGTTTGGAAGGCCGCTGACTGATGTCCGCGCCCCACCCATACAACTCTAACACGTAAAGTGCAGTCGCTGGGGCGCTTCTGCTCCGCTTTTCGCTCCCGCACTTTCCGCACCATCACTAGGCTCTCTTGACACACGGCAACGTCAACGCCGCAGCTGTGCCAAAGGCGCATCTTCATCAACTAACCGCACCAAACCCCAAAGATCTTTGCACTTAACTCCGCGACGGCATGCGACACTTTCGCTTGAGATATGGGCCGATTCAAACCTCTCAAACTTTATCACTTCTACAGACGCCTTCTCTTTCTTCTCCGGGCAATGCACATCACCGCTAACACTACTTACATTTGTCAACCAGAGCGCAGGAGTACCACCGAGACCATCTGTACTTTTCTTCGAAGTGCATACAAGAGCACGCAAAGGGGCAGATTCTAAAAGGATTCTGTTAGTGGTGCGGTGATTCTGCAGATCATTTTCAATCGACGTGAGAGAATCTGTAGAACTTGACGATTCTTGCATAGCCCGTTTCACTTCGCCCAAAACCCAGGCATCGGTGCTTCTCAATCGTTTCGATCTCTGTAAGCTATCACCGGGCTAGCCCTGTCCACAA
This sequence comes from Agarophyton chilense, assembly GCA_030374765.1. Classification (NCBI taxonomy): domain Eukaryota; phylum Rhodophyta; class Florideophyceae; order Gracilariales; family Gracilariaceae; genus Agarophyton; species Agarophyton chilense. Next base: position 564,644 of record JARGXX010000096.1, read on the forward strand.
CTTCCCTCAGAGCTGTTCTGGTCAATTCTGCGCTTCAAGTTTATGAGAAACTTGTAGTCCATCGGCAACTACCCAACATTACTCAAGCTACAAACCATGCTTTCGAGAGTTATAGCACGATACGCCGCAACAGCTAGTTTCATTTTGAACATAATGTTCGTATTTAAGAATTCTCCGTTCAGGATCAACACATCGTGAAGTTCACTGGTCTCGGTTTTAAACCTTTTGTTGATCAAAGAATCGAAGGGTTGCAGAAATTGGGACGCATTCGCGGGTAGTTGTTTGACCTTAACATTGAACGCGTCACAAACATCAAGCCTGCGATGATCTTTCCGAGAACTCTGTCCATCCAGAAGCAGCAAAACAGAATCCTCTTTGGGAATGAATCTTCTGACATATAACGCGAAATGATATACAAACGATGACAATGTTTCCCGATCCATTGATCCTTTCTTCTTGCAACGTACGATGGTGCCATTTGGGATTCATTTATCACTGCACAGCCATCTGTACTTTTAGGGAAGCAACATAACTGTGTCTTTATCGACTGGATTCATTTACGATATTACGGCTCTTTTTCCAGCGGCAATTATAAACGGTGGAGTCATTAATATTGCAGCAGAATTGGCAATAACCGCTGTCAAGTGCTCGTTGTCATTTATGTTGTGGCGTCGTCTTAAAAAAGTGAGTGTCTTTAGGGCTGAACACTTTGGCTTGTTTCCCACAAAGGGCGTTGACGCTCTTTTCGTTAAGATTCCAGACGCGCATGGGGTCATGAAGTGTGTGGAGCTCTTTCAAATGCAACGCTTGCAGCTTATGCTGAAGATTCTGAACGTGAAGTATATTCAAACCCTCGAAATATTTATTGGACATATGTTCCGCATTAATGTCTTTTAGTGAATAATTTCGGGCTCGGAAGAACTTTAGTGCATTGTAGCAGGGTATACTCGTATTATACTCTGGTCTGGAATAGTCGGTATTTGCGATTATGAGGCTTTTCATGTCGTGGGAGCTGGGGTCAAAGCTTCGGCTGGCTGCAAATAACACACGGCTAACAATTTCGTCTTTTTCTGGCTTATTAAGGATAGTTGGCCTTCCTTGTTTCTACATAGTAGATTGTATAACCCGGTGAGGTTGCTCTTCTGCATTTGTGTTCAGCGCATGTTGAATTCGGTACGCTGTGATACGGGAGAGACTACATATGGACGCTACGGTACAAACTGAAACGTTTAGCTTAAGAACTTCCCATGCTAGTTGGAGATTATTTTGCTGTTTGGATAGGTCCTCGGTTTATCGCTTATCCTTGCGGTTTGTTTATTCATGGAATGCGGCATGGCACCAAAAGAAGGAACGAGTTGGGTTGATAGAGTTGTTTTGCGGAGTGGCTGCATGTACGCGAGATTATTCTCGAGGCAAGAAGAATCGTACAAACTGACCGCATATTGGTTGGCAGGTGGATCTTCCTTAATAAAGCCGGTTCCCAACTAAAGCCGGTCTGATTAGACGTTTTTAATTAATCATTTCTTCCTTATGGTTTAGACCCTTATTTCCAGCCTATTTGTTATTCAAAAGCAAGGGCAAAAACTGGAATAGTTTTGTTTCATGTTACACGTATCCTGCCGTTTACTTGAGGTGAATGCTGAGGCCCGTTCTTAACAAGCGTGAATTCACGGTGAATCACGCGTGAATGGCACGTGTAGCGATGGGATTGGTCGTCTTCAATGGACCCCGTTCATTTATTAAAAGAACCTATCGGGCGAGTACTGTAAAGTCGCCATTTCTCCAGTTGCGATTTGGACGCTTCTATAGACCCGCCTCAAATATTTTGGACCCCGTCTCGAATAAGATGGAGATGTCCATGCAAGGATACTACACGTACTCAACAGACTTCAGTGCGGGTGAGCAGGCGGGGAGCGTATAAAACTTTCAAGCGTCGCAATAGAGCATTCGATCCGCGCCACAGCAAACTGCTTCCTTCCGCGTTTTCTGCCTCAACAGCACCCGCTGCATGCCTGACCCTGAACCATCAATGCCGAAATGCCAATCTATCGGCTCTGTGCCAGCGTTAAAGAAACTTTCGTGCCCGAACGCATCCACACCAAATGATTTCGAACCCTGCACTTCTCACCCTAACAAAATATCACCACAGATTTTACAAAAAGACCAACCGCCGTCATGCACCATGAAAAATAAGCCTCGCCTACAACGCAGTATACGCACACCTAGGTTGATGCAAAACAAAAATGAAAATCACAGCCCGAAACAGAACAATTCTCGTAACAACGACAACTATCTAGCTGGAAACAATCCATCTTTTCTCCACAACTGCCATTTTGAAGATCGCAACAAGGCAGAAAGATTTCACTCTTTTCTGCAGGACCAAACAGTGAAAGAGCTACAGCAGATAAGCAAAGTTAGGAAACTAAAGATACGTATCAAATCAGAATGTGGGCTGGTTTCGAAGATGATGCTACATGTTTTTTAATACATACCCAAAATGGAACTTCCTTCACTTGTTTGTTCAATAGGAACAAGGAACGTAATGGTTATTATCGTTGGGAGAAGAATGCGATCGAAGGCTTTCGGAAATGGGATGTTCTGCCCGAAATATTTTCTTTGATTCAGAATGTCGCTGATTCGGTGAGAGCCATTATAAGGCGGAATATGTTTCTAGCGGTCAAGAGATTTTCTATTCTCAATGGCGATAGACGAGGGGGGGCATCGAAGTCGTATTTTTGTTTGAACGAATTTGCGCGCCTGATTGTTTTACTTCGAGATGACGAACGATGTCGATATGCTCTACTAAAGTCATGTGGTGTGGAGCTCATTCGAATTGAACTTGATGCTCTCGTTTCGCGTGAGAGTTTTTGGACTGTAAGTGAAACCCGATTCAACAATGAGCATGTGGACTCACTCGAATGTTTCAAAGGCTATTTGGATGAAGTTGATTCTAACCAGCGAGCATTGTTTCACAGAACCGCTTCCGTTCTGAAGAACCAGTTCTTCCAGGTGAAAAGAAGTTTTACAAAGGTAAAGGACAAGTGGGCAGCGTCAGGGAAGAGTGATCCTAAGAGAATCAATAGGTTCTTGCAAATGACTGCCGCAGGAGATCTAACAATGGATTCGAAGCGGATTCTAGTGTTCTTTACTATGTGAAAGGTAGGTACAACAGAGGTGGATGTGGATCTACTGCGGGCTGCTTCGAAGTTAATCGAGGATGGGGAGGGTGGACGGGAAGAAGGTGTTACGGAAATCGATCAGGAAGATGATAAATACAATGCTATTGGTCGAAAGAGGTGAAGTTCTGGACGCAAGAGTGACGACGATAAGAGCATTTTATCACAGAGAATGGATTCATTTCAGAAGATTATGAAGGAGTCACTCGAAACCCAAAAGGCCCAGCATAGTACAACCACAGAGAAAAACAATCGAGTCACGGAACAGGCAGAGGAAGACGCTAAGATGCTGGACATCGTTATGAAAAGCGCGCAACGTTGTAAGAAGGCATTAGAGTTCGACGACGAAATTCAGGAGTTCGGGCGAATTCTTCTCGAGCGGAACAAGAAGCTTTTCAAGAAGTATTATGACAGTTCCATTGACGGTGAGAGCGCAACTAGATCTATCGAACCGAAGGGATATGACTAGCCTGCTTCTTTAATTTTTCTGCTTTTCATGTGATAGTTATAATACATAGCTTAGCGTACCTATTGTGATCGTGGTGACGTTTTATGATTCGTCACCGGGTGGTGGTGGGAAAAGATCACACAACCTTAGTGCTTATATGAATATATCTGCGGACAAAACTTTGCGTGCCATGATACTTCAAACCGTAAGAGACGTTTCACGGAAACTTTGCGATCTGCAGCATTACCCTGCACCCAGTCAATGAAGCTCGCCCTCAGCCAGTCCATCTAGCTCTCCTGCCGCTAGTCAATGAAGTTCCCCTGCAGCCAGTCAATCGAGCTGTACGGAACCAACTCCATCGCCATCTGCAACTCCATATTCTTGTCCTACCTGCTTCAATTGGGCAGGAGTTGGTGCCGATGGAAACCCCATATGCAATCCTGAACAATCGATTGGAAACTCTCGACCAGTGGCCGTGGATTCGACTCTTGGAACACCCACAAATCTACGTGAAACGATGATTATATTGTCGGAGAGCGCAGGTGAAACAGGTAAATCTTTGTTGTCGAAAGAAAACCGATGAAAAATCCGTCCAGTACGAAGGTCAATGTAGATTGCACATGTATTTCCAGATTCGAGAATGAGGGGATCCGATGGTTCACTAGCACGGCAAGGTGGTAGCAGTCTTGCTTCGGCGGTGCGGTGAATGAACTTGTTTTGTGAGAGTTTAAGTTCGACGATCACTCTCCAAAAACGGGACACGTCTTAATAAAGTTTTGAGATCGTCGAAAAAGAGCGCCTATCGTTTCAAATGCATTCAAGCCACCACGACGAAACCGCACGTATTTGATACGATTTTCATAAACATTATAATGTTAATACGCTTACTTGCTTCCATGCGAATCGTACCAAGACGTACGTTTCACGCCGTTGAGAATCATCTTGTTCTTTAACGGCAACCTCTTTTTCAGCTCATCATCCGAATGCCATCTTTTGGCAACAAAGTCATCGTCGGCATCTTCTCCCAAAGGACCGCTATGACCCTCTTACTCGTCAGTCGTATCGTCTTGAAAGAGGTTCTGATTGACAAAATTGAACTTCTCGTAGCGCAACTTGTGCAAAATGTTGATATCCAGCCCAGTGATGTTCTCCACGGAAGCGTACTTGGGACGATTAGATTCAGGTAGTGATTCGAATGACTTGAAACATGCCCTGTCCTTATACTCAATATCAATCTTCATGTAGATCGGTGTTCCATACTCGCACACAAGATCCGCACAAGTTTTAGTTTTTAGTTCCATCACAGAGCAAAATGCGCGATCTCCAGGCAGAGTAGACTCACCAGCCCAAGTTCGGCACCCAAGACTCTCGACAAGCTACTGAATTTGTCATTCTTTTCGTTGACGTAGAACTTGAGTTTTGGACGCTGTTCAATGCTCTCTTTTTTAGGTTCGATCGCAGGGATATCGAATCAGACGAGACTGAGCCGGTCGGCAGCAATAGCGTCAGAAAACTTGGACTTGGAGCTACTGACTGGGGTAGGATTGGCTTTGATGGAAACAACCCGAGACTTGGGATGTTCATTGAGATAGTTGCCTGTAACCTGACCATTATTGTGGCCTGTATCAAATATTCAGGGCCCATCATTCCTTGAAGGATCCCCACAGTACTTGACTGAGGGGGGCGGCAACATGACGAAAGCAGAAGCCGGGGCAGAGACAGGCCAAAGCTGTTGGGCGGCTGTTTGCGCAGAAGAAAGATCGGTCTGGTGGATGTTATGAAAAAAGGCGTTAGGTGCAAGGTAGGGCGGAAGGTATTGCTGATGAATAACATAGGGGGGATAAGGGTATTGATTGTGTTCAGGCGCAGCTTTTTGTAGTTTGTCTGTCGGAAAGTCCATTCTCGGCGCTGCATGAGGGGCGAAAGGGTTGGGGGCCACAGTATCATAAAGTACCAAAAGATGGGTCATTTTCAAAGATTTAAATTCTTTTTTGGTTAATATTGACTACAAATCTTCAAACGCTTCCTATGTAACCTTTGAAACATCGGGATATAGCTCGGGGTTTCCGAACGAGAATTTGGTGCTCTTTAGGCTTCATTAACGGCCTTACAAAGGTGCTATTTGATATCCCTAAAGGTCTCAAGAAAAGACATAATGTGGGCCAAACGCACCGTGTCAAGGCGCCAAAAAACTATCATTTTCAAGGAGTGCATTCAGTAACCGCATTTCCCAAACGAGCCCGTAGCCTTGCTGCATCGCAGCGCGCAGCTCTGGTCGCTGCCAACGTTAAGGCTCGTTCACCGCGCGAAGCAAGCCAAACCTCGTGAGCTCGCTTGTCCATCTCGGCTTGAAGGCGCCGACGTTGGCGGTCCGCCATTTCAAGCTGCTTTTCAATGCACCTCTTTTCTGCCAAAGCAGCGCGATCATTCTTTTTCTTTTCCGCGCGTGCACGTTCCTGTTCACGCTTCTCTAACGCCGTAAGCACACCATTCCCAGTCAACAACAACCCACCTGTTGTGTTCAATGTTCCGTTCACTAACACATCGCTATCACTGCGTAACAGATTAAGGGACGTGGTGAATGAGTGAACTAGTTGATTGTATGTCGTAAACGCGGCACCTTGACTGGGTGCACTCTGTAGGTTAGTAATGTCGGTGGTTTTGATAACTTTTGGATTCACACCTCTCGTTGACGACTCCCATAATCCACAGGCCTTAAAACCGCTTATGATGTTTTGAAACGTAACAGCTCGATTGTACGCGTTTGTTAACAGCTCACATATTGTATACACATCGTTTTTGGAACATTCGTTGACAAAGAGCGTGCGGCAGTTGAGTGCATTACGGAAAGCTGTCTTATACGGGGAGAAAACCGAAAAGTCCAGAGGTTGCGTGCGGTGGCTTGTGTGTGCGGGCAAGGCAACCACAACAATACGATTGTCCTTGAACAAATGAAGAACCTTGAACGTACAGTGTGCTCCATACCCATCCAACGCAAGGACAATTTTTCTATATCTCTCTCGCAGACGTGTGGTCTCTTGAACAAACTTATTCCCCCACTCGAGAAATATCTGGCTATCAAAACCGGCCTTCTCTCGATACACGCAATATGCGTTTGGTGGCAGGAAGGTGGACGGTGTCTCTACAGTTCCGTCTGCCTTCCTTCGATATGTTGCTTGCTTTCCAGGTAGCACGACGAGCGGGCTCCATGCATGACCATCAGCGGATACGACTGGCATGATGGTAACGTGCTGCGCGTTTGAAGTCCATTTGAGTTCGACAGAATTACTACGGCCTGTTGCGTCAAACAACGCCTTCGCCCGGCATCGAGCTGCAGTGCGAGTAGAGAAACCGCTCTCATCGATGTTGAAGATCTGTTCAGGGGATTCTATTTTGAATTCCTTATAAACTTGCGTGAGACGTGCATAGTGTTTCGCAAGATTGTTCGCGGACATGGCCATCTGTCGTGGTTTTTCCAATTGAGATCTTCGCTTTAAGGATACATCCGGGTGTCGTCGAAGAAAGTTACGAACAAAACCATCACCTGGTTTGCAGTTGATGAAGGGCAATGTTTGTCTACGTTGAGGTGGCAGCGAGTGTACAAAATGTTGTACAAGATCCTTGAAGCAGTTGCGTGAAAGAGGTGTTCCCTGATGCTAAAACGACAGGACGGACTGCTTGATAAGTTTCTCTTCTGTTTCTGAGAAGAGTGGTTTACGCCCTCTGCGTTTAGATGTGGCCGAGCCACTTTGCGTGCAGTGTTTGCGCTGCAAGGTAGAGTAGGGTACATTGTGTTTTCGAGCACATTTTCTTATGGATGTTGTTGAGCTCCGGAGGTCAAGTAAGGCGTGATGAAAGTTTTGTCGGGGAACGCCTTGCTTCAGTTCGAAAAAGCGTTTGTGTGTCATTCGGGCTACTGAACAAAAGTACTGCCGATTCAAGAGAGTTTTGGAGTCACGAGTGCTGTTCGCAGACTGGGAGAAGGCCGCAGCAGACTAAATGGTGGTTATCCATGTGAAAAAGCGCGCCGATTCTGATGGTGTCATTGGAATTCGAATGGTATGAGCCGTTTCTAACGTAGAGTAGTTATGATATCGGAGAGTTTCATATTCTGCGAAAATGTGGCGAAATATAACCACGAAAGCGACCCTATTTGGTCTACTGACCCTACTTTGGTGCACCGGATGATAGGCGATGCAGGGACGCGCGGGGTGAAGTCGAGGATAGGGAGGCAGCAGCGATGGAGGTATTTGAGATATGCGCGGACGGAGGACCAAGCGTAGGGCACGCCTGTGGCGCACAAGCGGCTGCCGTGGCGAGCCTGTGGCGCACAAGCGGCTGCCGTGGCGAGCCTGTAGCACGACACACAGGCGCAAATTTTTGCTGATGATTAGACAACGCGTGTGGCGCCCCGCGCCGATCCACCACCCGTTAGACACAGTCCGCCTCCGGCGGCACGCAGAGTCGAGTACACTGGCACAGTTGATCTGTGCACCAGCAAGTGTGAGCTGTAGCGTGCGATTCACAAACTTAACCCGCCCTTATGGATTGCCTCTCACATGCGTCCACTCGCGTAGCGCGACGTTTCTGTGCTGCGTCGAGTACACTGGCACAGTTGATCTTGGCACCAGCAAGTGTGCACTGTAGCGTGCGATTCACAAACGTACACCCGCCCTTGTAAAATACCTCTCACATGCGTCCACTCGCGTAGCGCGACGTTTCTGTGCTGCGTCGAGTACACTGGCACAGTTGATCTGGGCACCAGCAAGTGTGCACTGTAGCGTGCGATTCACAAACGTACACCCGCCCTTGTAGAATACCTCTCACATGCGTCCACTCGCGTAGCGCGACGTTTCTGTGCTGCGTCGCTACTTGAAACTTTGCCGCAAAAGTCTGCTATCAAGCGAATGCTGGTTTGCTAGAGATTACCCCTCCCCCGCACCCAAGCGTTGCTCATTGCCTGCGCTAGTTGGTTCCTCGCCCGTTTCGAGCCCTCGCTTGTCTCGGAACCGGTTTGGCATGTTCGGAACTGCTGAGAGCTTTTTGCAGAAGCTTTTCTTCCTCATCTCAGCTATCCTAATCCTGACCAACTTTCTCGGATGTCTTATGATCATCGAAAAGGTCGCTTACACAAAACTTGACTGGAAGGCGTACATGTAGGAAGTGGCAGGAGTCGTAGAGCATGGAGAGTTCGGCTGTAAGCAATTCCGATGTGGTACGGGGCCGCTTGTCTACCAGGCAGGTTTCGTATACATCTAATTTGTCTGGTACTACGCTACAGGCCATGGAAACAGCATTCGGTTCGCGCAGTACATCTTCGCAGTTTTCCATTCCCTGACTCTTGCGATTGTCCTCGCGATCAACTATAAGTGTCTCGCGGATGTCCATGACAGATATTTTTATCGATATCCATTGCATATTGTTGGGTTCCTGTTCTTATCAAGGAGAATATTGTCGCTATTTGTCCTTCAACTGTTTAATGACTATGAATGTGTTCAAACATTGCTCATATACATCTTCTTTCTGCTGTTTATTCACAAATAATGGAGTCTCGGCTGCTTATTGTATAGTTTATCCGTGTCTGTTAAGGTGAATGGTTTGCTGTCTGCTCCAGGCCTAGCATTCCTACTCTGTCAAGCTCGCGGTTTCGGTGGTTTCTTGCGTCAAGTTATTGGAATCTGTTTTGTTTTTCAGGTATCCCTTGGACTCCCATTCTTGCTCTACGCCCCCGTCACTTATTGCTCTCGTTCTTTTGAGCTGAGTAGGGAGTTTCTGTAAGAATGGAGCGTCAACGGTGCCTTCTTGTCCGAGCAATCTTTTCTTGACAAGAAGCTCGCCGTGTTTTTGATCGGTATGCATATCTGTTTTCTACTTCTTTTCGCTCACTATCTTTGGACTTCTGGTTTGTATGGAGGCCTAATTGGTTTAGCTCTCCTGCATCCTGTGGAACTTGGAAACATTTTCGTCACATGTTCAAAGAGAATAGTCGAAAACTTCGCTCAACGCACATCGCGACGGTTCTATTCGCTTCGAATTTTATCGGTATTGTATTCGGGCGAACATGGTGTAGTACACATTTCACTACCGGTTCTATACCTAATATGCGCATACAATCCCTTTCCTAATTTGAGGTGGACCGTATCCTTTCTTTTTTGAAGATTATGATCATTGCAACCATTGAGACCGTCTATAACAATTTCCCTCCCTCGTCGTTACAGCCGTCGCTCCAAACTTCTGCCACATCGCGACGCTCTTGTCCATGTGGATTGAACCGAAGGCAAAATGGGTTTCGATTTTTGAGGAGCTGAGCGATGGAAAGGTTGAGTGAGCAGTGATGATGGTTTAATATGTGTCGCGGAACGCTTTAATCAGCACCAACTTTACTGCGTTGGACGAGGCGTCTCGCTTATACGGCGATATGTGCCGGGCAAACTAAGTGTCTCTGAAGTTTTGTCATTCAGAGCCTGCCAAATCGTTTCCAACATGCTGATTGAACATAGACAACCTCACAACCCAACGTGTCAAGTTGCGGGCTGATCAATTCAAGGGCTCGGTTAGCTTTTGATTCAAAGCGACGTTTTTTTCGAGCGCTGGAAAGACTAGGTGTTCCAGCAATAAGATCCCATATCCAGTCCTCAAAATAATTCAATAGAAGGAGAAAAAGAAAGTGTATCCATCTCAATTTCTTCGTTTTGTTGGTTGCGTACTGTACCAATGGTTAGGCTGTTCTTGATTCCATTCGCTCACAGAATATCAAGGTTTAAGTTCATCTCGTCGCCACAAGTTCTTTCACCATCCACAGAGCCAGTGCAAAAGAGTCCGAGAAAACCCTGACTATCAAACCCCACCTGACATCCAACCAAAATGCCAGGTCGACAAGGAAGCACACCATCGAAAGCAACGTCACGCCACATCACGCCCATCTCGTTCGATTCAAGCACTGCCCTCTTCGTTGCAAAGCGAACTGCAAGGCGCCAAAACTCACTTTGGTGAATTCTATGAAGCAGATGTCCCGGAAAACTTGCTCATGGAACAGCAACACAAAGAGAACCTTTCAATCTTCACATCAACGATCGTATTCCGCAACCATTCCCACGTACTTCGCTGCCCCCTTTCCTTCCACTACAAAAAGCAGCACTGCTCGCTGCCCTCCTTGTCGAATATGTACCAACACAACCATCGCCTGCAATCCTCACCCGATCTCAGCTTCCCCCTCCGCTCGAAGCCCTGATTGTCGTTGTTTCACGCAAATCTCGAACCAAAATTAAAAAGCTGCACAAACATATACGATTGTTAGTCACCGCGACATCCACACGCACGAATTAATATGGTTTATGCGAACCGGATCATCGCTTAGCGTATTCTTTGGATAGATTCTCGGTGAAGGGGGAAGTCCCTAGAGAAAAGTGAAGGCTTGCGAAGTGGATTACTCGAATTGCACCATTGCAGCACCCAAAACCATTGGTCTGCCCAGCCTCTTGCTCTTAATTACCTCGACAAGTTTGTTGCGTTTGGTCGATACAGAAGAATAGAATGCATTAAAAGAATCAGTTATCTCGTCCCCACCACTTTCCTTACAAGCTGCGTACCAAGCTTTGACTTCCAGATCCCTTTCGCAAATCTCCTCCATTGAGATACACTTGAATCCCTGGTCTTTATTATCGATACAGAAGTTGTGAAGCTTCACGCACAGAACAACGATATCTGAACTGGTCGCCACCGAGTACTCTAGCTTGCTTAATATTCGCCAGCGCGAAACCAGTATTCCAAATGCCTGTTCAACATGCATTCGGAGAGAAGAAAGGTAAAAATTGAATGAGTCTTCCCAAAAATGTCGTACCTGAGACTGAGGAATCTGTATTATTAAGCTTTCAGTACATAGATATGCCTCATCCTCTGCAATCCAAAACTCCGTACGCAGCTCACCATTACTCAGATACTTTCCCAGTTATGATACCGCATGAGCGAGAGAATCATGTGTTGATCCAACGCATCGAATGGAAAAATCCAGAAAGAGGTAAGATGAATCTACAAGAGCCTGAACCGGTAGAGAGTAGAACCCCTTTCGGCAGTAATACGTGTAGGACGACGCTTGGAGCGGAGACACCACGAAGATGTTCGGGATCTTTTTCTCTTGAGAGACACACCTTAGGCGGAGGAGACGCGTCCCAGCGAAGCACAGAAACAGAGCCACTCTGGAAAGGCGCGATGGAGTCTGGTGTAAGACCAAAGCCAATCCGGCGGGATATACCTAGAGTGTTTAGGTGAGCACGGCACAGTCCGGGGTGTGACCAATCCTAGGCGGAGCGGTATCACGGAGATTGTCGGAAAAGGAGCGAGGAAACAATCGTATGAGGGGGAAGAGCGGGGTGAGTGAGGCGGCCACTCACGAGAGCCGAAAAAGAGAACAAGAGGAAAAAGGGGGCGAAACCCTATACAGGGGCGAGAATAAGACAAGTGTCGGCGATTAAATATGAACTCACGGTGGAGGTAGCACTTTGGTCGATAGAGGGGTGGATGAGCTAACGTACAGCGGGCGCTCACGCAGTATGCGGTGAAGACGCGCCGAAGGCGAAAATTTCAGAGCCAAGACTCCCTCCTTAGGATATCACAAGACGATGTTTACTGGGGAGCAATGCTTAACCTCCTAAGTAGTGTGGCGCGCGGCCCCTGAAAGTGGGCGCGCGCCCGAAAAAGAGACACTAAATAGCGATAGCGTAGCTAAATAAATACTGAAAATTACTAAATAATACTAACCATTAGGTAGAATTCGGGCCACGTGTGGCATGCCTCGCACTCGAGCGGCGGCATCCGTGCAGTCCACGTGTTCCACCAGTGTGCACCTCCGGTCCTAACCGGCCGTCGGCACGCAATAGCGGTATAGCTTGTCATAGACCAAGCTAGTCCTCAAGCGAGCGAAATCTTTTAGTCCTGGGAAGAAACCCCCTTGAAGGGAATTGTCCTTCAGCCCCCATGATGTGTAACTGGCATTTCCACCAACGCGGTCACTACAGCCAAGAGAGAGGTACGTTGCAGAGCTCGAAGCGCATGTGCGAAAATCAGATTCAGAGTCTTACTCAGCCTCTGAAATAGGCTAAACGAAATGTGTTTACTTCGTCATGTTTTCGAGGCACGCGGAGCGGCAAGGGCAAAGTCCGCAACTAAAAGAGGCAAAGCCGACCGATTGAAGAACTTACAGCTGCGAAGCGCGCTTTGCGCTCGCTTTCCCATCATTCCACATCTTCGCTGGCATCAGCGTTTTCGCCGCTGACTGAAAGAGCACCTGAAAGCGGCTTAAAAGCGGCAGAAACGTTGTGCTGCCACGGTGTGACGACAGAAACCAGCGCAGGATCGGCCACAAGCGGTGAATCCGGCAGTGCTGGAGAAAGAGGGAAGATGGGCTGCTGTGTCGCCAAATTGTGACTGCACGCGAACAGATCGGTGAGAATTCCGAACTGGTAGCTCTGGCGGCGCTGCAGCGCCGTCCTCGATTTCGCGGCATTCCTGATGCGCGTGTGGGCACATAAGAGTGGAAACGGAAAAGCAGAACGACGTCGTTCGCGCTATTCTCTCTCCTCCGCACGGCGCTTCTTGTTCGCTTCGAAAGATGCGCGGCGTTTTTAATGGTGCTTCTACTTTTGGAAACGCTACTTGTGTGCCTTGGTGATCGCTTTTCTGTCGTCGTCTTTTGAAGTATATGTCCTATTAGACGATGCGTATTTGTAGTCCAAAACCCCCTGGGCGAGATCATGTTGCGCATCGTCTTCCTTCTCACGCGCCTTAGCCACCGGACCTTGGTCGTCTTCATTCTCTCCATTCATCGCGTCGATGACCACCTTCTTAAAAATCTCGTTGATGCTATTCGCAACATGGCGCACATTCTCGGCGGTAATGTGCGCCATGTATGTCCTATGACAGCTTAACCTAAAAGAGTTTTCTCTTGCACGAGCGTCGCGTCAGGTATATGGCGCATCTTGGCACTGGTTGAGACGCGGGCGCTTGTGCCGTTGAGAATCTATATCTTTTGCATTGGTCGGTCAGGGTTCATGAGCTGGCGAATCACCCAGTCCTTCTTTACTTTATTCATTACGAAGCGTTACTGTAGTTTCGGTGCGACGGCTTCAGCCAGACCGGCAACAGAAAAAACGACGACGGCATCGTTGATCGATTGAGTTTTGGCGTCCGACGGCGCTTCACAGGCGTCTTGACTCTTGGAAGTCATGCTTGCGTCGTGTGTGGGAAGGTCTGGCAGTACAAACAAAAGTCAGTATTTAGTAGATGCCGTCGAGGCGTGCTGCCAGAGCTTTGCTCATTGTAAATCTAGCCCAAAAAATAAGGATTTTGCTCACGCTATTTAAAACAGGGGTTGTGAGAAAATGCCTTTGTTTAAAAAATAGGACCCTGTTTCCATTAATTAAAAAGAGCTATTGATAGTGTCTATTTGACCGCTGATCTTACATGAGGTCAAACTATAAATTTGTGTGCCGATTTTTAGTTATTTTGACTGGATTTTTTTCGTGTTTTGGCCTTGGAGCAGTATAGACCTCGTACCTTCTCAAAAAGTCTGTACTTCACAAAACTGCTTCTATGTGAAAGAATACATTTTGAGTAACAAAACAGTATAGAATATGTGTTTAACTGATTAGCATGCTAATTTCTATATTAAAATATATAACAGGGTGCAAAAACAGTGGTTGCACTCTAAAAAATCGTTTTGGAGCTGTGTATGCAACAGAACCATCTTTCAAAAAATAATCAGTTTCGAGCAGTCGCCCCGGTCGAATAGACACTAGAATAAAGTACAATAAATATATAGAAAACCTATATTATTGACAACATTGCCTGACTGTTTGTGCGCGTTTGAATTTCGCGGGTTTTTTTTGGAGCGCTTGGCATACAGATAGGAGCGGTGATTGCAATTGAATTATGGTAGGAGGTTGTTGGCCGAGTAGTCTTTTCTACCCTAGGGGCCGTTCTTGACAAGTGTGCATGAACAAATGATTAGTCTGCTTTACGGGTATACTATTATCGACGTAATCCGCTGAAAGCAGAGGCAAGCAGGAAAGATTCAAGGCCGGTTGTAATTTGATTTGGGAGTGTGTAAGTTCTTGCTAGTTGTCATGAGACAAATTTGCAGGTATGACGAGAAGTTGTTGAACATTTTGGCCAGCCGACTGTTGGAATCTGGGGGTTTTCACAGTTGTCCCCATGGCCACGAAGGCATCGAAACAACGCAGTGCTCTTGGGTTGGGCGTCATGTACACATCATCGCGAGATGACAAGCTTTCATTGATCCTGCTACCAGAAAGGGTTTTTGGGTCATAATGATTTGGGAGATTTTTAATATGGAGCAAATTCAACGCCAGCGCATTTGCTGGCGCCGAGCTTTGTGATCAGCTGGTGGAAGTGTTTCTGCCGACTAAGGGAAGAATATCTAGCGCGCAGATTTTTTGGTAGAAAGGCACGGCTATGACTTTGAAGGCATATGATCCAGCAAAATAAACATGTGCCAGCTACTTGTAGAAACCTATAGAGGGGCGAGTATAGCTGCCTCATAATTGGAACGACGGACTGGATCGTAGACAGTGACGAGGCAGTGGAAGAGCAATTGAAAGCTATCACTGTATGTCTATCATTTATTCCAGCGTAGGAGGTGCTGCTGTGGGATGTGAGGGGGTCGCAACAGAGTATATAAAGATTGCGGTGGCGGGGGGTACGACTGCCGCAGTCTGCGGTGCTATTTCAGCGGACGTCTGATATCGATCAGTATTACCAACGAACACAAACATCAGAAGTGGCTTGAAGATGAAACTTGTCTTTGCGAGCACATTGGCGGCTCTCATCGGGTGGACGTGTGCAACATGCATAAGGCAACCAGTGTTCGAAATCTGGGAAGCACTAGAGTCTGCAAATCTTATCTGCGACGGTGATGGAGGAGGAAGTTCGTTTGAAGTTGACGAAAATAGCCTCACACACAAAACATTTGGGTCCAATAGTCCGGACAGAATATTTGGACTCTCTCCTGAAATGATTCCAATGAATATGCGTCTGGAGATCGTGAGGACAAGCTTGGGATCCATAAACAAGGGAGCTAGCTTCATACTGGCGGATGGACAGAAGTACATGTTTGGAGGTGGAGTGGGACAACGACAGGCGTTTAAAGAGAAATTCAACGTGTTCCAGGCGCTGGTGTGGGCGCAAGAAATCGGCAATTGTCCAGTCGATTCTAAGGGTCAGGTGTTCCCGCAACTATCTTCCGTTCGTGTATCGTTGCAAACATTGGCAGCTACATTCGGAATTGACTACTGCTTACAAGCGGAATTCCGTCGCATTGGACTGTGATAGTGGTCATGGGATTGTATCATAGGAAAGGGTCCGATTTGAATCAGGAAGCTTCGTCAGACAGCGCAAGCGTCTAGGTAGAGCTTGTGCTGTAGAAGCGTTTGGACGTGACGAGTTGTTGGACGTGGACATTTGCGGCATTGGACTACTATGAGCTGTAGACAAAATGCATCATTTCGAAGAAAGATGCAACGGTCAATAAATCGAATCTCAAGTTTGCAAATAACTACACGTCTCGGGTAAAAAGCTTCACCATTGGCGCCGTTGTTTCTTGTTTCTCGGTTGGTTGCAGCCCCCGTGCTTGAAAACGATCGCCACCACCATAGCATCCCATCTGTTTCCCCCGGTTGCTAAATGTTGGGCAGAGGCAGGTCTAGAAACCGACGGCTTTGCGTTGCAGTTGGATTGCAGGGAGACTGACTGATCTCTCTCGAGAGCAGTTGAATTTTGAATGATGGGACTTTGTCACGCCGTCACACAAAGCGTTTGCGTGACATCTCGTCACATTGACCCACAGCGTGAAGCGCCCGACCTGACAGCGCCCACACTTTGCTTGACGAACGGAAGGCTGTCTGTTTACTGCGCTGCGTGCAACAGTGCCGTACAGATCCCTTTCACACTCAGCCGCATCTCGCCCCCGTCCCCGACATGACCGCCTCACAGCTCACGCTCCTTAGCTAGCTACATCCGCTTACTCCTCCCCCTTCCCCCCCCCCCCCCTGCTCCCCTCCCCGCCTCCCTTTTCCATGACCGCCTCCAAGTACTTGACCGCCGCGCTGCGAAGAAAGCATGCCGCGCACCGCATGCATCTGCCAACCCCGGATGCCACAGAAAAAACGCTTCATCTCCACGATCTCGTTCTGTTTGGCATCGGCGGCGCGCTTGGAAGCGGTCTCTTCCTTCTCACTGGCCGCGCTGCGCGCAATTTGGCTGGACCGGGTGTCACTATATCCTTCGCAATTGCTGCTGTGGCCTGCTTGTTTTCAGCCTTGTCGTATGCGGAGATGTCGTCCCGCCTGCCGAACAGTGGAGGGGCCTACTCGTTTTCCTACGTAGGTCTTGGCGAGTTGCCGGCATTTTTGGTTGGCATGTGCCTCACTTTGGAGTATGGCGTCAGTGCGGCCGCTATAGCTCGTTCGTGGGCGTCCTATCTCTCTGATGCTCTCCCGATTCTTCCTAGCTGGACCACTGGAGTCAAGTCGCAATTCTCCCTTCTTGCCTTTCTGCTGGTTGCAGCTTTAACCTTGTTGCTTTCCATGGGGCTCAAAGAAGCCAAATGGGTCATTAACGCCTCCACTATACTCTATGCCATAGTCGTATTCATCATCGTTGGCTTCGGAGCTCAGAACGTTGATACAGACAATTGGCATCCATTTCTTCCATTTGGTGTTAAAGGCGTTATCACTGCGTCCAGTGCTATATTTTTCGCCTACGTGGGCTTTGACGAGGTGGCTACTGTTGCGGAGGAAGCCATCGATGCCTCCAAAACAGTCCCGCTTGCTATTGTTCTATCAATGGTTGCTGTCACCACCATGTATATTGCTTCGTCACTCATTCTTACAGGACTCGTCAACTACGCCGATCTAGATATGGATGCTCCATTTTCCGTTGCGTTTCGTGCTGCGGGGCTGCCGTTCATCGCGCGTCTAGTTGCAATCGGTACTTCGTTAGGAATGATGAATACAGCCATGGTTAGCATGGCTGCACAACCGCGAATCTTCCTGTCGATGGGGCGGGATGGACTATTGCCACGCTCGTTCGCACACAGTACTCGATTGGGTACCTTGCTTTGCGGTGCTTGTGTTGCTGTGCTTGCTCTTGTTTTTGAAACTCAGGCGCTTGCGGATGTTGTTTCTGGTGGGACGCTACTTGCGTTCTTGGCCACCAACTTAACGTTGCTGCTTACAAGAAGCCGGTTGCATTCTTCTAATTCCGATTCTATGCGTACATCAACACTTATTTACTGTTTTGTGCTGGGAAGTGCAGTCTGTGGTTTGGGTACCAAACTGGTTGTTGCCAAGATTATCCCCGTTTGGGTTATGTTTGTCATACCTATTCCAACGTGCGTCGTACCGGGTTTTCTCCTTTTCAAGTCTGAATTTGAAGGAGGTGAAGAGGTCGAAGGATCACCACCATCGTTCCTTTGCCCTTTTGTACCTGCCATACCGTTGCTTGGTTCTTTTACGACGTGTTTTTTGTTGTTTCAGTTATCACGAAAGGCGCTCACCGCTCTCTGTTCATGGCTTATGTTTTCGACAATCGCTTACTTTGCTTATGGCGCTCGAAATTCGGTGATGGGCAACGAGTACTTGACGTTGAGTGATCCTTCTGGGAATGATTCATATAATTCTTTTGATGACTTTGCTGAAGCAAATTCAGTCGCTAGTGATTCTCAGTCTGATGAAGATACATCTCCATCACGTCGAGAAGTAGTGCAGCCCTAGCTGTCGTCAATAACCGGATTGAATTGCGATGATAATAGAATTGCGTCCATGTTCCTTTGAAACCATTTTACGAATAAGATGCGTCGCTACTTTGTCACTCGCTCTCTATATATGCCATGAAGGCTGGCTTGATTTACTTATCGGTGTAAGGATATCCTGTACAGAGCAAGATGTTGATCCATTCTAGATAAAGGACTTAGGTTTAGAGAATATTTTACGTAGATGTCGTTCGTTATTCTGTTCCTATGATGATGTCATCGTTATACCCATTTCCACCAATATTCACCGGTTTCACATAAGAGACGATAGACGCCATTTGGTGGCCTTGAACGCATAGTAAGCATGAATCTTGTTTAGGGAATCGCATCTTCCCTACTTTGTGACAAGAAAGAAGGCACCAAAAGGGCAACTTGCTCCTGTAGATTATGAAAGCGTGACGATAATGAGATGTTCAATCAAGAACATGGATAGACTCCCCGAGACTCATATTCACCAGCATAACTCAACGACTCTTTCCGGCTTTTGCTCGAGCCGCCTCGATTTGGTCAGCAAGCTCGTCAATACGACTCTCATTTTCTCGCAACTTGCTCAAAAATTGACTTCGAAGACGCTTTCGATCCTGATCTTTCTTCAGCGATTCCGAGTTATTCTCAACAAAATCTGACTTCACATTCTCCTTTCGTCTAAGCACGAACATTTTCCCAACGCCTACGTACGTTCTGATGTCTTCGGGCATCTTGTCGAGTTCGTTTACGGTGATGTCAAGAATGGCCCGTTCTTTTTCGGCTAAATTGATTTGCGAGGTTAACTGAACCACGTGACGACGCAATTCTGCTTGGCATTCTTGCAGCTCCCAGAGCTGATCTAGCTCTTGCTTAGACATTTTGAGCGGACACCACTTGACGGCGAGCTTAAGCAGACTCACGGGTTGAAGATTGTTGGAAAACAGCAAGTCATGGAAAGGCACGACAAGCTCACTTTTGAATCTGCGAAATAATTCGTGAAATGCTGCCCTTCAGAGCAGTCGAATTTTGACCAAGCTTCCTTTTCAATGAGAAGTTCTCAAATTTAAGTGAAGGATGTTGGATGTCGAATGCATCCCGATACCTTGCATGATGATGTTGGCCTGCGCCCTCATGAAACGATTAGTCGTAAATCACAAATAAAACGCTTTAGCTTTGGGGGAAATTCCGCGACGAAGTCTTTACAATAAATCGATATCGATGTTCTCCTTCGAGCGGACAGTCGATCTATTGACTGCAGGGTGTAACCGCTCATCTGCGATAACTTCCACACCGTATTTCATGAACACCCAAAGCTTTACGAGCAGAACTTGGAACTGCTGGTCATAGCAGCAGTGTTTATGACACCATCAAGCACGGCCAATATTGGCCGATTACATTCATTGCGTACAGATTGCAAATATGTCCTCTGTATGCCTTTCTGGCCTTAGAAGGACTTCAACAGCTTCAAAGATCCGTTCCCCTTCAAATTCCCAACTCCAACCTTTACACGACCGGTGTATCCAAAATTGCTGAGCATTTGTACAGAGCTTGCCCGTCTATTTCCTCAACCTCCTCCATTGTCAGTAGACCATCTACCGCTTTTCTCTGTACTTTGAAATAGTTATATCCTTGTTTAGGAAGCCAATACAGATTCTGTTGGGTAAGAACGAATGATTTGTCCTGCCAGAACTCTCCCCTCAAAGGAGTGGTCAAGACAACCCCGCCTGATCTTTTGCTAGTTTTTGGAACATAACAGGCTGCTGGAGAGTTTACGTGTACTGCAATTTTTCCCGACATCAAATTGGAAATGATAAAGTCGAACACTTCTTCACCGTACTTCATAGAAAGTGCTTCGTTTACAATCATGAAGTCATCTCTGTATAGATCTTCACCCAACAATCTCGACAGATTAAATCCCAAGCCATTGTCCAGCATTGTCAATAGAAGTGTTCCCCGAAGAACTTTCTTCACATTCCTTGTCGTCTTCTTGAAAGAAAGCACAGCTCCGTCACCATTTATAGCAATTGTAACCCTCGTTCCATTTTCCATAAATGACATTTGGGTCGCATCGACATCTGGAATATCCTTGACCCGGGGTCTTCCTATGCAAAAAATGTTGTGCTTCGTGTAGAACTGCGGCTTTCTAATCATTGGAATTCCCTCAGATACTCCTCCAGAAAACGCCACCCACTCTAAGCGCTCCTTTCCAAACGGAATGCGTGCTGGTTTAAGCTCTTCTAAAGCCATGTCTCCGAGATATTCAACACCTGTACTGTCCATGAACCGGATCGCTCGTTTGATTTCGGTGTGTACAGGTAGCTTATGAGTGGGCACGCAATGGACCTCACTCGTGTTCCATTTGTTGTAGCAGAGCCAGTCTAGACTCGTCTCCGCGCCACGCGCTTCTGTGAGCCTTGCACAAACAATCTCAATGCTTTCGTTGCTCAAAATCTGTTGCGGGAGACCAGGAACCATTAGCTCCTCTATTTCGTTCTCAGAGTAGGCAGCTAATAAGAAAGTGTTGTACATTCTGGAAACCATGTACATGGCTCGGCCAAAGCTGGAAGGATTGTTGCCTGAGATGTTCAACCTTCGATCCCAACGACTGTGTCTGATTTTAATGCCAGCCCATGATGATTCCCATAAATCATGTTCGAAGTTTCTTGACATTAAGGCAAAAACATCTTCCAGTCTTTGACAAACGGAGAACACAGCGCGGCAATACATATCAAATCTTTCTTCTTCAGACACTCTCTCATCCTTTCCGCAGGGGCAAGGTAAGTATTTCGATATCGACCATGCCAACCTGAAAACGATTGTAGCGATGATGTCTTTTTTTGGGTCCACGGATGGCTCTGCTGGACGATCTATTCCACACTGGCATAAACTGGACAAACCCAATGGACTGTTTATGATCGTACTCAAGGTATAATAACGCCAGCTATCCCCTTGCACCAAATCCAATCCATCAATCTTTCTTCCATTGAAACCCTGGACGACAAATGGACGGTTAAGATTGAGGCATGAGCAAGCTATACTAAACAGAGAAGCATCCTTAAGTTCGACGCCATATCGAACGGGAACTTTTTTTCGAGTTGTAAGTTGCGAGCTTTCGAGATTGTCTTCGGCCGACAAGCACAAACTTAGAATAACACGCTCCTTCGTGGAACCAAGCATATTGAAGTACTCCTTCTGCTCCTCTTTCAGTTTTTGGAATTCTGTGATACCATATGAGTAGTGAAGGAGGTCCTGAGATCGTGCCCGATCAGCTGGAGAAATCCATTTTCTCAGCTTCCTCAAGATGCCAGCTATTTCTGCCGACTCCGAATGGGAAGATTCTTTGTTCTGGAGAAGACAAAGTTCTTCTTGACTTACTGCATCATCATCATCATGTGATCGAGCTTTAGAGCCATTTTGAGTTGATCGTCGCGTAATCTGGAAAGAAGCTCCTCCCAATCCTAAAGAGCAAGCAATGGCAGCAACGATGAATGCGATTTCCATCACTTCTCAGGAAAAGTGACGTTTAAACGATATATGCTCTTTTACAACTTTATACTCCTACGTCTGGACGGCATGAAGAAATTCCTGTGCTTTTTACATTTTAACAGATACTGACGATACGATGGACCAATTCAGGACATGTGCACAAGGTTTCCGTCTGCAAGAGATAATTATCATTTGGGCGGCGAATGATAATGGTGATGGCCCGACCTGAACTACGAACTGCGGCGGATCGTTTGTGATGACAAATTCATGCTGCATATTGCGTGAGAGTTTGGTGTTTCGTGATTGTAAACCAGGAAGACAAAGAATAGCGACAAGTTAAGTAGAATCTTGCTTTCTGTTTTTATGGAATGAAGAGGCCACAGATTCGGAGGTTTGGACTTTGGAAATTCGCCAAAAGAGAGCTACTGCAAAGAAGAAAGGCATTTTGTTGAATAAGGGGAAGTAATGAAAAGCTGCGACAAAAGGAGAAATCTTCTCGACAACAGGATGGTCATGTGCATCGCGGATGCAGTCGCATCCGAATTCCAACCCAAATATATCGCAACCATTATAAGAAATTGCAAGATCATTTGTCTTGCAGTTTCTCGGAACGTTTTAGTCAGTCTGGGCTACTGACCTCTTTAGCATAGCTGGCAATGCGTTCTTACACTGCAGTATGCATCGACACCAAAGCTGTACGTTTGGCGCGTTTTTCAAAAATCTGGATGGCGAAAACCGTAAAGGAAGCTACGTAGACAACAAGAACTGAGAACAAGTCATAGAAACAGCATACCAGTTCCCCAAGCTCGACGGTCAAGGAGCGAGCTTTCAACGAATCCGTTTCAGGATGACGGATGAAGCGAGTATGTTGGAGTACGAAAGTCTGTTGCAATCATTTGCACTTTTAACAGTGCTCTTTGAAAGCAGTGGACAGCACATATCCTTTTAAGGTTGCAATGTCTGGGAGCTCCTTTCGTCCTCCAAAATATACAGGTTCACTGAATGCTTGGCGAAAGGGGAGAAGTTGGGTGTCTACGTCCGTTGCAAACGAAGAAAAGCAGAACAATGTGAGCTCATGATTGGCATTCGAAGATGCACAATTATGAGCGCTAAAGAAACAGACAAAGCGACAGACAAAGCGACAGACAAAGCAACAGACAAGAGAACATTCGACGATGGGGATTCCAAACCGATCCCTCCTGTCAGTACTCTAGCTCTAGCCCAGCTCAAAGCAACATTGCTTCGCAGATCGGGATGGGATGCAGCGCATGTCAGCTTGATGTGGCCGAATGAGATTGTTACGGTTGATTGTAAAGTATTTATTTGAATATTATATGACACACTGACAACCTCAGTGTCGGTTCGGTACCCTGGAAAGGTTTGGAAAGGCAGCCGAACTCTACTCGAACGCAAGGTGTGCTCATTGCCGCCCGCTGCCTCGCCGTGGCTTCTCACATGCAGAAGAAAAGTTACAGCGAAACGAGTGGATCAAATTTTTAATCTTCAGATTTAAGCATCTTTATGCTGTCATGAGAAATGCATATGTTACGCAAGTGCACTATTAGCAAGCCAGATGCCATTACAACAGGCAGGTCAAAGCTTCCAACTCGAAACAGTTTTCTCGAACGTAGCAGGCTGTTTCAGGCAGAAATTTCCCTGTACCGTCGCGACATCCACTTCCACAATGCCTCCAGGAAGGCGCCCCGGAGTGGCCGCAATCCGCGAGAATGTGAGACGGCGCGAGGAAATGGCGAAACGCGGAGCAATGATATCAGCCGAAACCGCTCAACACATGAAACTGCAACTGCAGACGTTCAGGAGAAGTCTAGAGCAATTTGCTCTAAGCCACAAGAAAGAAATTCAAAGCGACGCAGCCTTTCGAGCAAAGTTTCATGCCATGTGCGCATCCATAGGAGTTGATCCCTTAACTTCTAGAAAAGGAATTTGGTCAGACCTTTTGAACGTCGGAGATTATTATTATGAGCTTGGTGTAAGAATTATTGAAGTTTGCGTGTCTACAAGACCCACGAATGGGGGTATTATTTCGTTCGCTGAGCTTGTTTCAGCTCTGCGAACACGACGAATGACGTACACGGAAAATGTTTCAAGGTATGAATATGATTGCTGATGACATATCACACGAGGCACTTGTACATGAACAGCTTTCACTAACTGTTGCTTAATTTCTGTTGCTTATGTCCGTGTCGTAGTGATGACGTCGAGAGAGCCCTGATGAAATTGGATGTTCTGGGAGGCGGGTTCAAAACTATGATGATCGGTCATAGAAAGATAGTTCAGTCTGTCCCCGTTGAACTCAGCGTAGATCACACAAGAGCGTTGGCGTTATGCGAGGAAACAGGTCACACAACTGCTTCTGCTCTTGAGAAGATCCTTAAGTGGGACAATCAAAGAATAAGGAATACGCTTCGCTTTCTACTCAAACATGAAATTGCATGGCTTGACCTTCAAACCGCAGAGCCATCGTACTGGATTCTCGGGCTCATGCCTGGCTCGTCTGCATTTACATAATATAATCTCTTCCAACACAATTGTATGTCAATTTGACAAACGATAAGTACTAGTTTGACAGAAATCGCTCAAAATGAATTCTATGGGTCTTCGCGAAGTTCTTCCCCGAGTGCTGCCAGTTCTTCTTCCGTTAGTTCCTCGAACCTCTTTTTTATGACTTCATCCTCATAATCACGTAGCTGTTGTGCATAAGTCATACCCTTGCTACCGACTCGGAAAAGGTAGGTGGAAATCCAAGCCAGCAAACTGAACACCGAAACGAAACCAGTGGTCAACTGTCCTGCAAGCAGATCAGGCACACCGGCCACCTGAAGGCCCGTCTTGATGGCATACACCAGTGCAATAGCAGCAAACCCAAACTTGATGACATCTCCGTTCGTGCGTAATCGAATGCCGAACAGACCGGAGGTTCCGCGGCCATCGTTCCTTTCAGAAGAGGGCTGGTTTCTTTCTTCGGCCATCTGCATCGGGGCCGGCTTCGGGCGACGAGCGTGATGCACGGTCCATGCTGTTGGTTTCGGTGAGCGAGTATGTAGAGGACGTATGAGGCAGGAGTTTTGCAACTTATTTGATACGTGCGGGAGAGCTGGGATGAAGCCGAGCTGACCAGGCATGATAGATGAAGTATTCTCTGTTGAATATGGCGCGAGGGCGGTGGCCAAGTTTGCACGGTTGTTGTGATTGCGCACGCGGGAGCGAAGCGACGCCTTTCCCGCTGGATAATACTTCGTAGTTTATCCTGAGGATTGAATATCTCTCACATGTGTCTGTAGATACAGCTACAGCTTGCTACAGTAGCAGTTGAGTTGCTGCGCGTAGATGCTGGCTCGAGATTCGAGTGGATGGCGGCCTGAGCTGCAAATTTTTGCATTGCTCTCTGTGCGCTGAGCAAACGAGTCCCATGTATGGGTTACAGAGACTGATAGGGGTATATTCGTCTATTGAAATCTATCTGTCCTTTTGTAAACGATATCGAAGACCTCCTATTGTTCTACGAAGGGTAGCAAGTGCCGGCAAGAACCGCAGAAGCCAATCAAGGGCATGACAGCACAAAAGAATTCCTTTCGCATTCTTCATGCGAGTGCAATGCATGTTGAGAATGCTTTATCTCCCTGTGAGGAAGCAAGCGAGCGCGCGGTTCATGAACACGCAACGTGAATACCTGGTTTGTATTCACTCTATTGAGATTAGCGGGTAGTGACGATGAGATCGCCGTTTTATTGCGGCAATAATTCCTGCATGAGTTGATGAGCATCGCCGCTGGTGAATCACCGGGGGATCGAGCTGGATTTGAGTGAAAATTCATTCGATCGTTTCTCGCGGATGTCAAGCGAAAAGGTGTTCCCCACAGGAAAAGCTAAGCAACTCGTCATCTGAGTTCGTATTTTCGTATGGCGCATAAATATTCTTCAGATTAACATAAAAGCGTTTTTCCACCCCATTCACGCTCACCATTACATACGCTTTTCCACTAAAGGCGCTAGGATTGCTAACCCATCTGTCTCCAGAATCCCCCTATTCCAATCTAACAAAGAAGCCCCAACCGACAGCTTCTCCGATGAGTGGGTAACACTGGCCAAAAATCGAACCAACTTACGTTTACACTGCGAATCACCGTCAACCCTATCCTCTACAACGATGACGGCCCTTGCTTTCTCAATCAGCACAACACCGCTTACCAAGATCAGCCCAGGCTCATCAAAATTCAAAGTCCAACGGAGCTCTCCGCCACTGCGCCATGTTTCCATCTCGATGCGCGCCTTTTGGGTCCAACCAAAATCAAAGACAGCACTCACTACATCCCTAGAACACAACCTCACGGACTTCATCTTCACCGACAAGAAATTCTTCAACGATTGTTCATCTCTAGCCCGTTTCAACTCACTATTTATTCCAGATTCCGGACATTTTGAAAATGGTCTCTATTCCTGCATAACCTGCGCACAAGACTTGGCCAATCTACTCGAACAAGCTAAAAAGTACAAAACTGTAATCATGGACTCAAGCGATTGGAAAATCATCCCAGCAGAAAACTTAATAGCCAGTTGTCAACAATCACAAACAGAGATTCTAGCCATTGTGAACTCTACACAAGAGGCAAAGTCAATGTTTGGGATGCTTCAGGTCGGGGTAGCCGGGTGCATTCTTCGAACCGATAATATTGAGGAAATCATATCATTTGCGAACTTAAAAAGTGAGATGATAGATAAAGTAGGCAGCGCAGCACACAATCTAACGTTCGCAAAGGTATCAAAAATTCGTGCTGTCAACATGGGAGAGCGAGTGTGCATAGATACATGTTCCATGCTAGCTGAGAATGAGGGCATGTTGATAGGCTCCTCGTCACAGGCTATGTTCTTGATTCTTTCTGAGGCAGCACAAACAGCTTATGTACCAAGCCGTCCTTTTCGTATCAATGCCGGTGCAGTACATTCATATTGCATGTTGGCGGGTGGAAAGACAAAATATCTCGCGGAGATTTGTGCAGGTGATGAAGTGATGATAGTGAGCGAATTTGGAAAAAGTAGTCGGACAGCAGTGGTTGGAAGAGCCAAAATTGAAAGCCGGCCTTTGTTAATGATCGAAGCATTGGTTGAGGGGAATGAAAAGAACAAATGTACATTGTTCGTTCAAAATGCGGAGACAGTTAGACTGGCTGTCGTAAACGAGCATGGAAATGGAAATATGCAAAGTGTGAGCACGTTGCAAGTGGGAACAAGACTGTTATTAAAGAGCGATAAGAAAGCACGACATGTAGGACTGGCAATAGAAGAAGACATAATCGAAAAGTAAACAAGCCGCGACACAGCAAAAAGTACAAACAGACCACTTTTGAAGAAAACGCGGTTAGACTTTTGCACTTGGCGGATCAGGATTCCATTCATCATCATCATCCCATCCAGCGTTCCATCCATCAGCATCGGAAGAACTCTGAGCAGAAACATTGAAGTGTTGAGCGTCAGAACGCACGCGTCTGTAAGCATGACTCGCAAGTTGTGCGGGTGACAAAGAGTTGTTCGATGATTTTGACCAAACGAGAAATGCTGCGACAATTACCGTTGCAATAGTACCCACAATTCCAACGGTGGACACAGAAGGATTGAATGATGGTTGTATTGGTTCTTTAGAAAGCGATTGATTGAGAGGTGACGAGTCTTGCTGAACTGCTTGAGCTTGTGGTGGTTGCTCGAGCCCTGCGTTATTGGTGCTCTTTGCTTTTTGTTCGGGTTCGACATCAGTTTGACGCGGATCACCCTGTTGTTCCTCGCTTTGCGGCGCCTTGCTTTGTTGCGACTCGCTTTGCTGCGGCTCGCTTTGCTTCGGGTCGCTTTGCTTCGGGTCACTTAGCTGCGGCTCGATATGCTGCGGCTCCCTTTGCTGTAGCTCGCTCTTTTGCGGCTCGCTTTTTGGCGGTTCGCTCAGTTGCGTCTCGCTTTTTTGCGGCTCGCTCTGCTGCGGTGGGTCACTACGCGGTGTCTCACTGTGCTTCGGGTCGCTTTTCTGCGTCTCGTTCATTTGAGTCTGACCCTGCTGCGGCTCGCTCGGCTGTGCTTCACTCTGCGAAGTTTCGCCGTGCCCAATCTCCTTTGCGCCTGGAGAAGCGCCAATGTGGACAACATCCGGCATTTTCGACAAGGCGCTATCGCCCAACCGCTGACGGCCAGCCCTTTGAGCAACAAGAACAACAAAAGCGACATGATGAGCATGTCGCCTTCTAGAAAGCGCCTCTTCGACTGACACGTGATGCGGTGTCAATGGAACGGGGACGCTTTCCGCAACAATGAGGGAGAGAAGGAACGTGACGCACAATAAGGTGGGCGACATGCTTGGCCGAAGGAAGGTAGGGTGGGGAAAAGGAAGAGAAGGGAGGTTTCGGAGAGAGAGATCGGTGCTGTTGAGCTTGCGGAAGAAGAATTGCTGGAGGACGGCCCGACGCAAGCTTACGATGCTCTCTACTGCGCTACTGCACACCAGCTGCGACGATTTGCGAGTTTTAAATCACATTGGCTGAAACGCTTTCCGAATTTAAGCACCAACGCTGTCCACGTGAAAAAGCAGCGTCACCCATCGTATGAATTGCACCTCAGACCAACTACATAAATCAGCATTGAAGCCAGATGTCCACAAGACTTCATGCAACTCTTTAATTCTCGAGACATAGAATACCTACGGTAATGCAAAGATAGATTGACGGAGACATGTCTAATGTATGCCAAGCTTTAACCAGTATTCTGAAGAGCCGATGACAATCCTTTCATCGAAATAATTAAAGCATCAACTAAAGCCGCCGCCTCCTCCGCATTCACGTCTTCCTTGACGACACCCTTAACAGTAATTCCTCTCCACCTCTTGAGCAACTCAACTTGAGCAAGGTTCATCGGAGTAAGCCATTCTCTACGCGTATCAATAGCTCTCTGCTGCACCCGATCCTTGTCTAAAAGCTGTTGCTCTCCAGCCACCTTTAAAACTAAGTCGATAGTCTCCACCAAAAGTCCGCGCAACATGACACCAAATTGCTTCTGTTCCTCATCCGCAACCAACACATTATCATACCGACTCGAGATATGCGGGTCAGCCTTGGCCAGAACCATTTCTATCAGATCAAAGAACGATCTGAAAAATGGCCACTTCTCATACATTTCTCGCAATAAAGTTGTGCCATTCTCCGTCTTCATCCCTGCTTGCAGCGCAGATCCAAGCCCCAACCAAACCGGCAAATGCAGTCTGGTCTGGGTCCAAGCAAACACCCAAGGAATAGCCCGCAAAGTTTCTACACCACCTTCCTTACGTTTCTGTGGTCTCGAACCGATATTAAGCAAACCAAGTTCTTGCTCTGGAGTAGCCGAACGGAAGTACTGAACAAATCGATCGTCACCGTGAACAATCTCACGATACTTGGCGCAGGAAATCTCAGACATCATATCAAGAACTTCACGATACTCCTTCTTGACTGGCACAGGATCGTTAAGGTCCGCCTTCAACACAGCTGTCGTGTAAACTTCTAACGTCTTCCGCGCCAACGCAGGCAAACCAAAGTCCTGCTCCATAACCTCACCCTGAATGGTTACTCTCAAATACTTGTTAACCGTGCGAGGCGGCTGCGACAAAATGGCCAGATGCTGCGGACCTCCTCCACGGCCAACAGTACCTCCACGGCCATGGAAGAATCGAAGAGTGACACCATGCTTTTCAGCGCATTCTACCATTCTTTCCTGGGCCTTGTACAGTTCCCATGCCGATGTCAGCCGACCACCGTCCTTGCCACTGTCCGAATATCCAATCATGACTTCCTGGACTGAATCAAAGCGGGTTCGCAGATGTTCTCGATACCACTTGTTTTCAAATAAGGTACTTAGTACCATAGTAGAGTTTTGTAGAGCGTAAATTGTCTCAAGAAGCGGCACAACTCGCAACGAGTTAGTCCCACCGTCTACAGAACATTCTCTTTGTAAAACTTCCACAGCAAGCACATCCGACGGTCGCATGCACATGGATATGATGTATGCCCCCAAAGCCTCGGAGCCGATCTCAGAAATGGTTTCAAAAGTGTCCAGCACGTTCTTGGTCTTACCGGTGGCTGGGTTGTTCCTCGGTATCAGAGGACGTTTAGCCTCTAGCACATCGGTGAGGAACTTGAGTCGTTCTTCCTCTTTGAGATCCTCATATTTATCCATGCCGAGGTAGTCAGTGATCACCGACAAAGCGTTGGAATGTTCGTCAGCCTCCTGACGAATATCGAGTTTCACCAACGTGAGACCGAAGATGTTCACCCGGCGAATGAGGTCCTTGAGCTTTCCCTCGGCAAGAATCTGATCCCCTGTTTCAACCAGGGAGCGATACATGATTAACAGAGGCTCCAGCAGTTCATCCTTCGTGGTATATACAGGAGTGGCAGGATCCACTGCGGGCGGAATCTGATTTGCCAAAAGAGCTTCACAATGCTCCCGAGTATAAGTCATACGGTCACGAATGTGGTAAAAGCATACACGGAATGGTTCAGTTGGAGGCACGTGATTCCAAAACTCTTTGTAGCGAATCTTGTTGGGAATGTAATGACCAGGCTTCTTCTTTCGTGCGTTCTCGACAAAGGTATCAATCTTCTTGTTATATTCGAGCAATTCTTCGGAGCCATAGTGCAAAGAAAGATCGAATAGGAGAGCCTCAATCTCATTAAGATACATGCACGCGGCCCTGTAGCGATTAATGGCAACCACTTCCCGAGTTACAGCTGAGGTGACAAAGGGGTTGCCATCACGGTCTCCACCAGCCCATGATCCAAATAGAAACGGTGTGGCGTCGAGTGGAAGAGGTTCAAGTCCTCTCGAAGTCAAGTAACGATCCATCTGAGACATATAAGCCGGGGTTGCATCCCACACAGTGTCCTCGATGACATGAATGATGTTACGAGCCTCATCCTCGGGCTTGGGCTTGGAGCGACGAACCTCATCCGTTCGCCACAGGCCAAGAAGACAAGATTTGAGCCTCATCTCATTATCCTTCTTCTCAAGCGGAGTAAGATATTGGTCATGATTTGCTTCTATACACCTGGCGATTTCATGAAGTTTTGCAAGCAGTGACCGACGAACCGCCTGAGTGGGATGTGCAGTTAGAACCATTTCAACTGTTTGAGTGGCAAGTTGATCGCGAATTTCCTGTAGTGACTTGCCTTTATCCTCCATTTCTTCTACGATCTCATGCAAAAAGAAGTGAGTCAGGAGTGAAGACTCTCCCCTTTCAAATGCTCGACGCCGACGAATACGATGCACATGTTCCGCCAAATTTGCCAAGTTGCACATGTTAGAAAACAACGATCCCACAACGATGAGTTGCGAAGTATCCAGGTTCTCAATAAGATTGGCAAGATCATTGAACGAAGCATCATCCTTGAACGAAGAATCATAAATTTTGGCTAGGCTCCGAACCTTCTCCAGGATGGCCATGTTCTGAGCAGGGAGCTTGAGCTCAATAAGAGCCAAAAGTGTGTCGCATACATAGTTGACGTCCTGCTGCAACGGGGATGCGAAGTCAACAGAATCGATTCGACTGGCCTTAGTGAGCGGGTTGGCAACCCCCTGCATGGGAAGTGGCATGGCTCCTACCATAACGGGCAATAAGAAAATTGAGAGCACGACAAAACTGAGTCAGCAATACTCAACGGAAGATCGCACCGCCCTTGGGCATGGGAGGCGATACAGAATAACAAGTGGGGTTTTATAGCGAAAGAAGCGCTTACCTCTACAGATAAGAGACACTGGGTCTCAATGACCCGGAGCTGCAACGGTGGATTCTCGTTCACCCGACGAACGAGATCTCACAATATACTTGGCAAAGCAATGGGACGTTCGAAAGCCCAGAAACCATCTCGCAGTGAGACTGGCACTCGCTTCGCAATCTGAGCTTGTGGTGGGCCATCGTGCGCTGGCACACGTTCATTGGGCAACGCGCTGTAGCACTCAGCTTGTGATTGGCGCGCCGCGAGCGCAGTGAATATGCGCATACATTGCGCCATTCTAGCTAGCTAGCGGGCCATGCATCGCCTTAGTTTCTTTCCTGTTAGTTGCCACGTCAACCGGGTCTTCTCATCCGCAAATTGATTTGTCTTTTCGAGATAGTTTCGACAGCGACGCATCTCCTTCCTCGTAGATCTTTCTCACAATGGTAAAGATGTGGATGCGCACCTCTATTGGCCTCGCGGAGCGATTATTCTCTAGATACCGGGCGACACCTGCAAAATCACTGGATTTCAGTGTTGCGGTCGTTCGTTCTTCATTCCGCACAACAATGTCAACTACGAACGGTATATCTCACGCAGTCTAGAGAACACAGCTACATATACTACAAATGTTGCCAAACCTAATTCACACAGCGTGTCCGTTGCGCTCCTTAGCAGCAATGTATAGAAAATACGGCCCAAGTGTAGTGACCACGAAAATCAAGCCAGCATGCAAAGCGGTCGCACCATCGCCCTCATTGAAGCCAGTAGCCTCAGCATTAATATATGCTAGCTGAACGATTGTGAAGTTTAGAAAACACAACAAATATATCACTGTCCATAAAACAAAAAACAGCGGAGAGGGGGTGCGTTCCTTCATCGCAAGCTTTACGGCATAACCGCCCCAACATATCATGGCAAGACCCGTGACAACTGTGAGAATAGGAAACACCCCAATGTTTGGCGGTGATATGTATGGTGTCGACAGTCTTCCTGTGCCGACGGTTGCGTTTATCAGTGCACCTGTAACCAACGTCCAAACTCCGGCTAGTGCTAGATTTGCGTTCCAGAATACTGCTCTCATCTTGTGTCTTGATTTTTGCAAAAGGAAATCCATTCCGGCTGTTTCTCCGATCAAGCGAGCCATGAACACGAACTGACCACCTTGCAGAGCAAGGCAAAAGTGAAAAGAAGTGAAGATCCCCATCACAATGATAAAGCGACTCTGACGCATTGATAATCCACGCATGATAGGTTCCGTCAGGTCAACGGATCGGAAAGATGGCAACACAAATACAAACACGACGAATACATAAAGGCCAAGGATAGTTTGAATCATCATGGAAATCTTGATGAGTCTGATGTTGTACTGTCTCAGCATAAACGCCGAACCCGCAATGAACAGACCTAGTAGGCCGAAGATCACTTCGAACAAACCGCCTAGAAAGGGGATGAATGGCGGCGGTCTACTGCCATTGAACAAGCCTTGTGACGGATTACTACTGACCAGGCGAATGGCACCTTCATTGATGACGAAAAGGCTCCATATTGTGAGCAAGGCTGCGGTTTGTAAGATTGCATTATTTGCCCTGCCTCGCGACAAAGGCTTGTGGGGGCCTTGGTTGAGCAGAGAGCTATCGTATTCATCGGACGTAGTTGAGCCTTTACTCATGTTGAACGGAGCAAACAACGCGAGAAGGGTGAAGCTGTGAAGGAAGGGAGAGAGATGGAGTATAGTCTCTAGCCCAGGCCAAAACGTCACCATTCCCTTCATGCATGATGGAGATGGTGGCAGGGAAGGCAGATTTCTCGTGCGTTGTTGCCCCAGCAAGGGCGGCGGAGAAACTTTCATATGAGGCAGCAACTGCAGAGGAAATGTATGTTTTTGGAGCAAGCTAAATTCCTTGTTGGACACAAACTTAATGGCAACGAACTGTGAATGGAAAAGCAGTTGTGCAAATAGCCAGTATCACATTTGACTCACATTTCACAACGGCGCCGTGCATACTGTTATGGCACTCCGACGTCACGCCTCTCTAGAGTGCTAGCTAGCTAGTGCAAGCAGCTTTCAACCTCGCGCAGTGACGGCTTTTGCTGCAAGTTTTCTCCCCTTTCTCTGCCCTGATGTGCGGCACCGCCACACCGCACCTTCCGTCGCTGTCAAGTTTCTCTCCATGTGCCCGTGGAGGCACCGATCGAATTGCTGCGTGACGTAGAGTGAGTGCTGTATCACGAGAAATCACCCTCTCTTTTCACGATGGCGCAAATAAACGCACGTCTGAAAAGAAATATACCGTTTTCCTCGTGGGCCATGTACTTTTGCATCTTCGCATAGGCTGCACTAGAAACCATTGACAGAGAGTGGGAGGTACCCAAGGGGGGTTCTCTTTTTCTACTCCACTATCGAGCGCGTTCTCGAGACTGAACAAGATGAAAATTTTTTGTTTGACATTTGTGTTTTGCGGGTACGCCGGTTGATTTCCAGTACAATTGTGGCAACGCTGGTAACCTTTTGGGCTTCGGGCTGCTCTCGAGACCACTAACTGTGAACAAAAAATAACGACTGCGCCGGGAATGATGCGAGTCGTGCAATCGGTTTTGTTTAAAAAACAAAAAAAAAACGACATAGATACAGCACACTACACCATGCGTACGAGATTCGTGAGTCTTTTTCCACATACGGTACCCAATTTGTGCAACATGTTGTCGTCCGTCGTCGCTCTGTCGAGCACATTCTATCGTTAGTATGCTTCCCCGCCTTTTTCAGAGCGCAATTCATGTAGTCCGCCAACAAAAAATGGCACGTCACACCAGTAGCAGCATCGACGAAACAAGGTGGCCCGACAAAGCAAGCCGCGTATCACGAATGGCACCAACGAAATAGGCCGTTGTTCATGAGCAACTACGCTTCACACGCGCAGATGCATGTGTCTCACGCGGCTCTGTACCCAAAACGCTCATCTCTTTCACTGTTGCCAACGGCTTTGACACAAGCAACGCAGCTTTTGTCGGGACTTTTCTAGCAACATCGTCTACCCATTGCGCTGCGCAAAATAAGCTGTGGTTCCGATGCGCCCTCGAACACGTTTTAAAACGAAGCAATTGTGAGCAAGAGTGCAACAGCAGTAGATACACTGCAAAACAAATAGAAAACATGGCGACGAAAAAACGATGTATCAACGCATTTCTGATTCGAATCAAAGGTGGGACGCACTTTCGCGGCACCAAACCGTACATCATCACCTGCCTCGACAATGACCTGAGCACTGAATTGCATCGCACGCGGGCGGTGGAGGGCGCTCGCTACGTGGCATGGAACGAGGCGTTCACAATTGACATATCTCAATACTGTGAAAGCGAGGAGAAGCAATCAAAACATGTTACGTTTGTGTTGATGGACGCCAACAAAACAGGCGTCAGTACCATTGGGTACGTGCAAGTTGGGCTACAAAACATTCGCAGCTCGCAACTGGAGGAAGTTACCGAAAAGATTGTGGATGCAAAGGGCACGTTGACGTTTAGCACTGCGCCGGTGGAAGAGGAACGTTGGGCGTTTAGTGAATATGCAGAACAGGTCAAGGGGTATTTGAACAGCATGTTTGACGGGAAGAAGAGCGAGGGCGATGGAGCTTCAACGCAGAGTGAAAGTGTGTTTGTGAAGGGCAAAGGTGCTGCAAAGGGAATGGCGGCGTCGATTGTCGGGACGACGCAGTC